>JAOEGL010000005.1:10050000-10650000 GCA_034509955.1 Urosaurus nigricauda | reverse complement strand
ATGGCTGAGCCAGGATTTGAACCCTGGTCTCCAGGTTCATAGTCCAATGCTTAAACATCTGCTCCTTTTGATGCAAACCATAGTTTGTGAAAATTCTGGATTGATCAGATGTCTTGACAAATCATGTATGGCACCAGTTTACATTCTGAGACTGCTGTGCCAAAGAAGCAGGGGAGCTAAGGAAAACAGACATTCAAGACTAAACTATGGTTTGCATGAAAAAATGTAGAAACTCAGGCCATGGTTTAGTTTTTCAACCATTATTAGCAACAACAATAGTTTGGTATGATGTCTAAATTGCTTAAATCATAGTTTGCAATTGGCTAGCATAACATAGTTGGTAATGCTGGCTTGAAGTGAGTTTGGAAACCAGAGCTTGAGCTCACCATTCTTTCGCAGTGATGTCTGAACTGACATCATCACGCAGTCTCAATAGGCTGCTGCATCATGATGATGGGGGGACCCATTTGTATGCATGAAACAGAATGCTTAGTAGATAAAAAACAAAGAAGGCAAGCCATTCCAAAATTTGGTAATTGCATTTTCATGTAATGAAATCATGGCTTGAGTGCTTTCTAGACTATGGTTAGCAGCACAACTATAAGTAGGTGTGATGTCTGAACTGAGACATTAAAAATACAGTCCATGCTTGATGTTATGCATCTCTAGTTTTGTTCTGAAAAAGTAATAAAATACTGTAGTTATACCAGTTTGATAAGACTTTAATTGCATGGCTTGGTCCCATGGAATCCTGAGTTTAGTCATTTGGGGAGAAGGTTAGCATTTTCTGCTTTGAGAGTTGTAAGGCACAGGAGTAAACTACTGTTCTCTAGCAGAGATACGTAAGTAATTCCCCAGACTACAAACCCCAGTATTCCATTGGTAGAAACCATGGCAATTAAACTGATGTCACACTGATGTAATTGTGCAGTGTGGATAGACTAAAAGGGAAAGTCACAGAATGGACACATACTGCATTTTGAAAGCACAATGTGTCAGAAAAGACTGAGGCATCCTCAAAGATCCAGGGATTATTTTCCTGCAGGGTTCATACTTCAACCTCACATTCAAATGTGTAAGAATAACACAGAATAACAAAGACACTGTGATAGTTTGGATTGTTTTATCACTACTTGCATTGGCATTTCCATGTGTGAATGTTCCAGCAAATCAGAAGAGTGCAGACAGAACTAAATGTTCCAGTGCAGTTCCCAGCTCAAGAGATCTGTCAAAATATGTTTCAAAATGCAAAGGGATCTTGTAGCACTTTTGAGACTAACTGAGGGAAAGATTTTGGTAGCATAAGCTTGTATAGACTTAAGTCTACTTCATCAGATGCATGGAGTGAAGTGCCCCTGCCTTGTGGACCTGAGCAGATCACCTTGGCTTTAGGCAACATCTTTCCTACTGCTTTTGTCCCCCAATGGCCATAGTTAAAACTGAAGTTGTCACCTCATCACCATACCCTTACGTTTTGCATTTCTACTGCAACCTGCACATTCACGGCTATAATAGTCTGTTCCTAGGCAGTTTCCTTTGCATATTAATCCAGACTAACATGATAATAATAACAAAAACAACAATAATAATTTATCTCCCTCCCTTCTACAAGATGCAATCGAGGCGGCTTACATTATGTTACATTATGTATTTGAGTATGTCCATTTCACAATTTCTGTACTCCAGTGAATCAAGAGGCACTCTGAAATAACTGATCAGGGTTATGTGCCATTGAAGAACTCACAATTGCATTATCTGAAATCATGTTGAGAGTACCAACAATAGGAGACCCATTGAATCAATTGTTGAATGATGAGGCAGCACACTGTAAATCCATTTGATTTAATTGATATACTCTAATCAGGACTCATAATAGGAGTTAGGCTCATGTAAAAATGGTTATGAAACTCTTTTTACTCAATCAACCAGGAACTGCATACATCTCTTGCACAATGCACCAAAACAAAACCAACCAACCAAACAAAAATCTCTACAAATACATGACACCAATGACACCAGTAGGCTTCCAGCTAATACCTGTGAACCATGTTAGGCCCTTTTCTGGGAGAAAGATGGCATATAAATAAATAAATTAATAAATTAAATAATTTCATTTAAATCCATGTCCTCTTGTAGGTTTTGGACAACCTATTCCAATGAACACTGTATTCCAAATTTTCCTTATTTTGGCTAAGGCTTTACCTCATCCCTTCTTTCCTGCAACTTCCCCACAATGAACTTGCAAATAATCAAGATGATGACCATATACACAATAGGGTTTGACTGTGTTGCAGTACTATGGACGGGACCTGGAGACTTTGCTTTATATTCACTATGAATTTGGGAGAGAGAAGAAGAGGGGACTGAGAAATCAAACCCTGCTGAGACATCCTTCCAGACAACACAAGTCAACTTGCATTGCATTGCTTGTTTTGTTTGTTGCTCAGTAGTGACACCTAAAACAAAAGGCGCTGGTCTAGTCGTCAAAGCAACAGCAACAACCCCCCCCCCCCAATCTATCTCTCTCCTGCACAACAGAACAATATTCTATGTCCTTTTGTAATTTCCAGTGACAGATTGCCAAAATGGAAGTGGAATTTGGGACTGGAGGAAAGATTCTATTGGGAGGGGGGATCATGGGGTTTCAGCCCTATTTTTTTTAAATTACTATTTCTTAATAACGGGAAAATATTTTTGCCACTCAGAAATTCTGATTTGTAAAAAGTAAAAGACAAGCACCATTTAGCACTTGAGTGACCTCAAGAAACTGAGCTTTTGATTGCTCGTAGCAACTGGACCAGAAGGAGCACATTGCCATGACTTGAGACTGTCTTTTGGATCACATTAAAAGAATAAAAACATGCAGGCAGTATGAACTTTAAAGAGAGAGAAAGGGTCCAGTCTTGGATATTTTCTCTGCAGGCATGCGTGTCTGTGTGTGCGTGTAGCTTTCTCTATCACTGAAGCTCAGATGTGTGTTAATATTAGTAAGTGAATTAATTAGGTGTTTTGGGTACCCATTAGAAAAGAGGTGTTGTTGTTGCTATGTGCCTTCAAGTCAACTCCATAAGATTTGGCTATGGTGGTACATGCCTTGGTTACATCCCATTTACATTACAGTTGTCCCTTCTTATCTACGGATTTTTTATCCATGGATTTGAGAATACACAGCTTGAAAATATTCCCCAAAAGTATAAATTCCAAATAGCAAACCTTGATTTTCCATTTTATATATTGGACAAGATTTTGTTGTGCCATTATATTTAATGGAACTAGAGGATCCATGGATTTTGTTATCCACGGAGGGTCCTGGAACCAAATCCTAGCGGATAACAAGGGCCCGCTGTACTATAATGTGCTCTATATGGGGCTGCCCATGTCTCTTCTATAAAATGGCAAAAGTTGCTTTTTGGATTTTATTTTTAAATTCGAGGCCATGGATGATTGAATGGGTGGCCAACTGTGTCTATTTCAGCCCACTCCAACAATTCCTGAATCTCCATATCATGATGGAGCCAACTATAATATGGCTGTTTCCCACAACATCCCAGAAAGATAATAGCACAGCAAATAATCGTATCACTGCTTCATCCCATGCTGTCAAGTTGTTGCTTTTTAAACTTTATCTTTAACAAAGATTTTTACAAGATCTTGAAGAGGTAAGAAATTAAAAAAAAATACAGCAACAAGAAGCAACCAAACAATCAATAACAAACTCCTTTTCTCTTACAGGAAATAATCTATTCCAGTGCATTAGAGTCTGCACTACTACCTTAAAGCTTTGGGGGGGGGGGGGGAGGGGACTGCTCAGTATGTAGCTAAGTAGGAATGTCAGGGATGCAAACTACCGTATATACTTAACTATAAGTTGACTTCATGTATAAGCTGGGGGCAGGTTTGGGGCGAAAAATATGGATTTTGATTTGAACAGTGGATAAATTGAGAGTAAAACTTAGGAGCACATAACAAAGGATGCAAAGGACGAGGTAACGGAAAATGATGCCAAAGAACTTACAAAACTCCAACAGGCATAACTGTTTGTGTTCACCCTAAAGGCTAGATGAATGAGGAGGGAACCACAGTAAATGGTGACTCTGGAGTTTATCAGACGAGGGAAATTGGAAGTATAATTCAGTGGCATTTTGAACGCAATAATGGGGTTTCACGTTATTGTGTATTAGAATATCTCCCACAATTTCAGGCAATGGGAAGTCATTTTCGGGGAATGGGAAGTCATTCTGAATGCATTCCAAATGCAATTAGTATTAACGTAAATTCGCTAAACGAGCGAATTTACGTGAATTTGAATTGGCTCCATTCAAAATAGAAAGAAATTCCTCCCGATTGATAAACTCCTATGCGATATGCTGCTCAGAAAATGCTACACAGAATATCAGCAGTCCTGGTATATGAGATGAGCTACAGTCTGAGAAGGGTATGTATTCATAAAAAATAGATGGAGCAACTTTCATAGAATTACAGAATCATATTTCCACCAGAGGAGTCCTTCTGCTAGCAAGGTGTAGATCATGGATCCAATTCCTGCTGTTTTTTTTTAAGTGTATCTATAAACCAGCAAACATGAGTATAACAAAATAGATATCTGGAAACACATATCTTGCAGACACATTTGAAAGCACCCGGGCAGTGCATTTGGTGGCACCCCCAGGTTTCTTGCTGAACATTGTGAAAAACAGCCCTAAGAGATCAAGAGAAAAAAACCTGGATTTTCATAAGCTGACCATGGAGTTGCAGTTGTTCAAGTTCTCCTGCCTTTTAGTTAATTCTAATCTCCGCAACAGAATAGTGAACACTTTGATTATGCCAGTCATGTACCTCATGGACCATGAATCATGTACCTACTCACCTGAGCAGACATAGAGTACATAAGAACAAAATATTTCATTTTTTCTTGATAAGGTTATGCAAATTTTCCCTATTTTTTAAAATGATTTTTGTTTAACTTTGGGAACTTTTTTGCAATTATTTTCAACACAAATTGCATTTTATAGAAAACATAAGCTTTGACATAAAACCTGTGTGTGTACTGACGAGAACCGTCATTGAATCAGTTGGATTTACCTAGGTGTTGACCCATCAATCAATAATTGAATCCATGGGTCTACTCTAGTAGAGACTAGCCAACACAATTCCAGCTATGGGATTTTGTACAGAAAATGTTTTGAGCCAAATACATATTTTATTTTTATTTTATTTGCGACAAAAATGTCAATGGAGAAAAAATGTGCTTGTCTTTCATTCTCATACCAGGGAAAAGATCTTATGATAGGTGACAACTTTTGATGAGGTGTCTTAACACCTCGGGACACCATTTCTCATTGTGGATAAGAAATATTGCAGAAGTTCTTTATAATCTGGCTGAACAAAGCACAGACATTTGAATCTGCAACTTGGTCAGTATTATGTTTTCTCATAAATTCTGCTGGAAGATTTCAAGGTATAATATGATCCAAGTACTACCCTCCCTAGAAACTGGGATCCTTGGAAAAAATTGAGACCAGGAACAGTTTTCATAGTAGAAGCATCCCCTCCCTCCAAACACACACATTGCACTCTCATCCCACCATGTTAATGTTATCCTACCTTTGCTTTGGGGAGGATTCTGACTCCGATCTCGGAGAACGTTGATCTGGTAGACAGCTCCATAAGGCTCAAAAAGTTCTTTTAGCTCTTTTTCTGACCACGAACGAGGGATTTGTCCAACAAACATCTTAATGGCATCTGGGTCTGGTTGATCTGAGTGGTCCAAAGCTCCATTCATCTTGTTAGCTGTGCCGTTACTAGAGAACAAAAGAAAGCAGGCAAATGTTATCAAGAGGAACATTTTTGAAATAATGCCATTTCTGACCAGCAAGAAGAAAATAAAAAGCAAAAGGCTGCCCCTTCCAGAGTGATGAATCACTACCATCAACAAAATAGTATGTTAATGCCGTGAACAAACACTCTGAAAATTTGTCATCATGCTATTCTCCAACTAGCATTCTCAGCAAGCTGCTGCTTCAATCCATTACATACAAAGAGGGCAGCAAATTTGAGTAACCAAACAGTGCTTGTGGATTTCAAAAGAAAGAACTATTTTCAGTCCCTCTAATTGTCCCTATTTGGCAGGGAGAGTCCCAATTAATTTTCTGTCATCATGCTTTGGAAGCTGCTTTTAAAATGTCCCAGTTTCTCTCTCCTCCTCTCACCTTCCATCTTTTTGCTCAACTGACTTCTACTGCTACAAACTGAGTCCAAACTGCAACATTAATTTGCCTTCAATTAACTCATTGTGAATATAATATAATATAATAATTGTTAATTAGCTCTTGCCCTTCCCAGGAGACTCAGGCAAAAGCAAGCTGCTACAACCTCTCTCAGCTGATGTATTGTTTTTCATTGTTAATTTTTGGCATTTTGACTACACTCTGTGATTGGCCACATATATCTTGATTTTCACCTGTGAAATGTTGGAGGGTATTCACTTCAAGGAGCATGGGGGCTAACATTACCATTCCACTACTTTCTGCAAAACAGAGTACCAGTGCAGCATGAATATTTCCCCCTTCTTGCTGAAATGTTCACTGGGTTTTGATTTTGAAGCCTACCCCTGTGCAAATGTGTTTTGGCTGTAAATTTAGAAGGCCACGTTAGGAATACAAATCATTTGGCAAACTACTTATTTCACCGTGCAAAACTCCTGTGATGAGCTTGCAAAAAGCACAAGCCCATCCCTGTGCTTTCAGATTTCTACATAGGGGGAAATAGTCTAGCCATGTTGATCTCTTGCTGCTAATGCACTGAATGACCCAAGACACCTGACTGCATGCAGCGGAATACAAATAACATTGCTCTCTACTATAGAGAGTTCTTTAAAATATCTTGCTGCACCATCAAGATATCAATCCATGGCTTCCTCTATATGTCTAAATCCCCCTGCTTGAAGTGGTCTGCATGGTAGGCCTAAGCCATTGCAATGCTGGTAAGCAGCTTACACTTTTTAAAAGTTGGGATAACAATGTGTTCCAGTTAAGGGAGTCACTTATTCCACACCCTGCTGAAAAGCAGAGATAGACCATGGAAACATAGGGCCAAAGAGGAAACAATTTGCATAAAATTTACTCCTGTGAATTTGTATTTAGAAATAATTACTAGAATTTAACTGGAGACACAATGCAGCTCACCAAGGCAGGGAAGATTGTTACTAGGTGACCCATATGCCTGGTCAGTCTACCATTGTCTAGGTGTGAATGATGGGCAATTTCAGGCCTCCGCCTGCATTTTTTGGAATAATAGACTCATAGAGTCAGAAGTGACCACAAGGTCCATTTAGTCTGACCCCCTGCCATGCAGGAGGACTACATAATAAAAGCAGTCCTGAAAGATGGTCGTCAACCTCTGTTCAAAGGAGAGTCCAACACCCCCTAAAGGTAGCCTATTTCACTGTCAAACAGCTCTTACAGTCAAACAGTTCTTTGTAATGTTTAGGTGGAATTTCTTTTATTATGCTTCTTTATTTCTAAATTGGGTGTGGGCAGGCCCCTCTTCAAAAAGAAGGCAGTCAACTCTAAAGCTAAATATGTGGACACCATAGTTTCAGCCCAGGTGTTGGCCATTCAGTTTGTACTTGTTATTTTTCTGCTTGAAAGCCGTTCTCAAAATACCTCTTGCATCAATCAATCAATAAAGTTTTACCTCTCACCCCCCCCCCCCCAACATGCAAACACAAAGGAGTTTTAAAACCCCATCATGAGGAAGATGAAAACAAATCAGTAATTGGTCATTGTTTAGGATGGCAAAATGGAAGATAGCCACAGCTGATGCTTAGAATACAACTCAATATGGGAAGCTTCCATTTAGAGGCTGTATTGCAATCAATAGGAGTCCTCCATTCATTTCAGCTATGTTCACTTATGACAACTTCTGGGGGGACTTTGCTTTCTGGTAAGAGTTTCTGTGTTTGTGTGTGGCGGGGGGATGTGGAGAATGGGGGGGGGACCATTTGTGTGTGAGGAAGACAACTTGCTCTCTCGATCCGGGGCCATCTTGGCTGGTCGTCCAGGGAGGGAACCACATTGAGAACATTCCTTCAGGATGTGATCAATGCATCTCTCAGGGAAGGCATTGTTCCATCTTCTCTGAAGGAGACGGTAGAGAAGTCCCTCCTGAAGAAACCTTCTCTTGATCCCCTGGACAGGAACAACTACAGACCAGTGTTCTTGCTGCCTTTCCTCAGCAAGGTGATCGAGAGTAGTCGCCTCCCAACTCCAAGCCATCTTGGCTGAAACCGATTATCTAGATCCATGTCAAACCGATTTCAGGACAGGATTTGGAGTGGAGACAGCCATGGTTGCTCTGACTGAAGACCTCCGCTTGAACATGGACAGGGGTAGTGTGACCCTGTTAGTGCTCTTGGATCTCTCAGCGGCCTTTGACACAATCGATCACGCCATCTTTTTGCATCGACTAAGAGAGTTGGGGACCGTTGGCACTGTGCTCCGGTGGTTCCGGTCCTTTCTCTCTAGTAGGTACCAAAGGGTGAGGCTCGGGGACAATCGCTCTTCTAAAACTGAGCTTAATTGTTGCGTCTCTCAGGGCGCCATCCTGTCCCCAATGCTATTTAACATCTATATGAAGCCACTGGGTGAGGTCATTTGGAAGCATGGAGCTCAGTGTCTTCAGTATGCTGATGACACTCAGATATACCTCTCCATGACCAGATCGTTTACTCAGACTTCAGATGGCGTCTCTCCTCTCAATGACTGCCTTGCGGCGGTAATAGACTGGATGAGGGAAAACAAATTGAAACTCAATCCAGACAAAACGGAGGTACTTATGGTCACAGGCCTGAAACCAGGTCTGGGAATACAACTTCCAGTCCTTGATGGAGTCACACTCTCCTCGAAGGACACTGTTCGCAGTCTGGGGGTACTTCTTGACCCGTTGCTTCACATGATTAGTCAGGTGAATGCGACAGTCAGGAGTGCCTGTTATCAGCTTTGGCTGATACGTCAGCTGCGCCCTTTCCTGGAGATGAGGGACCTGGAAACTATGGTACACACTCTGGTAACCTCACGGTTGGACTACTGCAATGCACTCTACATGGGGCTACCCTTGTGCTTAACCCAGAAACTACAAATGGTCCAGAACATGGCAGCCAGACTTATAGGAACATCCAGGAGAGAGCATATAACACCTGTGCTTCCAATCACTTTCCGGACACAGTACAAGGTGTTGGTCTTTAAAGCCCTACATCTTATCTAAGGGACCTCCTCCTCCCTTATGAACCCCCCTCCCCCGCATGCTCCGGTCCTCTGGGAGGAACCTACTACAGCCCATTAAGACCAGCTTAGTGCAGACTTCCCAGAGGGTCTTTTCTGCAGTCACCCCCAAGCTGTGGAATGACCTGCCGGATGTGATGAGTCTTATAACTTCCATCAATGGCTTCAAGAAAGCCTTAAAGATGCATCTCTTCCGGCAGGCCTTCCCAGACACTAGTTAATATCCCTGGCTCCAAATCAGGGTATAGACCTCCCCAACCTCCTCCCGTGTGCTCTTTCTCTACTAGAGCTAGAAATCCTTGTCTAGGCATTTTTGGCCTAACCCATTGCACATGTTTTTATTGTATATGTTTTAATCTATAGTTTGATTTAATCTTTTTTTAAGGGGAGAGGTGGGGATGGATGGGAATATTTTAATCTGTTAAATTTTTAACTTCTGTTGTAATCCGCCCCGATTGCTTTGTTCAGAGGGGCGGGCTAGAAATAAAATTTATTATTATTTATTATTATTATTTGGATTTTTGACCTCAGGCACAAAATTGGGCCAATAAGTATTCAGAACCTTAAATCTTTTCCAAGATGGTGTCCTCTAGATGTTCTGGACTGCAATGTCCACCACCCATGATCATCAGCTGTGCTTTCTGGGGCACTGCAGCTGTACTGTAAACCATTTAGAGGATATTATGTTGAGGATGGCAAATAGAAAACCATAAGGAAAATAAATTAAACAGAAAAAACACTGATACTTTTACGGCCAGAAAAACATCTTACACATTCTTTTTCTCCCAGTAGTGAAGGGGAGAGGGGGGTATGAAAAAAGAAAAGAAAAAAAGGAAATGGGTTGATAGCTCTCCCTTCACCTGAAGTAGACCAAATCTATAAAAGCTCATACTACAACTTCTTTCACATAGTCTTAAAGATACTTTTGCATACTCAGGAAGGAAATTCACAAAGAGCATCATGACTAGGTCCTGTTCAGATCCAAACAACCACACATTGATGAAGGAATGATTATGGAGCAAGCCCTCTCCACCTCTTTGGGGCCAGAGAGAAATGTACCTGAGGAGGGTTTCCCTAGGGACCAGTGAACTCATTGACTCTGCAAAACCAACACAAGTCCAAAGAAACACAAGTTATTTAATTTGTGCAGGGAGAGAAATCTACCAATCTAAGATGCTGTTAGAGTGTTGCAAATATCAACCCATGGCCTTCCCAATTGTTTCTGCAAGCATACCTTAAAGTTTTATCTACTGCACTGGGAGCCCTGTTGGTGCAGTGGTTAAATGCCACTACTGCAGTCAGTATTGCAGCCACAAGGTTGTGAGCTCGCTCCTAGGGCTCCAGAGTTGACTCAGCCTTGCATCCTTTCATGGGTCACTAAAATGAGTCAGGAGTCAGCTTGTTGGGGACATTTAGCTTACACGTTATAAACTCCTTAGAGTCTACTGAGTTCTATATGAAGCAGTATAGAAATATAAATACTATTTATCCCTCTAGGACAGGGGGTAGGCAAAGTATGATTTTCCAGATGTTGCTAGTCTGCTCCACCCAGAAGCCTTAGTCCTACCCAGTACTGCCGATGGGGAAGAAATGCTGGGAGCTGCAGTCAACCAATGTCTACAGGACACTTAAGAGAAATATAATACATTTGATCTAGATAGATTCTTAAACAGAATGTTTAAGGTATGGTTTGGACAGTCTTTAGGGGATAAGAAGTTCATCATAATCACAAAACCCATTAACAACCTCACCTGAATTGACTGCATTACCCACAGTGCTGAATTTGCTGTAGGAACAGTGGTTAACCCCCCCCCCCCAAAACAAGATGTATACAGCTGACATAAGTTGTTTACAAGAATAATTCTGCTTTTGTTGAGGTTTCTGTTTTTGTAATTAAGGTGCATGGTGAGCATGCACCTTGTTTGAAAGCAAAAGTGGCTTTTTTCCATCTCTGCAGCAAATTAGTTGAGATGGAAAAGTTAATAAGGATGGTTAATGGGCTTAGTTAATTGTTAATCATCTAAAATATCTCATTCAATTGCATTTACATTAGATGGGGGAAAATAACTATTATGTTTATGTTAAATGTCCATTCAGATTTACGTTAAATGCTTGCACTAAAAGGCTTACCAGAATGAAGCTGAAAAGTGCCAACCTTGATTATTACTGATTTATTCCTTTATTACTTATTTCCACATGCATCCAAGTGAGAGTTCTAGGGTAAGATGCTTAAAAATTTAATTTCCCAAGACAGATGAAGAACCTCTTAATGATATATGATGTAGAAAACAGAAAAACTACATGGATGCAAAGATGATCACCTATCTTCCAAACTGCCCTTATCATTTAACCCTTGGAATGAATTAAATTTCACAAAATTTGCTGGCTCTTTTGACTTATTTTACCTTTAATAAATTTAATAAATTAATAAATTACTTTACAACTCAATTCTGGAATTAGTTTCCTGATGAAATTTCCAATTAAGGCTTTCCCTTTAGTTGAAAAATAAATGTAATGCTAGGGGAAAACAGATGGAGGAAATATTTCTGGCTTTCACTCCATTGCTAAAGTTCCTGTTTTTGGATTTTGTTTTCTAAACAACCAGATGATGTCCCCCCCCCCCCCCTTTTCACAAAATATATAGAACTATTTTATTTGTACTTAAAGGCTGGGTTCTTTTTATTTCAGGATACATTGCAGCACAAAGCTCCACTTTTTCCGCAGATGCTGTTTGCTAGTTTCGATTAAAGACAGTTTCCTTTTCGACTGTAGATGGGCAGAGGAGCACAGAGCATTTATGATGGAACAATACAATTTTTGGAACACTGTACCTTAGAAGGCATGCTCAACTGGGTGTCCAGAGCCAATTTTGAGCAAAACCACAAAATTGGCCAATCGTCTATGAAATCTGAATGTTTTTGGCCAAATTGCCTACCCAGCTTCCTCTCTTTTCTCCCTGCCTTCCTTGGTAGCTGGATTGAAAATGCTTTGTGTGGATTGAAAATGCTTCTCTTCTCTCCAAAGGGTGAGAAATGAGCCTTTTTGACATGCAATATCATGTGTGTGTGTTTAAACAGTTTGAGCAGGCCCTAAACTGACCTTTTTTGTTAGCAAAATTTCAAGTTGAATTGATTTTAACTATATGCAAAGGGATCTTGCAGCACCTTTGAGACTAAATGTGTGAATGAAGTTGTAGCATGAGATTTTGTAGACTTAAATCTACTTCTGCAAATGTACCCAGACTTAAGCTTATGAATGGTCATGATACAACTTCTTTCAGTTAGTCTCAAAGGTGATGCAAGATCCCTTTGCATACTGATCTTCTAGATGTTTTTAAGTAGGTAGTTGTTAAAGTTGTAGAGATCTCTTGCCAGATCTTTGCAGATCTTTCAGCAGAAGCAGAGATTTGGGACCTGCAAAAACAGTAATGGGAGGCACATATGGTCCACTAGTTATATATTGATCATGCTTAAAGCAGCCCAGCTGTAAGTAAACCTTAAAACTAGGCACATGGAAAAGCTGGCAACATGGAGCAGGGAGTCAAGCAAAGGTGGGGAATTGTCCCAAGTGGTGGGATTATCTCCATAACATTGCTAACATGAAGGTTTAAAACACCCAAAGGAAAAAAAAAAGATAAGGTGATGGACTTTACTCATAAAGATGGAACAAATTAAATATTGTAACAGGGAGACCATGTGTACACTCTTTGCCTCAAGGCTACAAACTTGTGCAAAGGGAAATTATTTAGGCATCTCTGCTTCATCTCTTCTGAAGCATAAGCACACCTGAACACATTAATATGCCTCAATTAACTTTTTTATATTTGCAGTTTTCCCAGGTCCTGGAGGGAGCCGAGAGGACATGAAAGGCACTTTTCAAAGCCGATGATGAAAAGTTTGATCACCAATTCTGCAACGTGCCTAACCTTGGCTCCTTCTGCCACCGGGATATATTTCAGTTGCCTGATGCTACTTTCTCTCTTTCTTCTGGGTAGAAGGGGCACAAAAAAGGAAGACACTCTGGATGTCCTTTCAGGGGTGCTGTGAAACTTGATCTTGGGTCTCAGCAAGGTGGCTGCTTGAGGCAAAACTGCCCCCCTTCATTCCTGCCTCTGCAAAAATCCAAGAGGAACACTTTGACTCCCCCTTCCATTTTTCTCTGCCTCGTTCTAGAAGTTCTTCCTCTCTGTCATGGATCACACTTTGCCATTCTGTTTTTATTCCAGTCATTCTAGCAATGGCTGAAACAAACAATAGCCTTTTTTCCACAGCCTTTAAGACCCTGCCCACCATCTTAGCCCTGAATCATTTTAAAGTAGGGTGGATTCTTGGTATTCATCGGGGCTTGATTCCAGGACACCCCATTGATACCAAAATACATGTATACTCAAGGCCCATTAAATACAGTGACATAGTAAAACAGTGTCCATTATATAAAATAGCAAAATCAAGTTTGCTTTTTGTAATTTATATATTTTTTAAATATTTTAAAGCTGTGGATTCTTGAATTCATGCATAAAGGATTGTGAATATGGCGGGCCATCTGTAACAGTGGTCTGCCCTACTGGACACCCAGTCCTCACTTTAGGACATCCAATGGAGACAAATGGACACATACAATTTAATCAGTGAACCTTATGATTCCTACAGCTGTTTTAATGACTTCTGCAAGTTACTACAAATAAAAAAAATACAGGTAATCTCCAAATATATGTTTTTTGCAATTCAAGATCAGTTGTGCTTTTTAACCACATTTTTGTAAACTTTGATAAAAGTTTTAAGGATTTTTCTTCTTTTTATTTCAGATATTTTCTGGTGTGGACAGGATAATAAAAAATGACAGGATATTGATGTTTGTATATGAATTTTCAGGCAGCCACCATGCTGTAGTAGTTTGAGTGCTGGACTATGACTTTAGAGACTTGGGTTCAAATCATTGTTCAGCAATGGAACCTAATGGGTGACCTTGGGCAAGTCACTCTCCCAACCACAGAGGAAGGCAAAGCCAAACCCACTCTGAACAAACCTTGCCAAGAAGATCCCATGATAGGTTTGCCTTAAGGTTGCGATTAAGTCAGAAATGGCTTGAAGGCACACAACAACAATAAATAAGTATTTGCAACTCTGCATTGATTTCTTCCTTTATTAAAAAAAAACCACTTTTAACACGGTCTAATAATAACAATTATTATTATTATTATTAAGGTTTATTTAGAATGGCAGGGTTGTATACAGTAGAGAAGTTTCCACTCATGAATCTTTTAAATGTGGGAATGTATTACCTGTTAGTTTTTTAAAGAAATGCTCTGCCCTGAAAACCTTGAGCTGGATTAAGGAACTGCATGCATTGAATTCTGTATAATATACAAAATCCTGAAATACAAACTATGAAGCATTTTTAGCAGGTTCATTCTTGCTGCAAGAATGAACAGGTGCTGAGCAAAAGGATGTAATAGCACTTTTAAGTGAGAGGAAGAGAACAACTTAGAGATGTAAGAGAAAAGATCTCGGATCTCTAGATAGGGTTGCCAGTTCAGGATCATCTGATGTTTCTGGGTCAAAGCCTGGGACCAAGCAACAGCCCCTGGTGATGTCATTAAGTGTTATGCATTAAGTTCTAATGATAGTTGCTTGTAGCTTGTCATTCAAATACACACAAATACACAGGGTGAAAAAGTTTTCCTGTTCTTAGCTTAAGGGGCTGTCCCAGGTCAAGGTGACATGAGAAAATTATGTTTTCTCACTTGGGGGAGATGAGATAAAGAATATTTAATATAGTCTATGTGGTTTGAGAGTTGGACTATGACTCTGGAGACCAGGTTTTGAATCACTTCTCAGCCATGGAAACCCACTGGATGACTTTGAGTAATCTGTCAACCTCAGAGACAATGCCAAACCCCCTCAGAAGAAACTTGTCAAGAAATCCCCAAGATAGATTTGTCTTATAGACACCATAAGTTGGAAACAACAAATTTGCTTTTAAATAGAAGGTAGATGCAGAGCAGAGAGTGGTCCTTGGCATCACAGTGAGTAGGAGGGTCACTGGAAGGAAGGTGATAAGTAAAATACATAGGCCTGATCTAGATTGGCAAAAAGAAGTGTGTTCATGGCTGCATGAAAGTCTAGCTTTTAGATGAGAAAAAGGGAAAGTGTGCCATGAAAACACTTTTTTTGCATTTTAGGGGAGAAGAAGCACCTTTAAAAAGGTGCTGGTTTTCCCAGCTTCTTTTTTAAAAACTGCGTGACAGCGCAGCTCCATCTAAAGGCTGTGGTGCAGCTGCTAAGCATTAAAGAAAAGGCAACTTCATGTCACACTTTCCTGCCAATCTAGAAAGCCTCATAGATTCACTGTATAGTCCTTGTAAGCTGGAGCACCAATTAAATGAAGCCTTACAAATTGTAGGAAGCTGCTGATCTATTAAGTGAGCTGGAGTTTTGGATACAGCCCTTTCCCAGACCTGACAACACCAAAACTGAAGAATTTGAACCCTTCTCTCCTGCCTAGATATGACCCATGAAAACTGGAGACTCAGGGCTAGTTCCTAGGATCTGAAAACCACTGACCTAGAGGTGATCAACCCACTGTGGCATCTTCTGACTCTGTCTGAGCAGTTATCCAAATTATTTGCCTTTTTTGTTTTGTTTTGTTTCAAGAGCAGTTCCAAAAGATCTTCTGGCTGAGGAGCATGTGATATGGAATGAGGAAACCTCAGGACGTAGGCCAAAAAGGTTAAGTTGAACAAATGGCCAGGAGAAAAGGTGCTGGTTATGGGTGGTAGCGACTCTGTGTTCTCCAAGTCCACAAACACTTGGAAGAAGCAGACTTCCAAGATCTGAAAAATATTTTCACCATAGCCCAAACCTACTCTTCATGGTCTTAGTCCTCCACCATACCAATGAGCAAAAAGATTCCAGTAGTTTAGGGGCTGTGGTACAGGCCTTGTGTCACATACATCTCTCTCTTCCAACAGAGCCAAATAAATGGACTGATGGGAAAGAAATTTTAAGAAGAGCAGATGACCACCACCACTTCATCCTGAAGTTAAATGGCCAGGCTCTGAGTTTGTTAATGGCTCTAAAATGGATGCAGAGTGATGGGGAGCTTTAAAAAGATTAGTTTTACGTTGATGAGGAGGCAATGAAGTAGAGTGAAAGCTTAAGAAGGGGAAGGCTATGTTTCTGTAGGTTATGTTTGTATGTGTATAATGGGAAGAAGAGATAATACATTAACAGGGTTGCTAATCCCAGCTTCAGCTGTGTTTTCTCTCTCTATCTGGATGGCATGTATGTACTTTGGGTTTCTTATTGCAAAATTGCATGTAGAGGGGTAGGGCTTTCCCTATTTATTGCTATTTTATAGCTTAAGCCTTGTAAGGACTCTACTGTGCTCTTATCATGCACATGGATGAAAAAAGAAAAGGAGAGGAGAGAAGTTGACAGTACGAAGTTTGGGTGTGGAAGCCAAGCATCCACTCCTGAGAACTAAATCTAAAAAATCAAGAGCAGGAAACACATTGGAATACAACACATTTCAGGATTGCATGACAGTTTACCAGCCAGGTTTAAAGAAACACAGGAATAAATTTAGTAAGGCCTGAGAGGACATGACCTTAACCAAAACACATATCTAGCACAATTGGTTTATCTGAACAGATAACTATAAACAGGGGCCAGCTTCCAGTTATGTACAAATTAAAACAGGGCTGTCAAATGCAAGACCCAGGAGCAAAGCTTGGGAGAATTATTTTTGGACTATAAACTCTGGGACTCTCTGGTCACCATTATCACTAGCCATGTTGGTTGGAGGAATGTTGGAGTTTGTCACTAAAGGGTGTGTCTACACCGGCCAGAATACTCTGGGCTGCTCCCAGAGTATTCTGGCACTGCAGTTGCCTTAACTTCCCCCTATTACCAGAAGTGACACTGGGTGGCTGTCTGCACAGCATCTCACTGTGCCACCTACTTCTACCACCCTAACTTGCTCTCTCTAAGGCCAGAAATGAGATGCCCTGCTCACATGGCTGAACACCTTGTTGAGATCTCAGAGGAGTAAATCATGCCATTACTAGCAGGTGACACAGCAAGATGCTGTGTATAGAACCACCTAGCATTGCTGCAGAGTGCTTTAGACTTTCTGGAAAGATGTGGAACAAATGGTGAATTTTTAATATTCTGTTAAACACAAGGATGGCCCATATTTGTTGTGGGACTGCAATTCCCATGTGTAGACAATGGCAGTAAAATCAGACTTTTGGCCCTGCATCATGATATTCTTGCAGACAAGCCTGTAAAATGTGGGACAGACAAGTTAACTGTTAGATGGACTTGTAATTGGTTGACCGACCGAACTCTAAGGGTGCTCAACAATGGCTTCTTTTCAACCTGTGAAAGGGATCTAGGAGTCTAAGTAGACCACAAGTTGAACATGAGTCAACAGTGTGATGTGGCAGCTAAAAAAGGGCCAATGCAATTTTAGGCTGCATCAATAGAAGTATAGCGTCTAGATCAAGGGAGGTTATAGTGCCACTCTATTCTGCTTTGGTCAGACCCCACCTGGAATACTGTGTCCAGTTCTGGGCACCACAATTCAAAAAGGATGTGGAGAAACTGGAGCGTGTCCAAAGGAGGGCAACTAAGATGGTGAGGGGCCTGGAAGCCATGCCCTATGAGGAGCGACTTAGGGAGCTGGGGATGTTTAGCCTGGAGAAGAGAAGGTTAAGAGGTGATATGATAGCCCTGTTTAAATATTTGAAGGGATGTGATATTGAGGAGGGAGCAAGCTTGTTTTCTGCTGCTGCAGAGACTAGGATGCAAACTGCAGGAAAAGAGATTCCACCTCAACATTAGGAGGAACTTCCTGACATTAAGGGCTGTTCAACAGTGGAACACTCTCCCTCGGAGTGTAGTGGAGTCTCCTTCCTTAGAGGTCTTTAAGAAGAGGCTGGATGGTCATCTGTCGGGGATGCTTTCATTGGGAGTTCCTGCGTGGCAGGGGGTTGGACTGGATGGCCCTTGTGGTATCTTCCAACTCTATGATTCTATGATCATCTGGACAGGATGACTTTTATGAAACCAAACCCTAGTGGATTTACCAAGGACCCACTGTATTGGCAATTTCAACCATGTTTATTTCATAGGAATCATGACAATGAAATTGCTGACAATTTCCATGCCTGCTCATTTTGGGATTGCACTCTTATGCCTTTCGTACTGTTGACCCCCTTTGTTTCAACCTCTTTCCAATTATAAACAAGGAATACAGAAAGAAAATAATTTTTATCAAACTTAAAAAAGGATTGTCCTTTCAAGAAATACCCAATGTCATCCACATTTCCATCACTTAATTTTTTTTAGTTTTTCTTTAAAGTCGAAAAAAAAATCCCAGAAAACATCTGGCACAGAGAATACAGATGATCGTTTGTTTATATCTTTCTCTCTCTGTCTAACTGCCTTTTCCAAACACAGCCAGATGGAGCCTTTCAAAATCAAATTAATTTCAGATTAATTCACTCTGGACTAATGCCAGTTTCTTGACTCTATGCTTTGAGGCACTATCTAAATTGATTTACAGTCATGAACTTAAAAGAGCTTGAGTACTTAGGTACTGGGTGTGTGTGGATAAGTATAGTTATGCAGAAAGAAAGCTGCAACTGTTAGCTACTGCAGCTGACATTCCCAACACCAGCAATCCCCTTGCAAGTATTCCTCCTTTCACACATATGGGAGGAGGAGGACTTCTATTTGAAAACTCAAGTTTTAGATCATAACAGACTACCTTTATTGTAAGCATGCAATAAAACTGCCTATGAGATATTGATAAATTTGCAAACATGTAATGGTTGTTTGGGTGAACCAACATCAGTTGTGAGTCAGTGTAGTATAGTGGTTTGAGTACTAGATCTAGGAGCTCATTGCATGAACTTTAAAACCAGCTCAAGCCTCCCGGGCTGCAACTGGGACACAAGATGGAGGCAGGGATTATCACATGCTAAATCCCCACCTAATTGTCAGCCGCCATCAGCCTGGGTTCCAGCCGCACTCTGCCAGCACTTTTTAGAAGCTGGAAAGCTTCCCACTTTGAAAAAGTGCTGGCAGAGTGCAGCTGAGACCCGGCTTGGACCCGGGTTGATGGTAGTTGGCAATTAGATGATGATTTAGCATATGATAATCCCCACCTCCATCCTGCATGCCGGCTGCAGCCCGGGAGGTTTGAGCCGGTTTTAAAGTTCATGCGATAAACTCCCTAGATTGGGAAAAACCCAGGCTCAAATCCCAACTCACCCATTGGGTGGCCTTGGGCAAATCACTGGCTCTTAGCCTCTCTCTCTGGGCTGTTGTGTGAAGAAAATGTGGATGAAGCACATACAGTAGGCCCTTCACATTTTTGGCTTTGGCTTTTGTGGATTTGATTATTCACAGATTTTTATTAATATGTTCTCTCTAAGAATCTCTAGTTCCCCCAGTGCAACTCTATGGTCAATGCACAACAGAAGTTGTGCTGGAGGACCTAGAGATTCTTAGGGAGCCACTCTCAATGGGTACCTTTATTATCTGACTTGCTTCGACTACAATTTGGGTTTCTGCAGAGAAATAACTGTCAGCTCCAGGAAATAATAAGATAAATGTCAGACAGCAATAGCGTCATTAATGGAGCTGCATCAGCAAACAGCAATAATCTTTCTCTAAAAGGCACATTTCTATTCGAGCATGCCTATCTTGTCCATGGAAAGGGTTGCAATGGGATTATAAAGATAATATTTAAAATGCATGTGTGGTTATACTAAATGGAACTCAGATGATTTATGCAAATATAAACCCAAAGTAGTTTCCCCTGATTCAGGTAGGTCCTCTTGCCAAATGATGATGATGAAGATGATTATGAGATATTTTTTTTTTACGTGTTGGAGTTCTGTGTGATTATTTTCCCCTACAGCTTCTAGATAACACAAATAAGTAGAGAAGAATTTTTCATTCACTGGCTGTGCTGAATTTTGAGGTTGTGTGAGAAGCATGCATTGCAAACAGCGGTCAGTACGGATATAAAGCAGTATACCCAATAGACTGTTTCCCACATGCATGCGAGTTGTTACCAGCAAAAAGACTTTCTGGCCAAGAATTTTGAAGAATAAAAGGGCCTATGTCATTTTTCTAAAAGTTCACTTAGAGTTAATGTGGTAGGCTTTCTTAGGGAAGGCATTCCACAGAAAAAAGGGGCAAGCACCCCAAAGACTCTGCATTTCCTAAGCAGTCTTGGAAATTAGGAGAATGCCTATTATTATTGAAGAACTCTCACGTCTGTTCTTTATAAACAGTACAATATCCTTCCAAACCTTTGTACACTTTAAACCCCACTGAGCATAATAGGCTTTATGTTTGAGTAGACATGCAAAGCGTTGTGCTGTAAGACAGACACACATTCTGTTCATGAGCATCAATTTGAGGACAAGATATAATCCTCTACATTTTACAATCCATGTGGCAAAATCGTAGCAATCTCTGAGCAACATTTTTTTTCCATGCATCACAATCTATAATGAGCTCTCACCACCTCCTTATAAACACCAGTTCTACAGTCCAAGCACCACCTTTGTATTTTCTCTGAGCCATGGATTGTCAGTGAATCTTTTAATGGGATGCTGCTATATGGCTCTCTGTATAACACAAATAAAACTGTGCATAGGTTTGCAGTGAGATTTAAACAGTGGTAGCCTTAAATCATGGCAACAGCAATGAATTGGCAGGCCAAGAAATAGTGAGGTGAAGCAGCAAAGGGTGCATCTGCACTGCAGAAATAGTGCAGTTTGACACCACTTTAACTGCTGTGGTTCCTTCCTACAGAATCCAGGGATGTGTAGTTTTGTGAGGCACTAGGACTCTTGGAGAGAGAAGGCCAAAGACCTTGTAAAACTATAAACCCCAGGATTCCATAGGAAGAGCTGCACTTAAAGTGGTGTCAAGCTGCATTATTTGTACAATGTAGGTGAATGCTGAGTCAGTGAAAGCTTATGAGATAATGTGAATCACTCCACTGACATATTCAACTCATTAGTCAACCTTGGACCAGTTACTCCATCTCAGCCTAACCAAACCTTACTATTGCATTAATTTTTATTTATTTATTTATTTCCCTCATTTTCCTCAGTTTGGGTCTCATGGCAGCTCACCACAGTTGCAACAAATATAGTTAAAATTCACAACATACAAAAGTGAAAAAGCAATTAAAGCATCATCAAATCAGAACCAGTTAAAAACACAAAAAGCAGCAGCAGCAGCAACAAACAATAGTCCAGCACATTATGCAAAGCCTGTTTCTCATTTTAAAAGAAGAAAAGAAAAATAATCAATGCTCAAAGGTCTGTTGGAATTTTTATAAAAGGTCTCCAATTGCATGCAGAAATACAGCAAGGAGAGTTCTAGTCTATCCTCTCTGGGGAGGGATTTCGAGAGTATGGAAGCAGCCACTGAGAAGGCTGTCTTCTATGTTCCCAGCAAATGAACTTGTGAGAGTGATGGGACAGAGAGAAAGGCCTCCTCAGAAGATCTCAAAACATAGGCAGGTTTGTATGGGAGAATGTAGTCCTTCTGCCAACCTGGACCTGAGCCATACAGGCTTTAGGGGTCAAAACCAGCACTTGAAATAGTGCCCTGGACAGGCAGTCAATGGAGCTGTTGCAACAAGATAGTTGTGTGTTTTCCAGTGGGAGTGGGAGAGTCATGTACATGGCCCTGAGCTCAGTGGAAGAAAGGCAGAATTGTCTTTCTAAATGATTGAATAAAATCCGGGGGGGGGGGGGGTGATCAGAAGTAAGATAAGTTCCAACATTGACGTTCCATTGCCCATTGGAACTTGATGTTCCAACATTGATGTTCCATCCCCCATGCCATGTTGTGCTATGGATGGGATTTAATCAAAAGTGATCATGACACAGTAGTACGAGGAAGCAGAATAGATATGCCACTGCCATCAGTACGCAACTCCTGTCCCAAGAGTAACTTTCTCTGATTCTGATCTGCACATATTAGTATGTATAGGTGCTTCACTATATATCCAAAGGTCTCTCCTTTCTAAAGACTTGTATTACAGACTCTGGCTTATATCAAACAGCAACCATTTGCAGCAAATGTACATGGATATAAATATACATGAAACCACTCATACTTCCTCTTTCCAAGAAAATCAGATTATTTTTTTTTAAAAGAAAGAAATAGGTAAGTCTAATTACACCAACTCTCCTCTTTACACAGTTGCAGATCTGAAGACCCAGCGCTGCATGTTCATACAGGCTCTGTCTTCAAAGGAAACCTTACAAAGAATTCCTAATTAGGAGTAAGGATGTCCATGGGAGATATAATTGTACAGTTCTTTTTGAAATGGTCTCACTCTGTGATTTCTCCCAATGGTCACTTGGCTTGCATGAGCGCAGGTATGGAGCCCATTTTTATGCAGTGCGGTGCTTGTTACCTTTTTAGATTATACTGGAGTGATCTGTTTTGCTTGGTACTTTGAAATGATTTTTTTTTTATAGGAGAACCATTTACTAAAGCTGGGACATATCCCTAGAACAGAGATGTGAACTATGGCAAATTAAACTTTTGGGGTTTTATGGTTCAAAGTAAGTATTATGGGGAAGGGCATTTCCTGTGATTAACCCTTTCCCTCTTCCCACAATGAGATTTTGATTTTATTTTTGTCTCTAGAGATATCTGCTATAACAGTCAGACTTGTAAATTAAGCCTGCCTTTAGCTTCCAGCCACCAACCACAAAACAAAAGAAGATAAATACAAGATACATAAGTGAGGGAAATCACTTGCTATGAGAAAGAGACAACTTTCACCACTTGGGAGAGCAATTCTGCAACTTCTGCTCTCCATATGGTATCCTCAGGTTTGACGATGTGGTGGCTTAGTGGTTAAGAAGCCAATTCTGATGATTGGAAGGTTGGCATTTCAAGGCCCAAGCACTGTGTGATGGGGTGAGCTCCTGTCACTAGTCCCAGCTTCTGCCAACCCAGCAGTTTGAAAGCATGCAAATGCAAGTAAATAGGTACACTTTGGTGAGAAGGTAAGACCATTCCATGCAGACATGCTGACCACATGACAACTGGAGTCATCTTTGGACAATACTGTAGCACTGCCACTCTACAGTTGGTTATGACTAGATAGTCATGTCAAGGAGAAACCTTTACTTTAAGATAGAAAGGACAGACTACTGTCTACTGCATCTCTGTACAGCAGCTGTTTGTCAATCTGAGACAAGTTAACTTTCCTTCTCTCAAGCCTTCCGGTTATAAAATAGAGAAAATCCCCAGAGTTTACATAACCACCATAGATTACAACTATTACAGGTACTTCTCTCTTCTCCCCCAATTTCTTTTCTGAAAGCTCAGTGACACTAACTGCTTTGTCAATTTTCTTTTCCTGCTGTCTCCTGTGTGGAACTATGTGCCTGGACCATGTGGTGGCTCACCTGTCCTTCGCCATCTTTCCTTCAAATCTCTTCTTAAAACCCACTTTATTCTCTCAATACCAGTCACCAACTTTAACCAATCTTATCTATGTGAAACCAGGAATTAGGGCTGATCCACTACATTTTGTTGCTTGAGTTGGAGCTTCCTTCCCTCCCTCTAACTAAAACTAAACAAGGCAGTTATGAAGACCAGTCAGGTTATTTTCCCATCTGAAGCAGAAAGTCCAAAAAAAATCTCTCTCTTTTCTGACAGTAAAAACAGAATAACGATCAGCTAAATATCTACCAATCTGCTGCCCTTTCATCAAACCCCAAAACAACAGACTAGGAAAGCCACTTCAGTTAGCCTCATGGTAGAATGAGCCCTCCATAGAAGACTATATTTCCACATTCTTTCTTTCCTACTCATTGCATGTCCTTCCCTTTGCAGTTTCCCTGCTTTTTCATTTAGAATTTAAGCTGTCTGTGGCCTTGTCTGCACAGGTGAAAGGCCCATTACTCCCCTTCTTGTTCTGGAGGTGTCCTCTTCATATGACGCAAAACCCAAACCCTGGTTCTGGCATAAACAGACCACATGACATCCAACATGTTCAGCATCAGAACTGGGGTATCATACCCTTAATACATTTTTTAAAAAATTCTCTTACTCCATTTCGTCCGGAAAGATACAGAGCCTTCTGTTCCCACATTGGGGCATCTCACTGCAGAAGCATCCCACTGAGCTGCCCAGCACATCCACTGCCATGGTGGGTCACTCATTCTGAGATTACATGCCCAACCATATAATCATTACTCAGTGCCTTATTCTGACCCTAGGAGGGAGTAACCAATGGCAAACCCACCAGGTGTCTCAGTGGGATGTCCATGCAGATGGCTGCCCTGGCACAGGAATAGAAGACAAGATAACAGGGGGAGGGCAGGGCAGTTCCAGGGCCAGGAAACATCAAGCTTCCCTTGGAGTATCCTGGCTAGCACAGACAAGGCCTTAGTTGCATATGTCTCTTTGCAGGACACCATATATATCCATGGTATAAGTAGGTCATCTTGAGGGATACATAAATGTTACACAATACACACTAATGGACTAGATGTGTGCAAGCCTGAGAGTCTTCTCAGGCAAAGAATGGAAGAGGTCATCATATTTAGACTCTGTGACTGGCAGTTCTTCTCCAAATGTAAAGGTGGGAGGGCCTGCAACATCAGCCCTTGTGATTTGATATTAGTATGATGCTTTCAGGCTGGGCTGAGAACTAAGGATGCACATCTTCATTTATTTTGTTCTTGAATAAAGAATAAATAACTTAAATTCCCCATCCCAACTGGGTGAGATCATGATAATCTTTGTGGAGGGGTTTGTTGTCCCAGTTTTTCTTTTTGCACATTTTACGAAGTTTTTATGAAAAAAATCATTTACACCAAAATTTATTGTTTGCCTGAAAAGGAACAGGTTTTACAGAAAATAGTGCTTCCTACATAAAATGCAATATTTTCTGTGCCAAGGAACAAAATGTTTTCTTCCAAATGAAATTTTCACAAATAAATCCCAGAATATGAAAAAGAAGACAATGAAGACTATAGAGAGCCCTTCCCTTATGCGGGGGATCCGTTCCCGACCCCCTTGCATAAGGGAAATACCGTGTATGCTGGAGCCCTATTGAAAACAAATGGGCTTGAGTGGTATGACGTGTGCACCCTGGGCAAGCGCCTGACATTGCCTCTTCTGGTGTGTGGCTTTCAGCATAAGCTGAAGGCTGCACATGGTGTGCCCATGTATGATGTTGGTACACTGTATTTTGTCGTCCAGGTGTCTCAATGGATTCAGCTTTCTCACCAAGGATAAGTAAATCTGTGACTGTTGATTACACTGAAAAACAGCATAAATACTTGAATCCTGGTCCTTCTGCTTTGGTCAATGGCATAGTGTTTTGACTGTTGGACTAGGACTCTGGATACCAGAGTTAGAATCCCAGCTCAGCCATGAAACTCACTGGATGACCTCAGGGAAGTCACACTCTCTTAGTTTCAGAAGATGGTAATGGCAAACCCATTCTGAAGAAACATGCCAAAAACAAAAACTAAAACCCAAAAAACAAACAAATCCAAAAACCATGATACCTTAGGGTTGCCAAAAGTCAGAAATGACTTGAAGTCACACAGTAGCAAAGTAAGCTCTTATAATCAGTCATTGTCTTAAAAATGTTGCACCAGAGAAATACAAACTATGTGTTCATCTATTTCAGTATTGTCTAGCCCGATGGCAGTAGGATTTCTGGCAGAGAAAAGTATTTCTAATCTCCTGTTCCAACAAAAAAAACCCAAACAAAACTAGATAGTTGAGGGACTGAACCTGGGGTATTCTGCCTGCAGAACATGACAAAGCTAAATTGAATGATGTAAGAAGTTCCTTCACACAGGGACTATATATTTTGGGATGGCATATGTTATTGTTCTTGTAACCCAATTTTGGCACTATGAAAAGTAACTTCTCTCTCATAACAAGCATGCAGATTATTTGTTGCAGTAAATATCATGCATTGTTAGTCTATATTTTAGGATGGTGTGTGTTATATTTCTTGCACCCCAGTTTGCACACCATAAAAAGTCATCTCTCGTTTCTCATCACAAGCATGCAAATTATTGGTCCCTATATATTATACATTATGAGGAACAGTTTATGCCTGAATTGCTTCCCATTTTTCCTGATTTCATGCAAATCAAAAACATGAGGGTTTTTTTTTTTAAAAAAAAAGAAGTTTGAGAGAACCACATGGCATTGAAAATGGCCACACATGGAGCAAAGTCTTTAGTGATGTCATAGCAAAGTTTCCCCCCTTGTCTTTTGAACTCAAGCGAAAGATCGCTGTGGTTTTCCTAACCTCCAGAAGCCATAGATCCCACCGTGCTGTATTCCATTATGTTAGCGTGAAATTGTCATGGTGTATTTGAAAAGCCCAGCTTCTCAAGTATTGAAAGGTTTGGAAAGGTTAATTGAGGGAAAACACTAATTTAGAATGACAGCCCCTCAGAGGGTGAAAGTGCCACCTTGCTCTTTAAATACCAGAAAAGTTGCTCACAAGTTCTACTTTTAGGCCACAACTGCTGTAGAAAAATAAATATAAAGAAGGAAGATTCTAGGCTTCATGACTACTGAGAAATCACAGAGGGTGTGGACTGGTCGCCCATAATACAATAGCAGGATTTAAAAAACAACCAAACCTAAAAAATATATTGACAGGCCTCAAAGGCATTATACTTTCAAATAGCACAATTTTTGACAAAGACAATTTTTTAAAGAGGATAACTGCTTTTGCAATGAAATTATTTTTCTCCTTTCTAAATGGAAGAGCCATTCAGTGTGGAGGAAGTTATCACAGTTGTGAATATCTTATACCCTCCAATGTTTCACATATTGATGAAATATTTCACAGAGATTAAAAACCAGAACAAGGAACACCAGAGGGTGGTCAGGATGGCAAAAGTTATTATTGAAGGAGAACACATAAACTAGAAGAAGCTGCAGCAATTTGCTTTTGCCTGAGCCAACAGAGAAGGGCAAGATTTTGCCCTCTCCTCTCCTCTCTGCTGAGTTAACTGAATACAAACTACTTCTGCACTTTGAATTTTTCTAACTGAAATTTTTGAATTGAAGTTTGCAGCTTCTGTAGTTGGAATTTGTTTTGAACTGAAATTTTTGAATGAAGTTTGCTGGAACTGAAGTAAGCAGAGGAAAGTGGGAGGAAGAGAGAGAAACTGAGACATTTTAAAAGCAGTTGAAAAAGTGAGACAGGAGAGGATTAATAGGGAGTGTCCCTGCCAAATTGAGACAGTTGGGAAATACACACCTTGGACCAATACACAAAAGTTTTTCTCGCACATGTAGAAAATACTTGCTACTGAATGTATACAATTGATGCAGGACACACCCTCTATTCAATGAAAACAATGTAGGTAGGCATGTTTCTGGGTGGGAGATACCAGCTTTGGTACAATGACAAGCACTGTAACCTACAACTATCCCATCCTTCCACCCTCTTGGTATATTCTACTGCTGCAAGGAACTGCATATACTGCATTGATAATGACCTTATTTTAGTAGGAAAGGACAACACAGCCATGCTCATTGTTTTCCAAAACTGAAAGCAAGGCCCTGCAGCCAAACTGTCATGTCTAATCATTATGTTGCTTGAGTATACTTAAAACAAAATAACCTTTACAAAGGAAGTGTGCGCGCCTGCATACATGCATGCATGCATTCCATCTCTCGATGTCAACGTAATCCTGTAGGCTAAATGCCAGACTGGCACCTGAGAAGCTGAGGTTGAAATCCCTGCTCATACACTGGGTCGCTAAGCAGCCATGAGCCATTCACAATCACCCAGTTTCAGTCTGCAAAGTGGGGATAAACACCAGGCACCTCCCAGCATATCTGTTAACTACTAGAAGTTTAGGAATGCAGATCCTAGAGCTTAGAAGTGTGTTACAAATCAGAATGTTGCCTGTAACGCCTTACTTTTTTTTAAACAACTAAGACATTATATTTTGGGAGAACAAAGACTTTCTCATTGATAGTCCAGTCTTTCAACCACTCATCTTATAATTGTATGTAATTATAACTCCTGTTAACTAATTGGTTTAGCCCAGTGAGTGGGGAATCCTTGCAGAGGTATAGTTCAGAAAAAGAGAGCTGGAGTAAAAAAGAAGCTGCTCCTCTCAAAGGAACAGGAATTAGGCCTTTTGCTAATGGGATTTCAATTTATATGTGCAGGATAGAATAGAAGAATGAATTCAATGGAGTAGTTTTTAGAGTTCCCAGGTTGCAGGGTCAGGCCCTTGTACTCTGATCCTCAGGGCAAGGGGAGGAAATCTCAGGATAAGAATGATAGACTATTGCTTCTTCACTCTCTATCATTCACCCCCCCCCCCCCACCATATTCAATACTTGCAACCATTTAAAGATCACCTCTGGCAGATATATACAGTAAATAGGATTATCTGTCTAGAAAACCTCTCTAATCAATGTTTTATTGGAGGCATACAAGAAACAATGTGCCCTTACTGAGAAGGCTGTATGTGACACATTTTCATCTGTAAACATAAACAGGAAAATTTAAATAGAAGGCAATACACAATGTTTGACCAGAATTGGCTGACCCAAGGGTTTTCTGGGGTCAAAGCTGATGAATTCAGTGGAGTGTGGAACTCAGCTAGTACACATATAACTATGGATTTCTGCAAATAATGGTATATATAATGGAAGTCAGTGTTTGGAATGCATATTTCTACCCATACCTTTCTTCTGTCTTTCCCAACAACATCCTCTTTAATTGGAATTTTAACCATGGTTTAACGTTATATCTACAACAACCTTTTGAACTGAGGTTTATAAACCCACTTCAAACCTGGTTTTAAATTGGAGTTAATGTGGTATAGTAACCATAGTTACCAAGTAATAATCACAGCAGAGTTATAATGGTTAACTATGACTATGGCAGCCAAGGGAATGGAAGAGGAATTTCAGCTAAAGACAAAAGAAGGTAATGGAGAGAACACAAATGCCCAAGGGAGACATCTGGCCAGCAAGGTTACATTTAGACACAAGCTGAAAACTGCAACATTCACGACTTCCACACCATGTTCATTTGTGTGAGGTTAATTGACTGAAACCTAGGAAAATATGACATGACCCACTGTTTACCATTGTGGCTAGCCAATGAAAAAATGAGTGATAAAATATGGCTATTCCTTCAAATTGTCTTTGGTTGCTGCTTTCAAATTCCATTTTATTCCTCACCGGGTATGGATATCCAATATGCCTTATCTCACTATTACTAGTAATTTAAAAGGACAACCAACCTCTGTGTGATGCTGGTTAATTAATTACTTATAATGCCATCAAACACATAAAACTAGGATAACAGCTGCTGCCAAATCAATATTCTCAAAATAAAGTAATATATATATATATATGAGTGCCTCTAGCTCAATCACAGTTCACTGCATTCCCAATCTTTTTATGCAGTGAGTGTGTACTGAATGTGAACAAGCAAACCGAACAAAAAACAAAAGGGGGAATGAGGTAAAGTGAGAGCAATCCTCTCTGTTATTTGCTGAATTACGTCCCCTTCTGCACTTCACCTTTAATGCACCCTTAAATCAGAGCTAACTATGGGACTGAGGGTGAGCAAGGGTAATGCACAGTCCAATGATGGATCTAAACCAAAGGCATTTCAGGATTAGAAATCCATGTCAGTGCTTGAAAATATATCACATTATGTTGTTTACTGATGTCAACATTCATTAGTATGAATTTTGCTACAGTGGCTTCCATGCTGTTTGTTGATGCCCATCTTCAAAAAACAACTCCACAGCTAAGCAGATATAACACTACTTCTGAACTAGGAGGGGGGAATCATAGAATGATAAAGATGGAAGGGACTGTAAAATGTACCCCATCTTCTAGTATTCAGGAATACACCACAAAAGCACTCCTGAAAGATAGACATCCCATATCTGTTTAAAGACTGCCAAAGAAGGAAAGTACATCACACTCTGAGGCAGACAATTCCAGCATCAAACAGCTCTTACAGCCAAGATATCATTCCTAATGCTTATGTGGAATCTCGTTTCTTGTAGTATGAATCCATGGGTTCATGTTCCGGTCCTACCTCTCTGGGAGGTTCCAGATGGTGCAGCTGGGGGACGCCTGCTCCGATAAGAGGGCCCTTAAATCTGGGGTCCCTCAAGGAGCTATTCTGTCCCCCATGCTCTTCAACATTTACATGAAACCGCTGGGAGAGATCATCCGGAGGCATGGGGCGCGGTGTTATCAGTACGCTGATGACACCCAAATAGTCTTCTCTATGTCTCCGACTGATGCAGTGACCAGGGATGGCGTCGCTCCTCTCGTGGCCTGTCTGGAGTCGGTAATGGACTGGATGAGGGAAAATAGACTCAGCCTGAATCCAGAGAAAACGGAAGTACTCGTGATAGGTTCCCCGGGTCCGGGTATGGAGGTGGTTCCACCTGTCCTGGACGGGGTCACGCTCCCCGTTAAGGACACAGTACGCAGTCTGGGGGTGCTCCTTGACTCGTCGCTCCATCTAACTTCTCAGGTAGATGCGACAGTCAGGAGCACCTGCTATCAGCTTCGGCTGATACGCCAGCTGCGCCCCTACCTGGGCCAGGGGGATCTTGAAACCGTAGTACACGCTCTGGTAACCTCTCGGTTGGATTTCTGTAACGCGCTCTACATGGGGCAGCCTTTGTATCACACTCGGAAGCTGCAATTAATACAAAATATGGCAGCCCGGGTGGTCACTGGTGCTCCCAGGACCGCCCATATAACACCTATTCTGAAAGACCTTCATTGGCTGCCGATCCGCTTCCGGGCTCAGTACAAAGTGCTGGTTATTACCTATAAAGCCCTATATGGCCTGGGCCCAGAGTACCTTAAGGACCGTCTCTCCCCATATAATCCGCCCCGCACACTTAGATCAACCGGACAATGTTTATTGAGAGTCCCAGAGGCAAGATTAGTGAACACAACAAGGAGGGCGTTCTCTATCTCTGCCCCTCGCCTCTGGAACTCATTACCTTCCGAGCTCCGCTTGTCCCCCACCCTCAGCCAATTCAAGAAAGATATGAAGACCTATTTATTCAGGCTGGCATATCCCTGATCGGTTTGTTTTATGTAAAGTGCCTGCCAATCACCCGCTTCCCCATTGTCGCCGCCCTTGATATAAGGGATAATCTTTTAATGTTTTAATGTTTTATTGTGTTATTGTAATTTGTTTTATTTTACCTGGTTGTAACTTGTTGTTTTAATCTTGTACACCGCCCTGATCTCCGGAAGGGCGGTATAAAAATAAATTTTATTATTATTATTATTATGTTCTAGTCTCTGGAGCAGCAGAAAACAAGCTAATCTTATCCCCTGCATGACATCCCTTCAGATGTTTAAAGCTGGCTATCATATCACCTTTCCATCTTCACTTCTCCAAGCTAAACGTATTTATTTCACTACATGGTATATGCAAAACTAAATGTGTCACTGATTATAAGGTGGCTGGTCAAAATGGCAAATGCTTTATCTAGTTCCTTAAACCTTCTATTTAAGAACTGGATTCAGAAGCATGCAGCATCACCATACATTTTCATACCTGCAATAGCAACTAAGGAACAAAATCTGCTAGTTTCAGTTTCTCCCACAGCCAGTGTTTTCAAACCTTGAATTCTTTGCACTCCAGATATGACAACATTCATAATTTTTGGTACATTTTCCAAAAAGTAATTGAATGGGGGAAAAAAACCCATTTGCACTGGTCACATTCAACAGGTATATACAGCTTTCAACACAGAGGGTATTATGCTGTAACTGCCTGCTATGGAATTGTTAAGAATGGGGGCAAAAAGAGGTGGCAACCCTCATTTAGCAATTACCATCTTTGAATATGCAGGGATTCAAACCGAGACTTTTAATAATAAAGCACCCCAAACCCTGGGCCTGGAAGCAAATCTTTCAGTTTCTCTCATGTTCATTCCATTTAAAAACATAATAATCTCAAGCTCTTTCCATCCTGAAAACGAAGAAATATGCATGATTTTGATTAATTCTTACAGAATGAATGAGCAAACCCATTCCTAATGGCAGTCAATAATGCAAACTGGGATCAATTAAATGCAGAACACAATGATGATGTATCAACATTTTCACACACAGACACAGACATGGGGCAGAGGCAGAAGAAGCAAGCGTGGTTTTGGTGGGAATTCAATGGCTACTACCCATTTATTATTTATTATGCCATTTAAACCTTGCCTTTTCATAACATTTTCAGCAGCTTGCAATCAAAATACAACAAAACAACAAAAGTAACTAAAATTATCAAATGAAAAGATAGCAATGGAATTAATAAAATGAAAGGCAGAACTATACCAAATCACAGTTGAATAAAGCAGACCTCACTGCTCATCTAAAGGAAATACTAGTTAGCCCAGACAAAACTCTCTTTGCTTCCCTAGCTCTTGGATGTCCTAGCTAAAACAGTCTCTTGTTGAGTTCTTGGGTTCTTGGTATTACATCTGTTGTATCTCTGACATAATTGAAAAAATTGAAAAAATTGAAAAAATTACTTTTGGGGGCCAGGGTCCTACTGAATGAAATGACCTGTGAAACGGACCATAGAGCAAGCCAGTCAACATTTTCACTGTGTTCAGTGGTAAGTTTGTATTGAACTAAACATCCCAGAGCCCTTCCACCTAACATTGAGACTTCTGAGAGCTGTAGTCCAAAAATAATTTCACCAAGTTCTCCCTCCCTCTGATAGTGGAGTGACTCAAAGGAAGGCATTGGGATGAAAGGACAGCCGTTACAGAGAGGACACTGTTTCCTGAGATTTTCTGTTCCCATGACATTTATGACTTTAAAGGTTAAAACCAGCAGTTTGAACTAGACCTGTAGCAAAACTGAAAGCTCAGGAATCTTGTAAAAGATTGGTTTAATATGATCTGATGCACTGGCTCCAAACTCTTGCAACAATATTTTGAACTCATTGAAGCTTCCCAACTGTCTTGGCATTTCCACATGTAAGTTGTGGCAAGATACTTTCACAAAGTCAGTCCTGCATAAGGCTATAAACATGTTTATATTTCATACATGCCAGCTTTTGGTTTCTGAATGACCAGATGACTTGGCATCTCCATAAGATTAAAGCAACATTTCCCATTTAGGCAGCTGAAGGCAATACTGTAAATGATGAATGTAGTATTCCAGAGATCACCTATAGGTCACTGAATATATCTCTTCACCGAGTCCAGACTAATCCTAATTGCCTGCCAAATAATCTGCTGCCACAATCGACCAAGCCATGGAAAAGAATGGGATTCTCCTTTGCAATGTTTGACTGTGTAAATCAAAGCCAACAGAAATGGGTTATTCTGGAATCTACCAGACCAGAAAATATTCATGAATTTAAATAAGTAAATATATGTTTTTGTGGAAAGCAACAGCCAGAATAAGTAAAGAATGCCAAGTAATGGTTCAATCTTATATTCCAGCTCTAGGATGGGTATACTCTGTGGGTTGGAGACTGATACTTTGTTCCTTCAGATCCTTGGTAGGACACACTGGATGCCTGACAGGTGTTTTGGGGTGCAGGGATCCCTGAAAGCCAAAATGAGATCTTATCACTCACAAATGCTCCGACCTTCCTTCCATTCACCTTACTCGCCCCTGTCCGGGCTTAAAATCTCATTCCTGGCTTGCAGATGCTTCCTCCTACTCATACATCAACCTAACTTCAGTTCCTGACTTCTCAAACCCACATGGCTGATGAACTGAAAGGCTAAAATGAGAGGTGAGATTGGCACTTAACAGATAAGATGTGGAAAGGTGCCAATTTTGAATGTTCAAGATGGAATCATGCTACAGCCAATTAAGAATTTGTGTTCTGAAAATAGAATTCTTCTATTAACTAATCATGTTATTGCCAATTCACATTATAAAAACAGTTTTGTGTAATAGCAGCACTTACTGTACTAAATTGTGTGTTAAAGAGGTAATGCCCAGGAACATGTCTACTTTGCTGAGAGCCTATACAGACTGGCACTTTGTGCGCACCTGTGGGCAGAGTCTGGGCACAGTGTCCACACACTGGATGCCCTGACTCTGCCCCCATCATGTCATGATGCTAACAAATCACTAACAAAATGAAATTCAATGCAGAAAAATGTAAGGTACTGAACTTAGGGCGGAAAAATGAAATGCACAGATATAGGATGGGGGAAATCTGGCTGAATGAAAGTACGTGTGAAAAGGATCTAGGAGTCCAAGTAGACCATAAGTTGAACATGAGTCAACAGTGCAATGCTGCAGCTAAAAAGGCCAATGCTATTTTAGGCTGAATCAATAGAAGTATAGTGTCTAGATCAAGGAAAGTAATTGTACCACTCTATTCTGCTTTGGTCAGGCCCCACCTGGAATGCTGTGTCCAGTTCTGGGCATCACAATTCAAAAAAGATGTGGAGAAACTGGAGCGGGTCCAAAGGAGGGCAACTAAGATGGTGAAGGGTCTGGAAACTGTGCCCTATGAGGAACGCCTTAGGGAGCTGGGTATATTTAGCCTGGAGAAGAGAAGGTTAAGAGGTGATATGGTCTCTTCCAACTCTATGATTCTATGATCCTATGATTCTATGATGCTGCACGCCCTTCCAAATTGCACACAGCATCATGGTGTGACTCCAGTGCTGCACGGTGCAGCACCAAAGGGGCATCATTAAGCTGTGCTGCCGCAGCTATAGCAACCCCTTCGAGAACGCAGCTCTGGCACCCCTTTTTGTGGCTTTTTGCATTCTTCAGAGGCCAGACTGGGGTTGTGGCATGAGGCTGTTGCGGCCCTGATTTGGCCTGTAAAGGGGAGGCTGCATGCTGCCCATCTGTATAGCCCCTGCCTTATATCTATATATTCCTTAGTTCCCACTTCTAAAACTCTCAGGTGAGTCCCTGGCACTCACTCCAAACCCTATTCCATCAGTCTTCCCTTTTATAGCATATTCTTACATTCCTGCTTCTGTTACTATGAGTAATGGATTTCATTAGCATATTGGTTAATGTCTTCATTTTTATTTTTTTAAAAAAGAGTTTAAACATAAACTAAGCTTCTGCTAAGCTTTCCACAAATCACAGGAGCATTTTATGGGATTGGGGAGAGAAGCAGGGGGAAAAACCCTTGTAGTTAGAGAGAATCAGCTACATCCCCAAATGCAAACCATTCATCAGCTTATCCTGTTATTAAATCCTACTCAAAAAACTGTTAATACCCTCTCAAACAATGCAATGCTGAAACCAATATGCAAAAATGTAATACCATCACATCACAAACTGGAATGGAACCAGCTACATCTTCTACTAGAATATGGTAGGAAAGGATTCAGAAGCAAACAAAAGACAGTTCCATGAAATCAATACCTTCCTTCTCAAAAACTCAGTGCAGATGCCTTGGAAAAGGATAGGTAGCAAGATAAATGCAAGATATTAGGATAAAGAGCCAACTGCATACCTGTGTAGAAATGACAGTGAATGTAATAAAACGGGTACTACATAGATGCATTGACAAAATGGTGAAAGGTCTGGAAACCATGCCCTATGAAGAATGGCTGAGGGATCTGGGTAAATTTAGCCGGGAGAAGAGAAGGTTAAGAGGTGATATGACAGCTCCAAAGGATGGAGGATGGAGCATGCTTGTTTTCTGCTGCTCCAAAGGATAGTACATGGAGTAATGGATTCAAACTACAGGATAAAAAATTCCACCTAAATTTTAGGAAGAACTTTCTGACAGTAAGAGCTGTTTGATAGTAGAATATGTTGCCTTGGAAAGTGGTGGAATCTTCTTCTTTGGAGGTTTTTAAACAGAGATTGGATGGCCATTTGCTGGGAGTGATTTGATTGTGTCTTCCTACATGACTGGACTGGATGGCCCCTGTGGTCTCTTCCAACTCTAAGGTTTTATAATTCCATGAATAATTTTATTGGTTGTTTTGAAACTATGTATCACCTGTATTTAGGAGGAAAAGATGTGTGTTGCCAGATCAGTTCTGAAAGTATGTTCTGAGAGGGATCAATCAAATGTCTCTATGTGTGTGCTCACAGCAAAGCATGAAAATAGTGGCTATCCAGTGTGTGTTTTGGGTTTTGCCTCTGGCAATCAGGAGTTCACTGCCTCTAAAAATGGAATCTGCACTATGGGAGTTAATAGAGGTTGAGGGGCTGTACAGATGGGTCATATGCAGCTGCCCCTTTCCTGGCTGGATCAGGGCCGCAGCAACCCAATGCTGCGGCCTCAATCCAGCCTCTGCAGAGTGCAAAAAGGACCCCCAAAAAGTAGCTCCTTTTTGCACCATCTAAAGGGTGCCATCGCTGCTGTGACAGGGCTTATTTATGCCCCTTTGAATTCAGCACCAGAGGGGCATCATGATGGCGCACACCATCTGGAAGGGTGTGCGGAATCATGATACCCTGTGGGCAGAGCCAAGGCGTCCAGCGGGCGGATGCTGAGCCCTGATTCTGCCCACAGGCAGGCACAAAGTTCCAGTTTGTAAATCCCCTGAGTCTCCCTTATTCAGAAATCCAAAATCCAAAAATGCTGCTGTCCCACTTTTTCAGAGGCTTTAAAAATGCCCCAGCTCCAATCTCCTCCTTCCCCTCTTTCCCTTTGTCCTCAGCTTATTTCAGTGGATGCAAACTGAGTTCAAAGTGCTAAAATCAGCTTATGATCAAGTAACTTTGCAGTGGGAGAGGACAAGAGATGTAAGGATCTTGCTTTTCCCAGTAGGCTTAGCAAAAGCAAACTTCTGCATTCTTTCCTAGCTTGTGTATTCTTCCCTATGAATAAACTTTGCCATTTTGTCCACACACTGATGTTGCTTGGCCACAGGCGTCCTGGTTTTCATCTTTCTAATGCTGGAAGGTATGTAAAGCATAGCATTGTATCTGAAGCAGACTACTGTACAAAGCACAATGAACTCCCTTTGAGGATATTATGATAGGGGAATAAAAGTCCTCTTCTCTTCTCCATTCATTTGTTCATAAACATCTATATTCCCCCTTACTTGCATCCCCCAACCCAACCAACACTTAATGTAAAAATCTTTACACACATTGACCTTTCCTTGTACTTCAGCAAGGAAAGGCTAAAGCATCTGAGACTTAAAAAAAAAAACTTCAGGAGGTTCTCTTGAGATTTTTATTTTAAAGGGCAAATGTGCACATGTTGCAGAATGAAGTAAGTAGGGGCTATTGAAAGTCCTGAAATGGGAAAAAAGTTTGTAGGTTTTCAGAATGTAGGTGGAAAAAAAGGCTCATTTTAAAACACCCTGTTATTATGATTAAACATGAACCCACATAATCCCAGGGAGCTCCATTGGAATTTTTATCCTGATACACTGCAGAATTAAGGCAGTTTGACACCACTTTAACTGCTCTGGCTCAATGCTATGGATTTCTACGATTTGTAGTTTTGTAAGATATTTAGCCTTCTCCGTCAGTCAGCTCTCATTCTACATCAAGCTGCAAATCCCAGGATTCCATAGGATGAAGCCATAATGGTTAAAGTCATGTCAAACTACATTAATTCAGCAGTGTGGCAGCGGCCTCAACAATATTTCTGTTTAAAGGTGTTGGTTTTCTTTGTCTCTTTTGTTCTGAATCCAGTGCAGCATTTAGAAATCCTATTGCCCACCTGCAACCAGGAGTTCAGAATTCTACCACCCTTTGTATTCTTGTCTAGAAGTTGTTGTTGCCATTTGGCAAACAAGACAATTTTGACTTATGCTAAACCTATAAAAGAGAGACCTGCAAGGTCAACAACAGCCCTACTTAGGTCTTGCAGTCAAGGCTGTGGCTTCCTTGATAGATCCTGTCCAGCCATAATGTGCTCTGCCTCTTTTCCTACCTCTTCCCACATTACCAAGAATGATCTTTTCCTGACATGCCCAAAGTATCACAGTCTCAGTTTAGTCATGCTAAACACTATGACCTGCAGGATTCTGCCACTGGTATTTAATGATAGATCTTTGCACTTCAGGATCCTATCTTGATCCTTCAAGGATGTCTTTCCAAGTCTCAGATGTCTAGAACACCATATCTGAACTCATGAGGCTGATTGTGGGTAGGGATAGGGGAAAATTAATTTATTAATTCATTTTACTGACCACCAAGAAACCCTGCTGGGCAGAATAATGGCTGCTGTTACATTTTTCTCTTTGTAAAATCCTTTAAAAAATATATGTGAAATTTTTGCAAAGAAAATATGTTTTCATCCCACAAAATCCACTTCTTGCACAGGCAGCAGAGTATTTTGTGCAGATGCCTTGAGCAGGAAACATGTATTCTGTACAGAAAATGCATTTTCCATCTAACTTCCCATATGTATTTGTGAATTCCCAAAGCACAAATAGTACTCTGAATATGTGCCAATTTTTAAAAAATAATAAATTATTTCTTTTTTCAAATTATTTATTTCTTCTTACAAAACTGAGGAACACAAAGATTTACATCTCTGGTTGTGGGTTTTGTGTTGTGGGAACAGCAGCATGCAAAGACAGCCTTGTGGTAAATCAAGGTGTCTGCATATGTCCCTTCAAGCCACTTGTTGACTTACGGCAACCAGATGAATTTCATGTGGCTTTCTTACACAAATAATACTCGGAGGTGCTTTTGTCAGTTCCTTCCTCTGAAATATAGCCCACAGCACCTGGTATTCATTGGTGGTCTCCCATCCAAGTATTAAACAGGGCTTAGCTTCCAAGAACTGGTGCTATTAGGGCATTTAAATGGAGCAGTTCAATAAATACTGAATGTTATAGGGAGAAGAAAATTATACTGGCACAATTGCTCCCCGTTGTCTCTTGGATTGCCTTGTGGAACTTCGTCAGAATCCTGCCTCCCTAAGCCTGATTATGAAGCCTTAGTACAACATACAATAGATTAGCCTTCCCCTTTAAATGTTGTGTTACAAGTCTATTGGAACTGGAAGGAGCTGTAGTCCAACTGTATCTCTGGATGGTGCCACTATTTTCTTGTGACAAATTCCATAGGTCAGAGGAGATCCTTAATCAGATTTTTCCCCTATTGTGTTTAACTTCATTCAAGCATTGCCTCTGTGTAAAGGCAGAATATGTAGAAGACCCCACTCCTGACATCTGATATATTCACTGGTTACACCTCACAGACAGTTCCTTAATGTGTGGGCTGTTTGCACCAAACAGAGCACACAGTCACAATGCATACACTCCAACATTTTCCAAGTGAAAACATCTTTGGCCAAGCAAGAGAATGTGGTCCAGATAGCAAAAGTTTTGAATGAGGAAGAAAAAAATAAATAAATTAGAAGATGCTGAAGCAGATTTCTTTTACCTAAGCCTACTGGGAAGGGCAAAATACCATCTCTCCCCTCCTGCACCGAAAATAACTGAAAGTAAACCGCTTTTGCATTTTGAATCCAGTTTGCAGCAACAGAGTATGTTAAGGTCAAAAGGGGCAAGTGGGAGGAGGAGAGAGAAAGTGGGACATTTTAATAGAAGCTGAAAAGACAGGACCACAGAGGATTAATCAAAATTGTCCCTGCCAAAATTGGAACAGTTGGAGGGGATGCAGATGGGGTCTACCACTCTATTCTCATTCATAGGTTCTGAGCAGGAAGAGTGCCGGGAGAGGGCTTCTCTTTGCGTTGTGTGTATCTGCTGGTACTGTGCTTAAAATTCCTTTTCTACGATTGTGCCAACTCTGTGGAATCTCCTGCTGAGGAAAGCTCATCTGGTTTGGCCCATTGAGGTTTTTACAAAATAGGCTAAGATAATTTCATCCTGCTGGGCATGTGGGAATGGTTAATCTGCATGCTGTAGCCTCTTATAAATGCTTTTATTTACCATGCTGCCTGCAAATGCTGTATTTTGATTTTTAAGGCGGGATTTAATTGCTTTAATTATTTTCAGCACCCTGCATGTTTGTTTTTACAACAAGCTACCTTAAGGAGCCCTTGTAGGCTGAAATACCAGGGTAGATACTTTAAATAAATAAATACATAAACAATGGTGATGACTTTTCCTTAAATCACCATCCCAAACTGCTAAGCAACACGAACCAGGGCCTAAATTTATCGCTTCTCATCTTTTCTTTTCTCTCTCTCTCTCTCTTTGGTAAGGATCTACTGCAGTAATATTTCCACACATTATTTAACAGCTGGAGTTTTCACAAAAAATGAAGTATCCAACCCTGGACCCACCAGGAGATAACATTTCATTGTTCATCCTTGGTTTGTTAAAACTGGACCTTTTCTCTTGAAGACTCTGGTCGAGGTGCGGCATCGTTTTAAAGCCTGGAATGGTGCTTCTCTAAAAAATATGAAAGAAATGTCCACCAGCTGTGACTCTGTCCCAACACAGCCTGACTCCAGAGCAGCTTTTGATTCCTGTCCTTGTGGGTGGTACCATTATGGCTCTCAAAATCATATTGTCTTGCTTAGCAGTGCTGCACTTAATTGGACTGCCTTCTGATCAAAGTCAGAAACCGCAGAACCATTCTTGGGATGGAGAGTACACGCAGGATCCCTTGGCAGTCTGGAGTCTTTTGATTTCATTCTGCGATGCCGTAGGACTTTGCTGCTAGCCTCCGCTGTCTTCCTGTTCCTTCATACACTCCCAGCATTTAACACCACTTTTCATTTAAGCCTGTTCATTTTTGAAGGTAGAATGAATTTGCTGCTGTCAGAGTGCATTAGGGATATTAGATCACGAATGAGCTGTAACTTTCTTCAGCTCAACGTTGATAACATGAAGACAATTTCATTGGGTCCTGTCATTGCTTAACTAAAACCACAATCCCTCAACTCACTTAAAGACTTGGCTGTTTTTGTGAGCTTCCCTAGAAGTTCCCTGCCAACACAGCTGCTGTGGGGCTTGGTTGTACCATTGCACTGTCCTCTTTCTATATATATATATATATATATATATATATATATATATATTGGGGGGGTGCAGTCTTTGTGGCTGTGTCTGGAAGAGCTTATTCCTGATGTTTCACCAGCATCTGTGGCTGGCATCTTCAGATGCTGGCAAAACATCAGGAATAAACTCTTCCAGAACATGGCCACATAGCATGAAAAACCCACAAAAAACTATGGATGCCAGGCGTGAAAGCCTTCGACTTCACATTGTCCTGTTTCTATTTGTGTTGTTTCCACAAGAAGGTCGATAGTTCAGTGGCAGAGCCTCAGGAGAATAACTACAAGAGGAGCAAAATGAGGGTACACCCCAAAATAAAAATTTGGCCCCTCACTGTCAGATTTTCCTTCAGTCCCCAAATTGGATTGCAATAACATAAAACCTGTGTTGAGCATTTAGAAATATAGTCGCCCTTGGTATCCTCTGGGGTTTGGCTCCAGGACTCCTTGTGAATACCAACTTCTGTGGATGCTCAAGTCCCATTAAATACAATGGCATAGTGAAATGGTGTCCTTTATAAAAATGACAAAATCAATGGTTTTTTTTGGGGGGGGGGGAATTTATATTTTTAACAAGTATTTTTAAGCCACGGTCATGGATGCATTATCTGAGGATGTGGAGGGTTGACGGTACAGTTTAGGAATCCAAAGAAAAGAGGTTGAAAGAAAAGGGGATGAGAAGAGAGCAAGCAGAAAAGTTGTAGATTTGAATGATTTTTGGTGTCTCACTCTCTGCAAATCTATAAATAATGGGGGCTGAAGGACAATTTACATGGAGGCAGAAAACCCTCTCTCTCTCACACACATCCCAATATTGACACATCTGCATACAGCACATACAAGAGGTGTCTTCTTCAGACCATGGAGAACCACCACTGGCCAGAACAGACAATATTTGGTCTGATGCTAACACTTCCATATCTGTTACATGTCAGTCTGTTTGCACAGCTAAGATAATCGACAATAAGATTGCCCTTGCAAAGTGTTCAGGAGAAACTAGAGCCAGTGCAAATCACAGCAGCAAGATTGTAACCAGCCATGTGTTTTGCAGACCATATGAAACCAGTCTTGGCTCAGCTTCACTGACTTCCATTAGCTACTGTTACAGATTACTGCTAGATCAGATGATGAACCCTTGCTCTGAACTTGCATAGGCACTTCCAACTTCATCTCACAGTACTGGATAACAGAAAAACAAAAACACACCAAATGCCAGTAAATGTCAGGAGATTTTCATCTTAGCCAGCCTTCCCCAACCTGCCACTTTCTAAATGAGCTGGACTACAACTCCTACTATCCTACGATGAGACTTATAGGCCAACAGATCTGGAAGGCACTAAGTTGTTAGGTGTTCTATTTATAAATCAGTGTGATCCATGTAATTAAGTAGCCACACTATGGAAATGTAATGGTGAGGAAACTATTGGTCAGTATTCTCTATCAGCTATTTAGTTAAGTTAACTTAGGCTGCATCCACACTGCAGAAATAATCCAGTTTGACATTGCTTTAACTGCCCTGGCTCAATGCTCTGGAATTCTGGGAACTGTCATTTGTTGTGGCACCAGAGCTCTACTCAGGTGCCACAACAGCTACAATTTCCAGAAATCCAGAGCATTGAGCCAAGGTAGTTAAAGTGATGTCAAAATTGATTATTTCTGCAGTGCAGATGCAGCCAATATTAAGGTTCACTAATCTGCACTACAGGAACAATGCAGTTTGGCACCACTTTAACTGTCATGGCTCAATGCTATGGAATCCTAGGATGTGTAGTTCGTTGTGTCCCTAGAGCTCTCTGACAGAGAAGGTTAAAGTTTTATAAAACTACAAATCCCAGAATTGCATAGCATTGTGCCATGGCAGTTATAGCAGTGTAAAACTGCATTATTTTTGCAGTGCAATTGAGACCTTTTAAACCTCTCCTGGTTTGACCACCCCACCAAATATGAGGGAAATGTCATTTGCCCAAGATGGCCAGTAAAGTAGATTGGGAGAGATTTACAATTGTGGCAACAGTGTCACAACTGTGACATTAAATGTCACAGTTGTGACTAAACAGCAATCATGAATACGGAACAGTTATAGTCCAGTATTCCATAAAATGGAACCATGACTGTTAACATTGGATCAAACTGCTACAAATGCATAATGGGAATACATCCTCAGTGGGAATTCTTCTTCCTCTAGTACCAGAACAACAAAGGAGCCAACTATAGCCAACTATATAATAATAATAATAATACATTTTATTTATATACCGCCTTTCCAAATAGATCAAAGCGGTTTACAAAATAAATACTACATAGCATAGCACAGTAATAGTTGAACAACATAGCATAGCATAATGATCTAAACAACAATCCCCAATTCTCTCCCCAAGATGGTGGATGAGGGGAGGGCTCTTCTTGCTTCCAGAAGGAGCAGGCCTGCCTTTCTCTCCCCCTCAAGATGGTGGTTGAAGAGAGGGAGGGCTCTTCTTGCTTCTAGAAGGAGCAGGCCTGCCTTTCTCTCCCCCTCAAGATACTCTTCATAGATACCCTTTTGCAAGAATTTTAAAGCAGATGGGATTGAATGGAAATAAATAAATGCTGCATTCGCATACAAACCATAACCTCCATTGTTTTCAGTAGTGTTCTGTATTTATTCCTTTCTTTTTCCAAAGCCATTAAGAAATGGAATACCTTTTGAGGCAGAATTGCACTCTTCAGCTTATAAAAAATGTATGGGATGATAGTGCTGAGAAAGTCTTTGAGGCGTGACAAGGTCTATCATGTTGTGCATGCATGAGTTCGCTTTTACAAGATCAGAACTAGGAGCTAAGATGAATACTATTTATTGTGAGCCTTGAGGCTTTAGAAGTGGAGTATCTCTCTGCTTAGGGGTTGGCATTAGCAGTGCTCAATCGGTGCATTCTCCAGAGAACAGTGCTTTCTTACATACATGTGCATACACATACACAAACACACCTCAATCTCAAATACAATCTTGGAAACAACTGATGCTACAGGCCAAGGTGGTAGAATTCAAAGACATAGCTGTATTAGTCTGGAAAATCAGTATGCAAAGGGATCTTCCCGGAAAACGTTTAACATCTCCCGGCTCCAAATTTTGGTCAGTTTCTATTCTTCATCCTCCTATACAGCTCAAGGAATGTTAGTCTGATATTGTTGATTGTTTTTCTATTTGCACTATGTTTTAACTAGTTGTTGGTTTAATCTTTTTTAAAGGGGGGAGCCGGGGATGGGACTGGACATTTTAACTGTTGATGTTTTAACTTCCATCTGTACCCCGCCCCGATTGCTTGTTCAGAGGGGCGGGCTAGAAATAAAAATGTATTATATTATTATTATTATTATTATTATTATTATTATCTTGTATCACCTTTGAGACTAAATGAAAGTAAGAATTTGGTAGCATGAGCTTTTGTGGACTTGAGACTAATGCATCTGAGGAAATAGGTTCAAGTCTACAAAAGCTCATGCTACCAACTTCTCTCTTTCAGTCAGTCCCAAGGTGCTACAAGTACAAGATCCTTTTGCGTACTGATGCTACAGTCAGGATGTATACATAAGACCAGTTGCTTTTTCAGACTTTCAGCCTTCAGGAAACCTTTTGCAAAAACCAGTTAACCAATCCTGTGTGTATTGCATAGGATATGGAGTAGCGAGAGGTTTCTAGGACAGTGATGGAAGAAAGTCAAGGTCTCTTCTTAAGTCCCTGAATGTTAAATTTGCAAGGGTTTCCAACTCTCCATCACAGAATAGTATCAAGCAGACCTCCAAAGGTGAGTCATGAGATACCTGCTAACCTTGGAATAATCATTCACTGCTGTCTCACTATGTTCTTCATCAGTCTAATACAGTTATTAAATGTGTGCTTTAGCTAAGCCTTAGTTCACCTCTGCTGGCCATTTTTAAAGTGTTGTGTTCAAACCCCATATCCTTTATAAACCATACTGAGACCTGTACAGATTGAGTCTCTCTTATCCAAAATGCTTGGGGCCAGAGATGTTTTGTATTTTGGAATCGTTGTATTTGCATATATGTACATATTGAAATATCTTGGAGATGGGACACAAGTCTCAATACAAAATTCATATATATTTCATATACACCTTATATACATAGCCTGAGGGTAATTTTATATAATATTTTAAAATAATTTTGTGCATAAACAAAGTTTGTGAAAGACGACACCCATAAAAATTTTTTTGGCTGTTGCGAGTATTTCATATTTCAAAATTCCAGATAAGGGAGAGTCAGCCTTTACTAGCCTGTGCAGGTGATCCTAATGGGATAATTCCAGGAGCAATAGTCCACAAAATTAGGGTTCTCAAGCTCTGGGCTTTCAGTATAGAACCCATTATCCACCTGACTAACATGCAATCACTTCCAATCCCCGTCTCCTTTATTTTGCTGTGACACTTCTGTCATATGATCCTGTTGTCATATCATTGACTCACCTTCGGCAGCACTGTCTATTCCAATTGGCCAGCCTTTTTCAACCTTGCCAACTGAAATCCCTTTACCCCTGAGATTAAATCTGAGTCCTTGTATAAGCAAAGCACTGACAGTCATAGCCTCTGCCTTGTTTTACCATCCTCTAAGACAACTCCCCACTGTGCATCTTGGAATATTGTATAGAATATCAACGATAAACAAGGACCCTGAGAGAGAATTGCAAACCTATAATTACTTGGCTGCCTAAAAACACAGCTAAGTGAACAGCATGACATCAAGAAGGTCCATGTGAAAGTGTGATGAGAAAGACAATAACCCCAACTGTCTACTTTACTCTTCAATGCCATCCAATTCAAAAAAGAATGAACTATTTCAGATTAATTTTGTTCTTTCTAACAGTAAGTAGGGGGGAATGAAGAAAGCACATGGCATCATTCTGGTGTCTAGATAAGTAGTCAAAGAACACTACATCAAAATAGCAAGCAATTCAACAATGGGCATGAAAAGGAACAATTTTGGCTAGGTCTCAAGCACTTACTGTCAAAGGAAATTGCAGTCTTCTGACTGCCGTGACACCATGGAATGTCTTTGAAAGATCATTAGGGTGCGGAGGTCTTAAACAGATGCCATTCAAACAAGCATTAAACTAAATGGACTTTCCCTGAAGGAATAATAACAACTCAATGAGTACAGATATTTGCAAAACAACTTCTTTGCACTTTTGAAATGGCTTTTTTTGGTCAGAAAATATCTCCTAAGCTCAAAATGACAACGAATGGGGGTCTCCTGCATGCAGAACGATGCACAAAGCTTGTGTGCCATTTACAGAATGCAACCATATACTCTCCCAACATTTCATCAGAGATGCTCATAGGCAGCTCCCCGTGATTGCTATGTTTTGCTCTGGGGTTTTTGGGAAAGCTGGAGCAAAAGGTAAGTGTTTTTAATGCAGGGCAATGGGTGGAAACCCTGAATCTGTTCCAGGCATTGTGTAATCAGTCTGGACCCCATTCAGGATTTGGGGCCTTTGTAGTGTAACAGCCAGCATGACACAGTGATTTGGGTGCTGGACTATGGACTTTATCACATGACGGGAATTGGAAGTATAATCCAATGGCAATCTGAACGCAATCATGGGGTTTCACATTATTGCGTGAGAAACTATCACACGCAAGTTCGGGGAGTGGGAGGCAATTTCGGGCAGTTCCGAATGTGATGCAGCATCAACATGCAATCACGTAAATTCGTTGAACTAGCAAATTCACTCAGTTCCGAACTGGCCCCACTTCCATTTCTTTCAAAATTGAGAGAAATTCCTCCCATGTGGTAACATCCTTAGACTCTGGAGACTAGGGTTCAATTCAGTTTGGCCATGAAACCCACAGGGTGATCTTGGGCATGTCACATACTCTCAGCTTCAGGGGAAGGCAATGGCAAACCTCCTCCGAACAACTCTTGCCAAGAAAATCCCATGATAGGGTACCCATAAGGTCACCATATGTCAGAAACAACTTGAAGGCACTTGAAGACACAGCAAGAACAGCAAGTGTAAACAGGATGAAGCCAGCACAGGGGAAATTTGGGTATACAAGCAATGTAGACAAACCCTAAAGTTCCCAACCAGTCATCAAAAGAAAGCTTCATCTACAACACATCTATTCAAAGCTCAGGCAACTTATGGACAGGCCACTGTCAACACATTTATTTAGAGAGAACTTATGTTCTCTGAGTTTGGATGCTTGCATCATCAAAATACCAGCACTCACCACCAAAATATCAGACATCAACTACAAATTTTAGCAGGCTTGGGTGAATGTACAGGTTTGCAGAAGCTAAAAAAAAAAATCTTTTGGGGAGAATTCTAAGGGAAAACCACTATAACAAAAACAATCCATTAAAACTAAACATGGTTATCTTGCTGGGCAGTGAAGAAAGCTGATAGGAAGAAAATTGAAATGTGGTACTGGAGATGACTTCTAAAAATATGATGTACTGCTAAAAAGACAAATATATCGACCCTAGATCAAATCACCCCTGAATTCTCCATAGAAGCCAAGGTGGCTAAATCGAGAATGTTGTACCTTGGACATAGCCTCTAAAGGCAAGACTCACTAGAAAAGGCAATAATGCTTAGAAAGGTGGAAAGCAGTAGGAAAAGAAGAAGACCACATTCCAGATAGATTCAACCAAGGAAGCCATGGTCCTGAGTATGAAAGACATGAGCAAGGTTGTTGATGATAGTGTGACTGTGAGGTCTCCCATTCATGGGGTCACCATGGGTTGAGGTCAGTTTGATGGCGATTAACAACACAAAAGCACCAGTCTTTCTTTCTTTCTTTCTTTCTTTCTTTCTTTCTCTCTGAAAGTGTTGGTTGTGCATCTGAGAGGCTTTCTGCAAACGGGCCGTCTAATGTTCAGTATCTGAAATAAAACATCACTCAATATCTTCTCTCCTCAAAAAAGAAACTCGCTACCACTAGCTCCAGGCACTGATGATGAATAGCTAAAGGGACATGGAAGCCTCTAAATCTTCTTCATATCTGACAGCACTTCAACACATTAAGGGAAGCTATGAGGGCCCAAAAAAGCAACACTCCATGCATGCTCAAAACCACACTGTTCTTATAGGAAGACATTTTGAGGCCTCCGTTTCTGAAAGCATGCTTATTTGATACAAGAACCAAGAAAGCTGCTAAATCAGAGCATTTGTCCTGAAGTTGCAACCTCCTCACACCTTTGTTTGCACAGGCCAGAACTTGCAAAAAGTTTCCTTTTGGGGGAATAACCATTCCTTGAATTCCCTGGGGAATTCTCAAAGAAACTTTTCCAAGGTTTAGTACAGAGCATGAATTCCATGGTCAGGGAAGAACAGAAACATCCCCCCCCCCAACACTGAAAATCAGTAACAAGAGTAAATTTCTGGAGATCTTGGAAAAATATGGCAAACCACACTAGCAATATTTTAACAAATTATCCAGAAAAGGCAATGAATCAAGTCAGTTGTGGCTTGCACTCCTGGACATACTAGTTCTTGAAGGGTGAATGTTGTTGTTGTTGCTGTTGTTGTGTGTCTTCAAGTCATTTCTTACTTATGGCGACCCTAAGGCAACCTTATGACAGGGTTTTCTTGGCAAATTTCTTTCCAGAGGCTTTGCCATTGCAATCCCCTGAGGCTGACATAATGCGACTTGCACAAGGTCACCCAGTTTGTTTCCATGGCTGAGCTGGGATTCAAACTCTGGTCTCCAGAGTCATAGTCCAACACTCAAACCACTATATTTATCCATCTGGTAAGCAACAACAACAACAGCAGATTGCACAGACTGAATAGAAGAAGGGGTTGCACTGAGACTTTAGAACCTATGCAGAATTATGATTTACCGTCTGTGGAAATGTTAGCCTGAAAAAGTTGTTGAAAATGATGAAATAAACATCTTCTAGGATTTTAAATTCAAATTGATAAACAATTTGAACATAGTATGCCAGGCATAAGTGTGGTAAGAAACATAAACTTTGTATTTTTGATGTGGCAGTCCCAGGGGACAAAAGGATTGAAGAGAAAGAAAAGGGAAAGATTTTGAAATACTGAGATCTTCAAATTGAGACCTAGTACCTCTGGGAAAAGAAAACAGCTGTGGTCCCATTGGTGATAGGTGCTCTGGGAACAATTCCAAATAGGCAGACAAAACATAGGAATGAAATCACTAATAGCTAGGATCACAATAGCACAATTACAAAAATGACACTGATTGGAACATAGCACTTTTTCTGACAACCCCTCGCTGATTCCTAGATCTTGGATAGAAATCTGAATCATTGATGGTCCAAAACCCCAGGCAGTAGCACCTGAGACTGAGACAATATTGGCTAATTACATTTTATCTTTTAAATCACATTTATCTTTTCTAGCGCATGTTCACACTGTTTTAATATTATGAATGGTTTAATTCCATTTCAGTGCATACTTTCTGTATGTTTTTTAATTCCATTGCTTTTGTTCCAAATTGTAAGCTGCCTTGAGTCCCAATATTGAGAAAAAGGCAGGATAACAACAAAAACAACAACAACAACAACAACAACAACAACAGCAACATAGGTTGACTACTCTTTATCCCTAATTCTGAAATCCAAAATACCTCCATTATCCACATGGGTAGCTTAGATATTGACACCTTTGCTTTCTGGTAGTTCTGTGTATGCAAACTTTGTTTCATGAACAAAATTATTAAAAAATACTATGTATAAAATTACTTTTAGGCTATGTTTATAAGTGTATTTGAAACGTATGTGAATTTCATTTTTGGACTTGAGTCCCATCTCCAAAATATCTCATTATGTAATTTTTTCAAACTACAAAACACTTCTGGTCCCAAGCATTTCGGACAAGGCAGACTCAACCTGTAATAAGATTACGGAGGAAATGAAAAGGAAGAGGATATGGATTCAGTGAACAGTTTCCCTAAACTGTCTCCCATAATTCAAGCATTGCTCCATCTTTACTTTTCAAGAAGGAGTATACCAGAGTCATCCACAACAAAAAAGGAGGTACATATGCAATGTGAAATAATTATATCAAGAGTCAAGTTATAACAGCAGGCAGACAGAATAGGAACAAAGTTTTCCCAGGAGTGACATAAAATTCAGTTACATGAAAGGGGAGGGGAGGCAGGCAGTAAAGTGCAAGTTAGAATATTTATTGTTCTTGAGATAGCTTTTGCCATTGGTCACTGTCAGCCTCTAATCCTTTATCTCAAAGATAGAAACATTGGTGTGTGTCTTAAAGCATCATACATTCCAAAATGCTGGTTACTCCTTCTTGATGCAGGATCACACTTAAAAGGAGTAGGCAGAACTGTTCTCTCTTTGGTTATAAAGTGTCACAGAAGTAAATTTTAATGTATTGAATGGCAAGTGATGGCAAATGATGGAAATTTAAAGAAGTAGTTGTAGGACAGCATTCTCCGTTTGGCAATGGTTGCTATAGCTATCACTTTGACAGCATTTTAGCCCTCCCCATAACCATCTGGAATCAAATACTGAGGTCCTACTCACACTACTAAATTATAGCATTATGATTCCACTATAACTGTCATCTAGGGAATCCTGGGATTGGCATTTTATGGTGTGATATTTATAATTCTCAGACAGAGCATTCCAGTTCATCACCAGACTACAAACCCAACAATTCCTTGAGATGAGAACATGGTGGTTAAAGCAGAATAATGGTGTTATAATTTAGACTATGGTCTCCATTGTTGTTGTTGTATACCTTCAAATTGTTTCCGATTTATGGTGACCCTAAGGCATCATTATGGGGTTTCCTTGGGAAGATTTGTTCAGAGGAGATTTTGCCATTACCTTCCCCAGAGGCTGAGAGTATGTGACTTGCCCAAGGTCAGCCAGTGGGTTTTATGTGGAGTGGGGAATTGAACCCTGGTCTCCAGAGCTGAGTCAAACACTCAAGCCACTACACCACACTGGTTCTCCATCACATTTCAGTTATTCATTGATTACATTCTTATCACACACTATCTCCATGGAGCTCAGGAGAGCAGGGTTGTCTTTACCCTATTTTATCTCTCCAACATCCCTGTGAGGTAGGTTATTTATTTATTTAATGTATAGCTTACATTTCTCCACACAAGTCAGGACAAAAGAGAATAGCTTGCTCCAAGTTACCAAGTGAGTTGCATTTCTGAGTGAGGATTCCAAACCAGTTCTCCATGGTCCTAGTCAAGGGCTCTATAACTTGAGCTTGGAAGAATTCGTATTTTGGAATGCAGCTCCTGCAACCAGCAGGTCCAGTAGGTAGCTTTTGGCAGTATTGCTTCTCCCATGCTCCTATTTTCATGATGTCCCTTGACAGCTCCCTGTATGCCTTTAGGAAGATCTACAAAATAATACGGGGAGTGGGGTAGCTTTAGCCAAAACCTCTGCAATTCTTTTCATACATTATTATTTTCTCTATTATTTCCCCCTCCTGGATGAGGCCTGGCAAGATGTCATGAGTGATGCTGTCCCTGGCCAGCTTTTTTTTTTAGGGGGGGGGGGGAGCAAGCAAAATTCTAAAAAAAATATGGGGAAAGAAGCCTGTTGGCGACTAGACACCCATCAGCTCACAGTCAGCATGCCTTAGCTCCCACTGTTGGTGTGCTTTGGTTCTCTCCTACTTAAGGTTTTTCATCCAATGCCAGGCATGCTTCTAGCACACATCTACATCCACGTGTTCATCCACACATACGATTCGATCCCAGTCAAACCAGCCTGTCATATTCAATGAATCAGCTTGCTCTGTTGGATCTGGCCGAGCCCTTGCCTAACCTGATTAGTGATGCACTCTCAGTAATAATTGATTTGGCAGGAGGGGGAATGCTTGTTGGGAGAGTTTTAACAGGGGAAGATTTTTACGACTGCCACTGGGTTTTTGTTTTAGAGGGGGGAAGGTGGGGGGGAAGAGAGAACGGAGGGAATGGCTACTTACAGCATTCAGAGACTGTGGCTGATGCAACCTATCAGAAATCAGCCTCAAAGCCAAACTGCCTTCATAGAATGCCAGCTGCCTCACTTCTCATCCAGGACAGGTTATGGTGATGGGAGATGGGAGATGGGAACCACAAAATGAGGAATTAATCCAAAAAGTACAGAAAAGGAGAGCATCCAAATCAGAGGGGCATGGCAAAGAAGCATGCAAGAATCCAGGACCAAATCGTATAGGAAATAACAGTGGTCCCTTGGTATCTGCTGGAGTTTGGTTCCAGGGTACCAAAATCCATGGATGCTCAAATCCTATTATATATAATGGCACAGAGGGATGCGGTGGCTGACTCTGTTGACTGCAAAATCAGCAGGTTGGCAGTTCGAGGCCTGAGTGCCGCATGATGGGGTGAACTCCTATCACTAGTCCCGGCTTCTGCCAACCTACAGTTCGAAAGCACGCAAATGAAAGTAGATAAATAGTTACCACTCCAATGGGAAAGTAAACAGTGTTCTGTGCAATTGTGTTGGCCACATGATCACAGAGTAGTCTCTGACAACACTGGCTCGTTGGCTTAATAACAGAGATGAGCACCGCCCCCCTACAGAACAACAGAATTCAGGGAGAACCTGTTCACCAACAAAGCTTAATTGAAGAAGAAGGTCTCTTACACTGATTCCTGTTCAGGAGGAGTCAGATATGTGTGTGTGTGCATGGTGTGTGTGTGTGTGTGTGTGTGTGTGATATGCTGCTTAGGCAGATGCTGCAATGTGGACTTAAATGCACACAGGGACAGCTGCACAAATACGTGAACGTCTTGTTTTGAACCATGTTGTTGCTGCTGCTGCTACTGTTGAGTGCCTTCAAGTCATTTCCAACTTATGACTAACCAAAAATGACCCTTGGCAAGATTTCCTTCAGAGGAGGTTTGCCATTGCCTTCCTCTGAAGCTGAGCAAATGTGACTTGCCCTAGGTTACAGCTGAGCCAGGATTGAAACCTTGGGCTCTCTGAGTCCTGGTCAAAACACCCAAATCACTACACCGCACTTGGCAACAGCCCCTGGTCAGGATGGATCATGTGATTCTTGTTCTTCATGACCAAGTTTGCTCACTGCCCTGAGATATGAGCTTGCTGTATACAGTCTGCTTCGGTCTTCCCTTCCCTTCTTTATCCCTACAACAATTACCTTTGCTTTGCTCTGCCCTCCACTGTACCAGAGCCCTCTTCTCCCATCTCCACTAGGGATGGAAGAAATATTCTCTGTTATGCAGACCCTGCTACAAACATGAGTTTTCTGATGGCAGGGAAGCCCTTTTGGAAATTAAAAGCAGCAAGAGTTTTAGGCAGGTTTTTTAAAAACAGTTTCCTAACATCCCAGAGGATTTTTTTTTTTTTTTTTTTGCACAGAGAAACACCTGGCTTTTTTTTTTTGCACAACCCGCCCCCCCCCCCAAAAAAAAACACCAGCAAAACACCCCCAGATATTATGTGCAGAAACTGTATGTGTTATTTAATATATTCGTTTTTTATTTTAATTTTTGTAATTTTAATCTTAGAATTTAATTCCTTTTAAAGGGGGAGATACTGTATATTGTTTTTACAAAAAATTGGGATAGAAATAAAGGTTTTATTTATTATTTATTAAACTGTGTCTCCCAAGCAGAAAGAGTGTTTTCTGTACAAGAAATGTTTGTGGGGGGGGGTGGCGGGGGGGGGGGAGGAATGCATTTTTTTGTTATTCCAAAAACAAACAAATCAAAACACGCCTTTTTTTTTTTTTTTTTTCCTGAGCAGATCTTCAGGATGTGTGAATACAGGGAGAACACTACACAAAAATACCAAGTTTATTTCCCACAGTGGGGAGAAAACTACAGTAATTATTCATCCTTGCATGTGAGGATGAAATAATTAAGGATTTAAATTCCAACCTCCCACCCTACCAGAAAGTAGCAATGTATGGCTGCTAAAGAGAAAGGCAGCAAAGCACAGCTCACTGATGGTCAAATTATGGGAATTCTTTTTTTTTTTAAGAGCCTCTTTTTTGGGCTGCATTTGGGTTATCTGCTTTCAGGCTGAATGGCGGAAGATTATAATTGCTTTGCAGCAATATACAAGATGCAATCAAACCAAAAGGGAGAAGAGAGGCTGCCAGAATTAACCCCTTACGGGCCCTCTGTGGTTGACTGTGAAAAATTCATAAGCCATCAAAAGTGGCATTATCTACAAGCACACACAAAGCACAAAACCCCGGTCTCATTGTCCTTTGTTGGCAAGTGACAGTGGAGATCAATATTGGAGACCAAATGCCAACAGTAAAAGAGCAATGCCAGTCAGTATTTCATAGACTAACTGCCCTTATCCGAGACTCTCATGCTTCACTGCGTGAAAATACAGCCATTGATCTTGGTGTCATCGCTCAAATTCTTCATACATCAACTCGCCTTTTCTTCTTCAGAACTGAATTTCTGGGGATAGTCTCTCTTTTCTCTTTCAGATATATAAAATTATTTCTCCTCATCATTCTCTTTCTAAGATACATTTTTATTGTGTTAACCTTTAAGCAGGGGGATGATTTTTTCTTTTCTCACTCTTGCTTAAAAGATCTGGTTTGGTTTAAGAGGGTGCTTCTTCAACCCAAACATCTGTTTCTCCCAACAATGTTGAAAGGGGTGGCAGGCGTTCGACATGCTCCCAGCTGCCATCTCATCAGAGATGCCTGATTAGGAAAGACATAAGCCCCAAATAAAGCCATTGAAAATGCCTTCTGTCTTTACAAGGGGGGCATGATTTATGTTTAGGTGCTCTTTCCTCCGACTTCTTTTGATCAAGGCAGGGATACATGTGGAAATTCTGAGGCCCAATCACCAATTGTTTAGAGAGCTGGCATCAAATTGATCAAGAACGGGCTCTTGATATCTTTCTGAGCCTTTTTCATTATTCATGGTATGCATCGTAAGAGGGATAAAAGGAAGCGATTGGCATATACCCGCCACTGTCTACGCCACCACAGCCTTAAGAAATATTCCCTGTGCCAGTGCACACAAAGGTCCCTCCCCCCCCCCCCACTTAGCAAGCTGAAAACCCACCCCTCCATGAATCTGACCTGAAAATGTCATATTTAATTTAAAGCAGCTATTGGCTCAGTCCCTGGTATGTGAATCGCTCATCTTCAAGCACCTCTCCTCAAATGTACGGCCTTCCATCTCATCTGAACACAGGCCTTCTGTACTAGTCACTCAGTGTACAAAAATAATCAGCCCTACACACACACACACACACACACACACACACAGAGACAGGTTTACACACACAGAGAGAGAGAGAGAGAGAGAGAGAGAGAGAGAGAGAGAGACGGGTTTACACACACACACAGAGAGAGAGAGAGAGAGAGAGAGAGAGAGAGAGAGAAGGGTTGTCTCTTTCAATTCTGTGTCAGATGTGCCAGCCCAAATAGTGATTCACTGAATCAGAAATATGTGTTGTTGTAATGTCCAACATTTCATAGATGACAACTGGGACATGTGTGGCAAAACAATATCAGAGTGTATTTAAGATGGCAAAAGCTATGAATGAGGAAGAACACACATGATAGGGAGTTTGTAGCAGTTTGCTTTTGTCTCAGCTTATTAGGAATGATAAGATTCTCTCTCCCTTCACATAGAATCATAGAGTTGAAAAAGACCTCAAGGGCTATCTGTTCCAACCCTCCTGCCATGCATGAAGACACAATCAAAGAACCCCCAAGAGATGGCCATCCAATCTCTGTTTAAAAACCTCCAAAGAAGATGGTTACACCTCACTCTGGAGATTATCACATGGCCATTTTTGCCATCGCCATGTACAGAATGGGATCAGAAAAACAGGTGTGATCGCACAGTAAAATGCTGCTGTGCTATACCACCAAAATTGGCCGGTAGAGTGGACCCAGGAGACGGGTGATGGTCAGACAGCAGCGCACCAACAGTTTACTGTGTGATAACACCTGTTTTAACCTATTCTGCCCCAATCCTGTCCTGTGTATGGACAGGGCAAAAATGGCCATGAAATAATCTCCCAAGACAGCATATTCCTTTGTCAAACAGCTCTTAGTTCTTCCTAACATTCAGGCGGAACCTCCTTTCCTGTAGTTTGAGTGCATTGCTCTGGGTCCTATTCTCTGGAGCTGCAGAAAACAAACTTGCTCCACCTTCAGCATGACATCCCTTCAAATATTTAAACAGGGCTATCGTATCACCTCTTAACCTTCTCTTCTCCAGCTCTTCTCCTGTTGAGTTAATTGAGTACAAACTACTTTTGTACTTTGATCTTGGTTTGCAGCAATTGAAATAAGCCAAGGATGAAGGGGGAAAGTGGACAAAGAAAATTGGACATTTTACAATCAGCTGGAAAAAGCCAGATTACAGGTTAAGAGGAGCAGCAGATATTTTGCTTTTTCACTTGAGTTTCTGCATCTGGCTCCACCCTTCTCCCATCATTGTGTACAAGGCCCCAGTCATTGGATCTTATGGTTCTAGTTTTAAGGTGGTTTTCAGGAGTCTGCCCTCCTCTGTCCTAGAGCCCTGCCATAGACTATATTTAACTTTAGTCAGATGTTCATATCCAGTAGAGAGGAAAACAGAACATTTTTATCTGTCCCACCAAGTCAAAAAGAAGAGATGTAGAGATCTTCCTCTTCTTTTTCTGCAACATTTCTGGATGCTACTACACAGTAGTAAATCAAGCAAAGCTCAAAGAGATGACAATCTGTGTGTGTGAACATTTAGAGATGCGTCTTCTTATGCATTTCTTTGAAGGTGTGGTGGCATATGTGTTGCTGCATGCTATTGTTCAAAACACTATGCCAATCTCATATACACCCTGCTGCAACATGAACATCTCTTGATTATGTTTAGTGGCAGAATTTGAGCTTGCAAAAAGTCTTGAAAGGAATTCCCTGATACATATGAATGGGGTGAGAATTTGGTCCATGTATCACCATCATACAGGTCTGGACCCAGAGTATAGCTGTCAAAGCCATACCACATCAGTTTCCACAAGCAGTCTTCATTTCTAGGCCACATGTGGCCATCAGTCTAATTTCATGCAATCCTTGGCCAGATTCCCAAAGCCATGTTCCCCCAATAGGCAAGATCTATCCAACCCTCTTCTGGCAACCAGTTGAGCAGAAAGAAAAGATGGGAGAGGTGAGGAGAAGGATCACCATATCAGAAAGCATGGAGATATCAAGAAAAGCTGATGGCAAAGAGAGAAAGAGAAAGAGAGAGAGAGAGAGAGAGAGAGAGAGAGAGGCTGCAACCTCTCTGATATTTGGGTTCAGTATTGTTCCCTCCACCATGCAAGACTATTCCTAAGTCAATGTGGTTTTCAGGAGAAGAAGATGCCCAAGCTTCATTTACATCAGTAGGCTAAACCAGGTCAACTGATACTTTCTAATCCTGGTTAAAAGCTTCTGAATCATGGCTGCGCCATTAGTCTGAACAAGAAGGAGACTTAATAATGCTAGCTACAGAACACCTTCACCTCTGTCTGTCCTCAACTGTTTAGGAGCCAGTTCTGATGGCCGTTGACTTTAATGGGTACCAAATTAATAAGCCTCTCAAAGTCAAGCTTTATATTGGCTATTCTTAAAAAGGTAGCTATAGCAACAGTACCAGGCGTTGCACTAATTAGAGCAAATCGTCAACTACTCTATTGTAGGGCAGCTTGCATAGGAGAAGGAAAAGATATTACACCTTTAAGGAATTTAATTTATTACCTTAAGACTATAATTTTTTATTTGGGAAGCTGATCTCACCCACAGGAAATTGCTTTAAAACAAGATGTATATCAGCAATTATTGTGTTTTTCCATCATTATCCTAAATTGTCAACAAAGGCACAGATCATTACAAAGCCGTGTAACACGGTAATAGCAAGCAGGTTATGGGCCCCAAAGGATCATATCAAAAGCAAATCAATTCCAGGAAAAGGGGAGAACATAGAGGTTTCATTTGAATACTTTACCAGAGAAAGAGACAGAGAGAGAAAAGAGAGAAGGGAGAGTTTAACTGTGACAAGAAGTGGAGACAGAACAGACAAAGAGATATCCACTTCCTAAACCATTGCTAAAATGGTTTAGTTAATGGTTCTGCCAATACAGAATCCATAAATACAAGCAGTGATCAATGCAAGTAACTTTCTTCTGCTGTGTGCTAGTATGTGCTATAGAGCTAATATTGATCCTACAGTTGCCCTCATCTGTGGTGTGGGTGGATGGTAACAGGTGACAGAGTAGCAAATGTTGAAGTCACCAGGATACGTGGTCCTCTGTGCTTTGGATGTACATCTGACACTCTTTTTCAAATGACCACGCAGACATTCCCAACTGTCACAGTTGCTCTCCCATAAACAGTGCTGTCAACTGCATAATTTCAGTAGGGTTGCTGTTGACTGATGCAACTCCAGAAAAATCAGTGTGTGTATGAGTCAGGGGTAAGGGATAGCAAAGACGCTACTGGGACAACAAGGAGTTTGTCCATGAGACATTAATATATTGTGATGGAAAGCATGTGGGCAAATGGGAAATAATTTGCAAATGTATCTGTTTCTCTTTGAGAGAGTCATCCCTGCTTTGATTGTTCCTCCAGATGTGAGGAACAATGAGAACCTCATGGTGTAAGGCTATGTTGTAGCTATGGGGATTGTAGCTATGGTAAATGGACAGCATCCTGGCGGCGTAAATGACCTCTAGTATGCACCTTTTCAGACCTTATGGAACTAAACATTTTAGTACTACCTTCCAAAAGAGTCCCACCAAGGTGTGTAGGGTTGTAATTCTTCCCCAAATTTCCTCTGAAAAGAGGCGACTATTAGTTTTAGCAATTTTCTTTCCACTGCAAGAAAGTCTTTGAGAACCACATAGTTTTTAGAGCTTATTTACACTTGAGGGCTTCTTCTGTGGAAAATTTGCACACGATTGTTTTTGCACAGACAGTAGCATTTTTCTGTTCAGGAAACAGCATTTTCTGCAAGAGAAACAATATTTTGACTTAAAGTTTATTTCTTATGCAGAAAAACCTGTTTCCTGCACAGAAAATGAAGTTTCCTGTGCAAATAGGCCAGGCGACAATTTTGGACAGAATAAGCCCGCCATTACAGAATTTTCAGTGTAGGACACAGCTTTCTCTGCAAAGGAAATTGTATTTCTGCATACCCTAAATGGACCAGATTCTGTCTGATCTTGGAAGCTAAGCAAGGTCAGTTTGATGTAGTACTTGGATGGGAGACTGACAAGGAATATCACGGGCTATAGGCTATATTTCAGAAGAAGGCAATGACAAACTGCCCCTTGAGTATTCCTTGCCTACGAAAACCCCATGAAATTTATGAGGTTTCTATAAGTTGATAGCCAATTTGAAGACACGGGCACACATGTATTGCTATCTCTCTCTCTCTAACCACATCACCTCTGAAACAGTAACTTCCATAGATGTGCGGCTTAGCTGAAATTATTTTTAAAACCATAAATGGACTGATATTACATTACATTACTGACTTCTCCTTCCCATACACTAGCCTGTCTTCTGCCAAGGTTTAGTGGGGATGTAATTCTCTAAGTTCTTTGGTGAAAGTAGGGTTGACTGATAGGGCCTTCTGCATGGGTGCATTTGATTTCCTGAACAGCTGCAATCTGTGATCTTGGTGGGAATATCTGGACATAAGAGAGGCTTTCATTAGCGCGCGCGCACACACACACCATATATATGTGTGGGTATACATGGATGTGCTTGCATATCTGATTTTCCTACCCCTTCAGGAATCTTCCGTCTGGTTTCCAGAACCCAAAAGGTTGTGCACCTCTGTTTTAGATGGGTGCTAAAAATTTTACTGCTCTGCTGGGCTTTTCTCTTTTTTTTGCTCATTGCCACACTTTGATTTTAGGAGGTTTTTACAGCAAAGTTACATCAATTTTATGAGTTTTATTTTAGGCCTCATCTGCATGGGCCAAATAAACTGTCCTTCCCCCATCCTCTTGGTGGGAAGTCTGGATGACACAGGGACCTGTCCCTGGGTCTCGAGTGAACAGTCTGGGCAACATCTGCCCTGTTTAGTGCCAAACCTGTGGTGTATATGGTATATGTGTTGTATGCCATCAAGTCATTTCTGACTTATGATGACACTAAGAAAAATCTATCATTTTTGTTGTCGCTGCAAGATTTGGTCAGAGGAGGTTTGCCATTGCCTTCCCCTGAATCTGAGAGCATGTGATTCACCTAAGGGCACCCAGGAGGTTTCATGGCTGATCAGGGAATTGCACCCTGGTCTCTAGAGTTGTAGTCCAACATGCAAACCACTATGCCACATGGGCTCATATACCACACTGTCTTAAAACAGTGTGAAATATGCCACAATTGCTCTGGATCTTCCTGGAAGATCTGGAGCCCTCTGTTCCAATGCAAGGTGGCTAACCCAAATTTGTCCCACTGTGAAGCCTGGCATGGGCAGTGCTGCCACCATCACTTGCTCTTAGGTCAAAACAAGCCTCCTATCCATGTGAGTGACACTGGGCACCTTGTTCTGACATTGGCATTAGAGCTCTGGAGACAGGATTCACCAGGCTACTCCTGGAGTATTCTAGCTCATGCAGACACCATGTTAGTTTAGTTTTGTAGGAATTATTGTATGAGCCTGGTTTATGGTTTTATTGTATTTATTGTATTGGCTTGCTAACTCATTCAGTGGTGAGATTATTTAGAAATATATAAAATCATACATTCACATGCTATGTATATTTCTGAATGGTATTGCTAATCAATTTTCTTTTTAAAAAAAATCAAAGCATAATTGCATTACAGTTACAATCAAGATGATCATCTGTATAAAAGAAAAAGCCTACTATTGGCATGTTGATGATATCTATCTACCTCAAAAATACAAATGGGATGATAGTGATAAGTTATTGTTACTGTTATGCACTGGTAAAAACACATGAACATTTCTAGGTAAAAGAGTTAAAGAGTTAACTGTGTCCTTGATTTTAACTGTGCATGCCATAGGAAGCTGAACTTTGGGAAATGCTGAGCATAAGGGGTATAAGTATCAAGTCCAACTGCAGACAATAAGAGATTAATTTCACACACATGCACACATGCTTCTCCCCTTTCTTCTACTGTAACAATAATTCTCACCTGTTTGCTTGATCACTAACCCACACAATCATTAGAGGATATAAAGCTAGGGTTATGGGTACTATTTTTGTTGAGATGAAACACCAGTGATCCCATCAAAGCAAAACACAAAATCCCCAAACACCCTTATCTCATCAGCCTTTGCTGTTGATCTGTGTGAAAATATGCTGTGAAAATATGTCACCAAATAGAAAATGGATGAATGGTTTGATGTGTGTGCACACATATAAAATGGTCCATAACAGAAACTGGAAATAAAAAAACACAACCATTCAAAGTGACAAAGCAGTCAGGGATTCAAAAATCACTATGAAACAGGTTGCAACTGTTTTGCCAGTTCTATCAAAGGATGCCAATCTTGAGAAAACCCAGTACTTACAAAATGAAGGTCTTTCATGCATTGATAGATGACCCACAGGCAAAAGCACATCAGACCAATGAAAGTTGCACAAGTTGCCAATATCCTGACTTCTTTCTCTGCAAAAGTTCAGTTATTTCCATGACACAATTTTACGAATGCTTAAATTTCATGGATCCTTTCTGTGGAATTTTAGGATTTGTAGTTTAGTGAGTTTAGTGAATGTAGTTTAGTGCCTACAGTTTTCTCTCCCGTACTCCTCTGAAGTTCATTCTTCTCATGACTGGCTGAAATTTGCTGAACAAAATACTGCCAACAAAATACCAAATCAGTGGCAGCTAGTAGGCTCCTATGTCAGTCATAGAATCATAGAGTTGGAAGAGACTACAAGGGATGTTCAGTCCAACCCCTGCAATGCTGGAAGATACAATCAAAGTACTCCCAACAGATGGCCATTCAGATTCTGTTTAAAACCCTTCAGAGAAGGAGACTCCACCACACTCTGAGGGAGTGTTTTCCACTGTTGAACAGCTCTAACCATCAGACTGTTCTTCCTAATGTTGAGGTGGAATCTCTTTTCCCGCAATTTGAAGCCATTGCTCCATCTCCTAGTCTCTGGAGCAGCAGAAAACAAGGTCGTTCCGTCCTTAATATGACATCCCTCAAATATTTAAACATGGTTATCATGTCACCTCTTTACTTTCTCTTCTCCAAGCTAAACACACCCAGCTCCCTAATCTGCTCCTTATAGGATATGCTTTCCTATAAGATCTTTCACCTGGTGAATCCACTCCAGGGTTTAATCCTAACTTTAAATCAGATATCGAGGATGTAGAAATTTTGGGAATAGGAATTTAGCACTTTGGATGGGTTCTTCAAAGTTCAAACAAAAACCTGGAGAGGGTTCCATGCTTTGTTGACACAGAAGACACCAACAACCACAAGTACAAAAAGCAGTGATTATAGCAACACTGTTGAAAAGTTGTGTCACTTTTTCCAAGCTTCCCTTGGTCCAAGGACTGTTTTTTGTGCTTTACTTGACATTGGTTAGACCATACTGTAAGAAATTCAGTGAAGCTGGTCAGATTTTGGTGAGCTTGCAAGGAAATTGAGTTCCACCTTACCAGTGGTGACCATTCCATTTGTGTGGTGATGAAGGCAGTGGGTCTTTTGCAAGTACAAATCATGCATGCACTATTTATGGGGGCCTGGAAATATTTTGTCTACATTGGTATGACCTTTCCTTCCAAGAAAGAAAAATGAAGGGAGAGAGGGAGGGAGGCAGGAAATAAATTAAGAAAGAGGCAGATTGATAAATTAAAAAACAAACAGCCAATATGATATCCCATGAAGTCTATGTCTGTCTGTCTATCTGTGAAAGAAAGAAGTGTGGGTAGAGGTGGGATGAGTGAACTCCACCACACCTGTGAGATCACTGTAGCAGGTCATGTGCAGTCCAGGCCTTTGTTTTTCCATGCTCAAACGGAAAAGAAAAGAAAAGAGCCAGGAGTAGAGAAATAGAGATTATGATGCAACTTCAAGAGGGCATACATAATTTATATATATATTTTTTTAAAAAATCACATTTTGGGTTTGCAGTGTTCTCCCCACTGTCAAGAGAGCTTAATACCCAAACATGATGAAGATACTGGATTTCTAAATTTAGATAATATACAAAAGGTAAACACAATTGCCTCTTATCGGTTCTTGTGTTTCCTGTTAACACACAGGTGGTGGTTTCATTTGTATTTTGCTCTTATTGTTAGTACTTGTGAACACTTGTGGTTCATTGACTCAGCCTCATTACCCCTGGAGATTGTTTGCTCATCTGTTTGCCGGAATTTAATTACTGGAGCACAACTGCTGAAATTCAGAACATTCCAACAGAGCTGCATAGCCAATCCCTTCCTTCTTTTATACGGTTAGGGGGTTGCTTAGTTTCCTCACTAAAGAAGTGATTTTTGAAGTCCAATAGAACCCATGGTCACTTCGACATTACAGACTTGGGCTGGAATTCAGTATAGGACTTGTGTCTTTATAAGTGGACTTACATGTGCAGGAAGCAGAACTGTGTTGTTTCACAATGTCCATATTCAGCTAAGATCTTCTGTGATGTTACAACATATGGGCATGGGTTGCACAATGGCAGCCAGTGCAGTGACTGACGCTCCATGACCCTGATGTGCATGCACCAATGAGCATCTGGGCACTCAAAATGCACATTTGGACACAGGAAATCGGACACAAATTGAACACATTTGGACATTTGCCTAGGAAATGCCAGAGAGAAACAGGAGTGCCAAATGTGTGTTAGAAGTGCCTGATGCATATCCAAAATGTCCAGTGAGCATCACAAGAACCACATGTGAATGGGAAGTGCTCAGTGTGGATCACAAGTGATAGATGGGCATCAAAAGTGTCTGATATGCATCACAAGTACTTGATGTGAATAAGAATTGTCCAGTATGCATTACGATTGCTTGATGCTCATCAGGAGTGCCCAATGTTTATCAAGAGCATCTAATGTGCACTGGAATACTCTTGCCAATGCCTGGATGCACATCTTCACAATTCAGTTCACTAACAGACATTTCTGCAATGAAGCTATGAATTCGTAAAGTTGTAGAATGTAGAATCTTAGCCCTGGTATTAAATGCAGTAGGGACTGGTACCTTCCACATTAGTGGGGTGGGAAAAACTGCTCTGGGTTTAACTCTATGCTTTAAAGGCACTATATGGGTGTTGAATAATCTATTTTTTATTTAGGGTCCAGCACTTCAGAGAGCTCCAGACTCAAAACCAACAAAAGTAGGAACAAAATGACCCATTTTATACAACGCCAGGAGACCTGTCCATTTGGCCTCGTGTTGTCTGTTCTGACTGTCGGGAGCGTTCCAGGGTCTGAAGCAGATGTTTTTACACCAACTGACACCTGAGCATTTTAACTAGAGATTCCAGAGTCTGGCTGATCAATTGATTTATTGATTGGTTTCAAATGAATATGCTTCCCAAATGGCAAATGCCCTTTAGGTGGTTTATAATAATAAAGACATAAAAAAAATCAACCAAGTCACTAATACATCTTTACTAATAAATTATTGCTGTGCTATTTTACAGGCATTAGAGCTAGCATGGTGTAGTGGTTTGAATGCTGGACTAGAATTCTGGGAGACAACGGTTGTAATCCCTGTTGAGCCACGGAAACCCACTGAGTGGCCTTGGGCAAGTCATATTCTCTCAGTTTCAGAGAAAAGAAATGGCAAATTTCTTCTTACTACATCTTGCAAAGAAAACCCTGTGGTAGGTTTGCCTTAAGGCCTCCATAAGTTGGAAATGACTTGAATGCACACAACACAACAGTATTCTACATGTATATTTTTTGGATGTGTGATTGTTACTTGATCCCTTTATATTAATGAAAGAGTAGAACATTGAAATATTTTAGTTCTCTTCTTTCTCCTCTTTCTGCACATGGGTACATTGCTATTTGGACTTTTTGCAATGCAGCTATGAATTTGTAAAGTTGGACCAACCCCCATCGGTATACAGAGCATGCACTCTGTATCTCAAGTTGAGCTTCTCACATGGCTTGTGAATTTCCTAAGGAGCAATGTACTTTTAGATGAATCAGCTCATTATGCCTCTGGACATATCCTACTAAGAAATAAGATAGCTGTTTTTAAGATGACACAATATATACTCTCATATTATTTGGCCTTATATTTATTGTAAGGATATTTCTACATATCTTAATCACTTTGGAGGATCTATCTTGAGATATGTTAATCCCCTTTTTTTTCTTTCTCCTTCCTCACAAAATCCCCAACTCTTGATTCAACTGGGTTTGGGGCTCAATAACACATGCTGTTGTATTTTAGACATATAAAATCAGCCCTGGTGGCGCAGTGGTTAAATGCCTGTACTGCAGCCACTCACTCAAAACCAGAAGGTGGCGAGTTCAAGACCAGCAAAGGGCTGAAGCTTGACTCAGGCTTGCATCCTTCCGAGGTCGCTAAAATGAGTACCCAGATTGTTGGGGGCAAATAGCTTACAATTGTAAATGAAGCTGTTTGTTTAACAAATTGTAAGCCGCTCTGATAGTCTTGGCTGAAGAGCGGGGTATAAATAAAACATTATTATTATTATTATTATTATTATTAGACATGACTCTATGGAAAAGATAATTGTGGGAAAAGCTGTAGGCAGCAGGAAAAGAAAAAGATGACAATATGAATGGATTGTCTCTGCATTGAATTTCATTTTGTTAGCATTGGCCGAGCTTTCTAGTATATTCAGGTCATCTTGAATTTTGATCCTGTCCTCTGGGGTATTAGCTACTCCTCCTAGTTTAGTGTCATCTGGAAATTTGATAAATATGCCCCCAATTCTGTCATCCAAATCATTAATACAGATGTTGAATTGCACTGGGCCCAGGACAGAACCCTGTGGCACCCCACTGGTCACTTCTCTCCAGGATGAAAAGGAGCCATTGTTGAGCACCCTTTGAGTTCGGCCAGTCAACCAATTACAACAAAATGAAATTCAACGCAGAGAAATGTAAGGTTCTGCACTTAGGGCGGAAAAAATGAAATGCACACATATAAAATGGGGGACACCTGGCTATATGAAACTACGTGTGAGAGGGATCTCACTCCAAGTAGACCATAAGCTGAACATGATTATTTATTTATTTATTTATTTATTTATTTTATTTATATACCGCCTTTCCAAAAAAGATCAAAGCGGTTTACAAAAAGTGGATAAACAAGGGTTCTCTTTCTTCAGGCAAGCCCTGGTGGAGCTGGGCCTGCCTCTTCTCTCCCTCCCTAGGCAGAGGATGGCAGTTGGTATGAGTCAACAGTGCAATGCAACAGCTAAAAAGGCCAATGCAATTTTAGGCTGCATCAGTAGAAGTATAGTGTCTAGATCAAGAGAAGTTATAGTGCCACTCTACTCTGCCTTGGTCAGGCCCCACCTGGAATACTGTGTCCAGTTCTGGGCACCACAATTCAAACAAGATGTGGAGAAACTGGAACATGTCCAAAGGAGGGCAACTAAGATGGTGAAGGGTCTAGAAACCATGCCCTATGAGGAACGCCTTAGGGACCTGGGGATGTTTAGCCTGGAGAAGAGAAGGTTAAGAGGTGATATGATAGCCCTGTTTAAATATTTGAAGGGATGTGATATTGAGGAGGGAGCAAGCTTGTTTTCTGCTGCTCCAGAGACTAGGATGCAGAACAATGGATACAAATTGCAGGAAGAGATTCTACCTCAACATTAGGAGGAATTTCCTGACAGTAAGGGCTGTTCGACAGTGGAACACACTCCCTCGGAGTGTGGTGGAGTCTCCTTCCTTGGAGGTCTTTAAGCAGAGGCTGGATGGCCATCTGTCGGGGATGCTTTAATTTGGAGTTCCTGCATGGCAGGAGGTTGGACTGGATGGCCCTTGTGGTCTCTTCCAACTCTATGATTCTATGTCTCAGTCAAGTAAGCCACAAGCCCTGAGTTTGTAAGATCTGAGCAGGACTGTTAATAACAGGTTCTCTTGGAAGTTTCTCATTCATAGGGTCACCATAAGTTGAAATGGACTCGATGGTACATAACAACAAAATATATGAATTCGCTTCTACTTGTACACTTCAACATAAGTTGAAACTGGTTTAATGGTACACACAACACATATGAATCCATTTCTCCTTGTACACTACCATCAGACTACCAATTGTAGGATCACTAGTATTTACCACTCTCTGAAAGCATTTAACTTGCCCTCATAACAATTCTTGCAAATAGTGATGTATCTCAGTTTCACATACAAAAAGCTGAAACCGAGATCCACCAATATGGCCATGACCAGACAATGACTTAGCAATATTTGGGGGTAAATCTTATACCGGAACATCATAGAGAAAAGTCACATCCTAATATTTGACTCTTACTTTTAACTCTAGATATAAAAATAATGTCCTAAGATGTATGACCCAGAAAAATGGTCTTATATATTTGTTTCCTTCCTCTAATATTGATGAGGCTCATTGATGCTGAGATTGTTTCTAGTTGACCATCTACAATTCTGTTTAAACTTGACACCTGATGCTTTTTTTAAAAAAATAACTTATGGTACTTATGGGCTGGGGTGGGGGCCTCTGGGACAGATGTGACAGTGGTGGAAGGTATGGGGTGTGTGGTCAAAATAATGCAGTTTGACACCATTTTAACTGGCATGGCTCAGTGCTATGGAATTCTGGGATTTGTAGTTTTGTGAGATATTTAGCCTTCTTTGTCAGAGTGCTCTAGTGCCACAACAAACTCCACATCTTGTTAAAGTGGTGTCAAAGTGCATTATGCCTGCAGTGCAGATTAGACCTAAATCTGTGAAAACTTATACTAAAACTTCTTTTGCTCAGTTAGTCTCAAAGGTGCTACAAGATCCCTCTGCATGCTGATATGCATTGCTGTGCGTTAGAATGATTGCCACATGTTGGAAAATGAAAAAGAGGTTCTCCAACTGGTCCCAACTTATTAACTGGGACTGGACTACGTGTTCATACTGAGTCAATGCCTTACTAGCTGTACTGGCTTTGAGTTCATTTCTGGGCCCAGTTCAACATGTTGACCTTAAAGACAAGTCACCTTCTTTGACATATATTACATTTTGAGTCCCACCAAAACTGAAGGAGATATCTGAAGGAGATGACTTTTAGAGTGATAGCCCTCTGTTTTTAATCCTTAGTTTATCTGTCATATATTTTAGTCATGCAGTGAATCTGGATTTACTTCTCACTCTTCTGACAATGTTCTGTTGCAATTTTTCACTTTATAATAACTTTTTCTATCTACTTATCAACCATCCAAGCTGCCCAGAGGACACTATTCTTGGGCAGTTTATCTACATGCAGTAAATCGGGGGAATGAATCATGAGGTCCTCCTAATGCATTCCCTGAATTCTTCCCGACTGACAATTCTGGTTAAGGTTGTTGGGACTTGCAGTCCAGTAACAAGGGGAAGTCCACCTGAATATCATCCCTGTTATTAAAAAATAATAATAATTATAAGCACACATGATCAAGAAGAGAAAATTTAATGCTGGTGGGACAGAGCCAGTGTGGTGTTGTGGCTTGTATGTTGGAAAACCCTGCTTGGCCATGGAAGTCCATTGAGAGACTTTGGGCAAGTCACACTCTCTCGGACAATGACAAACACACTCTGAAGAAATTTTGCCAAAAAAATAATTCTGTGATTGGGTCACCACAAGTCAGAAATGACTTAAAGGTATACAGCAACAGCAGCAACGATGCTTCTGGGAAGAGGAAATTGTGGAAGAGAAATGGTGGGTGAAAGGGAGTTCTTAATCCTTCTTTTGAGAAATGGTTCATCCATGTAGCTGACCCCCTCCAAGTTTTCATTCTTCTCCTCCTAGCTGTACTGCAAGAACTGAAGCAAGTCCAGCTAAAGAGAAAACAGTCCTTTCTCTCTCTATGTGAATGTGTGTTTGCTGCAATGGTAAAGAATTTATGGGAATGGAGGGGGGAAGGTATCATTCTCTCATGCCCTCATTCTTCTTGTCCTGTTATCTCCCTTGTTTAAATTATTTCAGAAAAATGTGGTGTTGGAAACATGTGTTTGTCAAGCCCCATTTCTCCCAGCCTCGTCTCATCCACCGTTTCCAATAACTACAGTAATTCTGGCAATAATTATGATAGTAATAAGACATAATAACAATATATTTACAGAAAGAGAAGTTGCCTTTGGGCACATTTGCAGAATTATGTCTACAAAATCTGGGTTTCACGTTTAAAAAACCATACCAACAAGCACTCTTTGAATACATTTCCCAATGCTGAGCACTATTCTGCCTGAGAAGAATCTGTGGCTGTCATGATATTGCTTTTAAATGCCATGTGTCTGAAAAAGGGGGTGATTTGTTGGCAATTAAAAAGTGAGTATTGGCTATGATTTGAAAGCTCTGCCATAAGGCGGGAAGAGAAAGAGCAGGGAGGAGGGAGGAAAACAGAAATGGCAAAGCTTCAATTTAAAGAGAGAGAGAGTTTAGTGAACGGAGATCATGCGGTAACCAAGTTAAAAAAAAACTCAACACCTTCAGTGTACATGGTAGCTTGCCGAGGGTACAAGCAGAGAAATTATTCTGGAGGAATATCTACTATAAAAACAAAAACAAAAAAAAAACTAGTGTGAATGTGTAATTTGAGTGATTTAGAAACTGATCATATTCTATTATTACTCTGGCAGAAAATATAATTATGCACTTGTCACACATCATTATTTACCACCTTATGGAATTAATCGACACTACAAACACTGCATCAAAAGCATTCCTTGTATGCTACAACATTTCTGCGATAAAGACAGATGCCTGTTGACTCATGGCACTTCTAGCCTCATGCCAAGCCCAAATACCTTGAGCTCATACACTTCAACTGTCCCAACTTGGGAAAAACAGTCCAACTAATTCTCTGCTGTCTCACTTTTTCAGCTGTTTTAAAAATGTCCCAGTTTCTCTCTCCTCCCCCCACTTTCCCCTTGGTCCTCACCTCCTTTTAGCTGCTACACGATCTGAGTTCAAAGTGCAAAAATTGTTGGTGCTCAATTAACTCGGTAGAGGGCAAAGACAGGATGGGCAAAATGCAGATATTATCACACAACTCAAACATGTTAAACAGTTTGAATAGGTTAAAAGAGTTTTCTTTTCTCTTTTAAAAATGTACATGGTCAAAAGTCAATTATACTTCAAAGGTTTTAATTTTAAAAAGCCATGTCTTGACTGGGCACTGAAAAGAAACCAACGCTGGTGCCAGTCAGGCCATGAAGGGAGGGTATTCTACAAGTTGAGTGCCACAGACAAGAAAGCTCTTTCCCGGGTCTTTCCCCATCATACTGCCCCATAGCGAGTGAGACCTATAACTTGTCTGCATTGGCCAGGATACTTCATGGGCAGCCTGGGGTATCTTTGTCCTGGAGCTGCCCCGACCTACTCTCTGTTACCTTGCCCTCTATTCCCATGTTGGTGGCACACTAAGCTGTGTGAGCCTCTCACTTCTGAGGTCAGAACAAGGTGCCCAGATATGATCACTGAGATGCCCATGCTAACAACCAGCCCAGCATGGGTATGGAGGGCCCCAAATCTTCCTGGAATATCTGGAGCAAGATGTAGTAAATTATCACATTAGTTTTGCTGCTAGGATAGACCCAGGATGTAATTTTCTTAAGACAGATCTTATCGCATTCATCCATCACCAGGCAGTATGCAGCCCATATGCAACCCAGGTTTCTCTGGGCTTGTCCTGCATCTTTTCAAGAACAGGAAAATCCTGTTATTGAAAAGCTGAAAGAGAAGCCCGAGTTGCAAACAGACTGTATACTGCCCAGCAATGGGTGAAGTAGCGATGGCTGCTAGTTATTATTATTATTATTTTCTTAATTACCCCCACGATTGGAATTCACAGTGGATTACACATTAAAATGATAACAATACAATTAAAAACATACACAAAGCCAAAGTTAATGCATTAAAACAGAATGAAGCTACTAACCATTAACTATTAACCAGACAATTTAAAACATGCGCTTAAAAATACCAGTTGTAATAGTACAATTTAAAACAATACAACGATCTCATGACAGCCCTTTCCTTCCAAGCCTTCAGTTCTAAATGCCTGTCTCAACAGCAACAACATCTACATCTTCTGATGTAAGGAGACCAAGCAGATGACCATTCCAGCCTCCCTAGGGAGTTCCAAAGTCTAGGGGCAAACACCGAGAAGATCCTCTCTTGTGTTTCTACCGACCGTAATTGTGAAGGTGATAGGACTGAAAAAAGAGCCTTTCTTGTGAATGTTCGGTTTTGGGGATGCTCATATAGTGAGATATGGTCTATTAGACAGCCTGGATCCAAATATCAACAAACCAAACTACTGAGCTCTTTAAACACCAAAGGGGCTTTGTAACCCAATTTATTACACTGTCTTTCAAGGAATAATAAAATCATATCTTATTAGAGTTGTAAGGGACCAACCTCCCTGCCATGCAAAAATACACAGAAGTAAAGCACCCTTGAAAGATGTCTGTCCAACCTCTGTTTAAGACCTCCAGAGAAAGAGAGCCCACCACCATCTGAGTCAATCTATTTCATTGTCAAACCACTCTTACAGTACATAAATTATTCCTAAATGTTTAGATGAAATCTCTTTTCTTGTGATTTGAATCCACCAGATCATGTTCTAGTCTTTGGAACTGCAGAACAAAAGCTCTCTCCATCTTCTATATAACATCCCTCCATGTATTTAAAAATGCTGATCATGCCATATCTGAGTCTGCTCCTCTCCAAGCTAATTCTGCTGCTTATTTATCTACTGTTGTTGTTGTTGTTGTTGTTGTTGTTGTCATTTGCATTCAAGTCGTTTTTGATTGATGGTGACCCTAAGGGGAAATTACCATGGGGTTTTCTTGGCAAGATTTATTCAGAGGAGGTTTGCCATTGCTTTCCCTTGAGGCTGAGTGTGACTTGCCCAAGGTCACCCAGTGGGCTTCCAGGGCCAAGCACAGAATCAAACCTTGGTCTCCAGACTTGTAATCCCACACTCAAACCACTACACCATCCTGGCTCTTGGTGACCCACAAAACTATGTATAAGATGGGATGTTTTTGTTTCTGGTCTGTTCAGGCTTGCAATGGAATGCCCACCTCACCCATTGGAGGGTGGTGAGTGGGGAAGTCCTTTCCTTGCCAATAATGCTGCTTTCAGCTGCATTTCCCCCCCTCAATGCGCTGTCAAGGCAATAGCAAAATCCTCAGCAAGCTAATCTGCCATAAAGTCATGTTTTATACACAAAACTACAAATTGAGTTTTACACTTCATGAAAAACAAATCTCTCCTTCTTTAAGGGCCATCCCGAGACGCAAAATTAGATCTCTTTCCGTGCAATCATAAGGATGAGGCATCATTTTTTGACGTGCAAATAATATTCTAAACCTTGGGAAATGAACCAGTGAGAATATTTATTGCATTGATAACTTGCTTGCCTGCCTGATGCCAAATGCATTTTTATTTTTTTTGCATGTGTGATGAATGGGAGGGATGGAATTAGTCTAGATTTACAGAGATGACACAGCCTTATGCAAACTCCCCCACCTTCCTCCCAGTCACTTTTTACCTTTTATTTTTACTGACAACAATTTCAAAAAGAAAAAAAAGGAAAAAGAATGAAAATCCATTCTGCAGTTAGACAATTGAGATCGAGCATATGTTGTACACCCCAAGATAGCTCTAACACAATCTGTGTGAAGCTATTATAAGAGGGCGTATAGTGCTGGAGATGCATATAATGATCTTGTTTGGATGCAGCCATAATTTAGAATTAAACTTTATTAAAACTAAATTGAGCCTCATCAACCACCACCACCAACAAGTGAATTACTAGACTCCCATCTTTGCAAAGAAGTAATATTTTCATTTTGTCATATTGCCTAAAATTTTGAAAATATTTATAGAAGACATAGCTCTTCTGTCTCGGCTTACGCAATTGCCCATACAAATTATTGCTACATATCTCCTTCTACCCATATTTATATCACATCTACGGGCTCCTCGAGACAGGTCCAAAGCAGTGGGAGGTTGTTGTTGTTTTTTTCCGCTGTAGGCACAAAAAACTACCCTTTATTTTATCCTGAACTATTTTCTGGCAGTTCCTGACCCCAGGGTGGCATTCACACTATTGTTATATGCCTACAGGTTGTTTCCAACATATGGAGACCCTAAGGTGAACCTTTAATGGGGTTTTCTTGGCAAGATTTGTTCAGAGGAGGTTTGCCATTGCCTTCCCCTGTGGGCAGGAGCATGTGATTTGCCCAAGGTTACCCAGTGGATTTCATGGGCAAGTGGGGAATTGAACCCTGGTCTCCAGACTTGCAGTCCAGCACTCAAACCACCTATACCATACTGGATCCAGAATCATAGCAGTATTATTTCACTTAAACTGCTATGAGTCTGCCCTATGGAATTCTAGGATTTGTAGTCTGGTGAGGCACTAAAGCTCTCTGGTTGAGAATTCTAAATGCATGTGTGTTGTTTGCCTCCAAGTTGTTTCCAATTAATGCAACCCTCAAGCGAACCTATCACAGGGTTTTCTTAGCAAGTTTCTTCACAGGGGGTTTTCCTTTCCATCCTCTGAGGCTGAGAACATGTGACTTGCCCAAGGTCACCCAGTGGGTTTACATGGCCAAGTGGGGATTCAAACTCTGGTTTCCAGACTTGTAGTCCAGTACTCAAATCACTACATCACATTGACTCCTCTCCATAAACTGTAGATTTCAGGATTCCATAGAACAGAGCCATGGCAGTTAAAGTGTAGTTTAACTGGGCTCCAGCTGCAGCATTTTGTTCCCACCTTCAAATGAATTTCTTTTAATTCTCAGATACAGCAGAACAAAATAGTCTTCCATTCCTCTTCTTTCTTTCTTTTTCTCCCTTAGAGTAACAGTGCATCAGTGAATGACACTTTTGCACTCTAACACTATCCATCAAAGGGGGTAAAATTAAAAAGAAAAGAGTAGAAGAAATGCCTTTCAAATCAAAGGATCACCTCAGCATATTATGCCTGGCTCAGTTATATTCAGATATTTTGGATTTTTTTTTAAAAGAAGAAGAAGAAACCCAAAACTTTCACTCATAGACCAAAGAATGAGAATATATCAATTGTGTCTCATGCTTTCAACTAAAATGGTACTGCACAGGCTTGGTCTCCAACTGGAATGGTAGAAGCAATAAAGAAATATGGACCTTTAGCAGACATTTAGATATTCACCTCTCCAAAGGCATGTCTTTGAATTTTGAAAAAAACAGTCTGAAAAGCAATGTAAGGTAAGGAAAACTTTAGCAAGCCATAGGTCAACAATACCAACTTCAGGAAAAAGGCAGAAGAGTTGACCGATTTTAATTGTAAGCCACCTCGATTGTCTTCTGACAAAGAGGTGGGGTATAAATAAAGCTTTTATTTATTATTTATTATTATTGAATGTGCATCACCGTGTTCATTTCTTAAAAGATTCAGGAATTATCACCAGTGAGAGTAATAATAATAATAATAATAATAATAATAATAATAATAATTCCAATTTTTCCATCCAAGTTTGAACTTGGAATAAAGTTTAACTGTACATACAATGGTACAGGGAGAAATTAGGCAGCACACAAATAGCTAGAGAAGATCTCCTCTTTACTGGATACAGGCCTGCCACAAAGTCTACAACATTTTGCAGTCTGAGGTTAAAAAGCAAATCCCACCTCGCCCCAAATGCCACCTCACCCCCACCTTATATTGTAGACTAGTGTTTGACTATGTCTCTGGAAACCATGGTTCAAACCCCTGCTTGGCCATGGAAACCCACTGGGTGACTTTGGAAAAGTCACACTCTCTCAATGTGAGGAAAGCAATGACAACCCCTCTCTGAACAGATCTTGCCAAGAAAACCCTGTGACAGGTTCACCTTAGGGTTGCAGTAAGTCCAGAGCAGCTTGGACGTGTACAACAAGTTTTTTGACCATATGGGAGGAAAAAAAAGACACCATTCTCATCTTTTCCTGAAATTAAAAATACAACAACAACAACACAACATGATCAGCTGCCTGCAATGACTACCCTATGGTAGGAATGGCTCTGGCCATGTCCATGAAGGAAAATGAGGTGGTGTGTGTGTGTCCACAATAAGAAACTTCACAATGTTTTTGAAGAAACTTCTGAGAGTAAGTTTTGAGAATTACTTTTGAGAGATTAGTGGAAGATAAAAGGAAGCATTCCTTTGCAATGCCCATAATAAAATTGTATGTTTTGCTATCACAAGGCTTTTAACTTGAAGTGTCCAAGCATTGAAACCTTTCCTCAAAATACATTCAGCAGTCTGGACAACCTTTTTTTAAAGTTGAGGCTGAAAGCTGGAGCAGATTTGCCATCCCCACTGATGTATGTCTGCCCACAAATGTTGTGTCCTGAAAACTATTGTTGTGTGTCTCAATTCATTTCTAACTTATAGTGGCCCTTAGGAGAACTTATCATGGGGTTTTCTTGGCAAGAATTGTTCAGAGAGGGTTTGTCATTATTTTTCTAGAGGCTGAGAGAGTGTGACTTTTCCAAGGTCACCCAGTGGTTTTTAAGGGCAAATGGGGAATTGAATCCTGGTCTCCAGAGTCACAGTCCAACACTCAAACCATTATACTACACTGAAGATAATACACTAAATTTCACACTGGGATTCTGAAAGTTTGGAGAGAAAAGCCATGACATAAACAAAACTCCAGGCAACACAAACCAACTTCTCAGCTGCCAGGTTTGACAAAATGCTGTACTCTGTTCAGCCAAGAAGCCATGTCACATGTTTCACCCTCTTTACACTATAGTTGGGACAGAGTGGGGGCATGGCAACTACACGTTGGCAGCCCTGACTTCGCCGCAGTTCCACCACCACTCCGCCCACCTGACCTGATGGCAGTTGGCATCATGCCATGTCTTTGGCACAGCCTTTACATGCACTCTGGTGAAGAAGTGCTGAAAAGCTGCCACCGTGGCTAGGGTACCCTTTCTGCAACGCAAAAAGGAGCCACTTTTGGGGGCTTCTTTTTGCACTGTAGAAAAGCAAGATCAGGCCATGGCGTGCAGTTGCCATGGCCCCTATCCAGCGAGGAAAGGGGTGGCTGCAGGCTGCTCCAAAGGGGCAGTCTGTTGAGCCCCGTAAGTCTCTTCTCTGCCTGAGAAGATCTCCTTCTTTCCCCCCTCCTCGAAACCAAACTCTTTGTCGGGATATAAATGAACAACTGAAAGAAAGACATCAGGAGACTGAAAACGAAACAGAGCTAATAAGAACAGGATCATATTTTCTTTCATAATAGTCCCAGTGACAGCAGATTTTTGTCTTCACATAATGTCTTCCAAATTGGAATCGTCCTCCATCCTTTTCTATTTTTTTAAAAAAATCCAACTTTCATCTTTTTGTGATTGTCATATCTTTCCAAAATAGTTGTAATTGCCACACAAGGGGCCGACAGACTAAGTAGTAAATATATCTATATCTATAGCTATAGATATAGCTATAGCTACATCAATACTACATACCCATCTAGAACTCTCTCTAAATTTATAGACACATACACACATTATCTTTCGGTGAATGATTGGGGATAATGGATGATTTGTGACGTTATCTATTATGGGAAATAATCAAGATTAATGAGCCCTGTGGCAGTTGGGGAATGTCTCCAGAGATTTATTACACAGGTTGTTCGTTTTTCTTCTTGCACTGGTGCCATCAAGAGGGCCGTAACAAATGCAAATAGAGACATGGATTAATTGCAAATGCAGAACAGAGCCAGGATAGGTCTATGGGATTTCTGGAGGAAGGAACTAACTTACAATTTATAGTCTGTTGAGGAATCTGGGCAATGCCTAGGTCAAAGGCATTAATTTGGAGTTTATTTATTTATTTAATTAATTTAAGGCACTTATTTATTGCCTAGCAAACCACCAGGGTCCCAGATGTGATTTACGACAGGTAAGAAAGCTTTTCAAATAACAAAAAAATAAAAACTAATTTAAACACTGGAGGCTCCTCTCTAAGAACATATCTTTTAAAAAAAAAACCCAGAGGAGACACCTCTAAAATTTAAGATTCAGATGCCAGCTGAAATAGCACAGACTCTATTGCCTGCTGGGAATTGAAAAAGGATGGAGCTGGCCATGATGCTGTTACAGAGAAAGCCCTGTCATGTGTACATCCATCATGTGGACCCATACAAATCCTGGGATTTGAAGTTTTGTGAAGGATGCAAAATTCTGTGCCCGGCAGTTCTATTGTTGCAATTCAAACGAACTCAAACTACAAATCCCAGGGTTCTAACAAGACAGGGTAATGCTACTTCAGGTGGTATCACACTGTGCTGTATGCACCCCTAAAAGGCTGAGAATAGCTTCTCTCACATTACCACCAAGTGGGCCTGTGAGGCTGGTGGGACTGGGAGAAACACATTCTCCAAAGATTTCAGAACGTGGGGCAGGCTTATACAGTTGGCCCTCCATAGCCATGAATTTTTTAGCCATGGATTCAAGCATCCACAGCTTGGAAATATTTTTAAAATATATACATTCCAAAAAGCAAATGTTGATTTTGCCATTTTATATAAGGGACACCCTTTTACAATGCCACTGTATTTAATGGGACTCGAGCATCCATGGATTTTGATATCCACAGGGGATCCTGGAACCAAACACTAGCAGATACCAAGAGCCCACTGTATGGGAAAATAGACGTGGGACATCTTGCAAAATTTTACTTTTTATTCAATATTACTAAGGGCTGGCATTTTTATGAGTGAAGGATGTCATATAAATACAATAAAGAAACAAACATTATTTACTTAGACATAATAAACAACATTATTTAACATTTAACAGGAGCAATGGCAAACATCCTCTGAACCAATCTTGTCAAGAAATCCCCATGGTAGGTTACCCTAGGGTCCCCATAAGTCGTAAATGATTTGAAGGCACAACAATAACAATAAAGAGAGGGAGGGATGATGATGATGATGATGTGTCCAAAAGGCCTTACCAGTCAGAGAATAAACTCTAAACCTTCCAACTTTCACAATTTGGCAGGAAAGTCCTAATTAATCCTGTATCATCCTATTTTTTATCTGCTGTTAATTGTCCCAGTTTCACTCTCTTCCTCCCCTTTTGTCTTCAGCTTATTTCAATTGCTGCAGACTAAGTTCAAAGTGCCGAAGTAGTTTGAACTCAACTCAGCAGAAAAAAAGAGGTACATTCAAGTGTACATTCAAGTGAAAGCAAATTGCTTCAATCTCTCTTCCCTTGTGTGTTCTGCCACATTAATACCTTTTGCCCTCTTAACCACATTCTGATGTTGCTTGGCCACACACGTCCTGGCTGTCATTTGTGAAATGTTGGAGGATATGAAATTCCAACCTATTTTTTGCAAAATCCAAACCGATGCTTCCCTGACGTTTCTCATTCCTATTCCACTGTGAAGAGAGGAGTTGAAATAGCAATATTATGCTGATATGCACTCTCTACATAAATTGCATTACAAAGGAGAAATGCTCTCCCCCACCACAAAGTCACAGGAAGATTGAACGACATGAAGGTTTTTTTCCCCATGAGCAATACAAGGATTTCTTTCTTTCTTTCTTTCTTTCTTTCTTTTTTCAAGGGTTTTGAAGCCTGCCATGGCCGACCACAATGAGCAGCTGTCAAGGCTGATAATGGTGCTTTTAGCAAGCCACATTTTTCTTCTCCCACTGTGGTGTCAGCTGTCAACAGATTAAATGTTAGGAACAGAAGGGTCACTGTGACCCTTGACCCCTTCTGGCAGGCAGATTAGAATAAAGTCATATACCATCCGAAAAGAAAAAGTTCAGAAAAACTCTTCTGGAATGAATGTCATTCCTCTCTCTCTCACACACACACAAACACACACACATACCCTGCACAGTTCCTTGCAGGACAAATATGGGCATTTGTCAGCAAATGTTCTATATGTAGATGTAAAGGTTTCTAGGTTTTGGCCTCATCCGCACTGCAAAAATAATCCAGTTTAACTGCCATGGCTCAATGCTATGGAATTCTGGGATTTGTAGTGACCAAGGATTGTAGCTTCAGTGACCAAGGATGGCATCTCCCCTCTGAATGACTGTCTGAAGTCAGTAATGAGGGAAAACAGACTTAAAGGGAATCCAAATAAAACAGAGGTACTCGCTATAGGTAATCCTATTCTGGGTATGGAGATCAGTCCTCCGGTCCTGGATGGGGTCACAGTTCCCCTAAAGGACTGTGTTCATAGCCTGGGAGTACTCTTGGACTTGTCGCTTTGCCTCTCATCTCAGGTTGATGGGACAGCCAGGAGTGCCTGTTATCAGCTTGGCTGATACGCCAGCTGTGACCCTTCCTGGAACGGTAGAACCTAGAAACAGTTGTACATTCACTAGTAATCTCTCGTCTCAATTTCTGCAATGCACTCTACATGGGGCAACCCTCATGCCATGTTCAGAAGCTGCAATTGGTTCAAAACATGGCAGCCAGATTAGTTACAGGGAGTTCCAGATCTGATTCTATTACACCTATCTTAAAATCCCTACACTAGCTGCCTATTAGCTTCCAGGCACAGTATAAGGTGTTGGTCATTACCTATAAAGCCCTACTTGGCTTGGGTCCAGCATACTTGAGGGAATGCCTCCTCCCATACAATCCTTCCCACACACTCAGGTCTTTTGGGAGGAACCTACCGCAGCCAAAGAAAACCAGGCTGGTGGCAACCTCCCAGAGAACCTTTTCAGCTGCCGCTCCAAAAATATGGAATGACCTGCCGGAGGAGATCCACCATATAACTTCATTGGAGGCTTTCAAGAAGGCAATAAAGATGGATCTCTTCCAGCAGACCTTCCCTAACTGACCTCTTCAGACTTTTTAATAGTCCATCTGTCTCACTGCCCCCATTGGATATTTTCTGATTTTATTGTGATTTTTTTAAAAACTGCTCCCCATTTGCTGTTACCCGCCTTGATCCAACACAAGGAGAGGCGGATACAAATAAATAAATAAATAAATAAATAAATTTGTTGTTGTTGTTGTTGTAGCTTGTTGTGGCATGAAAGCTCTCTGACAGAGAAGACTACTGTCTCACAAGCCTACAAGTCCCAGAATTCCATAGCATTGAGTCATGGCAGTTAAAGTGGATTATTTCACAAACACACAACGAGGAGGAGGAGGAGGAGGAGGAGGAGGAGGAGGAGGAGGAGGAGGAGGAGGAAAAGACTCAAATTTAGCTTCTGGTTCTGAAAAATAAACCTGCTTTGTTTTGTTTTAAATATTAAAAGGTGCTGGGAAGGGTTGGCAATTAATTTAAAAAAGGGAACCACTGCTCTCAGTGGTTTTAGGAAGAAGCAGTTCACCATTTTCTTCTAACAAATGGGTAGTTTAGAGAACTCTAGGTGAGATTGGATACCACAAAAATATCCTCTGGGGGCTGCAGGTACACCAGGCACCCTTGGTTGACACAAATACTGGAGATGCCATAAACATCGGGGGGGGCATGCTCATGTTATGATCCTCTCCACTGGCATGACCAATAAAAAATATATCAGTATTAGATCTATTTGAAATTTATTGTTAGGATACTGACCAGTGAAATGGGAAGCTGAAACGAGACACAGACTTTGGAAGCTGTAGGAAGCCTTGCTAGCCAAATCAACAGTGCTAAAGATCAAAACGCCTCTCTAAAAGAGGGCCTTAAATTAAAACAAGGTTTGAAATAGTGTCCAAAGGATGGCGAGGAGTCTGAAAACCAAGCCCTAAGAGGAGTGGTCAAAAGAGCTGATAATACTCAGCTGTAAACAAGAGAATCTGGGACATGATAGAGGTGAGATATGGTATTTGCAGTCAGATAGAAGATGAAGCAGACTTGTGTTTTGTTGCAGGAGAACAGGATTACAACCAGTCAGTGGAACTGGCAAGGAATCAGCTAAAGTCCAGGAAAAATGTCCTGATGGTAAGAGCTGTTAAACAATGGAACAACAGACTGCCTCTGGAGGTCGTGGGCTCCCTTGCTGGAAGTATTTAATCAAAGCCTGGATGGGCCATCTGTCAGGGATGCTTTTGTTGCATTTGCAACAAAACAGAATGCCACAAAATCCTAAACAGGTAGATCCTAAACTGAACAAGGCATTGGACTATGACATCCTGCATCTCTTGATATTCAAAAATTCTGATGCTACAATATGAACAAGCATTGAAAGGAATATCATTTAAATATCCCCACCATGAAAGCCTTATGTATAAAGGACAGTGTGAGAAAGAGAGAGAGAAAGAGGGCTGAATTAACAGCCAAGCAGTTGAGGCATGCATGCCAACTGGAGACATACCATGTAACATACTAACGCTGCATGAGGCTGGAATAATCTGACACTTGGCATCAAAAAAGCTGCCATCTTGGATTTCTCCTACTGTATGTCACCAAATGTCACTATTTGAGGACTGGTGAACCTGTTCCTGGGGAATGTAGGCACATAAGAAAGTCAAAATGATAGAAGTATGCATTGCCTTTTGAATTCACTGACTGGAGCCAAAGGATCTCTGCCATAGCTCAAATGTCTTTCATGTGTGAAAGCACTTCTACCTCTCAAACTGATTTATGGCTTGATGCAAAAGATTTGCACCCAGTTCCAAAGCTGTGAAACACTAGACTTTTATTAGTCTCTGTAAGCCACCTAGCATGGTGGAAAATAAAGCAGGGTGTTAGGTTTTAAAAATAAACAAATGCACCAAGAAATAAAATATAGGTCAGAAGTGGCATTGCCAGAGATTATGCTGCACATTTCAAGAACTTAATGCACTCAGCTTTGACCAAGAGGGTTTGGAGGAATAAAATCAGACCTAGTGAAGCAATCAACTATAAATTTTTACACACACATATATACACACAGACAGTACAACAGTGGCATGCATCTCTGAGTCAGTTATACACATGCCAGGGTAGAGAACTGCCAATGATAACTGGTCTCATTGACAAGCTAAAATATTCTTCCAAAAAACTCATCACTTTCAAAAGTATCACAGTTAAAGTGCACTGGGGCACTCTAACTGTGACTGCAGACAGAAAAACAGATACAAACTGGGAAGGTTGGCAAATCCTTTACAGACAATTGTGCTGGACAGAAATGTGCTTTGTGAGTTTGCCTCTCATTTGTTGTTTCCTGACACAAGGGTATGACTTGGAAACCTGTTCAGGCTTCCGTACATCAGGAAATTCATGCGGTTGTGCCTTCATGTTAATTTCATATTATTTTCACAATGAGGTATGTGATGGCAAGACCCAGATTAATGTCACGATGCCTATCATCCCCTTTTAATACCACAATTCAAACCTCACTTGTTAGCTTGACTTAAACAAAAGGAAAGTTTAAGTAGGAACTCTTGAGATCTCTTCTCTTCTCTTCTCTTCTCTTCTCTTCTCTTGAATCTCACTCACTGAGACTGCTGCCAAAATGCAGAATTATTGCAGTTTGACATGACTTTAACTGTCATAGATCCATCCTATGGAAACCTGGAATTTGTAGTTTGTTGTGGACCAGAGATCACTGACAAAGAACACTAAACATCTCACAAAACTACAAATACCAGAATTCTATAGCATTAAGCCATAGCAACTAAAGCAGTGTGAAAATGTATTAATTCTGCAGTATAGATACAGCCCTGACTAGTATAGGTGGTACTCATGTGGCAGTAGTGACAAACTATGGGGGAAAAGAAAGGCTTCCTCTCCCTTTTCCAGTTCCTGTCCTGCTTCGCTGTATCACACCAGGGTGAAAAAAGTTGCAAGCCATCCTTGGGAAATGTAGTTTTTCCATAGGCTCAAAGAGAGAGGAACTGGGGAGGTCTTGACCTGTCCAACAAATATTGAGCCCTCCCCTTTAAAAACTATTCTTGGGTCCTTCAAGATAAGGCAAGACAATTTTTCCTTCCATTTTGGTGTGACGTCCTTGCATTCTAATTTTGAGTTACAGAGGCCATGAAGAAGGCAACAAGATTGATTACACTTAACTGTAGTTCATCAGGTGGTCATCTATGAAGACATATAACACACCATCCACCCCTCAGTTGAGGTCTGCCTTGGCACTGGACTTTGAAACTGAGGAAGACTAGCTTGGTGTACCCAGACATGAGTACTAGAGTTGTGTAGGAGTGGAGTTTTTGCTTAAGGTTACACAGCTCTAAAGAGTTACATGTGTGGCTCTCCACATCCTCAAGACACAGATGACCACTTGAAGAACAGATGACAGATAAATAGAATAAGTTATTCATACACATCCAGTTCTTTTTATCAATGCTGTGCATTTATACTCAGAAGTAAGTCCCATTCCGTTTAAAAACAAGGTTACCAGTAGATTTATTAGAATGTGCAACTTAAGACTTGACAAACATATTTTGTGCTAATAGCTTTTATTGTGCTTTCTTTATATCATTAGAGATACCAGAACAATTAGCTTAGGCAGGATTTCTAATTTTACAATATATTTCTGTTACTGAGTTATACCAAACATTACAGTAACAAAAAAAGTGGAAGAAGCAGTGTTTTCCTGGGTCTTATTAGGAGAACAATTACTTTAAGTAACACCTAGCTTAATGATTTGCAATTGGTAGTGCCATAAAAAGAACCACAACCTTTCTTTTTTATTAGTCATTCTTTTAACTGCTTTAAATTCTAAACTAGTGGCTATGAAAGGAATGTGAATACATAAATAACCATGAGTTTGTAACTGCAGGTTATGCATTCATAACTGCCATACAATATTCTGGCCTATATTTTAATTTTTTGTATGATATGCATTTTTTTAGCCATATCTGTTTTAACCTTTCTAAGTTGCCTGGAGTCCTGGACTTGGAAATAAAAATATAACTCCTCCTCCTCCTCCTAGTACTACTGCTATTTGGTCTTGCAGTAACCACCATCTGAGTCAACCAGATAAATAATATTGAGGAAACGAAGCTGGAGGGTTAGTGGGTGGAAGCAAGTAATGCTTCTTAGAGCATCTTTGTGTTTATATTGACTCTAAGTATGTAGCTATGCAATTTGATCATTGAAATATGACTCTGTAGATCAAGGTTCAACTCTCCAGTTTAGCCATGAAAATCCACTGTGTTACCTTGGACAAGTCACACACTCTCAGGCCCAGAAGACCCTGTGATAGGTTCACCTTAGGGTTGCCATAGGTCACAAATGACTTGAAGGGTCACCACCACCACAACAGAGTAGAGTATCTGCTGAAGAGCCCAAGTTGACTGAGATTATATCCAAACCAACTTCAGATGCAACAGATCTGGAAGCTGCATCAGATCTTCTGTAAAAGTGAAGGAGGGAGGCAGTCAAAGGAAAGTCAGCTGCGAACATGAACAGGTCTGCTTGCGTCCATCACTTGGCAAGTATGAAAGGTCACCAGTAAGGTCATTCAGGTGCCATAGCCTCTAATGATGGGACACAACTTAAATGGTAGGCTGCAATTTGAGAGCCCAAACTCGATACAGCATATGACTGGAGATGCCCAACCCAAAATAGATGTGGCGAGCTGAAGTGTTCTAAAAAGGCAGGCAGGTGACAAGTACGGCCAGTTCTCAAACTATCTATCCAAATAGAGTCCTTTGCCTGAACGTTATCCAACTCAATATAATCTGTTGAGTTGTCTCCATGTTTTGAAGCTGTGCAGAAAATGGAGTTATGAAAAATCTACTGGCAATGCAGGCTGGAGGATTTGGGAAGTTGCCTGGAAAAGTAACTTTCCTAAGCTATGTTACACATTAGTCTGACTGTAAACTATGGTGAGGTGCTTCCCCATTGTTGTTGTTGTGTGACTTCAAGTCATTTCCAACTCTGGGTGACCCTAAGGTGACCCTATTGCAGGACTTGGCAAGGTTTGTTCAGAGGGGCTTTGCCATTGCCTTCTTCTGAGTCTGGGAGATATTGACTTGCCCAGGGTCACTCAGTGGTTTTTCAAATCCAAGTGGGAATTCAAATCCAACACTCAGATCATTACTCTATACTGGCTGCTTTCTCTATAGCTTTTCCTAAAGTCAACAGTTGTATTGAGTTCTGATAAACTAATTCTTTAGAGGCCAGAAAGTTATCAATATGAAATATATTTGCAAATTTTCTTGTCATATTGAAACATCCTGTTGAAAAATGGTCAGCTGTCATGAAATATTTTTTTGTTCTGGGATGGGTGTGTGTATGCGTGTGCGTGTGTGTATGCACAAAACTCTTCTTCTTCTTCTTCTTCTTCTTCTTCTTCTTCTTCTTCTTCTTCTTCTTCTTGGAAACCAACAGTTTTACAAAAAAGGATGTAGTTTTGATGTAAAATACGTTTCAAATCCCCATTTGGCCAAGGAAACCCATACTCTCTCAGCCTCAGAGGCAGACAATGACAAACCTTTTCTGAACAAACCTTGCCAAAGGAAATCCCTTAGGGTCACCATAACTCAGAAACCCTTGAAGTCACACAACAACATCAATCACAAGAACAACCACTACTTGCTGCATTTTTTTTTTTTTTTTGGAAGGGACAGGAGGGGCAGCAGAAATGGAATTTTGCACAGAACATGTATCCAGATGAGGGCAGGAGGCACAAAAACACTCACAATCCTGCCCAGCAGATTTTGCAAACAAGACTGGAAGAAGAAGATATTTACATTCCTATCAGAAAGCAGCAGCAGCAGCAAATAGGATGTATCATTCCAAAGATAGTGCTAGCCTGATTGTTAGAAAGAATGAGGTTGTTTGTTTCAAGAGAAAGATTTTGGAGTACTATCAAAAGGTAAGAATTTGCCAGCTGTTTAGATGATTATTATATTTTACCAACTCAAGAGGCAAACACAGCTTAGATTTCCTACCACAGGCATCAAATCCTCTTGGTTTCTCCCTGGTCTGAGTTGCTTAAATATAAGTAATCATTCCTCTATTTTCCCAGTTTCCTAATAATGTTAAATTAATCCAGCATTCCTCTTTTCTCATTTGCCCAATGTCCAATGGTGAAAATAACAAAGCCACCCTGAATTGAAGTAGTTACCCCAGACAACATAAGCAAGGGGGAAATATATATACATCTCAGATGCCAAACAGTTACAACCATTATATCTCCCCTCTGGGCCTACCTTTCCCTCTTTTCAGAGGGTATTAAAATAAGAAGGAAAGTATTTGCACAAAGTTTAACTAGAAGTGTTTACATGTTTTCTGGGGCCATTATTCCTTTTTAAAAAATTTCTCCAAGAAAGAGAAAACTATTACTAATGTCGGAGTTATTTTGTCCTATTACTTTTCTATGGTGCATTCTGTTGTGAATAAAGCAATTTTAAAGATCACATGCTGCATTTACCATAATCAGACTTTTCTTACAGCATTCTAAAATGAAGTACAATTCTCTAGGGAAATCCAGGGACTTGTACAGAGAGAAATAAACTACTCATTTACGAGCCCATCTTAAAGTTATCTTTTTAGGACTCTAATCTGGCCAGGGGAATCCAGATATTTTGGATTATAACTCCCATCTTTTCCAACATCTGGCCATGCAGCCTAGGACTGATGGGAGCTGTGCTCCAATACATCTAGAGTAAGGATGTAATTCTCATAAATTTGATTCTTCAAAGAAACTGAATAATCTCGGCAAGTTTCTTCCCACTTTGACAAAATCTGAGTACACACTGCAGTTTTCAAAAACTATTTGCAGTTTGGGACTTATTTTGCACAGAATTTGTGAATGGGATTTTTGTGCAGAAAACCAGCATTTTCTTCTGCACCGAAAATGCTGTAGTTGAGGATTCTGCTGCACAAAATTCACATGTGGCATTTTGGGGCAGAAATCAGAATATTTGCTGTTTTCAGCACATTTTTTAAAAATGCAGAAATTTTGTGCAGAATAAGTACCAAACTGTGAAGGATCTCCACAGTCCACAGTTCTCCTTGTCAAAGTTTCTTGACACTAAAGAAACACATTTTGACTATTCCCTCCCCCCACCCCCAATATTTTCCACAAATGTTCATTCCATGCCTAGCTGGGAGAGCACTAGGTTGCAGAAAGGCTAATTCATAGTAGTAAATCAGATTCCTTCAGGAAGAAATAGAAGTGTTAAAGGTGACAGTTTTCTCCACCTTCTATAAACCAGTAGTAGAACCATAGAATGAACCTGTTATTTTCCATGCAAGAAAAGCTTTGAAAAGAGATCCTATAAACTTTCTCAGAGCCTAGAACACAAGGAATAAATATGCAAACAGAAACATTGTTTTGGGAAGGGTGAAAAAAAAAAGCCAACGGATGCTGGAGTTGTTGCAACTCAAGCCCTAGAGGAATTAGAAGAAAAGCAGGTGGTCAGGCATGCGGCAGATGTTACTTGCGGATGGCTGGGAAATGCTGACATTTGGGCCAGGTTGTCTCAAGAGAGGTTGTAGAAAAGTATTCGGGAGTGGGAAGAAGACAAGGCTGTATTGTAATGGAAGAAAAGAAAGGAAAGTGCTTATGGTCTGGAATTTCTCCTCCCCACTAAGGAGAAGACGAACAGGAAAAGTTTTAGGCTGATGTCCCCATTAGGAATGGGCTGCAAATTTGTTCCACATGGTTTCTTGTCTACTCTCATTCAATTAATAGAAAAGAAATTGTTTGGGAGAGGGGGAATCTAAGAAAAATAACACTTTGTGAGTCAGTTGTGTGCATGAGTTAAACCTTTTTTTCCTCCCCCCCCCCCCATCAGTGCTCTCTCAAGTAGTGAGAGGCATCAGTTTGTTATTCAATGTGATTTTCCTCTCCTACTTGCCATGTACTTCATATGTTTTGTTGTATTATAATGGAGAGTTACTATTGTCACTGTGTGACTTCAGATTATTTTTGATTTATGGTGACCCCAAGGTGAACTGATCATGGGGTTTTCTTGGCAATATTTGTTCAGGGGAGATTTTCCATTGCTTTCCCTTGAGGCTGAGAGCATGTGACTTCCCCAAGATCACCCAGTGGGCTTTCATGGCTGAGGTGGGAATTAAGCCCTGTTTCCCAGAGTCCAACACTCAAACCACTATGCCATGCTGGCTTGCCAATGGATGGTCAACACAGGTTTACTTTGCAAGTTTGATTGCTGAAGCACATACCTCTGAGGAAATCGTATTGTGAGAAGGGAACAGGTTAACAGTAGGGGTATGCATTCACCTTACTATTTAGTTTGGCCCTGTGTGTGTCCTGCTTTCTTTATATTGTTATTTCTCTGTCACCGTGACAAAATATTTCAAGATAACTCTTCCCATGACACTTTTTGAAATAAGGACGTGTAGTCAACAGGAAGCAGTAGAGGGATACGTAACAGGAATATACACCTAGAACACCCAACAATCTGACAATGATAAGATTGGGGGGGGGGGGAATACCAGCAAAAGGAATTCAAACAAGTTTTCCAAAGAATCCAGAGAATAACATAGAAAGATCACACACACACACACGTGCTGAGGATACAACCTTTGGAAGCTAAGAGGAAATATTTATTTGGCATAGCTCTAGACATATCTTGTAAACTTGGGTTTACGTTTATAGATGTTATTCATATCTTGACCATAGAGCTTTTTGCAGAAGTAAGTGTGTGTGTGTATACATGTGTGTAAAATATTGACATGTGATTGGAGGACAGGGCAAAGATTCTGGATTAGCCAGGCTAATATTCGGAACTTGGCCTGCTGCCTTCGTCTGCTTTAAACTTCCCAAACCAAGCCATGGAAACAGGAAAAACACTGTCCTCATGACAATTGTTCAGATATGGCCACTAACAAATCTGATCAAGTTGATCATGCAGCTAAAGACATAAAGAAGAGCCTGGCTTGATCACACCAATGATCTTCCTAGTTCATCACTCAGACTTTCCAGGGAGGCTTCTGCAGTATGATGGCCAGGTGTCCCATTTCAATCTGGACAGTCCTCTATTCTATTTTTTTCCCACTTTAGCATTCCCCTCCATCTGCTAAGGGGCCCTTTCACACTACACAATTATAGTGCTATGACTCCATTTAAACTGTCATGGTTCCATCTTATGAAATCTTGGGATTTGCAGTTTAGTTCAGGGTATTCGAAACCCAGCAAGGCATAGTGTTTGAGAACTGAACTAGGATCTGGAGACCAGCGTTTGATTTCCCCACTGGCTGACCCTGGGCTCTCAGTCACATGCTCAAAGGAAGGCAATGGCAAACCTCTTCTGAACAAATCTTGCCAAGAAAACCCCACAATAGATTCACTTTAGGGTTGCCATAAATCGGAAAATACTTGAAGGCAAACAACACACAACACATGTTGGGAGATTTTGAATTCTCAGCCAGAGAGCTAGAGTGCTTTATTAGACCACAAACCCCAGAAATCCTTAAGATGTAGCTATGCCAGATAAAGTAGCAGCATTATAACTAGGTAGTGTGAAAGGGCCCAATGTTATGGCCGTCATATTTGCGTTGGGATGGTGCAATTGACCACTAAAGAAAATGCTACCTTGGGTTGGGTTGGAGCAATCTGCCACTAAAGAAAATGCTAGCTGGGCATTTTTTGTTTTGTTTTTTAAATGATGGCAACCAGAAGGTGGGGAGTAGGATGGAGGACTGGAAGAGAGAGAGAGAGAGAGTTTGACCTGTACAGAAGGTAGAATGGAGCATAACTGTAGACCGGCCATTTGCTTTTCTGGCCACCTGTCTGAGATTAAGTTGGTGGTCCACTTTATTTCTTTTACTGACATAATTCTTTGTTCACAGGGATCATAGGGATCTTCAAATATGTCTGGCTATTGTTGGCCTTTGCCCCAGGCATCAAAATATATTGAACCCACCCTGCTACTAGTACTAATATCAACTCTACTGTACGTGAAAAACCTTTCAGAATATCTTTCTAGACTGAAATGAAGAGTGAGGACAGATTTAAGAATATGAGACAGAAAGCAGGCAATAAAATGCAGGAAATATTAAAACCAATAATCCCAAGATAAAATATTTCACTATTTGACACATGTAATATTTAAGAGGCTTCTTCCTGCTGCATTGCTTTTTATCACCTACAAAAATGAAAGGAACTTATAACATGATGTTATCCAGTTGCAATGAAAGAGATACTTTAAAGATGTTCCCCTCTCCCACCCCTTAGGCCCTCTGTGTGCTGCCAAAATCCCTCCAGACTGTCATTAAGAATTTCTGTAAAGTGAGCACTCTTAAACATATGAATTCGTTGAGTTATTGAAAACGTACAGTTTCCACAGCTTTTTGCACTTTCAGAGTTGTGGCTGTGGCTTTTTCTCCCTTTCTAAACATAGGCCTGTTTTATCCAGAGTATAGAGGAACTGTCTGTCTTTCAGTCTGTGTGGACAGTAAGTAATGGAACTTCCTATTACTCTTTAAAGACTCACTAAAACAGTTCTCAGTGAAATCCTTCACTTGCTCAGAGAAGCCTTGCCCTCAGATTCTGGCTTCAAGCCGCCAACATTTTATAGATGAACACCAGCACACAGGAAGCTAAGAAACATCAGAGGTTGTCAAGATGATGATAAAAGTTATCAACGAGGAACAACACACAAGCAAGCAGTTTGACTTTGCTGAGCCTTCTGGGAATGTGAACATTTGTACCCCCTGCTTTCCTCTCTCCATCATAGAATTAATTAAGTGCAAAATAGAATAATAGAAACCTGGAGTTGGAAGAAAAACCAAGGGCCATCCAGTTCTCCCCCTGCAATGCAAGAAGACACAATCAAAGCACCTCCAACAGATGGCCACCCAGCCTCTATTTAAAAACTTCCAAAGAAGGTGATTCCCCCACCTTCTGAGACAATGTCTTCCACTGTTAAACAGCTCTTATTGTCAGGATGTTCCTCCTAATGTTGAGGTGGCATCTCTTCTCCTGTAGTTTGAATCCATGCCCTAGTCTCTGAAGCATCAGAAAACAAGTTTGCTCCATCCTCAATATGACATCCCTTCAAATATTTATACATGGCTACAAATGGACAAAACTAAAGGATTGAGATGACTAGGGAGTGGGTTAAGAGTACTTTGTGTAGAAGAAAAGAATGAAATGTGGTCAAATCAGAAAAGAGATAAAAGAAAATGATGAAAATATTGAGATAATAACTGTAATCTATATGTGCGTGTATATGTTTTAATTAACTGTATGGTTTTTTTTTTTAAAATATATTAAAAACACAATGATTTAAACATGGCTATCATTTCATCCCTTAACCATCTCTTCTCCAGGCTAAACATACCCAGCTTCCTAAGCCCCTCCTCATAGGGCATGGATTCCAGACCTTTCACCATTTTGGTTGCCCTCCTCTAAATATGTTCCAGCTATTTTTGCACTTTGAACTCAGTTTGCAGCTATGGAAGTTAAGTTGAGGACAAACGGGGGAAGTGGGAGCAGAAGAGAGAAACTGGGGCATTTAGAAGGCAGGTGAAAAAGTGGGATAACAAAGGATTCTTCAGGACTGTACCAGCCAATTCTATGGAATTTTGGGATTTGTAGTTTTGTTAGATATTTAGCCTTCCTGGTCAGTTCTAGTCCCACAACAAACTACAGATCCTAGCATTCCATAGCCATGACAGTTTAAAGAGTGTCAAACTGCATTATTTCTGCAGTGCAGATTAGACCAAAGTTGACCTTGCATGTAAGGATTTTTATAATACCTGTACTTTTCTCCTTATTGACTATCTCCCTGTATTCAAACATCCCAGACTGTTCCAGGGAGATACGTTCTCTGCTCAGAAAACATGCCTTTCTTACACAGATAATTATTTGCATTTATGCACAGAACATTTTGGGATGTTTTAGTACCAGCTGTAATGTACAGGCTACTCCTGCTTCAGGAACAGAAGCCTTCAGTAGATTCAGAAGACTTTTACTTAGTAAGCAGAGAAGATCATAGTACATAGTTGTTGTCAGGACTGAGGAACTTTCCCTATTTACACCAGTATGCTTAGAGTTCAAGTCACCCATTACAAAAGGCTTCATCCCATTTGTCAGCATTTAAAAATATCCTCTTTCCTCAGATCTGGCCTCCTGCTTATTTTCTCCTCTGTACCAAGCTATAAATTTACACAAGAAAGCTATAAGTAACTGAAAATTCATACTTCTTCCCCACACATCTGCTTTTTATTCCAGACCGCACCTAATACACAATCTGTACTTCTCCCAGCTTCACTTGTAGGACATCATAACCCATCATCCTATATTTATACACATGTGGTCAAATTAAGTACTATAACAACTAAACACGGGAAGACTGTATCTGGACCATGATCCAAACACCAGGGGAAAAGAGCAGGAGTCTTGTTGTTCTGTTTTTCTTCCCAATGTTTCTTTCTTTCTTTCCATTCCCAGTAAGACAATTGCTGACAAACTCCCTTCCCATGTGTCCATTGTCAAGTCAATGACCCACTACAAATCCAGTCAGAAAAGGAAGAGTAAATAAAAACTTGCAACAATCACAACAATCAAGATTCGTACCGTACCATCAACCAGCTCATAGTACTTCACATACTATACCCCAAACAGCTCTGGGCCCTAAGGAGATTGCAATCTAAAATCTAACTCAGGAAAGAAGGCTCCAGAGGGAGGAGAGGAAGCAGAAGGCGAGGGAAAATGAGAACCAAATATAGCCATCAGCAGATTGGTGCTGGAGGTAAGGATTCCCTTCCTGGCTCAGAACAACAGTGATTAGCCAGAAATCTCAAGCAAAATCTTTTGAGGGTCTGCAGCTCTCTCCAAAGAAAGCTAGAATGATACCTTCCTTGCTCTACTTTTGTTGGCACTCAGATACTTGTTTTATTTTTGGGGGGAGGGGGGATGACTGTGCTTAGCTTCAGACAAGATCTGGTGCTTTCAAAGACTTTAAGCTAATTCTCTTTTGTTGTTGATGATGATGATCTTTTGTATTTTAAAAGCAATACCTTAAAGGCAACAGATCCTGTCTGATCTTGGAAATACTGATCTGGTCAGTACTCCGATGGGAGATTGCTAATGAATACCCAATGCTGTAGGCTATATTTCAGAGGAAGGAACTGGCAAAACTACCTCTGAGTGTTTCTTGCCTAAGAAAGCCCTATGAAATTCATGGGGTCACAATAAGTCAGCAGGCAACCTGAAGACATATGTGTGTACGCGCTCTCTCTCACACACATATTCAATTTATTTTAATAGGGAAGTCACTTTCATAGAGCCAACATGGTTTAATGGTTTGGGTGATGGACTATAACTCTGAACATCAGGGTTCAATTCCCTTCTCAAGCATAAAAACCCACTGGATGTTCTTGAGCAAGTCTCACTCTCTCAGTCTCAGTGGATTGCAATGGCAAACTCTCTCTGAAGAAACTTATGGTCACCATAAGAAAAAAAAAAAGACACGGAGGCATAAAACAATAAAGTTCAGGTTTTGGGGAAAAGGCAGGATGATGATGATGATGATGATGATGATGATGATGATGATAGTAACAATAACAGCAGCAACAACAATTCTATAGCATTTCACCCATGGAGTATATAGCACAACAAGACCCAGCATTCTATCTAAACTTGGTGCCCTATGTGCTAAATCTTTCTACTGAAGCAAGAGTTGGAAATGCACAGAAAACTTTCTACATACAAGGGAACAACTTAAAAAGACGAATCAGTACAATACCTCCAAATACCACAAAAGCAGCAGTGTTGGGGGGGGGGGGGAGAAGAAATAAGAAAGAAAGAGAATGATGTCCAACCAAGCAATGAACCTGTAGGTTCTTTTCTGTAGCTTAAAAACCTCTTTGTGTCCATTTCAAATATCTCCACCACACTGTGTGCAAGCCGGCTCAAATGAAGCCCTTTTTATGTCTCCCCTGGAACTCTGTTCCATCGCTGACCTCCTTTCCTGACAAGAGTCACGTTTACAAAAGAATCTGGTTTGGCAAAGCTACATCTGCCCTCAAACCGACTCAGAAAAAAAAGCCATTCAGCATCACCATTTGGGCCCTCCTGTTGAAGTTTCTCCTAGGACAAGGTGGAAAACAGGTTAACAACAAGAAAAGTTTTAAAAGAATACCTCATGGCTCCAAGTAGACCTGAAAGTAATGGCTGATCCTCTGCACCACTTCCTGCTTTGTAACTGGTTGTGTAGGGTTTTTTGTTTTTTAAAAAAACAGACTTCAAGCCTATTTCTCAGTTTCCTTTGTGGTTTGGCAACTTGCTAATACATCCGTTTAGCAGTAAACTCTCTCTCTCTCTCTCTCCCCCAACTGCCATTTCTGCTGTAAGAAAATGCTTTGGTGTTTTAGCAATTTATAACTATGCTTAAGGTACAACCGGAGCAGAAGAGGATGGAAGATAGATTGTCTCATAATTCATTACAGCCACATGAAACAACTTTTCATTAAAAGATACATTGATTACTCCAAGTTTTCGTTTACATGCACACTGTGTAGATCTCAAAGGAAGTGGCAGATGCTATAGTTCTACGTTCAGCTGCAGTCCCAGTTACTATGTAGTTTTTGTGAAGATGTCTACTACATCAAACTATTTATCTACCCACCCAGGCATGTATTGAGATGAGGCCACCAAGTCTGCATCTGCACTGCAGGAATAATCCAGTCTGACATCAGTTGAACTGCCATGGCTCAATGCTATGGAATTTTGGGAACTTTGGCACCAGAGCTCTTATATAGAGAAGGCTAAATATCTCACAAAACTACAGAAGGTGCTTAAACCTTCTATGATGATTCTTTCCCGAATATCCCTTTTGTTGTTTTTATCTTCCTCCATAAATCCAGCTCAAGGGAAAGGGAGGACTCTGGGTTGCTGCCCTTTGAAAGAGAGAATTAAAACACAATGTTCCTCTCCTGCCCACACATGACTGGTGAAGAAATTCTCCACATTATATCTCAACAAGCTGAGCACTGGGGTTACAATATCCACCAAGGTAATATCTAGTTGTATCCCTTTACACCTGGGCTTCATTATAGGAGAAATGGTAAGGCTATAATGCTGGCCTAAGCATCACCATTTAAGAAATAAACACTCTTTGAAAACACTCAGGGGAACAGAATCTAAAATATTTCAAGAATCCTCTGGATGCATGCAGCTGCTTCATTTAGCTTCTTCACAGAAGCATCCCATGATCAGGAAACACATGACATAGGAGTGGGACCCCTGAGATCAACAGATACCAAGGCTTAGCAGCTCCATGTTTGGTTGAATGTGTGAAAGGTAAACTCCCAGAACACCAGCCACAAGAGAATGGAGTAGAAAAAGTCTTCTGAGCTTCCCATAGGTACTTGATGGTCACTGTGAAAAAATAAAGCACTGGGCTAATCTAGCTCAATGCTTCTTATCTTCTTCTGTGCATATGACAAGAAGTATGTGGAGGCATCCTGTGATCAGAAATTTGGGATGGAAAGAGTATTTGAAGAAATATTTGAAAAATGGTTAAAATGTGTTTCTTGGGTGTTAGAAAGCTTATTGAAGAGTATCCTGGACTGACAAGAATCTTTCCAACTCAGGACAATTTTTGTGCAAAAATTGCATGTGAGGGGTTTTGGGGTTTTTTTGTTTTTTTTTTTTGTATGTGCAGGAAACACCAAAAAGTATGAATTTTGCACAGAAGGGATCCTCAATGAGAGCACTGTCTGCAAAGGAAACTATATTTCTGTACAGAAAATGCTGTTTGCTTTACAATGCTGTTTCCTCTGCAGAAAATATTGCTTTCTATGTTAAACACACACACACACACACACACACACACAAACTAACATGCATTTTTGCACAGAGCAAGTCCTGGACTGTGAAAAGTCTGCACACTTTTTGAAGACTGTCTCACAGTAGGAAGAAAAGTGCTAAAATCCCTCATTGCTTTCTTTGAGACTGAGGTTAGTACATCTCTATCAGACAGGACCAGCCCTATAAGCCAGACAGAGTGAGGCAGTGGCTTCAGGAAGCAGCATCTGATAACAACAAGTAGCAAATTCTCAGTTACTTGCTTTGCTATTATTTGTGTGTGTGTGTGTGTGTGTGTGTGTAAAATTTGTGAGGGATGGCAAACCTTGCTCAGGTATGTTTATCTCATGAGCCAAAATATTTTGGTTGATTTTGCATGCTGTGCACCATGGTTTGGTCAAGGACAGAGAGGATTGGTATGCCTTTCTCATGATGGCCTGGGTTAGTGATTGTGTACAGTTGCACAGATGCAGGAGGGTTTCTCGTGTATTTAGTTCATAGTTGGGAACCAGACATTGTTGAACTACAAGTTCCAACATCCTTAGCCAGAAGAACCAATGATAAGGGAGGCTACATGATAACCACCCTTGATTTCACCAAATGCATGACACATGTCATATGTCAAAGGCTAGATAGCAAATTCTATTCTCCTTCCATACATTCATTTACTGCACAGAGAGTTTGTGCGAAGGCTACTGAGTTTGACAGTTAAGTCTCTATCCCAGTCCATTGTAAAAAAAGAAATGGCAAACTTGCAAATATACCTGAGCTTCTACAAATACAGCAGGTACTCAACCATGGGCCTTTTTTTATTGCCACTCCAGTAAAACCATTAAACCTTCAGCTGGTATTCTCTTCTTGACTGTACGTACCTTCTCCCTTTCACCACGGCTGACAGGCTGCTAAACCTTAACAGTAAAGCACGTAATTGCTCATCTTGCTGGCTACCTAAGTGCATCCTGCTAATGAAAGTTAAGCCTTTAAGGATTACAGGGAGAGCCAAAGTGACAAATTATTATGCCCATCTCATAAAAGAAATATCACTGCAAAAAGAAACTTAAGTGCTGAAAGCCCCTCTCGGTAATGCGTAGCACGCTCTAATTTTAGACGATTCGCTGGTCACCAGAGAGTTTGCAGCGCGTACGGCCCGGCCCAGCTCAATCAACTGACTCTCTCCTTTTTTATCTCTATGGCTGCAGGTCATATTATCTCATGAATGAACTGTTATGTAGGTCAGTTAAGAGCTGTCTCCTAATTGAATGCATGTTTCAGCAGTGGCATTCATGCCCTAGATATCAACATTCATGATAAAAAAAGGGGGGGGCAAGGTAGTGGAGAAGAGTGCCATAAGAAATGGAGAATGTGGACTGGAAGCCAGATTTATTGGGTCATTTTAAGAGTCTTCATGTCCCAAATTATTGAAATAGAGTAGGTACTAGGGATGGAAAGAATATTCAAAAATACTTCTGAGTGGTTGGGAAACCCTGATGAAGAGAATTGTGGACTGACAAGAATCTTAGTAGTCTGGAATTACAAAATATGTACTCTTTTGGTATACAAGCAGTATTTTTTCCTAAGGACACAGAATTTTTTGCATAGTATATTATTTTCTTCACAGAAAATACTGCTTTCTGCACACACACACACACACACACACACGCACACACACACACACACATATATATACCTTGCAAAAATTTTGGGCTGAACTGTAAATTTTGTTACAGTGGAAAGAAATTTTCCCATAGCTTCCTTTGAGAACAACATTAGTAAATAATTAAATCCTTAGGGAGTAAAATGTACAACACACACCAGTGCAAACTTAGTATCAGAAGTAGAGATGGTAATATTGTATCAAATGTCCTTCCTCTCTAATAAGTATACCATTCTAATCTTGTTTTATGAAATTTTTATATTTTTTTATTTTAAGATTGCTTTGTACAGATTAAATTTTTGAAATAAAGTGAGAATATTGTGAAAAGAGCTAATGCGATATAATGTTGGACGAGGGCTGCATTCACACTTAAGAAATAATCCAGACTGGCATCACTTTAACTGTCATGGCTCAATGTTATAGGATTCTGGGAACTGTAATTTGTTGTGGCACCAGAGCTCTCTGACAAAGAAGACCAGTTTCTCACAAAAAAACAATTCCCTTAATTCTATTGCATTGAGTCTTGACAATTAAAGTAGGGCCAACCTCGATTATTTCTGCAGTGTTGATGCAGCCTAAGACTTTGGAAGACCAGGGGTCAAATCTCTGTTCAGTCATGGAAACCCAGTAGATGGCCTGGAGCAAGTCATACATCCTGAGAGGAAGGCAGAGGCAAGCGTCTTCTGAATAAATCTTGCTAAGAAAATGTTAGGAAAAAGTCACCCTAGTAGAGTTGACTTGAAGGCATGCTACAACAAAGTTATGACAAACTGTGCAGAAACCCTCTTATTCTCAGGCAGTGGGGCAGGGGAATATTGTTGAAATTAATCTTGCATGCAAGAGTCAAATAAGTGAAATGTCACATCCCTAATTCATTATATGAATCAAAGATGTAATTGTGGACATGGGTTTTAAAAGCAACAACAACTGGACATTGATATCACTGACAGTGAATCAATCTGAATTCAAAATGTCTAGGTTTTACTTTCAGCCCATTAATGTCTGCAATTTAATTATAATAACAAAATTAAAAAATTTTGGTGTTTGTCCATAATGTAATGAGATACTGAATAGACATGGTCAGCTTACCCCTGGCTTGGATCTGAAATAGCAGCAGAGATTAAAGCTTAACTTCTGTCTCATTCTCAAAGTGCCTGAGTCATGCTTGTATTTATACGATGTTACAGAGCTGAGCCTTTAGGGAGTGTTCCACATATAGTTTGCAAAATGCTTAACTAGCCATTTGTTGATTTAATGTCACAATTACGAGAGAGAAGCAAAGCATGCAACTGCTCTTGTGCTTAATATCAGCAGGAGTTGACAAGCAGTGCAAAAGGCTTGACTGAAACAAGGATTTAACAACTCATGCAAAGCAGGGCTCGAAATGATTTGTTAGCTGTAACATGACAAAATGGAGCCTCCAGGATCAGAGTCAGTGTATCTTGATTTTCTTAGAGGTTTCTTGGAGGCATCTAGTAGATCACTGATGGAGACAGATTTTCCTTTTTTCTCATCCTTGTTTGGCACTCCATGTGTTCTGCCATTGCTTATCTTATCGTTCGGAAAACCCAGAAAGATTAGTAACATTGAAAGTTGCCTTATATCATCTCAAACGATTTGTCAGTCTGGTTCAGTGGGGTCTACTCAGAGTGATCACAGTTCTCTGGCAGAAGTCTTCCCCACCTCCTGCTATCTGATCCTTTAACCAGACATATTAGGAAGTAAACCTTCATGTGCTTGACCATAAGGGTGACAGTTCAGGATCATCCCAGACCCTGTGGCTTCTGGATCAAAATCTGAGACCTAGAGATGGCACTTGGTGAAGTCGTTAGGCATTAAGCACCAACCAAAAATGATCACAGTTTTTCATTGAAATACACACTGAAATACACACTCACACACAGTGAGACTGTATATTTACCCATCTGGAAATTAAGACAGAAATCTTAGTCAAAGGTGCTGTTCCCAGTTTAAGGTGAGATGGAGATAGGACGTGTGTGTGTCTGTGTGTGTGTGTGGATTGTTCCTTCTCATTAATTTAGGGAGTCATGAGAGGGGACATTTAATTCAGTGTCATTGCTATGGTTGGTGTCGCCCAGTGTGCATGGGACCCCAGGCTGCCCTACCCTCCCTCCCTGCTGATGAAGAGGGTGGCACTGTGACCTCCAGAGTGCCCATTCAGAGTCTGGCCTAGCTGCTACCAATAATCTGTCTAACAACAACAACAACAACATTTATTCCCTGCTTTTCCTCAGGGAACAACAACAATTAACAGATATACCACATCAGTTAAAATGCACATCAATTGAAAAGGACAAGTAAGATATATACCTATTAAAACAATGCACATTTCAAATCCGTCATTTATAATGTTCTGGACCCAAACTGTATAAGGTGCATAAATGAACCAGCAGCCAATTAAGGGGCTCTAAAGCCTGCCCCTAAGGAGCTGCCTCTTTTTGTGCCAGATCAAAGCCACAGCAACCACAGCCACTCACTCAAAACCATAAGGTGGTGAGTTCAAGACCAGCAAAGGGCTGAAGCTTGACTCAGGCTTGCATCCTTCTGAGGTCGCTAAAATGAGTACCCAGATTGTTGGGGGCCAAATAGCTTACAATTGTAAACCGCTTAGACACTCCTTAAGGGTATGAAGTGGTATATAAATGAAGCTGTTTTTCTTTTCTTTTCTTTTCCCAGTTCTGAGCTCTAGAGGAACAGGGGAAAAGTCAACTTCCTCCTTTGCCTATCCTAAGACAAAACAAAACCATTTTTTTCCAACTGTGCTCAATTGGACTTGGTTTCTAGATACTTCACCATTGTGATTTCCTCCTCCTCCCCCCCCCCCCCAATGCAGAACCTCCCCAGAATAACACAATTTTTCCCTCTATTTTTTCCTCTTGAGAAATTATATGGTTGTTCTTGGCCTTAAAGTCATTCCTGAGCAACTTAAGAAGAATGTATCAAGGAGGCTTTCTTGGCAAGATTTGCTCAAAGAAGGTTTGTTATTGCCTTTCTCTGATACTGAGAAAGTGTGATTGCCCAAAATCACACCAAGTGGGCTTCCATGGCCATATGGTCTTCAGAAACTAGAGTACATTGTTTTATGAACTGCACTTCTAAGTTTTGCTCATATAAGGATAGAGTTGAATGTTACCTTGGAGGTCATCTATACCCACCTTTCAACACAGAAAAGACAATGCAGGATGACAACTGGATCCTAAAAGCTTCTCCCTAAGCAGATCCAACAAGACGACCCACTATGCCATAAAACAATCTACCTCCAGGTGTATATGTGTGCTTGTGTGTATATCCTCTTAAGTTGCTTGTTCACTTATGGAGATCCCATGAATTTCATAGAATTGCCTTAAAAAAACCTCAGAGGTGGTTTTGCCTAGAACATCTGGAATTCATGGAATAATAACTAGGGATCTGCCCTTAGGGAATTTAAACTTCCATGGTCTCCAACATTTCCACTAGGACCTGTTAACAACAGAGGATTAACTGGGATTAACTGTTTCTGCCAAGCTGGGTTACTTGGAGGGTAACCTTTGAAGAATTGCTGTCAATGACTCAGTGGAATCCTAGACCCTAGACCGTGCTGAAGCCTTTGTTTACATGAGTAATTCCCAGAGTGGCTTGGCCATTGGACAACAACTCTTGAGATCAAGGTTTAAATCCCCACTCAGCCATGGAAACTCACTGAGTGGCCTTGGGCAAGTCACACTCTCTCAGCTTCAGAGGAAGGCAAAAGCAAACCCTCTTCGAATGAATCTTGCCAAGAAAACCATAGAATTGCAGCAGCACAGCACAGCACAGCACAGCACAGGAAGGCCTGTCAGCTTTGGCCAGGAGCAGGATGGGCCCAGTGGTGGCGACAGCGGCGGCAGCGGAGGAGGATGCGCTGCGCCACTCGCTGCCACTGCTGCCGGGCTCCCGGGCCTTCCATTCCCTGTCGGGAGGCCCATGGACCCAGGAGCAGTGGCAGGAGTGGCACAGTGCCTCCTCCTCCTCCTCCTCCTCCTCTGCTGGGTCCGTCCTGCTCCCATCAGCCCCGGGATGGGGCTGATGCTGAACAGCTGTGCTGCTGCTGCTGGGGCCCATTCTCCTCCCGGGGCTGATGGGAGCAGGACGGGCTCAGTGGAGGAGGAGGAGGATGTGCCGCTGCCGGGGGGAGGAGCAGTGAGGGAGGCAGCAGCAGCAGCAGAGAGCCGTTCCCCGGTAAGGGGGGAGGGAAGGAAGGAAGAAGAAGGGAGGGGGAAGAAGGAAGGAAGGAAGAGGAAGGAAGGAAAGGAAGGGGGAAGAGGGAAGGAAGGATTCCCTCCCCCCCCCCAAAAGGAACAGGGGATTAGTGTGTGTGTGGGTGTGTGGGTGTGTGTTTTTTTCCCCTTTACAGTGATCACAAATGCAATCTTTCACAAGTGCACAAGATTGCATTTGCAATCAGTACCCCACCCCAAATTTTTTTAAAAAATGCGATTCTGACCAGCGTTCCCATTTACTGGAAACACTTCAGAATCGCGTTTTCCGAAAAGACCACTTTAAAACTAGTGTCAGGAAAGCCCGGGTTATTTGCTTTTAACCCGGTTCTTTCCTCCATTGATCGATCTGATGAGGATCGTAAATCGATTCGAGTGTGAACGAGGGTGGTATTGCCCGCTTCACACTTCGAATCCAAATGTAGTGGGAATGGGGCCTTTGATTTACTGGTATGTGTTTTTCCAGTTTTAGCTGCAAATGGGGTCGGGAATAAAAGAATGAGGTTTCTGAAGAAAAGGGAAAATGCCAATGAAATAAGCCAAAAGCAAAGAAAGCACAGGACACTTAGAACAAACCATCAGTTCTGTGGATAGTCAAGCAAGTGTTGTTACAATCAATAATATATGTTATTTGGAAGGAGATATCATATGGAAATATGATTTCTGATACATGACACAAATTTACAAAGGCCTGGCTAATGTATGATCAGGATTGTCACTATATGAAATATACTGTTTTTGTCTGAGAGATGCCTACTCTTTTCACTGATGTGCACACATGCCATTATTCCAATTCCTTTCTTCTGAAAATAAAGTATCTGCATCTAAAAGCACTAAGAAAACTATGGTGGATCAAGATGATAGGTATAGACCTGGGATTAAATTGGAGTCATTTGGCTTGATTGCAAGTGTGTGTCTATATGTGTGTGTCGAGATACTCCCCAGTGGAAAGCAAACACATTGTGAATTAAATTAGCTTCACTTGGCAAGGAGGAAGCCCCACAATGACTGCCTGGATTACTTTAAAAGCTAAGATTCTCAATTCCTTAAGGCAATCAAATTCTACTAGCTCAGGGACTTTTGCCTCTGTGTGTGTGTCCGTGTGTGTTTCCTTAGCCCAGTCCATTTCTAACAGTTGGCTGACTGCATACTAAACTAGTCCCAAATTTGCTAAGATGCCAGACACTTCATGAGGAAATTGGCACAACAGACTGTCTGGGGCTAAAGGAAACATCATCTTCTTCAGTCAGAAAAGGAGGGAGATGATTGATTGGAACAGGTTCATTGCCGAACTCGAGAGCCTAGAAAGTTACTTTTCTGGATGAATGAATCAAATGACATGCTAAAGTTGTCCAGAATTCAGCTGCAGAAGAATGATGCTCCAAGTCGTCTGTAGCATCATAAAACTTGTTCAGTTATAGATGGCTTCCGCTTGTAATTCAATTCATTCTCCTTAAAAGTAACTTCCCAAGAATTCCACCCTACTACAATAGGAGAAAGACCAAAAGCCATAAATGTTGTAGTGGAATGAGCTAATGATACATAGGAACAGAGAGGCCATAAAACAACATGAAACCAGAAAAAGCTAAATACAGATAGCTTGATTGTTTGAAAGTGAAAATTATTTATGTATTTATTTCTAAAAGTTCATTAGTCTCTTTGTTCTCTTGGAAATCATTGATCAAAACTTAAGTAAACATTTCCTATAATTTGAGCCAATATTTTTTCTACAAAGATAGAAAATCACATACAAACCAATCCATTGGGGAGAATACTGCTGGTAAATCTCTGTTGTTTTACCACAAAGAGGAATTCTATGGCCGTATTTGAACATGGGTACACATGTGATGGATGTAGTGACAGGGGAGAACAGACCAGGCAAGGTGAATAGGGAAGGTTGGTGCCATGGAAGGCTGCAGCAGGCATTGGTTACGGAAGCCCATTGCATTTGTAACCAATGGATACAGATCTTGTCCTGGGTCCACAACCAATTAAGTGTTAATTTTGTTCATAGTGTACAGAGTTTTGTTCAAAATATATGCAATGATTACAATTTTATTGAAAGAACAAATTGCATAAGCACTCACCTAGTTGGGTGTTTACACAGAAGAAAAGAAATGTTCCCACCCTGTTACCACATTGACCTGTTCAGATTATGTATGGGGCCAAAACAGGTGAAACAAGGGCCTACTTCGTGCTTCTCTGATTCTCTCGAGTAAAAAGAGCCCCCCTTTACTCCAGGTCAGGGCAGAACATGTGAACTGCACACTGGTGCAGGGATGTAGAAGGAGCATCAATGAGCAAGTGAACCAGTGACCTCCTCCCAGTCAGAACCTCCAATTCCCCACCACAGCACTTTCACTTTTAGGTTTAAACAGTTCCTCCAGCACCATTCCTGTTGCAGATGTACAAATTGATTGCACAATCACGCATTAACACAACAATACTATCAGTACAGTGCACTGATGCTCAATAGCAAGGCCGCTGCCCTATGAGCCATGGAAAAAGGAGGAGAGAGGTATCCTGGGGAGTGTGGACAGTGCTGTGGACATCAGCCCATTGTGGGTGCTGTTTGTGTGGACAACTCACCCCCCCCCCCCCACACACCCCCCAATGGATCTGGAAGCCCTGATGGTAAACAGGCAGATACAGGCCTAATCTCTAAACTTTGTTCTGTTTTTGCTGTTGTGTGCCTTCAAGCCATTCCCAACTTATGGCAACCCTAAGGAAACTCTAGCATGGGGCTTTCATGGCAAGATTTGTTCAGAGCAGGGTTTAATGTTGGTGATTTCTGATGCTCCAAAGGCAAGGTGTAGGTTGTAGAAGAAACAAACACAACACACTCTACCTATGGAGCAACACTATCTCTATCTATGGAGATTATAAGTGTTGCTCCATAGGTAGTGTGTGTTGTGTTTGTTTCTTCTACAACCTACACCTTGCCTTTGGAGCATCAGAAATCACCAGCATTAAACCCTGCTCTGAACAAATCTTGCCATGAAAGCTCCATGCTGGAGTTATGAAGCTTGCATAAAAGAGTCACAGCATAGGAAAGAGGGAAAGGGAGAGGATACACTTGCAATGTTTACCACCTGTGCATCAAGGGATTTCATGCCTTCTCTCTTTCTCCACATCTTTTCTCCCATCCCACCTGCCACAAAGAGCATGGATTGGAGGAATAAAAACCACCAAAGAGGAAAGCATACTGCCCAGGGATGAGCCCTGTATCCTTCCCAGCATTTTCATCTCCTCTGATTCTGAAACAGCTGTTATCTTGAAGAGTACAGCAGCAACATCCCTGTCCTTGCTGCAGTGGCAGAAGCTTCTCTGTTTAGCCAATTTCAAACCTGGTAAGCTCCCCCCCCCCCCAGCTTTAAAAATCCACACTGCACAAGAAAGAGGGTATGGGGTGAGGAGAGAGAGAGAGAGATGGAGACATCTTTGCTTGGCAAATACCCCCTCCTCAAAGTGGCTAGATATTCCTCCTCTTTCAGCAGTGCCAAGCTTTCAAATATAAGTTTGCGCTACTCAAAGATTCTCAGCTTCTCCCAGAAAAGAGGCCAATTCCTTCTCTCTTCTGGCACACAACTTCAGCTCTCATCTTAATACATAAAAAATAAACACTTTGCAGCATTATCACTCCCCATTCCTAGGAGATCTGAAACATCCATAGTCATTGGCTTAATTAAGAATCTATGCCTACGTGAGAAGGCTAAATAAGCTTAGTTCTCCAGTGTTGACAAAACGGTTAAATAACTAGATGGACATTGGGGGAGCAGGGAGTCCATACCCAAGGGATAGGCCATGGTATCCTGGATGCTAAATTGCATAGCCCCTTTTTTAAAAAAAGAGGAGCAATGGCAATCCACAACAACCACCACACAGAACCCAACCCAGCACTAAAAGCAAAGCTTTTGCGATGCCACCATATGCTGTGGATGTTCGGCAACTCAAAAAGCTTTCAGAGGCGGCCTATTAACTTTCCAGGGAAATATATGTATAAAAATAGCCATTATTGCTGAATAAATTACAGACAAAGGGGGCCAATTTGCAGGAAACAGAACATTAATGTATTTTTAATGGCTGAGCTAAGGGTATGGCAGCATTCTGTGTCTTAATTCTGGTACATTAGCAATGCTTGTATACATTAAGCGTGAATACTATAATGTCAAATGTGGTTTCAGAACTGAAGTAAGGGGATACACTCATTTCAGCTATGGTTGTTGTTGTTGTTGTTTTGTAGAGACATAAGGACATCCATTCCACTCCCTCTTAAACCCATTTTGGAGAATTATAATATTGTTTCCCTTTTTTGCATGGCAGATCAAGGAGCCACAGGAAGGAAGAAGCTACGATGATTTGCTTTAATATTGGCACTCAGTTCTCCCCCCTGTCCCCTTTTCATTTTAAAGGAATAGGCTATTATTATTGTTTCTGCATGTCATCTCATTTCCTTCTTTCCAAGCAAGTTTCCCCCCAGATTAGGCAGCTCATTTAATGTCAGTTCAAAATATTACCATTTGGGAGCATTTTATTTATTCAGTTGTCAACAGATTATTAGTTGAATTTTTTGAATCTAGCTATTTAACCATTAAAGTTAATTCATTATCTCCACTTTCCTGATTTACCAGATGTGTTCCAACACACTGCTGTATTACAAAAAAACCCTCAATATAGTTTAATTTGTTGGCAATGTCTAATGAACTGAATTCTTGCTGTAACTCTTTCTGGACTCTACAGGGCCCACTTTAAAAACATGGTCACAATTTATATCCATATATGTATGTATATGTGTGTAAATACACACACACATATACACACACATACATGCATGACATGTGTGTACACACACACACACATGAAAGTGGCTTGTGTATCAGGCTATGAGTCTGAGGAGATCAGCATTCGATTCCCCACTCAGCTATGGAAACCCAGTGGGTGATGAAAATAGGTTTGCAATAGCTTTGCTTGACGATCATACACACACACACACACACACACATCACAACACTGTTAGGAAGATTGCAATATTACAAAAACACCCCCACAACCCCCTATCACAAAATGCATTTGCAGAGGTAATCAGGTGCCCCTTCTCCCTGGCAATTGCTTGATATTTATTATTATTATTATTATTATTATTTATATAGCACTGTAAATTTACACAGTGCTGTATATACAATCATAAATTAGACAGATCCCTGCCCTCAGGCTTACAGTCTAAAAGAGACAACACAAAAGGAAGAGGGGAAGGTGGTGGGAAAGGGGGATGAGGTCCAGTGGTTCTTCTCTCCCTCTAGGGCCAGGACCAAGTCAGATGGACTGGAGGGAGGGCACGGCTTCTTAATGCGTAGTTATAAGGAGGCATCCTGGGGTAGATGGCACAATCCTGGGAATGCTTCCCTAAACAATATAGTCTTTAACTTAATTTTGAATATGGTTAGAAAAGTGATGAGGCGCACATGTGGGGGAAGAAGGTTCCAGGAGTGAGGGACAGCAAGTGACAAGGGACGAATCAGGGACAGGGCAGTGCAAATCCTCGGCTGGGACAGGAGACCTTGACTACCAGAACGGAGGGTACGAGAAGGAGTGTGAGGAGAAAGAAGTTCAGACAAGTAAGGTGGGGCCAGTCCATGGAGGGCTTTGAAAGTCAATAACAAAAGCTTGTACTGGATGTGGAAGGGGAAGGAGAACTAGTGAAGGGAGGATAAACAAGGTTACAATAATCTAGTCATGATACCACCAGGGCATGGACCAGAGTCTTGGCAGTGGAGACTGAGAGGAATGGACAGATTTTAGCAATGTTGTAGAGGGAGAATCTACAGGTCTTGGCAGTGGCCTGAATCTGGGGAATAAATGACAGAGAGGAATCAAAGATGAAACCAAGACTGCAGGCTAGCTGAACTGGTTGAATAGAAGTGCTGTCAACAGAAACAGAAAAGGAGTATTGAAGGGTGGGCTTAGGTGGGAAGATGAGAAGCTCTGTCTTAGACATGTTGAGCTTCAAGCGCCGATGCCACATCCACTGAGAGATGGCAGCCAAACAAGAGGAGACTTGCTGTTCAAGCCCCGGCGAAAGGTCAGGGGTGGAAAGATACAGCTGTCATCGGCATACAGATGATAGGAGAAACCAAAAGAACTGATGAGTTTACCAAGGGACAATGTATATAGAGAGAACAAAAGAGGACCCAGGACAGATTCCTGGGGGACTCCAACAGATAAGGGAACAGAGGTGGAAGACTGACCAGCTGTGACCACGGCAAAAGATCAGTCTGACAAGTAAGATTTAAACCAATTGAGAACAGAGTTGGAGAACCCAAGGTCGGGAAGTCAGTCAAGCAAGAGATCATAGCAGCCTGTAAGCAAATCCTGCATCTATAAGGTGAAGGTATGTCTCCTTATGACTCTAATGGAAAGGCATTATGGGAGATGTCCCCTGAGCTGCCATGGCCTAAAGGTGAGTAGATCACGTTTGCAGCATAAGCCCAGTAAGGAGTTGTCAAATGGAGAGATGCTTCACACCTGGGACAGACTTATGACTTTGTGACACTTAACAGATACCAGCTATTCCGGTATCAGTGTTTTTCCCATGGAAGAGGCTTTCTATAGATCAAGTGATGTGTAAATTTGGGTTGCTTTGATGTGAGACAATAGCCTCTGCTGAGGACTGATCAGAAGCCTTTTTAAATCCTTGCCATTTCTTTGTTAGCTGTTCTGCCTTGGGATCTCAGACAGACCTCTGGTCGTGGTTTGGGGTTCTATGCAGTTCCACCCCCCTTTACTTCCCCCTTACCTTTCCCTATCTCAAGTCCTACACACCCTTCTCCCTACTTCCCTCCATTGTGTTGCTGCATCAGCCAGGATTCTGGAAGAGCCATTTCAGGCAAGTATTTTACCATTCGAAGGCGTGTTCTTTAATTTTCCATATGTCTTCCTTTCTATTAGTCTTGTGTGATTTCATGTGTGGATGTGTGTGAGAGAGTATGTCCCCCTGTACATCAATAAACTAGCTTCAAATCCAAAGACTTTGCCTTTGTGTCAGTTCTGGGATCTCAGGCACCTCCGTAAACACTTTGGGATTCATGATCCATTGCTCATTGTAAGAAGCCAAGATTGGTGTACTGAGCTAATTAATATCCCCCAAATTTGAGTAGTTATCCTTACAGCACTTTATTATTGTGTGTGCCTTCAAGAATTTTCTAACTTATGACAATCCTAAAGTGAACATGGGGAACATGGGGAATTCTTGGTAGGATTTGTTGAAAGGAGGTTTGCCATTCTCCTTAGGCTGTGAAAATATGCACAGTCCCAAAAGTTGCATGCATCCAATGAGGTATAAATACATGACTTAATTATAGGATTGTAGGACCTGTCCTCTCAGTAGTATTGCAAGATTTGGATGCAATCTCAGAATCATAGAATTATAGAAGAGACCTCAAAGGCCATTTGGTCCACCTCCCTGCCATACAGGAAGACACATTCAAAGCACTTCTGACAGATGGCCATCCAGCCTCTGCTAAAAACTTCCAAAGAAGGAGACCCCACCACTCTCCAAGGCAGCATATTCTATAAGCATATGCTCTCATTGTTAACCATCCAAACTTAAAGTGAATTGTAAAGCCAATATGGATGATTGAAGCTTGAAGCCCTATGTGGTGTGGTGGTATCCTATCCTTAGGGATGACATTAGTATTAGTATTGTGGGGTCCTAGTCAACTCCCACACCTCAGCACAAAGGCATTGTCTCATGTCCTTAACCACCAGATTGTACTGGTATCAAAAGCTAATGAAATTAAGCCTTGAAGTGAGAAAATTAGGCCAATATATCAGGGACAAAAGGAAAAAAAAATGATTTTGAGAAATCAGTTTTGCAAACAATTGGGATTGCACTTCCAGAGCCTGATAAAAATAGTCTGAACCTCGAGGCAGTTTTCAATCCAAGAAAGCAAATTCAAAGTAAGGTAACAGTTTTGGATCAGCATTGGTAGACCCCCCCCCCTTTTTTTTGAGCTCAGAGGAAATTAAATATATTTGATGACCAATTTACAAAACACCCAGGATATTCAAGAACTAAAAAAGATATTACTAGAAATTGAATGAGTGTGTCATGACATTCCTAGCACTGTTTCAAGGTCTACAGATTCACCAGAAAGAATGGAGGATTAACCCTCAACTGAATGCCCCATTTTCCATCATGCATCAGCTGGATCTCTTTGGCCTCTGGATGAGTCAGCTCCTTACTATTCTTCTAGGCTTGTTTTGTCTTCTTATTCATCCCTTCTCCTTGATAATACTTATTGAAATAAACATTTCCTGTAGGTAATAGCTCAGCTCCACTTTAAAGGCACTCATGGAGATGCAGTTTCTGTCAGCAAGGGATCACACTAGAAGCTAGCATAGTAAGATGGCAGATTTTGCTTGAGCGCAAATGGATAGTCTTTCCTGCAACCTTTCTCTAAATACTTTCACAGTTAGCTCCTCTGCACTCAGCCCACATCATTTCATTCCTCTCGCCCTATTCAGGTCAGCAGTCAGACACAACAATGTTTGGGTCAATGTGTTTCAGAACAGCAGTATATACATACTTGGATTTTTGTTATGAAATAGTACAAAGTCCAACAATATTTCTCGAACATCTCCTGGCCTAGTTTGAGGACTAAGCCGTGCTTCCCATCTTGTGGTAACTTAGCAACATCAATTGGTTGTCTTCTTTCTTGAACCATGCAAATTTATGTAAGCATTTTATTTGGCAATGAATCGTTCTCAAATTATAATTCTCAAACTTTTACTATTCTCAAAATCATAATTTTCTAATATGTTTCCTGCATAGAAAAAAGTGTATTTCATTCCCCAAAGCTTTGCAAAGACCAAATACCCACAAAAAGTTTGCAAAGCTCCTCTTGCAGTATTGGAATGTTACTGGAAACTATTCATCTTTAAATGTGACCATGATATCCCTGTCTTATAGTAAGTCAGACCATTGGTCCATTCAACTCAGTATTATCAACTCTGACTGGTAGTGGCTGTTGTGCTTTTAAGCAGGATTCTTTCTTAGCCATACCTACAGACTCCTGATATTCTCTGAAGGTCTCCCATCTAAGTACTAATTGACCCTGATTAGCTTCTGGAATCAGGTGAAATTGGATTTGTTCAGCAAGATATTATCACTACTTTGGAAGCACTGTAAGTCTGGAATGTACCCCATATAGCAAGTAAGTACTTTCTTTGATATATTATAATATACGTTGCTTTCTCTTTGAAAACAAACTCTGCTCTGATTTCTCAGTTCTCTCCTTAATTCAAGCAAGCCAAGCTTCTTGTTGCTGTTGTGTGCCTTCAAGTTGTTTCTGAACTACGGTGTCCTTAAAGTAAATCTAGCATGGGTTTTTCTTGGCACGGTTTGTTTAAAGGTCATTTCACATTGCCATCCCCTGAGGCTGAGAATATGTGATTTGCCCAAAGCCAGTCAGCACTTTTTCACACCCAAGGAGGGATTTGAACCCTGGTCTTGACTACTAGGCCATTTTTGGATGGGTGAAATAAAATGTCCTCCCCCTTCCATCCTCTCAATGGGGAGTCCAGATGACTTGTGGTCCAAACCCTGGTTTCAGTGCAAACAGTCTGTTTAGCTCTGAAAGAAGGGTGTAACCCCCTTATACCAGATTTTAAAAACCTGCCTTTTGCTCTGGATCTAAGATCCAGAGCCCTTTGTTCTGAGGCTGGGCAGCTGTTCACTTGTGCATCCTGTTGTACTACCTGGCACAATCATTTAATCAATGCTGCACATGTCAGTCTGCCCTCAGAGCAAGTGATGTGTCACAGCAGTGGCTGTACCTTGCAGCACAGTGGAACATGCATGTGAACAGTAGTCCAGTGCAGTGGCTTCATTAGAGGGCTGTGAGAGGTGCAGTCCACACTGGGTGACACCCCAGAAGAGGGGTGATACCCAATTGGGCTCTCCTCCCATTGTGCATCTGCTTGCTTTGACACAGCAGTGAAGGAAAGACCCGAGTGCACCTTTCCCAGCTTTGTCTTGGTGGTGGGGGACTCTTCAAAGGAGACTTCCACCACTGAGGTGAATGGGAGGGCTGAGCACCCCTTGACCTTGCCACAGCAGTGGAAGAGAGGGCAAAATGTTGCAGTGTCCCCCAACAATCTCCCCACCAAGTTACACCCAGGGTACGGATGCTACTGGTCCAGCATTGCAACAGAGGACTCCAGGTAATAGGATAATTGTGGGGAGGTTGGTGTAGCTTCGGGTCCAGGATATTCCGGGGTGCTCCTGGAGTATTGTATCCCATGGAAACACCATCCTAGTCCAACACTACATCACACTGGCTCTCTCAAGCCAGGAAGATTTTATTAATTTATTGATGGAAGGGAGGGAGGAAGGGAGGGAGGGATCATATCAGAACAAACACCCCACCACACTCTGGCTTATACTGATATGTACAGAGAAAACAGAACAAGAAAAGAACAACCCTCTATCTCCTGCTTCTTGGGTTTCTCCTTCAGACTCCAGTGGCTTCCTTTTGTCTTCCATCTACCTGTTTTCCACCATGGTTGGGATTGGTGTGGAGGTCCTCTATGCTTTTTTGCAATGTGGGTATCACATATTTGCTCCAGATTTCCTCTCCTTTGCACCTCACATAAAATGGGAGGCTGGCCTCCAACGGCATCTTTTCTTTCCTCTCACCTCATTGGGGTCACCTAGAGTTTTGGTTAAGGTGTAGTTGCTCTTGGACAGGTGATGTTTTAAGCTTCTTGACCCCGGGCTGAACTGCAGTCAGCTTAAAATATTCCTTAAAGATCCATCTCTGAGTGTTCACAGGGGGTGGAGAGAAAAAAATGACAAGATCAGTTCACAGCCTCTTGATGCTCAAAGTGGATGCCTGCTGCTTGCTCCTTTCAAACTCACTGATCAGTTTACCTCTATTTATTGTCTTAAAAACCAGCTGTGAACAGAAAATGGCTGGACAGTTATCTCACTCTCCTGATATTAATCCATCTCCACTGTACCAAGTTCTAGAAACTGGCTGCCTTTATGCATACAGGTATATATAAAAGTTACTTTTCTGGACTACAGCTCTCAGAAATCCCCCCCCCCCCCCAATTCAGATTTACCCAATATCCATGGAATCTGGAAGCCATAATCCAAAACCTGACTTTTCCAAATTCTACACATGCACACACGGATTAGAGATAACAGCAGTAACTACTGGTAGTCTTATCCCCCTTATACCTTTTTCTCATGGCTTTTGAAAGTGTTGCAAGCTGAGACCGTGATAGCAAACTCCACAATTTAACTTTGTCCTGAATATCTGACCATTCAGCTTGTATAGGTTTAATTAAAGGGAATGAAAACATCCCCCTCATCCACTTTTTTCAGGCAATGCCTAATTTTGTATAGTTTTTGCTTGCCTTTTTATAAAGCTCAAAAGACCTAAATGTTATCAGATTTTCTCATAGAAGAATGGCTCGTGTCTCCTAATTATTTTGGGGGGGGGGGGAGGAGGGCAGGGATGTCCATAAAAATAGTAAATTAAAAAATCATTTGACATATGGTGTTGGAGAATAAATCTATGGATACTGTAGACTGCTTAAAAAGACAAATAAATCAGTCTTAGAGCGAATCATACCAGAACTCTCACTCTAAAGCAAAAATTACTGAACTGAGGCTGCCATATTTTGGTCACATCATGAGATGACACGACTCATTGCAAAAGACAATAAAATGGAAGGCAGTAGGGAAAGTGGGGGACCCCAGTACATCTGGATTGATTTATGCAAGATATGGCCCTGTGTTTGCAAGACCCGAGCAGAACAGGTGCTTGGGTTGCTACTAAGTCTATGTTAACTTGATGGCAAAGAAAAACCACAAAATTAGAAAAAACGTATACAGTAAGCAGTATATGTGGATGAACACATATAGTGTTCAAGCCATGCTTCCACAATTCAAGTTGATGATATGTATGTACATGGGGAGAAAAATCACAGACATCTTCAAAGTTTCCAGGTAAATGAACTTTTATCTGAATTTGTGACAATTGATTTATAACTTGGTGATCTAATTATGATTTATCATGGAGTAAGTTCACTTGTCACTAATTAAACTATTCTTCTGCATGATGTCTTATGATATCTATATAGGTCATCTATTTTTAATTCTTTTCCCATTGGAGGGAAAACCTACATCACCTGCAAATCATGAGCATACACCAGTGCTTACAGAGCTGGGAATTCTAAGCTTACATCATTCCTGGTGCTTTGACTAGGATTCTGGGAGACTAGAGTTCAGATCCCTACTCAGCTGTGGAAATCGATTGTGTGACTGTAGGCAAGTCACACTCTTACAGCCTCTGAGGAAGGCCGTAACAAACACCTTCTGAACAAATCTTACTAAGAAAATCCTGTCATAGTTTTGGCTTAGAATTTCTGTATGCTGAAAATGACTGGAAGGCACAGCGACAACACAACAGTAATCATTAAAAAACAAAACAAAAAAACAACCATTCTGAAAAACTATTTTCCTTTAAAGGTTCAGGATCTGTTAACTACTTACCTTGTGCTCTTTTGCTGATGCTGTCTGTTGGAGTTTCAAGATCTTTCTAAGCTTTCTGTAATTATACTTCTTTCTGAACACACCTGTTCCCTCTTAAAGGAGCCAGCATGACGTAGTGGTTCGAATGTCAGGCCATGATTCTGAGATCACAGTTTGAATCCCAGCTTGGTCATGTAAACCCTACTTGGGTAAGTAACACTCACTCAGTCTCAGATGATAGCAATGGCAAACCCCCTCTTAAGAAAACTGTCAAGAAAACCCCTTGATAGGGTTACCTTAGAGCCACCATAAGTTGGAAATGACTTGAAGGTACACAACACTTCCCCTTTTTGTGCTTCATCATTTCTCACAGTAGATGCACGCACATGCATGCAAAACAGAATTTGAACTATGAGGAGGAGAATCAATGCACACCATATATGGAGCAAGTAAGCAAAGGAATCAGATTTCAGTGGTCAATCAAGTATTTTGAAAACTGGAGCTCCAAGTTGCAGTTCCAGGCCTCCCCAAACATAGCTAGGAAAGCCTGCAGTCTGAAACTTAAGTGCAGAGCCTGTGGTTTGCATTTGTCCTCCAAAGCTGTTTTTGTGCGCCCCCCCCCCCAGTCCCTGAGACCATCAATATCTTATGAATTAAAAGAAAGGAAGAATTACATCTTTTGTTGGTGAGATTCTCCTCTAAAATGAATTGTGCCACCACACCTTGATTTCACCTCCTCCCAAATTGTTTTGTTATCCCCCCTCCTCCACGGAAGTGATTTTCCAGTTACTTCCAGTATCATGTGACAGGTGGACTCTGGAAGGTCTTGGGACTAGAAAAAATGACCCTTGGGTTTTCCTGTCTCTGCTTTGGCAAGCTACAACAAGTCAAACTAAATACAGAGCTGGGTGCTGCTAGCAAGATTTTTTGATCATTTTAACAATTTGCTGATCATTGTTATAAATAATTAAATCGGCTCAATGGACTAGAATGTTCTAAAAATGTGTATGGGAGGCACACAGTCCTCCAAGGAAGGAAAGGAAGGAAGGAAAAAAAAGGGAGAATGAAAAACTGTCCCAAACACCATCTTTTTACATCTATCTTGGAATATAAAAGAATATAAAAGTTACAACAGCAATTCTCACATTTTGTAATCCAATTTTGAACACATGTAACAACAGTGTTTGTGCTGTGATTCCTCTCCACACAGACACACACACACATTTCACACACAAATGACATGCCAGGATCTTTTGCAATTTTGCTGAGTCTATTCCATTGCTTGCTCCTGTGATTTTGCCAGGTAACCTTTACAAAGAGGCTTTCAAACCTTGTTCCATGCTCCTTGCATCACAAATAGAGACATAAATAAACTTTTGCTTATTTTTGTCTTATCCACAGAGTCACAGCATTTCAATTCCTTGTCCTGCTGAGTGAGATTATGAAATGTTTTGTCCATTTTTTCAACAATTTTTAGCATTTCAAGAGAAGATTGATTTTTTTGTGGGTCCCCCCAAATCACCCCATTAAGTTTTTTTTCCTGCAAAAATATTTTTTTGCAGAAATCACAATATTTTTGCAAAAAGGGTTTCTTCTTGGTTTGATCATTGTTATTGTTGATGACAGTGAAGCAAGCATTTGCCCTTTTGCTATCAAGTGTGGTGAGTCATACAATAATGCTCAGTAAAGTGGAAGACAATAGGGAAAGCAGAAGACCTTATTACAGATGGACTGTTTCAATAAAGGAAGTTGTGGCCCTGAGCTTGCAAGACTTGAACAGGATTCTTGATGTCTGGGGTTCTTGAAGGTCTTGCATATATGGGGTCACCTACGCCTAAGTCTAAGATGACATTACAGCACATCACAACAAAGACATGTATAATATCACAGCAGTTGACAATTTTTCCACCAGAGTATCTTAACTCCTCCAGACATTGTTTCTCATTGAAAATCTTTTTAAAAGTGACTATTCATTATATCCCTGTAATGTAAAATATATTTTACAGAACAACTGCAGAAGAGCATTGAGTTCCTGTTTCTGAAACTACAGTTCTTCAAAACAAAGTTGTGCTTGGTGTCAAGCATATCTCTGACACTGGCACAACACACAGGATATTCTTCTGTTCCCCACCTCATCTAACAGATACTGGGATTAGAGCTCTGACTATACATAGGTGACACAATCCAAGGATAAGATGTTGACCAGGCATAAAGATGCTAATGGTTGTAAAATAGCTTCCTACCTTCTAGTTCAGAAATTTTGTATCTCAGATGTGCTATATCTCCATATGTTCTTAGAAAGTAAGCAGTTCCTTGTTCACCTAAAATGGAAGGATCTAATGCTGAGACTATCACTAACCTAGTAACAGAAATAGCAAAATGGCCAAGAACTTTCTCACACCAAACTCATAAGGCACCACAATTATATTAGTCTAGGAAATGCAATCATACTGGTTTGGGACAGTCATTGTTGCACAGCTCTTCTAAATCTCCATAGTGCTCTTTCTGTCTCAGCCCCTGTCTTCCTCATGCCTGCCTCCATACCTCCATCTCCCTACCTTACACCTTTCACAGCATGCCTTTTGATCTGTATTTATTTATATGTTTATATTATGCAATTGTGGCAATCCATTAAGTAAAAATGAATAAAGAAAAGAAATTGAACAAAAAAGACAAAAAACAAACAAACAAACAAACAAACCCCAGCCTGTTTGGGAATAGTGAGGGAAATGGGAAGAACAGCAGAATCACACCCATTCATACCTCGTGACTGCACACATATTGGAATTACTTTGAGAAGAACCTATCACAGATGTATCATCAGTGGAAAAACTGTGTGATTGGGAGGCATTGATGCCTTTTGTCCATCACTGAGAAGGAGCACTCCAACAGTGTTTGGACTAAGACCAGCTACTAGACAGACACAACATTGTATGATGAGATATGGCCACAGACATTACTATCCTATTCTAATTCTTTTCAAGCCTCGTGTTATAAAGTCCAAAGAGACAAGGCAGTTGTGGATACCCCTTGTAGTCTCTTCCAACTATATGATTCTATGATGATAATATTCTGAGTGCAGTTCTGAGTTCAAATATTTATATCAATTCACATGGTGGTTTAAACTGGGTTGCATTGAATTGTACCTTCAATCTCATATCTGCAAGATAAAGAGACTAATATTGACTCATCTTACATGAATTTGGAGAAAAAATACAATAGAATTATACACTATCCATCAACCTGATGCCCCTTAAATGGGTTGTACAGCATCCCAGTTCTCACATGGTTTCTGATGGAAGTGTTTAATCCAGCCTACCTGGAGACACTGAAGTTTCAACATAGGACACTGAAAATGTGCATTTCCCTTAATATCAACTACAGTTATCTCATGAAAAAGCCCTCCCAACATTCTACAGACCTAATTAGGGCTGGAGAATGGTGGGACTCTTTCCTTAAACAATTCATTTTTACTCGACCACAATTAATAATAGCAGAAAATTTGTCCAAATGTTGGGCTCATTCACACTATGATTCAACCCAGTGTAGAAACCTGATTAAAGGAGGGTTGTTCAGACTCACACCGACTACAAGTGTGATTGGTGGGGGGGGGGGGGGGAGCAGGTGGCACAAATCAAAACTGGTTCTTTTGGTTGCAAGGATTCCAGAGTGTCTTTTTAGAAAGAATCATTTATACTAAACATCCTGGGTTTCTGTTATTGTTGTGTGACTTTGAGTCATTTCTAAACTTTGGGTTTTCTTGGCAAACTTTGTTTAGAGGAGGTTTGCCACTGCCTTCCCCTGAGGCTCAGAGCATGTGACTTGCCCAAAGTCACTCCAGTGGGTTTCATGGTCAAGTGGGGAACCAATCCCTTGTCTCCAGAGTCCTAGTCCAACAATGAAGCCACTGTGTCACCATGGCTCTAAATATTGTTTGTTTGTTTCTTGCTGTTGTTATATTTATATGCATTTGTATCCCACCTTTCCCCAAGTCGGGGCCACAAGGCAGCTTGCAAAAGTTAAAATAGTTTACAACTAACCCCCTCCCCCTCTAAAAGTTGATTATATAATTAAATGACTAAGAAAATTAAAAAGCTGTTAAAAGCAAACCATGAAAAAGAAAAACACATATAAACAACGTAGCACAGCTGCAGATGACAATGAGGATTCTCAGTTGCTCCCAATCCCTCTGTCTTGATTAAAAAAAATCTTGCTTCTTCTGTGTATTCTGTCCAGGAGCGAGAGAGCAAATAAGAGAAACATCACCTCCAGTAAACATACTCAGCTGTGTTTCTGTTCAGTTAATGGTACTTCCTGTGTAAAGGTCATTGCTCGCATGGCGTGTAGAAGCTGTAATGGCTCAATTTAACATCCGGAGTACTGAAGTGAAACTCTTTCCTTTCTTTCTCCAAAACCTCCCTGTCAGCTGTTTCCCCATTTGTCTGTCCTCTGCTCAGGGCTGCCAGCTTTGGGTATATTATAAAGCTTATAATTGCAAAACATGCAAAGCAACAAGAAACTTTCTTCTCTTTTATTTCTTCTCTAACTCTCCTGTCTTATTGATGTATTGTCCACGGATGCACCTACACTGTAGAAACAATGCAGTTTGGCACCACTTTAAGTGCAGTAGCTCCTGCCTATCAAATCCTAGGATTTGTCATTTTACAAGGCCTTTAGCCTTCTTGGCCAAAGAATGAAAGCTACAAATCCCAGGATTCTGTAGGATGGAGCCACAGCAGCTAAAGTGGCATCAAACTGCATTATTTCTACAGTGTAGATGCACCCCAGGTCAGCTTGCAACCGTAACAACAATTTATGATAGAACCACAATGCTGTAGAAAATGCAACCTCTGCCTCTGTTAGTGCAGGAATCAGCTGCTAAAGCGTGCCTTAGGCAGGGTGACCAGATGTCATAACCGCAAAGGAGGACAAGGCGGTGCAGAAAAATGTAGGCCATTGCCAAATAAAAGCTGAAAACATTACTCAAAATGTAAATTCATGCTTCTTAGTCATGCTCAAAATGGAGGACATTTTGGAATTTTTCTTGGCAGGACATGTCCTGGAAAAGGAGGATATCTGGTCACCCTGTCCTCAGAAATGGGCATCTAACCCCTGTATGAAAACCTCCAACAAAGAGGAGTCCATTGCTTTCTGAGGTAGTCTATTCCACTATTGCAAGATGCTCTTACAACAACTAGGATATCCTCCCAATCTCTAGTTGGAATCTCAATTCTTGTGATTTGAATTGGCTTAGGTCTTATACCCTGAAGCAGCAGAATCCAAGCTTACTCCATCAAGTTCTATAGGATTGCAATGCTGAAAACAGGAGAAGGCCCTTGTACCTTTAGTGGTTGTAGGAGAAGAAATTTCAGCAGGTGGTGCATATAACCCAACCAGATAACCACCAACACCTGATGAAATGTCTTCTTTCAAAAGCAGAGAAGCCAGTTTTCACTGTTGTAGCACTAATCAGATACAACCCAAACCTATGGACTCAAAGGAAAGAAAAAAAAATCAAAATAGCCATAAAGGTCACACATATAACACCACTTAAGAAGAAGGAGAAGAAAGGTCTGCATTTCTAAAGGCTTGAGAAAAGAAAAAGACATGAGAGTGGGCACCAGGTGAGCATCCCTTGGCAACCCAGACACCATTTGCACCTAGGGTGAGTGTGAACTAGTGAGTTGCATTAAACCTAGTTTTGTTTCTAACTGGGAAAAAAAATCAGAAGAAGCATGTAAAGAACTAATCTGGCTGTCAGTAGTGAGAAAGATCGTGTCCTCCTGACTCCACAATAATAGTAGATTATCACACTCTCTCACACACACTTTTAGACCACATGTACAGGCTTGCAATTCCTGACCAAAATTAAAAAGCTTTTCCAGGACCTTGTGATTTTTTAAGTCTAGATCCAATTGTTATTCCCAACTACAGTAGATCCACTGACTCAGTGGAGCTTACATATGTGTTGATTTACCAAGTCTCTATTGATTTGAAATTGGGTGGAAACTAATAATTGGATTTAGGCTTCAAAAGCCATACAGGAAAACCAAAGCAAGTCACATTTTGAAATTATTGGCTTTTTGGTCAGCTTCCGTCCTCCCCATTTGAAGCTGTTCCCATGAGAAAAGTTGGTGGATGCAGAAAGAAGAACCTTGGCAGAGGAAGAAACTCATGAAAGCAAAATGTGGAACCTCATGGTTATAAAACAATCTTACCAATGAGTAAAGCTATAACAGAATTTTGTTATTTCCACTTTAGAGCCCTTTGCAGTGATAATGAAGCCATTGCTTTTCTGCAATCAGCTGGATGCATAATGTAAAAAGAGATACCATACAACATTTATGCATTGCTGTGTTATCTATCCAAGCCCTTCACAGCAATGAAGATCCTTCCATAGTTTTTACTCACAGATGGGTTCTATTCAGCAAAGGTTCCCTTCCAGTGTTTATTAAAACTGTTCTGCATGCTCAATTTATTACTTGCTGTTGAATGTATTTTGGGGATTAAAGCCACCAATTATTTACCATTTTTCTTTTCTCTTTAATACAACAAAGTATCCCATTCTGCTATACAAAAATTAAAACAAAAATGGGGAATCACTAATGCCACCCTCTTGTCAACAGAAACTGGCTATAAAAGATAATCAGACAAGCTTTTTTATTTCCTACTGGTTTGTTCAAGAGGAAATAAGAAAATTGTCTGAACCTGGAAGCAGGGAGCTTTTAATTAAAGGCCCAGAAGCCCATAATTGTTTTACTTATGGGGACACTGGGGTTTGAACAAAGGCTAATGTGCCCCATAGGCTTCTACAGTTGTCCACCCCTGATTTAAATACAGCCACTTGGACAGTCACTGCTGCATGTCAGTCTTTGTGAACTCATCTCTGCTAATGAAATGCAAAGCAGGTCCATCAAAGCGAGCCTTCTCAGACTGCTGAAGATCTACGGTCAAGAGCTGCATAGGGCAAAAAAATCTGTTATCCCTGCAATCGGAAATATCCCATGGACAAGACAACCACAAGACAACCACCTTTCTACTTAAGATGAGCAGTGCTCAATAAGAGCTAATATTCAAGTGTCCAAAAATCCGGCTCTTTGAGAAAGTAAGGGAATGACACTTAATCCCCGATGCATGAGCTTCTTGTCTAATGAAGGGAAGAGGAGGGAGGGAAAAGAGAACCTTCAGCATCTTACAAAAGGACATTTTTTGACCACGTGACAAGGAAAATGGCAGGCAAAGTGAACAGGCTGTGTTCTTTCATTGCCAGCAGTGCAGGGTAATGGGGTTACACCCAATGTCCTCCTCAAGAGTTTATGTAATTGGCAGGGCCTTCTTCTCACTTACATATTTATGTCAATTGCAACAGCCAGCTGGGGGGATGTTGCTTCATTCCGAGCGCTATGTAGACCTGTTGCCAATTGCTCTCCTCATAGCCTGTTGATGATGCAAGATCTATAGCCTAGGCTATAAACCTCGAACAGGGGTGTTGTACATGTGTTCATCCTAGGCAAGGGGGAAACTGCATACTGTTTGCTGAGTGATGAAAAAGAACATGACTCAAGCCACAAAACCCTTCCTGTTAAAGACATAAAAATTTACACATGGATTTCTACTCTCTAAGCCACTGATATTTATTTTGCGGGCTCTGCAGATGAGAGAATGAGTATAATTACCTCCGAGAACATCCATTTTGATGGCTCATCTAGGAAGATCCATATACAACTCTTTCTGGGTTCCATGGGGCCAAACTATAACTGAATATTGCAAACACAACAATAATTTAAGTCCAGGCATATATATTTAACAACAGTGCAACAGACTGTATATTAAATTGGACACATAACACACTTTTTAAAAAATTCCATAAAGCCAATGAGGTGCAAGTGCAGGAATTGACTACAGACTCTTCTGCCTATGCTGTTTAGTAGCATTACAACATTTGCATGGAAACTTAAAGTCCTAAATACTACTACTACTAAAAAAAAAGATAGAATAGATGCCAACGCAATATAGTAGTTGCCCTACAAAAAAAACAAAACAAAACAAAACAAAACAAAACAAAAACAAAAACCAACCCCTTTTGTTCTATCCTAAATGCAATTAAAGATCCCACTACCTTATTCAGGGGCCTACTCTTCAGCCCCATCAACTACAATTCTGTTCCAACTCTCTCTTTCTGTACTGAACCAGTAAGTACAGCTCCTTCTTTGGTATTTCCACACCCTGTGGGCCAAACCAATACCCCATAAGAGTTACACATGTTTGATAGTCTTCGTTTTATCCTTACTGCAACTCTAAGCTTAATGACATGGGAGAATCCCCCTTTATGTGCCTGCTGTTTATTTAAGCCTGGGGGGGGGGGGGTTCTGAATTGCATCCATACACACGGCTTAATCTGTTTCAGCCTGTTTACCCATGATTTTAACCTGTTCACTTGTTTCATATGTATTTACTGTAGTCTGTTTAAATTGTTTCATCTGCTTAAATTGATCCTCCTTGTACACTGCCCTGAGATTTCACAGGAGATGGTGTGGCATAAATATTTAAACAAGCAAACAAATAACTAATCATAATTGTAATATTGGGGATAAGGGTTAAACCAAACCATCTCTAGTTTTTCTGTGGGGTTTTGGGGCTATGTGGGCTGTGTTCTGAAAGTTTATTCCTGATGTTTCGCCTGCATCTGTGGCTGGCATCTTCTCTGAAAATGCCAGCCACATATGCAGGCAAAATGTCAGAAATAATCTCTTCCATATCATGACCACATAGCCCCCCCACCCCCCACCAAAAAACTATAGATGCTGGCCATGACAGCCTTCAAGTTCACATCAGACCATCTCTGCCTACATCCAGAAAGGGAAATCTTCACTCTTGCTTGGAGTGCTATGGGGACCACTCTAGTATACTTCATTAACTGAAAGCAACACTACAGAACATGGTGGCATGTGCCTATTTTGCCACTCCATCTTACTGTACTCTGTGCTTTCTGTTGCAAGAATCTTGAGAGAGAAGTAACGTTATGCCCTAGAGTGTTGCTGTGTCTGTTTTAGCCTCTAGAGGGAACTAAAGATGCATAGTGTCCAGAAAAATCCAGGGACACAGAAAGAGGTTAATTTATTAGGGTTGTGTAGGATACTAGTGAAAGCCAGTATGGTGTAGTGGTTTGAGCATTCGATTACAACTCTGTAAACCAGGGTTTGATTCCCCCCGTGGCCATGGAAATCCAAGGCTGGAGAACGTGCCACATTTCGGAAGTTGTTTCAACCAATTCTACATCAGCTACTAGGGCCAATCAGGAAGCATGATGGAAGTAGAGTTTATTAGCATAAGCAACATCAAAGGTTCCTTGCCTTTGTCATTAATACAGGGCTGATATAAACTGCAAAGTTATACAGTCCTTCCTTTATATTCGCAGGGGATCTGTACCAAACCCCCATTGCAGGTAAAAAAAAGGGGGACCTTAAGTCCCATTATACTTAATGGTGAGTGTGTCACACGCACCTATTTTATTCAATGGGGCTTGCCGTCCATGGATATTTAAATATTTGGATGGCAAGACTGCAGATATCAAGAGCCCACTGTATATGAGTTAAAATCTGGTTGCTTAATCCCGTACTCTGGTCAACATTTCAGAGATGAAAACTGGGGCACATCTGGTCAAGCAGCAACAGAGAATTTATTAATGAGGATGAGCAAGCCAAGCTAGGAAAGGCAGTAGCAGTTTGCTTTTGTCTGAGCCTAATGGAAAAGGCAAGATTCTGTCCCTTCCTCTCAGCTACCCCTGCTGAGTTAAATGAGTGCAAATCTGCTTTTATGTTTTGAACTCCATTTGCAGAAATTGCAATAAGCTGAAGACAAAGGGAGAAGGAGAGAGGAACTAGGACAATTTAAAAGTGGTTGAAAAAAAAGTGGAATGACAAGAGGATGGATTGGGAGCGTCCTTTCCAAATTGGGATAGTTGAAGGGTATGTAGTCCCCCGTTGAATAGATCAATTGAATCAGTTGTTGACTAATGAAGCCAACAGATTCAATGTAAATCCAACAGAGTCAATGGCTCTGCTCTAGGTGGAACTAAGGATTTAGGCCATGCTTTATAGGACTTGAGCAGTTATAGCATTTCTCAAAGAGTTTAGGGGAAATGTAGTTTGGGAGGGTGTTCCTCTAGGGATCTCTAAGCCCTTCTAAAAGAAAACAGTTCCCAGAGTCAAGGAACAATTACAAAGCCAGGTTGCGCTGCTAATTTAGGTATGTTTTTTGATCAAGATAGTTCTTGATAATAGATGATGTTCCTGAATAAAAAGGGGAAAGAGGGCAGGGAATGTACTCTTGAAGTCAGATAGTTTAATGGTGCTGTTTATAGCTCAGCGGATCTGAACAGTCTCAATGTGCTGTCAAAAGAACGAGCACTAATTAGTCCCAGAAGTTAATGTTGCCACTTCTAAATGATATGATATAGAGATTTATCTGCTTGACATACGTACGGTGCCAACACTACAAAAACGAAAAATCAATCAAAATCACAATACAAAAGCTACCCATAAGTGACTGGGCCCATTGTGCTTCCTTAGATCTGATCTTACATGCCGGGTTTCATCTATCACTATTTATTTACATATAAGCCTACTACAGAAACAGTTAAAAACTAAAGACGTTAACCTAATTAATCTTCTGGAAAAATTGCTAATGTATCTGTTTGCTGTTAAAATGAATTCCACACTGTTACACTTGAGACTCAGGGTAAATGCTAGCTAAACTGAATAGCGAACATTTCCCTGGATTGTATCATTTTGAACTGGAAATTGGAGATAGATTATTATTCCTTCTCTCTCTCCACTATCTCTCTCCACATAGCTCCTTGCATGTAGAAGAAAGATGGGTTCGGGCATGCGATATGATTCTCCCCCCACCCTGCAAAGAGAATCTGAAATAGTACAGTCCAGGAAAAGCTTTACCAGATGGTTCTGCAAATTCTATAGACTTATGATCTGACTTGTAACAGTGGTGAAAAATTCTGACAGACCTAGAACGAAAGGAACAAGAAGTCCTTTTGCTCTTGTCTTTCGATCATGTTCACTAGGGAGGCAGTATTCTGTCCTTAGAGCACTCTAGGGGCCATGCTGATTAAAAAAAAAATCCCTCTAAAACCCAAGAAATGACTCAAAAGTCTACATTTAGTTTTGGGGAGGAAATGGCACTGAACCTTGAGGGGAGGGCTCAATATATTTTAAAGGTGAATTGCCATTCTGGGAAGCTTCCAGGGGCCCAATTACACTACCCAATTATAACATGATTTCACTTTAACTGTCATGGCAATACCCTATGGAATTCTAGGATTTGCAATTTATGGAAGGATGCTTAGAATTCTCTGCCAGAGAAGTCTAGTGCCTCCTCAAACTTCAGTATTCCATATGATGCAGCCATGGAAGTTAATGTGGAATAATAGTGCTCAAACTGCATAGTGTAGTGTAGGGTAGGGCCATGAAAAAGGCAATTAATTTCTTTTCACAGGGGAATAGTAGTCTGCTGACAAAACAAAACAAAAATCCCTTTGCTCCATTACGTAAACATGCTAAAAGCTGCCAGTCTGAAGCTGTAAAGTGACCACATCTGCATGCAACAAGTCTGCCTGAGTGCCACAGTTCTTTTCTAGAGAAATCTGATGGTAGGGCACAAAGGCTCCTGTAAATCTCAGTGCACTCCTGGAGTGCCACATAAATAACAGACAGCAGGGCCACTTTTCATAAATGTCTGGCAGAAATAGCATCACACAAGCCATTAAGCCTTGCATTTATGGTCCACCTTGTGTCACATTTTATTGATATAGGATGACTCTTCTCTGAATGCCTCGAGTTTCCATGGAATATGTAAAAAAAAAAAAAAAAAGCAGGAGGACAAGGCGGAAGGATGAATGTGTTGCAAACCAGAATTGAGATAGATTTCCTCATCTGTCCATTCTGCATTCTACACACACACATTTGTTTTTTGCTCCCTCCATAAATTCATGCTCTCTCAATCCTGAGATCGTTCAGGAATGAAGACAGGGAACTCCCACACACCTGTGTGCAAGTATGTATGAAACCTGGGTGATCCCTGAAAAAAATTCCTAGAATATGGCCAAGATCTTACATTGTTCTTGCATAGTGTAAATCTACACTCATTCATTACACTGCCCTTCTCCTGAATGCTGACTTTTGGCAATCAATTTTCAATATGCCAATGTGCCACTTTATTGTCCCATTGGGAATGGAGAATGCACAACAGCTGTCTTTGCCTTCTCTATGGACCAGACGGTATGCTGAAATCAATAGTCATGCTCAACTCCATGGTTGCAGTCATGTAGCATACTCTCCAACTGTCCTGATTAACCCTCTATTGTCCCACTCTTTCAGCTCCTTTTAAAATGTCCCAGTTTCTCTCTCCTTCTCCCATGTTCCCTCTTTGCCTCAGCCGACTTTCACTGATGCAAAGTGAATTCAAAGTGCAAAAGTAATTGATGTAGTCCCTGTCTGTTTGGGCCAAATAAAATGTCATTTGCCCTCCTCCTGGCAGAGAGTTCAGGCCCAGCGTACAGTTCTTGTGTGACTCAGCTCATTCAGCACTGGAACCAGGGTATACCCCTTATAACATTTTTAAAAATCTTACCTTTTTTCTAGATCTTCACAGAACATCTGGATCCCTAAGCTGTGGCATTGGGCAACTGTTCATATCCACATTAAGCTGTGCCACTTGGCATGGTGGCCACTGCTGTGCATCACTCACTTTGAGGTCTGAATGAAGCGCCTAGCCACGTATTTGATAGTTCGTGCCTTGTTTTCACCTCAGAGCAAGTGATTCACTGTGGCAATGGCCACACCAGGTGGCACAGTGGGTCACAAGTATGAAAAGCCACCTCACACTCTAATGGAGGGCCTTGTAATGGGAGGATGTCGTTGAAGTTCCAGGGTCAGAATACTCAGGGTTGACCCCGGAGTATTCTGGCCCATGCAGACAGGGCTTTATTTAGCAATGGGTGAAGAGGAAGGATAATCTTGACTTTCCCGGTAGGCTCAGGGCAAAGCGAATTGCAGCAGCCACTCCTAGTTTGTTTTTTCTTCCTTATTAATAACTTTTGCCATATTGAGCACACTATGAGCTTCCTTGGTCAGATGTTGGGGTATTCATCTGGGAAATGTTGAAGGATATGGTGTAAGTCAGTAAAGTAGGCCTGTTCACTCACTTATTGAATGATGAGTCAATACATAGTTAAATACAGTTGAATTAATAATTCTACTCTAGTTGGAACTAACAAGGAGGCCGAAGCCTAAGAGAAACAGTTACACCCTCTGAAATTCTGTTTACACAAGCATGAACTGAAAATGTCCATTGCACAGTGAAAAAAGTGAAAAAATTACGTGTAAAGGAATTTACACCCATACATGACAATAACAGGATTCTGAGCATTATCTATATACCAAATTTCAACTTTTGTCTGGTGCAAAGGGGCCTTAATTCTGATAACCACTGGAATGAATGAAGTTCAAGGGTCTTTAGACAGAAAGCATACCTAGCATTTCAAGCTCCAACTTTTAATGATTCCAGCTATTTCAAGAAAACAGATCCTTGACTGGAGCTTGTTGGAGTTAGGGATTGCAAATTAATTTGCATTAACCAGAACTCCTTAAAAGTTATTCTAATTTGCAGTGTGCAAGACTGTTAACAAGATTGTACACTTATCTTTCAGATTCATGTCATCAGGAGGAAATAAGGAGCATCAGACTGTGTTTTTTGATTTGACATTTTTTGAATTCTACACATGCAATGCATGTCACTAAAACTAGGTTTGTTCGTTTTTTAAAAAGGAAAAGTATACAGATACGTTTTAGTCAATCAAAATGTATTTTCAACTGCATGCTCTGGGAAGAATGCCGAAGAAAACACTTGTACCAAAATACACACTAATTTCCATATGAAAACAGTGGCTGTAATCTTATCTTGGAATTGTGCAGTGTATAACTCTGTAGGCATAATTGTGTATTAATTATGCCATGCAAACCTTGTGTTGAATGGCAACTAAAACGAGATAACAAATATGCAATGAAATGCACATCCAAAGTTCAGTCCTCATTCAGTTTCCTGCAAGAAAAAACTTTATGAGGAATTACATCCCTAACTTTCCCAAGTCAACTCCAACTTATTGTGACCCTATCCTGGGTTTCCTTGGCAAAATTCCCCCAGGAAGTGGGGATGCCATCACTTTGCACTAAAGGTGAGTGTGTCCTGTCCAAGGTCACCCAGTGGGTTCCATGACTGACCAAGGATTCAAACCTTAGTCTCCCACATTGGAATTTGTCAGGCTTGAAAAACAGAGGGTTCTAGAGATTTTTCATTGTGTGGAAGTGGGAATTTCAGTATAGTCAGCCCTCCAACTTCATGGAATCAAAATATATTTTTGAAAGCAAACTTTGATTTTGCCATTTTATTATATAAGGGACAGAATACACTGAGCCCTTGATATCTGCTGAGGTTTCGTTTTAGAGCAACCAATGGATACCAAAATCCATTGATGCTCAAGTGTCATTAAATACAATGGCCTGGTGAAATGGTGTCCCTTATATAAAATGGCAAAATCAAGCTTTACAAAATTCAACCTGTGGGTGGGTGAATCCATGGATAAAGAATTCATGGATACAAAAAACCAACTGTATTACTATGCGACTATATACAATGAGACCTGAGCCTCCACAGAGTTCGGTATCCGTGGAGGGGGGGGGGTCCTGGAACCAAACCCCAGCAAATACTGAGTGCCCTCTATAAATGTCCTAAATGTCCCAACCAGTACTCAAATCACTATACCATGCCAGTTCTTAAACCATGTATGCAGCCCTGTTATTGTCAATAGAGTACAAATATGCTTTTAATCTGCTCAATACAACTTCTTTGCTTCCAGGAATGATGCTAAAGGGGTGTTGTTGTTTTTTAATGACTGCTGCCTTGAAAGAAAAAAGAAAAGAAAAATGCCCTTAATGGATATTTCATAAGCAAAGCCAGCTAACTGTGTCCTATGACATAATTAGGAGCTTTAAAAATGAAAAATTAGGCATCCCTAGTGGGCAAACCAGGTGTGTGCACATCTGCATGCAAGAACCCCCTGTCTACACATACTGTGGAACACTAAAGGGAGCTGAAAGGTCTGTGGCTTGCCTCTCTCCCCTTTCCTACCAGTATCCCAGGCCAAGTACCTAGGTTTCTCTAGCAACAGTGACAAGGCTAACAACTGAAATGGGCCAAAGAAACACAGGCTCTGAATTTCTCACATAGTCTCAGGTGTTTACGATGTCACTGCAGCAAGGGGAAAATATGCAGATGCTTTAACCCAAGGCCTTGGCAGAAGATAAAGGCTACGAAGAAGGCTTGAGCCTTTCAGCATCTTCTGTTTGTAATTAGTAAGGGATAGCATGCTGCAGAAATTTCTGGCTCTGGTGTGGGAAATAAGCTGATTCACTTAAGAGAGAAAACAGAGCTGTTCTCTAAGTGAAGCTATTTGGAGAGGGAATTCACAGCTTCAAACACCATGGAGGGCCGTAGCTCAGTAGGAGAATACGTGCAGAATGCAAAGCTTGGAAATATTACTTTGGGGGGCTGTAGCTCCCAAAATTCCCAGTGACATTTGTAATTCTGGATGTTCCCAGCCTCTTCTAAGGATCTCCAGATGTAAGATAGGATGGCCACATGTCCTACTTGAGAGAACTCCGTTTGGCTAGGCATGGAAAGGATATATAAAAATATTTAGGAAATGGGTTTCCTGAGGGTTGGAAAACCCTGACAAGAAGAATCCTGGAATGATGAAAATTGCACTTCCCTGGCCATATGACAGGAATGGTTTTGCCTTCCCCCAGCCATTGGCCAAATGCCACACCAGGGCACACCAGAAATTAATAAATTTGTGGCATTATTCCACCAACTTTGTGTCTGACCTTGTGCATGCAAAGCATGCAGTCTGTCACTGAACTATTCTCTGTTCCACATGTGGCCTGTCTACTTTCTGTGCACTTTCCTTTTTGTTCAAACTGCTGGCAATAGCCCTAAATAAGAAAACTAAAGATCCCACATCCAATGACTTGATAAAGAGAAATGGAATAATGTTTATATGATCATTGGTGTTTAATGTACCTAGGAAGTAAAAAAATCCAGAGGATCTGATATATCTGGGTAAGCCTCCGCTAAATAACCTAAAGGCATCACTAAACAAGGTCAGCCCTGGTTAGTACTTAGATGGAAAACTGCCAGTGAATACCCAGTACTGTAGGCTGTATTTCAGAGGAAGGAACTGGGAAAAACCATCTTTTAGGATTCTTTGCCTAACAAAATCCTATGAAATTCATGGGGTCACCATAAGTTGATAGGCAACCTGAAGACATGTGCACAAACAAAATACTTTTAAAATTATTTAAAGCATACAGAAGAAAATTCAACTTTAAAAATGTGATAATATTAGAATATGCCCAAAGCATAATACTCTCAGTTTGGTCATTTTGGTTTCTAGTGAGACTTCATTCTCCTAGAATCATAGAAATCCTGCAGGATTGCATTCGGGTGTGTATGTGTGTAACAGCAGACATGGATTTAAAATGCACTACATCTTTTCTGTATGTATGTGAAAGCTGGACAGTGAAGAAAGTTGACAGGAAAAAATTCAGCTCATTTGAAATGTGTTACTAGAGGAGAGTTATACAGACAGCATTGTTGTTGTCATAGGGTCACCATATACTGAAGCTAACTTGATGGGAGATTATGATAACTTTTCCTCATCTCCTTTTATTTACACTGATTAAACGGGATTGATAGTGTATTTTGTGAGTGACATTAGAGTATACTGGGAAGGTATGGGCAAAATATAACCTTGACTGAGTAAAGAATGAGAACTGGAACATCCTAGTCCCTAGTGACTTGAATATTTGCAGATGAGAAATTAGATTACGGCTGGGGGGAAAAAACCCCAGCTTTTTAAGAAGTCAGCTTGCAATGTTTGAAAAATGTGTTATGGAAAAGAAATGTTCTTAAAGCTGGTTAAGTGCATCCAGTAGCAAGACTGCCTAAATTATCTGTTTGGTGTATTGTCTAGCACATGTTGCTGGAAGACATTTCTTAACAGGAAAGAAAACATGTTGAGGGACAATGAAAGGTTCAAAGATTAGTGAAGATAAATGGAATTCAATATTTACAGGAAAGATGGAAAATTCAATTTGTGTAAATTTAAGGAAGAACTACTACTAATTGATTTCCTGTAGGTATTAGACACCTTTAGGAATACATAAAAAGAAGGACAAGTGGCTGTCATTAGAACAGTATTTCAGCCCATGTGAAATGGTTGTTTACAGAACCATGAGCTGACCTCATTTATGGTACAATGTCCAAAAAAGTACAACGCGTGCATAATACCATTTGGATTCTATTCTTGGGGCTTGTCTACATGGGCCATTTAAGTTGGTTTTCCCCCACCCTTGCATTGCTTGGTCTTCATGATGCAGGGCCAAACCCTGATTCGAGTGCAGACTGTCTTTACAATGCAAGGCCAGTTCTGCATCAATTCCAGCCCATCCATCCCTTGTACTGGTTTTAAATAACTCATCTTTTGCTCCAGATCTTTCAGGAAAATCCAGAGTAATTTGTAGTGATGCCAGGTGTCTCTTTACGTGCATGTCTCACTCTGCCACTTGGCTTTGATGCTACTGGCACAAGTTGCTCCCTCTGAGGTCACAGTGAGACACCCAGCCATGTGATTGACATTGGGTGCCTCATTTTTGGCTACAGGGAGAATGACTCGCAAGGGTGGCGCTGGGGGATGCATTTATACACAATAGCCCAGCATCAATCAAAAGTGCTCAGGTAACAGGGGAAATTTTGGGGCAAGAATACTCAGTTCTGCACCTGGATGTAGTGTAGATCTACCTATGTTCTGCATTCTTGCACCAACAGGACTCTGGAGTATATGTGTTGGTAGTGATCATGCCACCAAAACAGTGTTTTCAGGTGAAGCTTTCATTTGTCCAATTGCCCTGTCTAAAGGTCCAGTTAATGTAATTTTTCACACATAATCCTCCCATCTTTTTCACTGCTTCTTCCATCTTTTATTACATTGTACAAAACAATTTGTTGAGGAGGAAGAAAAATAGCTGTATGATCTCTTTTAACTGGAAAAACTAGGAACCATCAATTTGGGAAGCACCCAAGCTGTTCTAGAAACAAGTTATAAGAGATGCTGCAAGAATAACTGGATACGATTTTAACCTTTGACCAAAAAACATTATAGTTGGAGCTTTCTGATTCCTGTGTTCCAAAAATACATCAACCATTGAACTGCAGCGTATTAACAACAGAAAGGCTGTTCACTAAAAAAGGAACTGAAATATGCAAAAAAAAAAAAAAATCACACAGATATAAATGATTGATAAATAATTTTTGGCAATTTGTGCATTTATTAAAATTTTGTGAGATAACAAGAGCAACAGATGGAAGACAGAACCCTGAAATTGTAGAAGTCATTTGACTGAATACTGGGGGACAAATTACGAGGGGGAAGTTAATATGTATTCATGTTATACTATTTCATAATTAATAGTCCAATTAGGTTTAACAATATTTTTGTGTGCTTTCATAAATTAATTCTATATGAAGTGTTGATCTTAACACTGAATATATATTTTGGTTGCTAGGCCAAGTTTAAACTGCGAGCTTTAATTTCCTATCTGTTGCTTAGAATTCTTCCTAACATGGTGAAACATAAATTAAAAGATTATACAGTTGGCCCTTCATATCCATGGAATCCATATCCCAGAAATTCAACCATCCACAGCTTGAAAATATCTTGAAAATATACAAAATCCAAAAAACAAATTTTGATTTTACTATTTTTTATAATGCTATTTTACTATGCCATTGCATGTAATAGGGCTTGAGCATCCACGGATTCTGGTATCCATGGGAGGAGCTGGAACCAAACCTCAATGGATACTAAGGACCCGCTGTTTCTTTTAAATGTGCAATGCAATTTTGTTTGATTGCAGAATATATCTTCGAAATCTCCATTGTAATGTTTTAATTCTATGTGTAAGAAATGAGTTTCTTAACAGTAAACAAAAGTATGCAAAATGGTGTGTATGATCTATCCTATCTATCTATCTATCTATCTACTATCATTTTGGTATATATATGGCTGAAAATAGGTTGTTTAATCCATACCTTCCAACTATCCTAATTTGTTAGGGATAGTCCCAATTAATCCTGTCATCCCATTTTCCAACTGCTTTTAAAAGGTACCCACTTCCCCCCTTTGTTCTCAGCCAATTCACTTGCTGCAAATTGAGTTCAAAATGCAAAAAAGAGTCTGCACTCCATTAATTCAGCAAGGGGAAGAGGACAGGAGTAGGCAAAAACAAATTGCTGTAGCCACTCCTAGGTTGTGTATTCTTGATTCATATGTTTCTTGACCCCATATTTCAGCTGTGAAATGTTGGGGGGTATGTTAGTGCCAACTACTTCAGACTGGATGAATTGCTGAATAGTGAGACAATACATAGGGAAATCCAACTGTTTCAGTGGCCCTACTCTTGCTAGGACTAACAAAAGGATTTAGAGTATTTTTGGGGGGAAGGAACTTTTTCATCAGATCTTCAAAGGGGTCGATCTCCTCCTCTACCTCTGGGTTAAGAAGCACTGGGGATAGATTTCCTGAAACACTGCTAAATAAATTGAGTTATACTTATGTGAACCTGCTAAACAAATTGAATTGAGTGGTTTGGAGGAAGTGGGCATTTTATGTTATGTTATTGTGGAACCATCTTTTCAAAAAGGTTCACTTAGGGCTATCTATGACTGCATTCACACTGCAGAAATAAGCTAGTTTGACACAAACTTTAACTGTCACAGCTCAGCACTATAGAATTCTGGAAATTATAGTTTTGCTTTGCTAGAAGTTAAAGCTTTGCTGAAAGTTAAAACTGTGGCAGTTAAACCACATTATTTCTGTAGTGTGGATGCAATCAAGATATAGCTGAGGTCATCTTTTTGACACCCTCACTCAAAAACAGCTCATTTGTTTGGTCTTATCAGCTGAACCTAAAAACTATTTGTAATAGGGTTGTTTTTTTTAAAGTTTGCAATAGCTGCTATGATTTTTTTTCAAAATTGTAGATATTTTGTAAGCCAACCAGTCAAGCTGGGCTATGGGGATGATTATACAAATTTAGCAAGAAAATAAATAAGCCAGTCAGTCACTAGTTTGTAAATTTTAATATTGTGTAGATGTTTGTATTCATATATCAGTAAAGAAGGTTCCTTTGAAGCTTTTATTTGTATTGGGAAGAAATCTCGCTTTGGTGTTGAGCATGCACAGGCACATTAAATGTCATGCCTAATTGGCCCCCAGGTGACTACATGATCTGGATACACTCTTTTTGCATATTAGACAGTAAAAACCTATGTTTTCTCTGAACGTACACTAGAGAAGAGAACCACAGCTCCCTAATGAGAATGTATGATGCCTGTTGTCCCTATCTACTTCTGGTGTTGACATTTTGCATTTTCCAGCGTACATTTCAAATAAGATTTGGATTGTATTCATTAATATTACAATATTCAATCACACATATATGTGTAGGGTTGCCAGGTCAACACTATCCCAGCCTGGTGCCAAAACCTTGAGACCTAGGGATGACCCCATTTGTGATGTCACACAAAGCAGACCCTGATGATTATCATTATTTTATTATTGTTTGCAGCTTCGGCTGATACGCCAGCTGTGACCCTACCTGGAGCCAGGGGACATTGAATAGGTGGTACACGGTCTGGCAACCTCTTGATCCAGCTTCTGTAATGCACTCTACATGGGGCTACACTTGTGCCTAGTTCAGAAACTTCCATTATCCATGGATTTTTTATCCCTGGTTTCAAACCTTGATTTTTCCATTTTATGTAAGGAACACCATTTTGCTATGCCATTGTATTTAATGGGACTTGAGCATCCATGAATTTTGTTATTCACGGAGGGTCCTGGAACCAAACTCCAGTGGATAACAAGGACCCACTGTAGTTCAAAATATGGCATCCAGATTGGTCACCGGAAAATCTAGGGGTGACCACATACCAATCCTAAAATCCCTGCACTGGCTGCCTATTAGCTTCCAGGCACAGTGGCTTGGGTCCAGCTTACTTGCGGGAATGCTTCCTTCGATACAATGCACCCCACACACTCAGATCCTCTGGGGAAAATTTACTGCAGCCAATAATAACCAGGTTGGCTGCAGTTACCTACCGTCCACTCATAAATTACAGAATGGCCTGTCAGAAGAGATCCAACATATCACCAATCTTGACGGCTTTAAAAAAGACAGATCTCTTACGACAGGCCTTCCTTGACTGATCATCTTACTCCCACTGATATGGATTACCCTGACTACTTCAAGACATCTCGTGCAAATTATGATGTTTTAGTGATTTTAATACAATTTTATAATCTTGATGTTGTTATGCATGTAATTTATTTTATTATTGTTTTTATTATTGTAATTTATCTACAGTTGTAATCTGCCTCGATCTTTTGGAGAGGCGGGATAAAAATGTCATCATCATCATCATCATCATCATCATTATCATTATCATGCCCTTTCTCCAAAACTGGGACTCAGGATGGTTCACAACATTAAAAAATAGTACAATTAAAAGGATACCAAAATAGTACATTAAAATAGAATTAAATTATCACAATATTAAAACAATGCCGGTGCTATGAGAGCATTACAAGTGGGCATCCCCTGATGATCTCATTAAGCATTATGCATTAAGCATCAACCTCAGCTGCATAGGGTTTGCTATTCAAGCTAAAAACACCAAGGCTACTGCCATGTTGCAGAATTAATGCACTTTGACACTGCTTTAACTGTCCTGGCTCCATCCTGTGGAATCCTGGGATTTTGGCAAAAGAGCTCTCTGACAGAGAAGACTAGATTGCTCACAGAATTACAGATCCCAGCATTCCATAGCATGGATCCATAGCAGTTAAAGCTGTGAAAATATCTACACACTCACACTTTTCCATAACAATTTTATTGTCCTGAGATCCCCCACCTTTTCCCTGAAGACGAGAGATTCAGGCCCAGGTCCTGAGATCTGGGAAAGAAGGGCTGCAGCTACACTGTGAAACTGATGCAGTTTTAACTGCCTTGGCTCAGTGCTATGGAATTCTGAGATGTGCAGTTCTGTGGGAATTTTTTACCTATAAAATTATTCCTTTAATTTACAATATCATATGCACAGCCTGAATGTATTTACATGTACATAGTTTCATGTGGCTAAGTGAAAATTTGGTGGGATGTGATGTTTTTGAAGATGAAATTAAAAAATAATTTTCATTTTTTTAAAAAAATGTGCTTTTTATTTTTAAAAACCTGGGGTCTCTTATTATTATTATTATTTTAAAAAAACCCTCTTCCATCGAGCTCCAGCATTTTAAAGGGACAAGGGCAAACATCATAGCCCTTTTCTGCCAAAAGACAGATGTTTTGGGAGCACTTGTGTCACCCCCATTAGGGCGTCACCTGGTGTGCCCTGAACCCCTTGCACACCCCCCCCCCCAGTGATGCCCTTGCAACAAATGAAACCATTACTGTCCTTACGGGATTTCATAAACTGAATATTGTGGCTTTTACTAGTGTGCTGTTTTGCTGATCTTAATGGATCTTAAGGTTTTTAACATCATCATTTTAATGGGTTTCAATTTCTATGGTTAATTTAATTTCGAGAACAACTTTTGATATGTTTTTATTTATGATTTTGTGAGTGTATTAATTGTCTCCAGGAAGCTCAGCAACCACTTACCATGTGATCCTTATATGTTTGCATGGTTTGTAATCCTGGAATTACAACTCTTTGAAGTAAATTAAAACTTTCGTTTGGTTGCATGAACCAAATGAATTAGGTCACCACTGGATGAATTAGTTCCAGACCACGTAGAGAGCAGAAGGCAATGGCAGAATACCAGTGGGATAAATTAGACATTGGCCTAAATATCCTAACAGCACCAGATCCTGCCTGATCTTGAAAGCTATGCGGGATTAGCTCTGGTGAGTAGTTGGATGAGAGTCCATCAATGAATACCAGGTCCTGCAGGCTATAATTCAGCATAAGGAACTGGCAAAACCATGTCTGAGTATTCTTAGCCTAAGAGAACCCTATGACATTAATGGGGCACAAGGAACTTGAAAACACATATCCACACAAATTAGACATTGCTATTTTAGACTGGTGGAGGAAATCTCATTTCTGAATGAGTCCTCATGTGAAAAGAACTTTTTGAAAGGTTGAAAACTAGCAGGTCAAGAATAAAGATTAAAGTCTAGCTCCCTCATACTGGGCTACCGGTACTAGTCTTCTTGTTGAGAGCTTTTCTTTGTTCAGTGCAAGTCAACATTCAAAAATACGCTCTTCAGCTGCAGTCTAAAAGTGCTACAAATCCTTTCCTACTACCTCAGAACTCTTACTATGGGGTGGGCAATGCCTCAGTAGTGAAGAGGGGGTACACCAGACCATCCAAACCCACCGAGAATTATACTGTGCTATTGCCAATTGAATTTAGTTGGAAGCAGAAAGGTCATAAGCCGCAATCCTGTATCAGATATGTATTCCAGTCTCATAGGAAGTGCAAGTCCCAGCATTTCAGTATGGTAGCTTCTCAGACAGCCATTGCTGCGTTGATGGAGAGGGGGAGGGAGGAGGAAAGAAGCATCAAGCTGTTTTCCTTCTATTAGATGCACTGTGAAAGACACCCTGCACAAGTCTGACATCTTTCCTGATCCCTACAAAGCAAGGAATGGTCATGCAAAGCAGCTTCCAGGTCTTTTCAGAAACTCAAGGGAAAGATACGTGGCTCCACCTAGCACAGGTCCACATGTAGATTTTTACACTACACGGAGGGGGCGTTGGGTTGCAGCTGATGTATGCAAAACAATGCATTACGGCTGGTGTGTTTCAACTCAGATGACTCTTCTTCAGGGCAGCTGACCCAGTTTCACAAAGACAGCTGAAGCAATTCTGTTTATGCTATTTGGTATAGTAACCCTTGGAGGTTAAAAACAGCTTTTGAGGCTTCCTATTTTCTTTGCTAGTTACTGCTAGGAACAAGATGTGGGATTATAACTGCGATGCGATGCGATGTGTTGGGGGCTTCTTCCTCGCCTTAATTTTAGAAAGAAACCCTCTGAATCTCGGTTGTGAAAACAGTGTGTGCCTACTGCAGAAGTACCCATTCGTATTGCTTGATTGGAGAACTGCAATGAAAGCAAACTTCTCCATGGCACCCGTGCAACCAAATGAATCAGCAGTCTGCAAGTGAGAGAGGAATAGAGAGAAGAGCCGAGGGAATTCAAGAAGGTCCAGTAGCTTAGGTTGACTTGACCTAACCTGAGAAAATGGTTGTATAAAAACATTTGTTTGGCCATTCCAATATTGTCAAGAAAAGGTAAAGCATTTAATAAACTAACTGGCCAAGCTGATCCAGAAAAGGGGGATTGTGAAGATGCTGAGAGGAAAGGTTTTCTATTATTATTAAAACCCCAAATGCAATTCTTCACATTGCATTAGAGAGAACTATGTAACTGCAATGAGTTACTAGTTAAAGCTAATATTATGATAGCCAGTCTGATGTAGTGGTTTGAGTATTGGAAGAGGACTCTGGGAGAAAAGGTTGCCAGAGTGAAAACTGGAGAGAGCTCCTGAACCTTTATTCATTGTAGAACAGGGAGCTTCAGCAGAGGGTCTACCTAAAGATTAGGAAGAACTTCCTGATGGTAAAAATTACTCAACAGTGGAACATGCTGGAGAGTGGCAGAGTCTCCTTCTTTGAAGGTTTTTAACCTGAGGCTGGATGGCCATCTGTCAGGAGTGTTTTGATTGTGTATTAATAGAATCATAGTGTTGGAAGAGATCTCAAGGCCTATCAAGTTCAACCCCCTGACATGCAGGAATACTCTATGAAACCACCTTTGACAATATTCTTGCATGGCAGGAGGTTGAATGGGATGGTCCTTGTGGTCTCTTCCAACTCTAAGATTCTATTATTGTATAGGTGTTGTTACCTGGTTGAAAGAAACTGGAGCATGTCCAAAGAAGGGCAACTAAGATGGTGAAGGGTCTGGAAACCATGCCCTATGAGGACTGCCTTAAGGAACTGGGGATGTTTAGCCTGGAGAAGAGAAGGTTAAGAGGTGATATGATAGTTCTGTTTACATATTTGAAGGGCTGTCATATTGAGGAAGGAGCAAGCTTGTTTTCTGTTGCTCCAGAGACTATGACGTGGAACAATGGATATAAATTGCAGGAAAAGAGGTCCCACCTCAACATTAGGAGGAACTTCCTGACACTAAGGCCTGTTCGACAGTGGAACACACTCCCTCGGAGGGTGGTGGAGTCTCCTTCCTTGGAGGTTTTAAAGCAGAGGCTGGATGGCCATCTGTCAGGGATGCTTTGATTGGCAGGGGGTTGGACTGGATGGCCCTTGTGGTCTCTTCCAACTCTATGATTCTATGATTCTATGAAATTCTGAAAGGCTGTGTGTTCCGAGGAGTAAGTAAATTATAAGCATGAGGAAAGTAGAAGCATGGGCTGGGCCTCTTCTTGGTTGTTCAGCTCTGTAAAGAACTTGCTCTGCAGCCCAACTTGATGCACATTCCTTAAGAACTTTGGCTACCCTTCAATGTACAGTCTTTCTAGCAATATGTAAAGAGATCTTGTAGCACCATTGAATCTAACTGAAAGAAAGAAGTTGGCAGCATGAGCTTTCATAGATTTATGTTTACAGATGCATTTGGTGCATCTGAGGAAATAGTCTTAAGTAGTCTCACTGGTGCTAGAAGATCTCTTTACATACTGATTTTACAGACTACCATGGCAATATCTTTGAATTCTACCCTTTCTAGCAAGTTAAACAGAATGCTGGGTACATCATTCAGTTGGCATGCGACCACAAATGCAAATCAGTTTGATTGTGTGCATCATTGGATTTTGGCCTGGTTTTTTTCTTCTAGTACACAGCACTTAAGCCTTTGTAGCTGATGAGATTTCTGGGCCATTGTGACCCCAAATAACTTGAGGTCTTGGGAATTGACTCTTGAACCAAGGAACAAATTTTTGATGTCTCACTTTCTCATTTAAAAACTGCACAGCAGCAGGCGGGGAGGTTATGATGGCAGCTAAGAGCCATTTGCAAGGCCCATAAGAGCAAATGTTGCTTTATATCTCTAGGTAGTTTTTAAATGATGCCTCAAGGATACTACAGTTTATTTATACTATTTTATTTTTTTAGTGTGCTTGCTCTTTTCCTTTCTTTCTTTCTTTCTTTCTTTCTTTCTTTCTTCTCTCCTCCTCCTCCTCCTCCTCCTCCTCCTCCTCCTCCTCCTCCTCCTCCTCCTTTTTAATTTCAGGCCAATTTTGTATGTCCCTTGCCCAGGACTGCACCACTTGACTCTGTTTGGTAGTCTTTCGGGCTAAAACCAGAGTTGTTAATGAGTCATGCTGTCATGCAAATAAAGCAACTCCCTCAGGGCACCATATAAATTTACAGCGTTGTTAAAGAATGTGATTATTTTCTGAAGAACCAAAGACTCTAGAAGGCAGCATGATTCTTGTTCAGCAGTAGCTCCTGGTCAAATCGCTGAGTAGCAGCCTATATTAATCCACAGATTCCTTCATGTTCCAACTGAGAAAGAGTCCTGCAATTTCTACTTGCTTGAATGATTATGAAATGCTTAAGAGGTATTTGAAATTGCTTCTGATGTGACTAAGTCCAAAAAAGGGCTAATTATTTTAATATCATTTTTTGAGGTTGTTGAACCTACACAGATGACCCTTGGTGAACTTCTCAGTGCTGAAGGAGTTTGATGGCCTCAAAAGAAGGAGACGACTATTCCCTCCTTGGTCTGATGTTAGCACCAACATGTTGCTAATCACCACATATAACACCACTTTTTAATTATTATTTTTTTTAAAAAATGAGGTTTTAGGCTAGCCAACAGTAACCACAATTACCATCCCTGGGTCTTTCTTTCTTCACCTGGGTCTTTTCTCTGGTTTTCTGTTCTGCTGGAGGCCAATGGTGGTTGGTGGCTTCATGGTCAGTGGTGATGTGACTCCACTCTGTCTTTTAGGGCATGTCTATACAGGACCTGGTTTCCCCCCCACCCTGCATTTGAGGACTATCTTCTGACAGAAGTTGACCATAGAATCGTGCTGGAGGACCTAGATGTTCCCATGGTAAACACTTCTCTAGTTGTTTTTAGGTCCTTCAACATGATTTTTTATCAACTTCTTGTAAATTTTGACCATAGAGTTGCAGCAAGGGGGCTGAAGATTCCTAGAGAGGTGTTCTTTTTACCTTAGAGAAAACCCTAGGAACATCTAGTGTTTCCCTCCCCCCTCCCCCCAATTTGTGTTTTTTCCACATTTATGGTGGTCCTTTACCCCTAACCCCAGTAAATGGACATTGCAGACACACCTACTGCCACAGTTCAGGGACCAGCTATATTGGTGGTGGGGATGGCTGCAGCTGCTTAACCCAATGCTTCCCTTAATGCTGCTGGTGGTATTGGATAGGTGAAAGTGCCTTGCTTCCAGTATCACCAGCTTTTCCCCATGACATTCTTGCAAACAAGCTTGAATGGCTGTTCTTGCACTGAATGGCTGCAATCCAACATTCCCCCAGCACAGCATGCAGAGATACATTGCGCCAGCACTATGCAACTTCCATGCAGAATAGTGACACCGTAAAGCACGTCAATTGTCACAACACCTGGGACTTTCCTCTGATTTTCTATTCTGCTGGAGGCTAATGGAAGTTGGTGGGGTCATGGTCAGTGGTGATGGGACTCCACTCTGTCTTTGGTGCCATTCTACAACGTGCCACATGCAACTGCAACATGGATCCACAATGCACAAAGTTACTGTAGGCAGGGGCATCACTTCAGGGTGTGATAAGTACAGACTGCATCTGGTGATACACTAAGGGGGTGTGTGATACCACTTTTGTTTGATACATTTCTTCAAAACACTGAAGAGATTATGTGAATGGGGCAAGGCTCAGTGGGAGTAGAAAGGAGATGCTCCAGGTTTTTTTTAAAAATTTATTTTTAAAAAAAATTAAATAAAAATTGGATTTTTATCTTTTAAAATTTTCTTTAAAAACATCACATTTTACCAAATTTTCACTTTAACCACATGAAATTATGTGCATGTAAATGTGTTTAGCCTTTGTGTATGGTATTGTAATTTAAAAATATAATTTTATTTTTGCTAGTTCTATGTCACAATTATGTATGTCACAGGAATTGCGATTTATGAATAACATTAGTACTATGGATTCTGTTTGGTGCGGTATGGGAGGACGTCAATGCAGGGGAGACACCATGAGTTACCATACCAGGTGATGCCACTGGCTGTATGCACAACTTCACTTCTGCTTCTGTGAACAGAATCCATCTGTTGTGGTAGAGTGGTGCCTGGCATGCATAACACAACTTACATGTGTATATGTCACTAAGACAATGCTAGTGATTTTATGTGGGAGAAGGATATTCTAATGGTGATGAATGGCTCTGCAGGGAAGCAAAGAGCTAGTCTTGTGAAGATGCTGAAACGGAGAAGAAATTCACCCACTGCTCCTGGTATATGAAAGACCCACTCAAACAACAACAACAAAAACAACAGGGCTGTGGTGGATTGAGTGGGAATTGAATTGTGGAAAAAGAGAGATTGGCTCTCTCTGGCTGGGTCTTCCTGGGATATTGTTCACTCATTTGTCTCAGACCTGCTAGTACCATAAGGGCATCCTTGGGCAGCAGTTGGGCCCACATAGTGGCTGATGTTTCCCATGTTATTGGGGTAGTGAATCAACTCTAGGTTTTTGGTAGCCTTAAAATTGCTATGCAAGGTGCCAAAACTTTGGAGGAGGGGTCATGGTTCAGCATTTTGAATAACTCCTTTAAAATCTGGACTCACTTTCACTTGACATGGGCCTTTCCAGCTGCAACTGTTCACCATTAACCATTGTTCAGCCTCTTTCCCTTTAGTCCTGTCACTCCAAATATGTGGTAGATGCTTGGCAGGCATGATTTTAATGTCCTGAAGTTTGTGTGACTAGAAAGGGAAATTACATGACAACCATGCATCTATAAAGTCTACTCTGCAGAATTCCTCCTTTCCCCACTTCCACATCAGGTTAGTGACTATTTTCAGCCCTTTTTGCTTTTATTTTATCAACCTGAATCTGTCCCTTTCCTTTGCATATTTTTTTTAAAAATGTGAACATTTTTCAAATGGTACACATTGCCTGTATGCACCCCCCCCCCCCATGAAACGTGTCTGCACATGCATTTGAAATATGCCTATTTTATTAGACTTGCCTGCAGCTGTCTTATACTATGGAGATTTTGTTTATTTGTTTATTTATTTCCCACCTTTCTCCTGACATGGGACTCAAGGCAGCTCACAATATGCATAAAAAGGTTAAAAACAATTACATAAATTACCATATTGAAACATAGTACTTTGAAACGGTGTTGGCTCATCTAAAAACATTACAGTAACAGCAAAAATAGAGCATACACACACTCTTAAAAGCCCCTTCTGCCCAGCCAAAAACCTCTTCAAATAAAAAGGTGCCAGCAGGAGAGCACAAAGGGACCTAGGCTGCTGCAAGTAAAGTCCAGGAAAAGCTTTATTGGGGCTCCATCTACACTGCAGAATTAATGCAGTTTGACACCGCTTTAACTGCCATGGCTCAATGATATGAAATCCTGTTAGCTGTATTTTTCTGAGCTATTTAACCTCCTCTATCAGACAGCTCTGGTGCCACAACAAACCACAGAATTCCACAGGATGGAGCCATGACAGTTAAACTAGTGCCAAACTGTCAAACTGCATTAATTCTCCAGTGAATTAATTTTCCATTAATTCTAGCACTCATGGGAGACAATGCCACAGTCACTGGCCACCAGGAATGCTCTTTTCTGGGTCCTTACCAAATTTGCCCATTAGGGTATAGAAATGAAAGTCCTTTCCCAAGGCAGTTAAAACTTGGGCAGCCTCGTTAGAAAGTTGCAGTCTTTTAGACATTTGGGATCTCAGCCATGTTCAAGCACACTTGGTTCTTGTCCAGTCTGAGTAGTGCTATCTAATAAGTTGGCAGAAACTGTAATATTCTACAGATGCATTTCTGTTGTGTTCTGGGTACCAGAGAGGGAAGATGGAGAGATCCAGGACAGCAGCTCAAAGGAAAGTATACCTCATGGTCAACTGTTTGGTTCAGGTCATGTCCAGTCTTAGCAGTAGGGATTGGAAGATTGCATTTAAAGTCCACTGGAGTAAATTCCTTGCATGCCCCTAATGTTTGATTCAGAAAACGGCTGTTGACACATATGCCTGCCAGGTGAGTCCATGATGACCCACCATAATAAATGGCATTTTCTTAGCTTCTCATAAAGTAGGCAAAGTCTGTGTTTATATCTGCTTAAGAATAAGAAAACCTCTGTTTTGCTGTGCTGAAGACTAGCCAAGCCACAAATAGCCTGTGTCAATGAAGGCTGTCATTCCACATTCCTTCAGGGAGGAGTTGTCATTCCTCCTTTATGTCCATTCAGTCTTTGGCCTTTCTAGTGAGACAGGATACCATCAAATGCCAGAGAGCTCTTGCAGTGTGGACTCATTCTCACTATGAGCTGGACAGAGGCCACTAACCCATCTTGTGCACCAAGTGGCCATTGTACAGCTGTTGAGCTACAACACCCTGCCCAGTTGTTATCATTATGATTAAGGCACGGTAATTGCATTTTCTAGGCTTCAAACTTCTCCAGTCAGTCCAAACCACAGTTAAAGGCACAGATCATCACTGTCCACACAGAACAAGCCAGCAGTCATAAGCAACAGCCAGAGCTGCAACAATTAAAACATAACCCAGTATTCAGAACAAACCTTTTTGCAGCACCAGTGCATTAAAATGTCAACAGTTGAAATACACCTTCCAAAACAAGAACATTGTGAATTCAGGGACACAGAAGCAGCCCAACAGCTTCAGACCGTCTTGTCTCACATCCAGCTGCCTTCAGCAGCCTGCCAAAAGGCTTTCAGAAAGCCCACACATGCACATAATAGCTTCCACTCATGGTTTCAATTTCTCTTGAAGCATCTGCTATTTAAAACTATACTTCTTCTGACATAATGTTGTTGGTGTTTATCTTTGTTTCCTTCCTTGTGCCCAGCACTGGGACTCAAGGGGGCTTATGAAAATTAAAACTGATGCAGATAAAAATATGCATCTGCAAAAATATTGGCTGCCATCCTGTTAGTGATATTTGGAGATATAAGATCATCTTAAGCTGGCATCAGCGTTTTGGGGATTGTTGTGGAAGTTGGTGTTCTCTTCCTCCCTCCACAATAACCAGATCGTCCCCTTGACCCTGGACTCATCATTGTGCTGAATAGCTGCCCCACTATGACCATTCTGTGCCTTATAAATGGCAAGTGAGATGTGATGCAATTCAAGGCTGCCTCAATAGATGCATAGTGTCCAGACTGAGGGAGAAATAGTACCAATCTATTCTGCTTTTGTCAGACCTCACCTGGAATATTGTGTCCAGTTCTGGGCATCATAATTCAAGAAGGATGTTAACAAGATAGAATGTGTTGGGAGGAGTGGAACTAAATTGGTGAAAGATCTGGAAACAACCAAGCCAGAAAGGTCTGGAAACCACTCCATGAGGTCCATGCACCAAAATGTCCATGCATCAGAGTTTAGCTACACAATTTGTGAAATTATGTATTTGGGCAAAAGTGGTTCTCATGAATGTGGAAACACTTATCTGAAAATATCTCATGGAAAATATCTCTGACAGAAATTGGCTCACAGGTGAAGAACAAAATATTGTTGTTCTTGTCCTTGTGTATGAGAATGAGATGAACAGGGATTTTCATCCTTACTTATGCCTTTGGCTCAGGTGAGAAACAGGGGGGGCACATAAGCATGTAAGATTGTTGCATATTGTTGTTGCTATATGCCTTCAAGTTGTTTCTGACTTATGCTGACTCTAAAGTGAACCCATCACATTAATTTCTGGGTCTGAGAGTGTGTGACTCACACAAGTGAAACCCATCCAGTAGGTTTCCATGGCCAAGACGGGAATTGAACCCTGGTCTCCAGCATGATAGTCCAGCACTCAAATCACTGGCTGTCTCCTACTTATTACATAGGTAGAATTCCTTATGAATAATAATAATAATAATAATAATAATTATTATTATTATTATTTATATTTCTCGCCTCTCCTCCTAGATCGAGGTGGGATTCCAACAACGTAGAAGTACAAAATCCAATACAATATATTACAATTAAAAACATACAAAACTTAATAGAGAACATTTACACATTATTCCGTATCTGTCATCAGTTAGGTCTCATATTATCAGATTGAGGTCATCACAAAAGGTCAGGTGGATAAGCCATTTCCATGCAAGGTTGGGATAGATCTGCCTGGTCCTGGACAACACTACTTATGCTGTATTGCACTGTGTTACTTTATTTATACCTCACTTTCCCCCCGTGTAGCTACATTATGTGTTCTCTCAGTCATTCTGTACTATTTCCATATTAATCTGATTGAGATTTTTTTAAAAAAATAAAAAACCCTCTTTACTAAGCACCTTACATTTCAAAATATGCATTTTTAGACATCAGAACATTTGAAAAAATGGAAAATCCTATGGCTGGTGAGCTGATCTGTACAGTTCTCCATAATACAGATCAGTTCAATTTGTATCAGAATTCTGAGTTCCTCAAGCATTACTAATAAAAACAAGGCTGTAAACCTGGCCATTTCTGGGAGCATTTGTGCAAGGGTCCTATTTATCCTGCTACTCCATTATTTATAAGCATGTCCTCAGTTGCTTCAGTCATTAGCCAACAGATATCAGCCAGTGCTCTGCTACAAATGCTCCAACATTTTGCAGATAAAAACAGGGACAAGAGTGTGGTCAAGATTAAATAAATTATTAGTAAAGAAAAATACACAAGCTAAGAGAAGCTACAGCAGTTTACTTTTACTCAAGCCTGCTGGTTAGGGCAAGATTCTGCCCTCGCCTCTCCTCCACTGTTAGTTCACTGCAGATTACTGCTGCACAGTTGACAGCAATGGAAGTAAACAGAGGGAGATGGGGAAAGTGGGAGGAAGAGAGAGAAACTGGGACATTTTAAAAACATCTGAAATATCAAAGAGGATTAATTGGGAGTGTCCCCACCAAATCAGGACTGCTAGAAGATATGTTGCTATCCCCTATTCATTGGGTAAAACCTGTCAGGTTAGGAGCAATCTGTGTTCTCAGGCTCATTTCTAAATCCCTCTGCTAAAGGCGTAGTGGTTTGAGTGTTGGACTACAACTCTGGAGACCAGGATTCAACTCCTCACTCAGCCATGAAACCCACTGGATGATTATGGGCAAGTCACATGCTCTCAGCCTCAGGGGTAAGCAATGGCAAAGCTCCTTTGAACAAATCTTGCAAAGAAAACCCCATTATAAGGTCAGCTTAGGGTTGTCATACACTGAAAATGACTTGAAGGTGCACAACAACAATAACACAACTATCAACTAAGACCTTTTCTGTCCTTTCCTAACAGCCCATTAGGTGTGGAGGTGTGGAGTTGTGGAGGGAAAAGAGGAAAGGGGAGAAAATTTGGGGGAATAGGCTACAACCTTTATCCCTGCTCACTACTGGTTTCAACCCTACTCAGTGTTAGCACGTGGTACCTGATAAATTATGCTGTAGGGCATGTGGTCATTAGCTCAATGGATGCTCAGCCTTCTCTTTAAGTGTGGGAGGAAGATCAACATGTGAGCCCTCCTCATATCTGTTTTGCCATGGCTGTTAGCTAGGACACAGCTCAATAGAACCTCAGTCCTATCATACAGACAGACACATATGGGAATGGGCCCTTCTTGGTGGCGGCTACCATGCTCTGGCACCCTCTTCCTATGGAGCCCAGACAGCTTCTTCTTTGGTGGTCTTCCATTATTGACTGAAAAAAAAAAATATTTACTTTGTATTTTGACAGGTCTTTGGCTGTTCATGAGGAAAGGGTATTAATGGTAAACTTTATAGTAAAGTTTTATCTTTCACCTTTGAGAGGGTGTTTTCAGTTGTTTTTAATTCTACTGAATGTTTTGTTCTATTTTAAGTTTTGTATGTTTTTACTAGCATTTCTCACTGCTTGTATGATAAAAGCCAGATGATTTGTTGGACTACGATGATAATGCTTGGTAAGGTGGAAAGACGGTAGGAAAAGAGAAAGCCCACACTACAGATGTATTGGTTCAATAAAGGATGCCACAGTCCTGAGTTTGCAATACCTGTGCAGGGACAGAGGTGACCAGGGCCTTGGAGGTCTGTCATTCATAGGGTCACCAAAAGGTGGAAGCTGACTTGGGAGCTTATCGCATACACATTTTTTGCCTGATCTGGGCACAGGATGGGATCAGGCTGCAACAGGAGAAAACAGGTGTTACCACATGCAAAATTGCTGCTGCACTTCCAGCTGACCACCACCCATCTCTGAGCTGTGCTTACACTGCTAATTTTGGTAGTATGGAAGCTTTCCAACCTTCAAAATTGGCTGGCGGTCAGCCGGGAGCGCAGTGTAGCAGGAATTTCATGTGTGATAACACCCGTTTTCCCCTATTCCAGCCCTGATAAAACATGTGCCTGGATTGGGAACAAATGGCTGTGCGACAAACACCTTGGTGACAAATAATAGCTAAGATCCTATACAGTTGAGTGTAGCAAACTCAGATAGAAGCTCCCTTCTCATCCCTGGACTCACCTTTGCACTGCAATAAAGTCTTTCCATTGATGGTAGAGAATAACTGCCTTAATTCATCCTAGAGTTATGCACAACAGTTTTACACACAGACCTTTGACATAAAGAAGTGGTTGCTACCTCCCCCTCACATAGAAGAAAAGAAATCTCAAAAACGTCTTGATGTGCAAAATGCCCTGTTGGGAATGAGTAAGGCTGCATCCACGCTGCAGAAATAATCTAGTTTGACACCTTTTTTAACTGCAATGGCTCAGTACTATGGAATAATGGGATTTGTAGTTTGTTGTCACACCTGAGCTCTCTGACAGAGAAGGCTAAGTATCTCCAAAAACTACAATTCCCAGAATTCCACAGGACTGAATCATGACAGTTACAATGGTGTCAAACTGCATTATTTCTGCAGTGTGGATGCAGCGTAAATTACTGAAATTTCTTTACATCCCTAGGCTGTGCCCACACTGGTTGCACACTGACTGATGTAAAACTAGAATGTGGCCAACTTCTTCTGATCCTCTCAGGAGCAATGCTGGCATGTGTACTCTTTTTTGGCTTATTTCAAGCAACTGATTCAGATTTAAAATAGCAGAGTGAAAGAGCTCCCCCCTGAACACTTCATGATTTATAAATCTTGTGATGTTACCATTCACAAAGAACAGTCCAGGATTAGCAGTGCCCTATGAAAGATGCTGGGTAGTCAAGGCATCTTCAACTGTGTGTTCTTTGGAAAAGTACAAATAGATTCTCAAGGCACAGCAACTGACTTTTCATTTCAGAAGCACCTTCTATTTCAGACAGAACAGGAGAAGGGCTTAAAAGGATGTTTTGATGCACAGAGAGAGATTTTTGGCAATAACTATCTTTAGCATATTGTCCTTTAGCTTTGGCTGAGGTCCTACATCATGCTTGAAGAGTGTAAGCATACACTGATATATTTAACATGGTGATTGCACTACATCACCCCTTCTGTCAAATGCATTGTGCATCTACTGGCATGCATGGTTCTTGTCCCATTGTGCAAGCTATTATTTATTTGTTTGTTTTTTTTAACATCCTTGGGATCCAAAGCAGGATACAACCTTCTAAAAACTCCATACAATGGCTAAGTGTTCAATAGAGAAATTAAAGCACAATTAAATCAAACTTCTATTTTTTTTAAAAAAAACACATGTTCAAAATATAGGTTAAAAGCAATTTCACAAATAATAAAATAAAATAGAAACACACATACCCCTACTAAAAGTGCCATCTGCTCCAACATATTACAAACCAATCACCTCCTTAAATAAAAAAGTATTTTTGCCCGATGGTGGAAAGACAGCAGGTAGGGGTCCAGTTGGACCTCTCAAGGAAGAGAATTCCACAGCCTGATAGCAGCCATTCAGACAACTCTGTCCTGTGTCTTCACAAGATATGCCTGTGAAGGTAGTGGGATTAAGAGAAAGCCTCCCCCTCAAATCTTAGGGGTTATTCACACTGCAAAATAAACCAGGTTGAATCTGGGGTGAATTGCCATTATTCACAGACAACCTGAATGCACCCATTTAAGGTTTTCTTTGGGGGGGGGTGTCAAACCCCCCACTTAATCCAAGGTAATCAATATCAAATTTTCCCTTAGTTTTTTTTAAAAAAATGTTCCGGATCACTGGCAGTGTGAATAACCAATGTGGATACACCCTAAATAGACCTGGGATAAAATGCTGCATGCCTCGGACATGTACCAAATACATCTGCATTGTTGACTCCATCTTTATTTGAATGCTTGCACATGTGAGCAGCCAAAGTTGCAGAGTTGCGCATTGATGTGGTTCCTTAGTGTGAATAACAAACCTAGAATGTGTGAGTGACATGATTCGCACTGTCACGCTAAAAAAAAAAAACAAAAAACAAAAAACAAAAAAAAAAAACGTCTGAATGACCCCTTAGAGCTCAAGCAGGCTCATATAGGGAGATACTTTTTTTTCCCAAATAGTCTCAATCCAATCCATGTTGGGTTTTCAGCATCATAGCCAGCACCTTGAATTCTGCTCAGAACTGGATTAGCAGCACAAAAGGGCAGGGCTGGATCTAGAAAAATTAAACTACAAGAGGTCAGAATTCAGCTGAACATTAGGAGAAACACTGGGAACATAAGAGCACTTTGACAACATAACAATTTATCAAAGGACGTCTTCCTCGCAGGATGTCTTTCCAGTAGAGGCTGTTAGGCATCTTTTAGGGGTGCTTTACCTCTGGATATTTTGTATTGACCAGGGGTTTGGATGTGATGGCCTTGAAAGTTCCTTCCAATTATATGATTCTATATTTTGTTCCTCCCTTTGCTCACCAAGTATTTCTTCCCTTCTCCCTCCCTCCCTCTTTCCTCTGCCTCTTTTTCTGTTGCTGCACTTATTACAGTGGGTAATGTCAAATTCAGGCAGGAATTAACTCTAATAGCTGTTTAATATACCATTACAACTAGGGTTATAGGAAAACACTGAAATAATGTTATCTATAGCTGGTCCATTACGTGGCTCTCTTAAAATATAGTTATGCTGGATTATAACATTTAAAGAGGGTTTTATCATCTCTGTTTATACAATTGCAAAGCCATTTTCTACAAAATTATTGTATAAAAAAGGAACACGAAATATGTCAGAAAAAGCAGCATGCATTCAAATTTCACTGTAATCCAGGACACATATCATTACCCTTACAATAGGATAAATCTAGTTACGTTCATCTGTTTGCTATAAGGCAAATATAGATGCAGTTAGTTGGAAGTAAAATCATGCTTTCCCTATTTATGACCCATCAAATCCTGAACTGGAAACAACTGAACATTACAAAAGAAATAAAAAGTGTGATGTAGTGGAAATGACTCTGCATCTGGGCCATGAAGATCTGAGTTCAAATCATATGGAATTTACTGGATGACTTGAGGCAATTGTATCTACCTACTCCCTTGTAGTAACAATTTCACTGGTTGTGCATTTGTACTGGATTCCCAATAAAGCCCTGTACAGGCTATCTGACAGATTGTATCTCCACATATGAGCCTGCCTTGAACATGGATTCATGAGAGCGGCCATTCTTATAATCTTGTAGTTTAAAATTTCTAGATTTAGCCATGACTTGTTGCTGTTATTGTTGTTGTTGTTGTGAATTGCTGTACTGTGAACTTTGACTTACGGTTACTTCGTGCATAGTCTGATTCTGCAAGTCAAGTAAAGAGTTTGATTCTAGTTTAATGCTGACTTTTTGTTATGTTTTTACTTATACTTTCAAATTATTCTATTTTGTAAGACACCTTGAGACCCCATCTTGGGAGAAAAGCAGAATATAAATAAAGATGGATCGTCATCACCATCACCACCTCTTCTATGTGTCATTCTCATAATTTGTCTAACATCACAGTCAGAGCTAAAGTCATAAACCAAAAGCAAGCACATTGAATGAATTATGGTCCAGTTAATGTTGGTCCTTGTCATTAGGTAATTAAGGCAATGACATTAGGCAGTGGATGTCAGAAGAGAGGAAGCAATAGGAAGTTCCTCAAAGACAATCTGGGTGAGATATGCCATGCCTTCCCCAACTGCTCTGCTGTCAGTGAAAGGTGTTACCCTATGGTTCAAGATTCAACAGCTGGTCCATTTGGCTTTTGTACAAGGAACAGAGCAGTTGGGAAGCATCATCTTACTTCAGACAGCAAAATGTATTTGGTTCATCTTGTATGCTGTAAAGATATCTTTGGCCCATGTCAGAACAAGAGGTCTCTTTGCTGATGCCAGTCATCTCTAGAATGCCATTCATGTTTCTGGGATCAAAAGATTCTGCCAGATTATTTCCTGGGGTGGGCAGAATATTTAGAACTCCAAACTAGAAAAGACTCATTTGCTCAATCTCACATTCAATGATTTCTATCATTTTATTTTGCTAAATCCCCCCTACACTACTTATCCATCTATTATTGATCCATCCCCAAGGAGTTCACCAAATAAAGTCACCAGAACATATAGTTGCCAACAAAGCAACAAGAACCCTGATTTAAGAGTGTAGATTGTTTTAAATAACCAGGGATAGCTGGAAATCTTAGCAGTTGAGAAAACACACAAATGTTTTTATCTTACTCTATACTAGGAACTCAGCATCCCAACAAGAACTTTAGGGAGGCTAACATATTTCTTCTCAGGCTTCCCACCTTCATTTAATCTAAACAACAAACCTTAAATATAGGTTGGGGCCTACTTGTTCAAGATGACAAGTTGTGGCAGTGTGAAGGTTTTTGTACCCCAATCTCTGCAGTCTTACTCTGATACACTATCACTAGGGCTACCAGATCTCAGGGCCTGGCCCTGAGTTTCCAGTTTTCATAGTGTGTCCCCAAGTGGGAGACAGGGATGCAAACTCTCCAGTTTTGGTAGGCTTAACTCCAGGTGCAAATCTCCATGCAATCTGCAGGGCTTAATTCATCATGTGCTGCAACTTGCAAACCTTCTCCAGGGGGGTTCAGTGTATTTACTTAGCTTCCCCCTTACCTCCCGGTCACTGTTACACCAGGGCTCACCCTATCTTCTGTTCTGCATCCACTTCCTTGCTAGAGGCAATTAGGCTAGTTGAAATGCTCCATATCCTATCTCCCTTGGTGAGAATTAATAAACTGGGAAGAACCCCTTTACATTTCCAAACAGGAAAATATAATCTCTCTCTGTATGTGTATGTATTTCAGTGATAGACTATGAACAACTATGGTTTGTACTGTATGCACAGCACTTAATATCATCACCAGACACCATCCCTGAGGTTGTGTCTGCACACAAGAAAAGAAACGTTCCAACCCTGTTCCTGCACTGACCTGTTTAGATGATGCATGAGGTCAAAATGGACAAAACATGGGTCTAATCCACATTCCAGGGTGATTCTCCAGAGTAAAAAGAATCCCTGTTTGTTCTGAATCAGACCAGAAACTCAGGGGAATCACCTGAGCATGTGCACTGCACACTGATGTGGGGAGGGGGAAGGACCATCAGCAGGTAGGCAGGTAGAGGAAGTCAGTAGGTGTCCTGGGCCAGGTGAGCTACCAACCTCTTTCCGCCTGGCAATTCTAGCTCCTGCAACAGCACTGTTGCTTCCAAGATGACATAGGTCCTCTAGCATATAGGGACCAGGATGTGATGGGGTAGTGTGCAGGCAGTGCTGCCTCTTTTGGCTTGTTGTAGGTACTGGTAATGCAGACAGTATGTCCTCCCTGTGGACCTGGAAGCCCAGATAGTAAGCCGCCAGTGTCTTACGTCTCAGATTTTGGTCTGAAGCCTCAGGGCCATGGACAATCTTGAATTGGCAACCCTAAGCATGACCCACACCAGCTTAATCTGATAATGGCAAAGCTTTTGGGTGGCTTTGTTCAGAGTCAACATCAGCATGCAATGGTCTAGGGCAATTGACAGGATACATGAATCTTCCCACTGAAGCATGCCTTGGGTAGCTGGCTCTTGGAACTGCATCCAAAATGCCAACAGTGCCTGCGATAGAACATATTTCTAGGTCATGGTGGGAATTTTAAATGGTAACTGCCACTTTGTGCCCTTACATGCGGCTTCAATCGGAGCATCTGCATCCGGTTTAGGGCTCCCCTCAAATTGGAAGGTGCCCCCAGTTTAGCTATCTCTTTTCTATATCTTTCCCAGCTCTGGAATACATAACAGTTCTTATTTTCCAGCAGTCTGTCTCCATTTCAGATGATGGCAATATCACAATTAAACCAACACGAGGGAAATTCAGCTTTAATACACACAAATGAATTAAACTAGACATAAGCCGGTTATGAAACAATGACAGAACTGGGAGGGGAAGAGAGGCAGAGAGAGAAGTAAAGAGTGAATTTAACCATTATTAAAATGACAAACCTTGGGATTGCTGACTGTAAACAATTTTTGCCACCCAATTAAACAGCCCATTAAGTATTTCTCTTCTCCTGTGAAAGAGACGTTTGGTGCCGGCCAATTGGAAAACTGTTGACTTTGCAATGGTTAAGCCTTGGAGTTAATGGTGCTGATTTTTTTTTAAAAAAACCACAACCCTCCATTTCTCTTATATAATCTATTGCAACAGCAGAACCCCACCACCACCACCACCACCACTGCCACCCACAACCTCCTGTGTAACACTTTTCATTATGAGGGGAAAAAAACAACAACTACAGGGACATGCCAACACTCAGTTACCCAGTGCAAAACGTTACAAAACTCCTACTTGCTGGACTATATAAATACTAGAGCAAAAAAGGGAAAGCAGCACAGAACATTTTCTACTAAACACTTTTAAAACGTGTGCCTGACAAATGAACTCTGATGGATGTGCTACACTCACACTTAAATATATAATTCAAAATAGGAGGTGAGGGGGGGATGAGCCCTTAAAAACGAATAGGCTGAATCTGCACTGTAAAAATAATGCAGTTTGGCACCACTTTAAATACCATAGCCTCATACTATGGAATCCTGGGATCTGTAGTTTGTTGTGGCACCAGAACTAAATAGCTCACAAAACACATCCTAAAATTCCATAGCATGGGACCATAACAGTAAAAGCAGCATCAATCTGCATTAATTCTGCAGTGCAGATTCAGTCATAGGGAGTGATGGAGATTCAACAGCCAAGGGTTGCCAAACTTAACAAATAAATGATTCTTTAAAAAGAAGAGAAAGAATTAAAGAAAAAGGACTGTTGTGGCCACTTTTGAGAATGGACTGCATCTACACTGCAGAATTAATGCAGCTTGACACTGCCAAGGTCTCTTTTCTGGACCTCAGATTGAAATGAAATATTTGAAGGGATGCCATATTGAAGATGGAAGAAGCTTGTTTTCTGCTGTTCCAAAGACTAGGACACAGAGCAATGGATTCAAGCTACAGGATAAGAGATTCCACCTCACAATTAGGAGGAACTTCCTGGCAGTAAGAGCAGTGGAATACGCTCCCTTGGAGAGTGGTGGTGTCTCCTTCTTCGGAGGTTTTTAAACAGAGGCTGGATGGCCATCTGTCGGGGGTGCTTAAATTGTGTCTTCCTGCATGTCAGGGGATTGGACTGGATGACCCTTGGGGGTCTCTTCCAACTTTATTATTGTATGATGCAGTCTACCTTGTACGCTGCTTTCCTGTGTTTTATTGAACAGTGTCAAAGATCAACAGTGGAAACCTCAATACTCCTGTGCAAATTTTAGTTAAAGTTTCTGTTAACATATTTGTAGACTTCTAGAAGATGTCTAGCTTTTCCCTGGCTGACCAATTTGGCTGGAGGCAGAGCATAACACGCCCTTACACACATGCCTACCATTCCTTTCCCACCTCTTTTCCAGCTGCAAAGCTTCTAAGAAGGGTGAGTGGGAGATGAACACACCAAACAGCAAGAAAGGATTCCCCTTTTGTCCAAACTTGCATCTTTCCCTGGACTTAAGCTTGGAAAGCTACTTTTAAAAAGTTTCAATTGTTCCAAGTTGTGCACACATACATATGTGCATTACTAAATGCTAAATATGACAGAAATCATGTTACAAAAGGTAACTCTTTAGCTTCAAGTTTCCCAAAATTAACTAAATGAGTTACTTTGTATTACATTTTTAAAAAGGAAACTATCTGAAAGCTTTTCATTTAGTAGCATGAGGCAGAGTTTGAGTCAGGACTTGAACCCTGTGATATTTCTCAACCACCATTTAGTGAGGCTAAACCCTGGGAACTAGAAAAATAATTAACAGTTGCACTATGGAAGGAGTGAACTAATCTTTAGTAAATTGATCATCAGAATGCAATTTAAGTATCACAAAAAGGAATTATAGTCAGCCTTCCATATCAACGGATTCCTTATCTGAGGATTCAGCCATCCACGGTTGAATCCAAAAAAGCAAACCTTGATTCCAAAAAGCAAACCTTGATTTGGCCTTTAAAAAAAAAAATAAGATGTACCATTTCTATACCATTATATTTAATGGGACTTGCACATCCATGGATTTTGGTATCCGTGGGGGTCCTGGAAGTGGAACCAAACCCCAGCAGATACCAAGGAGCCACTGTACAAATAACCTGTTTGAAATTCTTTACTTACAACTCCTGCTCTGCATGTTCTCTCAAGTTAGAAGAAAATCAAGCATGCATGCAACAATTTTCATCCCACCACCCCTTATCCGCCACTCATGTGAAAGACAATACTGATTTCCAGTTGTACTCTGTGACCAACTACCACAAGTACTTTAAACAGAGATGATGTTGGTGGTACTCCCAGATAAAGATGCTTTTCACCTTCACAGGATATTGTTAAGTTCTACTGGCACATAGGTACATGCATTGCTCATTCATCTGAACATTATGCTCAAAATGTATTTGCTTATGTAGATTGCAATCATCCTGCTATTTGAATTAACAATGTAACTGTATTGGTGCAGGCCTATGCCAACGTATTTAATGTCAACATTTCTAGGGCTGCTAGAGATGAGGGAAATATTGCTTTACTTGTTGGCTGTAGAATAAATTTGCCCAAACAGAATCAGCATCACTCCAGAGTCAAAATTAGCACAAGCAACTCAGTTATTGCCGTCGTCTTTAGCCTGCCACTCCATGCTTCTAAAAGAAACACTTTGAAAGTGGAAACATTACATCTGGCTACAGCTGCATATTACATGGTCCATTGAGACTCGGATGCTGATGGCTGAACTGAATAACAAACAGCTGGGCAGAGATGCAAAGATCAGGAAATCACAAGGAAATGCTTGTGTGGTATCTCAGCAGCCTCCAAACACAATAAATGGTGTATCAGGAACCATTAGCATTTCAGAACATAACCTGAGGAGCCGAGTTCAGCTTCCAGACTAAGAAAAAACAACAACACCCCAGCCATATTGTCAGAGGTAGCACCTCTGACATGAATAAAACAGCCCAATATTTTTGTTCATACAGGATGCATTTACACTGTGACATGCACAAGCATACAAGCGTTTGTCTGCTGCTTTGCTGTCATTCAAGCAATACTAACAAACATGTAACTTGCTACAATATCACTGAGAACTAAATTCAGTGTTTATCTCACATAAAGTAGACCAACTTAATGGGATGCACATAAATGGTGATTAATAAGTCCCACCCATTTCAGTGGGTCTACTTTAGCTGGGACAAACATTGGATTTAGCTGATGTGAAGCTGGTTTATATCAGATTATTTTCCCACCTAGTTTATGAATAAGAGCCCTTTGGATTTTGTTGTATTGTTGCACAGGCATGTGTAAAATATTTGAAGAATATTTGAAAACAGTAAAAAAAAAAAAAAGTTAAAAATGTGTATCCTACATCTGGAGAAACCCAGAGGAGAAGTCACACATTTTTATTGGTCTGCTATCAAAAAGACCTAATTATGGATCTTGATTTCCATGGATCTTGATTTCCATATATTTGCCTTATTATATCTAATACCAAAAGCTTGTGATTTTCTCACTGAAACAAGAAGTTTCTAGTTGTTCCCAAAAAGCTTAAAGGAAACTGGAGGTTTGTGACAATTACTCAAGGTCTACTGTCTACGAAATAATACAAGTTTAATTACATCTTTTAAATACGGTGACATTGTCCTTGCTAGTACTGGCTCAATACTCTATATTCAAACTCAGACTTGTTACATCCATATAGGATTGTTAATTTTGTCTTTGCAAGAAATGTCTATGTATTTTTGGGCACCCCTTTCCCCCATGAACACATTTTGATGTATGTTTTTCAAATGTACAAATTTTTGTATCAATTTTCTCATTGGCAAAGGTGTTATCGGCATGCATTTTTCAAAGATATGCGTTTCTCATGTTTAAATTTTGTGAGAGCAAGTTGGAAAAAAACAACAACTGTGGGTTCCTGTACTAGCTGTCAAAATCTAGAACTGCTACAATCATTTGGAGGCTTCTGATTCCACAACGATGTATTTATGGGCACTTCTGTGTACCAATCGTAGATCACGTGGAGTGTCACCACATCAGCACCACCCACTTCTAGGAATGTGCAAGAGTGGTGTGAAGATATGGCATGTGACTTGGGAAGCTACATGGCAAACATCTCAAAATACTACCTCTCTCCCACTCGGAGTTGCTGCCACAGAGTCCCACTACTTGGTAGCTTTTATAAGTTACTAAAAATGTCAAACAATTTAAGGATGTGTGTGTGTGTTGTGAGGCATGCCTTTTCTCAGTTCCATATGACTTGGTGTCTTATTTAAAGGGGTTTTCATCTCTTCAGTCACGGCATTATCATGCCAGCAAACCCTGGCTAAAAAAACCCAGGCTGCATTGGCATGCAAACAGAAACCTGAACATGGGTTAAGAATCCTTTCAGTGAGAAACCAGACTCTGCAAAACCCTGCTTCAGTAAGCTTCTCATGCACCTGGCAGGTCGCATAAATCTTCCCCCATTTTCTGATTTTCTAAGCTCAGCATATTCTACCACAGTTGTCAGACTTGTTACCAGAGCAGGAAAACTTATTCTATGAGATAGAGAATGCATTAGCAGTACATGCGCCAGCTCTGGGTATTCAGATACAACTGGCATCACTAAAGATATTGGCAGCAATCCTGCATCCAACTAGGCTGCTGAAATCTCACTGAGGTCATTATTATGGAGGTGTGTATGCCATCTAGGAGCACGGTACTTGAAGGAATACCTTAAGCAAAAGAGAAGTCTCTGCCCCAAGGATCCTAACACCTTCATTTAGCCATTAGGAGAAGAGTTAACATTGCCACTGTTGTCAGTTTAAACAATGCAATATAGTCATTAGTATTGTAATTTATACTCATCACAGAAAAGCTGAAACGTATTTTAAAATATTTGTTTTACTGCATATCTTCTCCAGATAAGTGGCTGAGCCTAGCTTTGTCTAGCTCAGGGCCATTTTGGGGGCCTTATATGCTTACTCTTTGAAGTCTTTTTACAGAGGGTGGAAAGGATATACATTCCATTATTTAGCAGCAATTTTGTGCAACAAAGGGCTGCAATTTTCAGTCTCTTGAAAATGTAATTATAGATAATGTTTGCATCAGTGGCATGCACACAATGAGCACATGGGGCATGAAAATGCCACTCCAACCACATCCTTCTTAGGTTATGATGTTTGCCTTCTACCAAGAGCAATAGCTTTTCAAAAAAGGTAACATTTGGCACAAGCTGGCAGGTATGTTGAGATACCAACCTGTGCATATAATCTTCTCATTCCTTCCTTCTCCAATTGGCCTATCTATCCAAAACACTGAGGGGCACTCTTAAAACTAGATCAGCAGCGACAAAAACAACACCAATTTGTATCCTGCTTTCTCCCCAAAAATTGGGATTAAAATTACAATGTAAAAGTTTCCATTTACAGATTCCATTTATAGACTATTTTTCTTTGAAAGAACTCAGTCCGGTGTACATCAGTCCCCTTACTCCCAGGATGGGTTGTACCTGCATAACTACTCTGTGAATTACATCGGGACCAGTCCAAGATTATTCAAATGATTTATAGCTAAGCAGGATTTTCAAGATGGATCTCTCTACTTCTAGCAGAATGGTGTAACTAGTATAACAGCAATGGAGAATCTGTAGACCTTGAGGGAGCACAAGGTAGTCTGAAAGCCACATATGGCCTGCAGCTCTCCCTACTGCAGCCTCCTAAATCCCCCAATTGACCAAATGCCCCATGCCCCTCAAAACTGTGAAAAAATCACCCCCAGATTCTGCCTCTAAACATCTGTAATGTAGTTTCTTAAGAAGAGCTATACTTCCCAGCCCTACCTCCTTCTCATTCAAGGGAGGGAAAAATCAGTAAACCTAGAGCCTGCTGGGCTACAAAACAGATAAAGCTTAGCTTCTGTTCATTTTGCATGTTCAGCACTGACCTACTTCAGAGCTCAGAAGAAGAAACGATGCATTACACACACCCAGCTATGAGAATGAGTCTCGCTTCCTTCCACCTGCAAATCACCTCATTACATTCCCTTTCTTTAACTTAAATGCACTCTTGAGTTTATCCATTTTAATAGGGACAGTATCTGGCCACCCCTCTCCCCAGAATGCAAGTGTGTATTACATTTCTAAAGAGGACTAGCTTTGCCCCTGCATGCTAGCCACTGAGCTAACACAAACAGATTTAGCAGCTAGATCCCAAATCTGATACTGAGTATGGAATTTTGCACCCCTGAACAGTCCAGCTTATCAAAACAGTTCAAACCATATATGTTGAAGAATAGTATTCCTTGTTATGTGGATATGACTGTCCATGGCCTGTCCAGTTTTCCTTGTATTGGACAGACACACATCTATCTTCTGAACTACAGTCTGGACAAAAAAATGTGGAGGGGGGGGTTCTACTGAAATAACCAGAGAAAAAAGACTGTTGCTTAGTGATGATTCCAGCTGAAATGCCAAACATCTCATCAACCTACTTCCTAGATCTATTCAATGGCGGGTATGGAGACCAGCAAGGGATTTGTTGTCAAACAATCCATTGCTTTTAAAGATCTAGAGGCAAGCAGCCAGACAGGACTAGACTGTTATGAAAACACATTTGGGGAAAAATGGCTCAATTTTGCAGATTTTCAAATATCATTCAACCTTCGCCACAAGTTAATAACCCTCAATTACCAGGACCCATTTCAGACAAATGAAGTGCACTTCTCTGGAACAAGGCCACACTGTCTCACCACTGCTCAGCCATGCATCAATGAGGTCTAAAGTCGATGAGGGAACTGAATGGTCAGGTCAAGTAAACTCGTGGATCAGTGTTGTGCTTCCTAGTTATAAAGGTGCAAAGGGAAAAGATGAAGACGTGAGAGCAATCCAATTTGGGGTGGCCAATAAATGTACACTTTAGCCACAAAGATATGTGAGTAAAGATGAACATAGGCTGTTTTCTGCAATGAAAACAAGCCTTATGAGTAATGACGTAGAGAACTGGGTATGTTTAGTTTGGAGTAGAGAACACTGAGAAGTGACATGAACTCCAGTGTTAAATATCTGAAGAAGTATCATGCAGAAGATAGAGCAAGCTTGTTTTCTGCTGCTGCAGAGAGTAGAACACAGATCAGTGGATTCAAATTACAAATAAATAAAAATAAAAATAAAAGGTATGTTCTTTCTAAACATTTGGAAGAAATTCTTTACTGTAGGAATTGTCAACAGTGCCTCACAGGATGGTGGACTCTCCTTTAGATGTTTTTAAACAAAGATTGGATGGGCATTTTTCAGGAGTGTTTTAATTTTGTATTCCTACATGGCAGTCACTTTCAATTCTTTGATTCTATGAATAAACCCAATGGGTTTCAGATTTTTATGTCCTAGATAATATTTTCATCACCAGTTTCTCCAGGAACCTTTTCATATGTGCCTTGAAAGTTTACCATGCTGCAAGAGATTCTAGGCAGTGTGTCCTCAGTTCATGTTGTATGTTTTTTGGGCTTCAGTGTTACAGTATATAAAGCCCTAGAAACACCCAGCATTCTACAGTATTTGACCTTCTCAAACTCCTAACTGAGGAATTTCTAATATCTTAAAGAGCCATGTGATCTCGCAGATTCAATGGTGACTGGTGGCTTCCATGTCAGGGGGGCAATAGATTTGCTTTGAATTTTAATCTGAACTTTTTAATAGGTCTCTTGGATATCTTCCAAATAGGGTAGGAACTTCAGATATCTCCTTTAAATTATAGACTAAATCCTGGAGTGGTCACCAGCTGACACTGACCAGACCACAATCTAAAAATGATAGTCTGTCCTTACTGAACACTGAGCCTTGTAAAATGTTTCCTAGGAACAGCACCTGGCAAGACTTGCCTCCATAACATGGGGTGGAAGGGCACTTTTTTTGAAGGGGAACAGCAAACATGTTCCACCTGAGACAGAAGGATCTTTCTAAAACTTTTTAAAATTGTTAGAAGTTTCTTCCAATGTGCAGTGGGGATAGACTGCTGAATAGATCTCAACCCCCACCTCAAGCACATTGCCTAATGTGTTTATTGCTTTTGGATAAAATTAGGTCAGCGAGTTGGTCGCCAAAAATGTATAAGTTGCAAGTCGAGTTGAGTCACTGTGTCATTTCTTGGCCGAGTCAAGTCCAAGTTGAGTCACTGAAATGACTTGAGTCTGACTTGAGTCTGCATCACTGCTGATAAATCCAGGGTATTCTGTGATAGAGTGGCAAAGATTATTGATTCCCAGTTGCTTAACAAATACAACAACAACAAAAGACTTTCTTGTCAAAATAAAGTAAAATAGAATCAGCTGATAGATTCTCATATCTTCAGGAGCTAAGGTGTAGGAGGATCATATGCATGTTTCTGGATCATCCTAACTTACAGCACTTGGAGTACACAATTGAATCTATTCTTCCTCTTCAAATCATTCTTTTCCATTCAAGTCTTCTACTTTAAAAGAATAACAATAAAGGCAGCTCTGATATATATAGACCATTTATGATGACCTGTCCCAAGTTTTCCTAGACATATATATGCACACAGCAGATTTATATTCACTAAAGCATTTCTATCATACATTTCAGGACAACTCTCGGTGCGGCTAACAATACATGCATTCCTCTAGGTAGAACTGGGATTGAAAGAACAGATCTATTCAGCTGCTGTGTGCACTCACTCCCAATGGAAAACAGCCTAAAAGGATGTGTTAGCATCCCGGTTTAACAGCGCCACTTCTGAGTAGATGGATGAGTCGAACAAGAATTGATCCACCGTCTCTTTGGACACCAGCAACTAATGCATGGCATCTAAAGATAGACTGCTGCTATTAATGCAGTGTCAGGGCACGTGGGGAGCTCTCGTCCTTTGAAATACTGTCGGCAGGTTATTTGCCGGAGCTTTTTAATATCAATTAATTGATAAAGTGCAGGCTTACCACTGACATTGTGAGTCATCCTCAACCAGCACGAGTGGAAAGCTCTCCGGGCAATTAGGGTGAAATGGCAGCTGCAACTGTAATGCTAACACACAAAATAGATTGTATCTTTCTCTGAAAGTTCATGGAGGAAGATTGGGGATGAAAAATATGTGTAGACTCATAAGCAGTGGCATAGTACAGGTGATTCCAAAGCCCTATCTCTTTTAGGTATTAACTAGGGAGGGAAATCTTTGCTAATTGAAAGAGAAAAAACCCCCGACTAATTCCAGCAATTTCCTTCTGGTTGCAAGAAAGGCTTTGAAAAAGACAATTTTCAAAGGCTATTCACAGTTTGACACTTATTCTGTGCAAAATCTGAATTTTTATTTTATTTTATTTTATTGCACAGCAAGCAGTATTTTCTGAACAGGAAATAACATTTTATGGACTTTAATATCTTTTTTCTGTGCAGAAATATTATTTTCTGTTCAGAAAATGCTGTTTTCTGTGCAAAATAACCCTGTATGAATTGTGCACCAAATAAGTCCCCAACTGTGAAGATTTACAATGGGCAGGGTTTCTTGATGCTCAAGAACTATGCTTCACAGGCATTACTGCAATCGTGCTTACAACTACCCTACCAGGTGCTCTAATCCCAGTATGAGAGACTAGGAGGAAGGAAAAAAGGCTAAGAAATTGTAGCTTACTTTTTATCAAATGAGATCATGGCATCTTTTCATCCTGTGTAGGGTTGGGGTTTTTTTTGGGGGGGGGGGCACTGTTTTATGGTTTTAATCTGAAACACTGTAAAACTTCTCTTTGGAACTCTTGTGAGCCAAAACTCCTTGAAAACAGTCTTGATTCATAGGTCCCATGTGCATTTCTAAAAAGAGAGAGAGATTGTAAACCATTTCACCAGGAGTGCATTTCAGTTTTAGAACAGTTTTAGTTGTCAAAACAGGTAATTATTGACACACGCACACACACACATAGAGTATATCCTCCATCATGCTCTGAAATGTGCATCAGGTGGGAAGAAGGAAAACAGGGCCTTCTGAATGGCTGCCCCAAGTGCTGGAGCTCCTTTCCCAGAGAAATTAAATGGCCCCCTTCCTGCTGTGTTTTTGCAGGCAAGTAAAGATTTTTCTATTCTGACAGGCATTTGATGAGTGATTATATAAGGCTCTTCTTACATAATACCCTGGATATTGCTCATTGTTGTGTTGGTATGTGCGCACGCTTTAATGATTTATGTTTTACCCTGGTATTAATTTTTTTCTAATTGTATAACATTTGTATCTTGTTGATTTTGAACATTTCTTTTAATTATTGCAAGCCACTTTCAGTCCCAGTCTGATAGAAAAGCAGGATAAAAATAACAACAACAATGATGCACCTCACTTTCTCAAATATTATGATTTCTCTCTTTGGGTTAGGGAAGAAACTTATTCACTTTGTACTTTAAGGTGAATTTGCATGATTCACACTTCCTTGAACTGATATTAATACTAAAATACATTCTTTGCTGTTCATGGGTCCCTAGATTTTATGACACTGTGTGTCTGTTTTTTTATTGAATTTTACAGCCTGCCTATCTCCCGGGATTGGATCCAAGATGGACACACATGTATTAAAAATGTGCATAATGGAAGGACGTCAACAGAAATGTCTATATTTCTGAAAATAATGTACAAAACATAATATATTAGGGTGAAATGGTTGGATAAATGGATTTAATAGAGGAAACTGTTCACAGAAATGTGTGTTTTGAAAGCATGCAAAGAAAAAGGTGTACAAAGTTTCAAGAGGCCATCTAACAAAAATCCCAAACTGATGCAGAAAGAGGATGAAAGAATTTAAGAATGAGGAAATGAAAAGTGGGTGAAATTAACATTCAGAGATACATCCATTCCTACTCATCTTTTCTCTTATTTGTGTTCCCTTGCTTTGCTTTGGAAATGCCATGGTATCTGAGGAAACAGAGTATCTGTACTTGTACATTTTACAAAACACTACATTTTCCGTTTCCTTATCTACCTCTATTGTGTTTGCTTTGGACTAGGTCATCTCTTTTTAGCATTCATCTCTGTCAAGGGACCAGAAATAATACATCTTCAATGAACTCCATAGTTTAGAGTGAGAGAAACATTACTCTAGAATAGAGTAAAACAATCCACAGCTTTCTTGTGAAAATGGACAATTTTCTTAGAGATTTGGAACCAACCTTTTGTCATTACTCTTGAGTTGCATAGGATTTTATCGACAAAGAGAAATCATAATATTTACTTCTCCAATGAGTCTTCAATCTTTATTTTGCAAGTCAGTGTTTCTACATGGTCAGTAGATTTGGTCAGATTTTGAACTTCTTGAATTTAATACTATCTAAATGTGAAGAAGAATTCTGTTGAATTTGAAAACCTGCCTTCTTTGTAACCTATTAGTGATCTAAAGAAGGTTCATATTCCATCCAGATTTTTGCTTTTACTCATGAGATATTTTTACTTGTTTCTAACAATCTCCAAGCATTCAGTTCCATTAAACGAAAAAGGTTATTTCTGATAAGCTTTTCAATGGTGAAAAAATTCTAGTGAAATTCATGAAGGTGAGATGCCTATGATTACCTTATTTAACAGTTGGCTGGAGGTTCAAAGTGTCCCGTCTTTTATGTCCAAATATGTCTCCAGTGATCTCCAGTCTCTCTAGCTTCCTCTACTTCAGTTAATTCCCTGGAGGAATGAGGTAATTCCTTTCATGGGCGTTTTTTAGATCAGAAAACATAGGCATGTTGAGATGGAGGAGGAGGAAAAGGAGGAGGCGAAGAAGATGAAGAAGGACACACAAATACACACACACACTTTGGGCTGCTTCAGAGTGATACCGTAAACTCAAAAACACAATGAAAACAAATTTAAAATAGTTTGTAAAGCTCTCCAGGAAAGTGGAATCCTCTTTTGTGGGGTAAGAAAAATTTCAAGAAATCTGAAGACACATTTCATGATAGTTGATTGAATCTGGTGGCTCCCATGTCAGTAAAATGGCAATGTCACTCTGGATTTTACTCTGAATTTTAAAAGAGCTATGCTAGGTGCTAACTCCATTTTCAGGATAAAATTTAGCACCTTGGACAGCTCCCATAGAGTAAATATTTAAATGGTGGATTCACTGTTCTCACTGATATAGAAGCCACCAGTGTCCAGTGAGTGCAGTGACAGTTCTAGGAGCTGTCTTGTGTTCTGTTAAGCTGTCCTTGCCAAGGTAGTCCTGAATGCATTGAGGAATGCTTTTTAAGAAGCCAAAATGCAAAGCACAAGGTGTCTTGTGGACTATGGTAATACATAAGATAGAAATCCTGGTATTAATTCTCAGACAAGTCTGCGGTTGGGAAGGGAGGAGAACATGTTTTGGAAGAGCCTTGTGCTCAGTGGTGAATCAAAATCTTCACACAGGTATGGTCCCAATCCAAATCCATATCCTGACATCACCAATTAAAAGATTGTGGATAGGGCACATTTCTGACAGAGGTTTTGTTGCTAGTTCCTGCTAACTTACACAAAAAGGCTAGATGAACAAGTTGGCAGACTCAGTACCAGAAGGTAATTTCTTCTATCGAAAACAGCCTGCCCTTGACCTTGATGTGTGAACCTAAAAGATTCATAATCTTCACCTAGCATGGTCAATACTTATTGTTCAGTCATCTCCCTGGTATTGTGAAGCTTATCCACTTTCCTACATTTCAAACAAAGTCTAGGGCAAGATGTCATAGGAAAACTTCTCTCATAAGGCTTTTTCAGATTCTTGGTCATTGACTGGGAATGATGGGACTTGCAGTCCCACATGTCTGGATAATATTGGGCTACAGAAATCTTTGTTCAAGACATGCAGACAGAACTGTCTTCTAACAGTAGGATTACACTGAGGATGGGCAGGTGAGTGATGCACTTGACCTGCTGTGACCTAGTGCTGCAAAAATGTTTTCTTGGCTTCCTTTCTGTCCATCAGTCCAATCAGTGCTACCACCTCAGCTGAAGACCCCATTTCAGAGGTCACCAAACCAGGACCTACTGCACACCTCTCCTGGATTGCGATATGTGAGGGCAATTACATTGTCAAGGGACTCACCTATCAAGACTGTATATTTAAGGCTGCACATAAAACAGAAGCTGCTTTTGAATGGTGTTTTAAATGCCAGACAATCACATTGCCTCTCTTATAATTTTAAAGTTATTATCTGAAGGGGTTCAAGCTGTGAACAAAAGGATATACTGCCGATGAGTGTCACATTCTTATGATACATGCTTGCATTATGAGGAGAAATTGATTGTCAGACTGGATCCTCCAGAGACAGACCGATCGAAAGAGGAACCGCAAATATCTAGGCACAGCAATAGCAAGGCCGATGTGTGGACCATGCTTTTCATCTGTCAGCATCCTTCTCAAACGATGCAGAGGGGGAAAGTCCATCTGAACCAGAACGTGTGAGGACATTCTTTAAATACTCTCATAGAAACAATAGAAGCTGCCTTAGTCCTGTCAAATCACTGGTCCATCTAGCTCATCTAGAATTCAGCATTTGCCAATTGCAATGCAAGTTGTTTTAATCTATACCAGCTAGACTAGGTAGTAATCTGGAAATCAAGGTATCCTCCAGCTTTACCATAAATATTTTGATAATTTTCTGCTCCAAAAGAAAATATATATCCAAGTATATTGAATTATATTTAGAAATGCTTTTAAATTTGCATTTAGGTTTATATATATTTTATTTTTAATCATCATCTATGAGATGGAACATTTTATTACATTGGAGTCACATTTTATTGCACAATTCAAACTAAATGAAACCTATAAGACAGGTATTTTGCATGAAGAGTGGTAAAAGAAAATGTACCAGAGTTTTAGCTACCTGCCAAGTGCCGGGGAGTTTGGGGAGATTTTTTTGGTCACGGACAAAAACTAGCTAAGAAAAAACCTGTTTTAACAACTTATATTTGTCTTTGTTACCTCTCTGCCAAAACAATGAGGACTGACAACAAGTTGAAACAAACTCTCCATCTTATAGGTTTGTATTTTCTGGCCCTCTGTATTTATTATTATTGTTATTGTTATTGTTATTATGTATTCTGGAATATCTTTGATTTCAAATCCACAAACATATCTGTGGACATTTTTTAAAATATCCCACAAATATATTGGAATTCTCATTGGAGTCATAAAATGCCTCTGTTTAAGGCACTCAAAGCAGGGAGGTATGTATGCCTCAATGTTTTTTTAAAGTCATCAAATGAATGCAGAAATAGAAAAGATAGACTCAAGGGTTATACAGATCGAAACAGATTGATTTGTCCATCCAATTTGTTTACACTGATTTTAGACAAGGGTCTTTCCCAGCTGGATCTGGAGATGCACAGATCAGACCTCAGGCCTTTTGCAAGCAAAATATAACGGGGTTATATAGGGTTTATAGAACATTAGAAAGTTGTCATCTTGCAAAAAATACAGTGCTGTTCTTTCAAATAAGCATATTGATCAAGGGAATGCAAGTTAAAACAATTAAAGGCTGATGATTTTAAATAAGAATAATTATTCCACTATTACTTTACAGTGTGACTTTTATTGCACTAATTGCTGTTTTATGTTTTCTCCCAAATAGATGTGCCTTTCCCTGTGTCTTCTTCTTCCTCGAGAGCTGTTCCCCACCAACACCGCAAGGAATTATGTTGCGTCTTACTAAAACATTTGCTCCTTAGAATTTTCCTATGAATTCACCCATCACACAATGATAACCCGCTCAGGAAAATATCTGCAGCAATAATTGGTTTACAGGCAATATAATACTGGGAGGAAAAGGTAACAATTGTGCTAGAAGAGATGAGAATGGGTTAGAATTTAAGTAGTGTGACATCCATTTTTTTTGTGGGGCATCAATGGCTTCACTCAAGCTCTAGAGGGTCATTTCTTGCTGATATACATTCCTAACATTCCATGAATTTGTAAAGAGCCAAGATATGCCTGCATAATTTCCCCTAGCCTGTCATTCATGAGCATTTATTTATTTCAAGAACGTAAGGGATTAATTAGGAAACCGGACTGCTTTGCCAAAGGTCTTTATAATAACAATTAAAAATAACTGAAACCCATTTAAAAATATTTAGAAGACTTTTCTTTCGCAATAATAGGGAAAAATATTAGTAAACCGTATCAGCCATTTGTTTATAATTTGGATGAAGAGAAGCAAGCAAATGAAAGAAATGAGATTAAAACAAAAAAGTGACAAAGCCAGTGAACATATGTCGAAAAAACAGTGTTCTACTACTACTACTATTGATAATAAAGTTTATTGATTGAGTCACATCCTCTAATCTCCAGCATCCCTGTTTTTCAGAAATATTTTCTTTCAGATTAAAACCTGGTGGCTGATTTGGTTTATTTAATGGTTTGTACAATGTAGTTTCATAGGCATTGTAATCATCATAATAACTGTCTGTGAATTGGGGCATTATACAATATAAAATTAACATTGTGGTCTCTATTATCTTATAGCAATGGTTAAGAATGTGCAGGGGAGGGGAAAAAACATGTTCTACATGTTAATTACCAAGTATATCAATGAAAATCCTTATTCTCTTTTGATGCTGTTAATCTTCATTGAGACACTTTAAAAAAAAAATCTTTCATTTTTATGCTTTTTATCAATGGCTGCCAAAGGAATATGAACAGAGTAACCTGCAACTATCAGCATGCAACAATTTAAAATGAAGCAGCTAGACAAATCAATGTTAGACCTACCTGCCAAAACACAAATATTTGATAAAGAGGAAGAACCAATAAATAAGATAAAGTGGTTTCTTACTAGCAATAAATGGAGGGACATTTTGGGAGGTGGGGAATTCTCAAAGTGTTTTTGCAATGCATATTTCATGCTTTAATATATTTTAATGTAGTCTTTTGTAGATTACTGAACAAGAGGGACAAAAAATCTACAAAAGTTGGGTTTCTCTCCACAGGAATGTCTGGACGATTCTCCATATCCCACCCTTAGAAATATGCTTCGCAGACAATCATATTCTATATAGATTAAATTCTCCAGCGCAGTGATTGTATTAAGAGAAAAATATGCCATCTCTTCAAATAAATCTTTGACCACCACTTAATTAACACATTGTGCATACATGTGAGAGAATTTGACTCATCACAGAGATGAGAAAGATAATTCAAAGACTAATTTTAATGGATAACTCATAGCACTTTTTGGTGGCACCCAATCAGCAGCATGTGATTCTCCCAAAGAAATGCCCAACTTCAATTATTCTTTTTTCTGAGTCACTGAAACATCCACTCATTGTCTGCAGAACTCAGCTCATTAACTTTTAAGTCATTCCAATAGGGTGGGATAAATCTTGTCCCATGAGATCCAAGTTAGGATGCAGAGTTGCCAAGCTGACAAACTGAGACACCAGAGTTCAGTGACCAAAGTGGACAATGGTAATCCAACCAGTTAAAAGGAAAATTTAGAATAAAATGTAAACTCTAATGCACATTCAAGTCCCTCTGGAGTACAAGATGTTATTCTCCTTTCAAAAGAAACAGGAGATCCACATACGGAAAAACAAATGGTCTGCTAGATTTCATTGATGTGAATGAGTTACACTTCTGAGAAATCACTAGATAAATGAAGGAGTGAAATCCACTAAGCATCATGCTTCCCATTGATTTCCATGAGGCTTTTTAAAGATATGGCAGATGTTGTTGTCCATGCATTCATATCTACCACTGAATAAACCCATCTGCATTGATTTTTTTTAAAAAAATAAACAAATATGTTCCATTCATCACTTGAGTTGTCCAAACTTTGTTTTACTCCCTGGAAACATACTGCTCCTTTAATCGGGGAAGTTATACATAGCTTTCTATCCATCAATTTGAGCTTTCTAATATACAAAATGATATCAGTCTGTTGTTATTACTGATGTTGTTACAAACATCAGCTTGTATTTTTTTTTTAAAAAACTATGGTTAAACATGCTCAGTCTGAATCACCATTTTGTCATCAGCTGAACTCCAATGACTCTATGGAGCTATTCAGATGCTAAGGGCTATCCATTTTAAAAGAGGAGAGAGCTGCGTGTAGATATTCCTTCATGCACAATCCAACAATCAAAGAGGCACAAAAGAACCTTCCTGAATCAGGATACTTGTGCATAGGTTGATCTGAAACTCAGTTACAATGGTAGAAATGGCCAAGACTATGATGGAAAATATGTTGATGGCATCTGGTCCTAGGAATGGCTGTGCCAGTAAAGAACTGGTCAGGATGGTCAGAGATGCAATTATAACTTGTGTTGAACTCCTAACATTGTAAGCCGGTCCAAGAATGAAGAAGCAGAAGGCAAAGTAGTGCTTCTATCATCAGCTACAGATTTAGTAGCCCTTGGTCAAGACATCCTCAGTGAATCTCCTTACCCCAACTTAGTTAGGCAAACTAAAAGTCCTCTGACCTTCCCAAGTGCTCCATGCACAGTACAAAAATAAAAGTGGTCATCTCAGATGGTGGTGGCAGCTTTTGCAAGTCTTAATGCTCTGATTTGTGCCACCTTCTGGAGGTGGACCCAAATGCTTCTCAACAAGGATAGCTACTGCTGGATGGTAAGCCAAAGCATCACATCTGAGGTTCCCGAGATTGAAAAAGCTAAATAAAGTCCACAGAGGTCATTGCAAAGAAATGATTCATTCATACATGCTCTGATTGCCATTTGGGCCTTAAGACCCAGCTCTGGTATTCTCCTCTTTCACATTTGGCAAGTTTGGCAGTATCGTAACAGGTTGCATTACAAAATTGTCCTGCTTATCTCGCCCAGGCTGGGGCAGTAGCAACTTCAGCAGAAGTGACAGAATTGAATGCCTACGCTTTTAAAATCAATGTAGTAGACAAATAAAACAAGTTCGAGAGCATAACAACCCTGTTTAAATGTTACTCAGTATCTATTAACTGTATTGCCAACTATAATTGTATTACTGTAATATGAAAATGAAAAGAACTTAGCCCACTTAAGGGGAAACAGGGAGAGAATCCACTGGTTTCCTGCTGATTATCTATGTTGTAAATAAAGCTCCAAAAGTGTTGACAAAAATGATGTACATTTCTATCCTGCAACATTTAACAATGAAGCTGCTCCAAAAACGTACGTAATACTTTTGACTGATATACTATGATACATTTTTCTCTGAGCAAAGAATTTACCTCGACAAAATAAAAAGCAGAAGAACCACACCAGATATATTTTCTAATAGTAGAAAAGCTCTAAAAGCATGTAACCTTGCCCCTTTCCATCTTCACCCAGACACCATTATATCACATTCAAAAACATTAAGTTAGAGCTTAGAAAAAAATGGTATTTTAGCTATTTGAGATAAACTTAAAGGTTGGAAATGCAACCCATAGTCTGTCCTCCCATACGTGTCAATAGGTCCTTTGTCAAAAGAATTTCACAATCATTGTGCCCTTTGTTTTAAAAAAAGAACCACACAACACAACAACATTTAAGCAGCTCACCCAAAAGGGAACATCTGCAGAATTAAACTGGTTCAGATGATTGGTTTCACTTTGGGTGCCTGGGCTGGGTCACCTAAAAGGGCAACAAGCTGCATGACAAGCAGCCCATGGAGTTCAATGAAGTTCCTGAAGAGGACCATATGCAAATTTGCAATATTGCAGGTAGGGAGGAGGGTGCTGTTGAAAGCAGTAACATATTTTTTTTCCTGTTCCAGAGGAACTGCAAGACCAAGCATTCTTATTTAAGGACATACATACACACTGGTATACATATACGCGCACACAACCATGTGCACATGGACACACATACACACACATATAAAGTACTTCTAGGAATGCAACCAAGTATTTTACATCCATTATGCACACATGATACACAGTTCCTGGAAAGCAACATCCTTTGCGGTTATTTAGACCCTTTGCAAAGCTGTATTTCTGCATTGTCATGACCTCCCTTAACATAATCATGTAGACAGACAATGTAGAAGACTTATTGCCCCCAGTGAATATGAAGCTATATATCAAAGCTTTTATATATATATATATATATATATATATATATATTTGACAAGAGTCAAAGAATGGGTATTCCCCAGATCAGTAATAAATAATAAAAAGGACAACAACAGCTATTGTGGAATAACTGTGTGTTACAACACAAAAGCTGGGGTCCCATCATAGCTTTGGTACCCCATGAAAGATCAGTAAGTAAAATTTGAAAGAAACAATTTGGCTTGATTCTTGTCCAGCAATGCTTGGTTTCAGGAATCATTTCCAATAATCTTAAGTGACAGCCAAGTCATCACCAGATTCAGAGCCCCAGCCTTCCAAGATGTTTATTAGCCAGATATTTTCTGACTGAATGGAGGGCCAGGAGGCAGATTGTATAAGCCCAAAGAGAGGGGATGTGAACACTCATCTCCCCCATTCGAAGAATGTCCCATGAACTGCTTGAGAGCATAAGCCTTGTAGTTGACACTCTAATGAGCTAAGGAAGTGTGACCTAAAAGTGTGCATTGAGGGCAAGCAACTATAGTGTGTATTGTTCTTCCAACCACAAACACAACATTCTCTCTTTAGGATTCAAATATGGACAATGCAAGGAGCCAGTTACACACAATATATACGACAAAAAGGGTTGCTGATATTAAATATGAGCCCCCCCCCCACTCGCCATAATACATTAATCTGCAGCAGCTGAAACAGATGGCTGTTTCATGAATAGCTCTTCTCAGTCACTTTCATGAACTACAAGAAATCAAATGTCTCAAGAAGCCATTTACAAGGGATGGGGTGGGGTGAGGAATGAGATGCTAGAACTTACAGTTAGCGGCGTGACCAATGCCAGACTATAAGGGGAGGGAAGTGAAATTAAAACCATAGTTTTAAAAACCATGGACAAACTTCTGACAATCCTTACGCATTAAGCACACTTTCTTCTAAACCGAAGTACCAATATTGCAATCTCCTTTCCTCCTTTTTGTTTGTAACATTCAGCTTGATATTATTATTATTTATTATTACATGAACTCTTAAGTAGTTTTCTACTCATAATGTTATAATTTGCCTCTACTGTACATCTCCCCCCCCCAGCTCTTTAAAATTTTTGAAAACACGGATTTGTCCCACATTTCTGGAACACCCGAAATAGAGTACTTTTCTTGACAGTGCCTAGCCTCAGGAGATGATACAGCAATAGAAACTTTGTGATTCATGGGAAAAGCAGAAAAATTAACCAAATATTGTTTCTTTTCCTGAAATAGCAGCATGCAGCTTTGCCCCATCAACCTCAGTAGCATTTTCATCTCAATGTAGAATAAACATCCCCATAATAATTAACACTATATTTTCCATGCATTCAGCAGCCTTGTTAGAATTGCCTGACTTAATTTCCTTCCTGTTTGACATGACCAAAACAATAACAAAACCAAACCTGGCTGCATTTATATTTGCATACAGTCCATCCCTGTGATTAATTTATTGTTATGTGAATTTTCATTCTTAATCTGACCAGGTTGTGCCACACACACCCTGACCAAGTGGAAATTTCTGTGCAGAAGACAAAAATGTCTGTATAGGAATTTCCAATGGATATTGAGAATGTGCATTTCATCAAAAATGATTCTTTTTCCCCCCTGCAAGGCTCTGTATGCATTTTCCCATATTATCTAAGTAGAATATAAATCACAGTTATCGTTCTCTGCTTTCCTCCCTAGCTACCTTTTGAAGCAGTATTCCTGAGACAGAGTGTTAGAGATCAAACCTAACAGCCTTCTTGATGGGTGTGGAAATGGGGACACACACACACACACCAAACCACAAAAGAATTTGCAAGTGACAAGAGAGGGGGAATCAATCCTTGCTGTGCCACACAGCCACTCCAAGGAGCAAGTCAGTCGGCTCTCCGAAATAGAAGACACAAACCCACAACGCTTTTGTTAGACCATCACAAATCCTCTACGAAATGAGTGACGATAATAATAATCATAATAATAATAATAATAATGGTGAGATGATCGACTAAGAACCTCAGCCATTCAAAACCTGGGGCTGAGGTTCCCATGGTGTCGGGCGAGCAAATGGTTACTTACATTCTGTCGGAAACTAGCAAACGGCTATCTACCATCATCTCCGGCAGAAAATCCAGCTTGAATGAAGAAGTCATATTCTCTCTTGCTCTCTCTTTGTGCTGGCTTTCTTTCTTGCTCTCTCTCTCTCACTCACTCACTGGCTTCTCTGCCCCCCTCTCCTCCTCTGCACACTGTTCTGGTCTGGCAAATACGAATGTTTCTCTTGCTTGTCTGATTCAACAACTGTGCTGGCCAAGAGACAGGCAGGGACAGGTGCGGGAGGCCTCCCCAAGGCAGCAGTCGAGTCGGCAGTTGTCACATTCTCTCCCCCTCTTGTTTTCCTCCAATCCCCTCTGAAATCTACTGCTGAGGCAACTGTCTATAGAGCGCCAGGTGCTGAAACTGGAGGCGGAGCTCTCTTTTTTTCCACTGCAGCTAGGGTTTAACTCCTACAAGCCCAGGCAGCCTCTATAACATGCTGGACCGTGCATGGCCAGAAGCAACATGGACAATCATTATATTTACTTTCTTTTAAAAAATCACATTCAGCCCATGAGTTCGGCCAGCCAGATTGGTTGGAAATGGAGCAAATATCATCACCTTCTTCCTTTTCCCCGGCTCCAACGTGACGTTTGTCAAACTCGCTTTGACTACTCAGATCACCCATTGACCATTGCGGTGTTTTTAAAGTTGATAAATATAGTTTTACAGGCTATAAAACAACAACCCGCCAGCGCTTCCCTTTGTTGAACCCAAGAGTGATTTGAGCTTGATCCAGTTTCTCCGGAGGTATGTCACTTTCTATCACAATAACAAATCCAATGAAACAAATGATCCTCGACATGATAAGGCAAGGAGGCAATCAGGGAGCAAATTAATAAAAATTGGATGTAATGCTTTTTGTGGCTGAACTTGCTTTAATGAATGTCTCCTTCTCTTCTGCCCCCCTCTCCAAGATAATAAAACATGCAGACACAGGAAGGCAGTTAATTGTGGCTTCTGTGAAACTGTCAACAATATTGTAAAAATTCCTAGAATTATTCCCTCTGAGAAATTTGAGCATATTTATTGCCGTATTTTTAAAAAATCACAAGAGAGTAAAAAAAAAAATGGATTGCGGGGGGGGGGGGGAGAAGGAAGGATCATGTTTTTGTGGGAAGAAATTCAGGCTATGGAAGTGAAGTGGTTAGGATTTAGCCGGCAAGGGGGAAAAAAATGATTAAAGACCCTCTCAGGTTTTATGTATTTATGGCTCAGTATCCAAGGGACTGAAATGCCAATTCAGATACCTGATACCAACCCCCTAGGAATTTGAAGTATGAAGCAATCTTATGCTGGTCATCATAATAAATGAGGCACTTTTACAAAAAGACAGTAATCATTTCAAGGAAGATGTCTTGTTCATTCACATCAGCTGAGGAGACCAAACTGTATAAAATAAAAACATATACCTCATTTTCATCAAACCCCTGTGTCTGGATCCAGATCTCACAATACTCTGGGGAAGGGACTTGGAATAGTTAGGTTATGCAAGAACTTGTGGCAGAAGCAAGCGTTCCCAAATATTTTCGTCTTTTCAATTCGTATAAAACATTATCAGCACGGATGTAAAATCATCCCCATCCCCATCATTGCCATCATCATCTAGTAATATCCAGAAATGTTTTCTCGTTCAGAGCTAAAGCGCAACGTAACACCAACATTGCTTTTCCTGTCCCATCCAGCAGAGGTTTACATATATTTTGTTTAACAGAGAATATTCGCCTAATTTGTATATACCTGCTGGAATGAGTTCACTGACTGATATTGCTGCAAAAATTAACGAAGAATTACCCACCTTACCAAGTATTCACATTGTTGGAGTGCTGTTTGACACCCTTTTGTTTTTACTTAATCATTCAACATGTGACATCATGTCACCCCTGATGCCTAAATGGAGAAACATGTGGGTTGCAACAGCCAGTCAGATTAGAAGCATTGGGGACAAATGAGGCCGAGGAAAGTGATAGCAAAGAAAAGGAGAATGAAACACAGCAAAGCAAAAGTGAGGTGAACTGGAGGACAGTGAATAGCATCAAGCAAGTATCTTCATGAATGTCAGAAAAAGAAGAAAAATGGTGAAAGGAAGCACTTTATGACAATCCTGAAAACATTGAGGGTGCACAGAAAAGCTTCAGTGCCCTATGGTTCCCTTTTTGTGGCACAGAAAGGAGACACTTTTTGTGGGTACTTTTTGTGCTGAGGAAAGGTGAGATTGGGGCTGTAGTGTGCAGTTGCTGTGGTCCCGATCTGGGGCTAAAAGGGGCAGTTTGTACAGCCACATTGTCTCAGCCCATCAAACTGAACAGAATAGAACAGAAAGGAATGAGAATAATAATAATAAATATTTATTTATATCCCACCCCTCTGGGTAAGCAATCGGTAAGCAATGAGAAAGGAATGTATTTATACAAAAGCATACATATCCAAGAGAAAAATGCACAGAACTATGTAGAAAGAATCTGTGCATCACATACTAAACCAACATAGGGTGCATCTACACTGTAGATATAATACAGTTTGACACCACTTTAAGTGCCATGGCTTTGTCCTACCTGGGATTTGTAGTTTTATGAGGTATAGGCAATCTTTGGCTGTGAAAGCTAAAAACCTTGCAAGACTACAAATCTCAGGATTTCATAAAGTGGTGTCAAACTCGATTATTTCTACAGTATAGCTGCACCCTTAGAAGTAATGCCTGGATCAGTTTTCAGCACTTACTAGAAAGAAGCAGTCTTAAAAATATTAACCCTTCTCTACATAGGCATGTTAAGAATGCTTGTAAATATTCTTGTCCCTGACAAGAAAAGGTGTCTCCAGATATCAAGATATCCCATCAAGAAGACAGTCAACCAATACAAGATTTTTCACATATTGGGTCATTTTAAAGGGGGGGGGGATCATTTGTACCAACCCCCCCCCCAAAAAAAACCCAAACGAACCTTGGTTCTCCCCCACAAAACTTTTTTTGTGTGAGTGCACAAGCAATGTTTTGCAAAGAAAAGAGTGTATTTTGTGCAAAGGTTTCTTAATTCTGTGGAAAATATTGTGCTTCTTGTGCAAAAAGCATGGTTGCACAATAGCTTTTTTTTCACACACACACAAAGAGTGATCCTACCATGTGTACCCTGAAGCATTAAAATCTCATAATTTCACCTAAAACAGTCAAATCTTTTGAAACTATCCAATCGTAAATACAACAACACAAAACAAACAAATATGTAATTTTCTTTCTACACTTGTCTTTTTCTAAAAATTTATGCTGAGTAGTACATAAAGGGCTATGTAAACCATGTTGCTTTAATCAAATGTTACATTTTAGCTACATCCTATGATCTGTTTATTTGTCTCATATCACCAATGAACCTATGGCTTTACTCAGTTATTGGCTTTTGCAAGAAATCTACCAGATGAACTTTGACAACTGGTGAAAGCAACATGGGAATTTGAGAGGAAAGAATGGTGGCTAAGGCTTCCAGGAGACCTGGATTAGCAAATGCATTTATATCATAAAATTATAGTATCATATAGTTGGAAAGGCCATCCAGTCCAACCCCCCTGCCATGCGGGAACTCACAATCAAAGCATCCCCAACAGATGGCCATCCAGCCTCTGTTTAAAGACCTCCAAGGAAGGAGAGTTCACCATTCTCAAAGGCAATGTACTCAACGTCAAACAGCTCTTACCATTCTTCCTAATGTTTCAGTGGAATCTTTCTTCCTGTAGCTTGAATCCATTGCCCCATTTCCTTGACCAGCAGAAAACAAGCTTGCCTCTTCCTCAATATGACATACCTTCAAACATTTTAACATAGCTATCATGTTACCCCTTAATCTTCTTTTTCCAGGCTAAACAAACCCAAGCACCTAAGCCACTCCTCACAGGGCATGGTTTTCAGATCTTTCACCATTTTCTTTGCCCTCCAGCTTTTCAACATCCTTCTTAAAATGTGGTGCCCAGAATGGGACACAATATTCCAGGTGACGTCTGACCAAAGCAGAACAGAGTAGATCTATTTACTTCTCTCAGTCTAGACACTATACTTCTATTGATGCAGCCTAGAATTGCATTGGCTTTCTTAGCTGCCGCATCACATTGCTAACTCATGATCAGCCTAAGACCCCTAAATCCATTTTGAATGTATTGCCATCAAGCCATGTATTACTCATTCTAGAATCATAGAGTTGCCATGCAGGAACTCAGAATCAAAGCATCCCCAAGAGATGGCCATCTCGCCTCTGTTTAAAGACCTCCAAGGAAGAAGACCCCACCCTGTTCTGAGGAAGTGTGTTTTACTGTTGAACAGCTCTTATTGTCAGGAAGTTCCCCCTAATGTTAAGGTGGAATCTCTTTTCTTGTAGCTCGCATCCATTGTTCCATATTCTAGTCTCTGGAGCAGCAGAAAATAAGCTTGCTCCATCCTCAATGTGAGAGGGCTATCATATCACCTCTTAACTGTCTTTTTTTCCAGGCTAAACATATCCAGCTTCCTAAATCTTTCCTGATAAGGCATGGTTTCCAGACCCTTCAGCATTTTGGTAGCCCTCCATTGGACACGCTCCAATTTGTCAACATCCTTTTTGAATTGTGGTGCCCAGAACTGGGCATAGTTTTATTGTGCTTTTTGTCTGGTCAGAAAGTTCTTCCTAATGTGAAGTTGAAGGCTTTCATGGTCGGCATCCATAGTTTTTGTGGCTTTCTTTGGGCTATGTGGCCACTTTCTAGAAGATCTTCTTCCTGATATTTCGCCAGCATCTGTGGCTGGCATCTTCAGCGAATGCTTGCCTGGAAAAGAGTTGGGTGTATATGTACTGTGTGACCTTGGGAAGGGAGGAGTGATTTGCATGTGTGTTGTTCTGTTGCTAATGGCAGGCCTCAGGGTGGGAGGATATGCAAAAGAGGATTAGTGTCTGCTTGATTAGTGCTCATTGTCTGCTGAGAAACCCCTGACCCTGGGAGATTTCTCATTTGCATTTGTTGAGTCTTCAGCTTGCTGTTTTTAAGGACTGGTAGCCAAACCTTGTTTACTTTCAGAGTTTCCTCTTTCCTGTTGAAATTGTCCAGGTATTTGCAGATTTCAATGGCTTTCCTGTGCAGTCTGACAAGATAGTTGTTGACATGGCCCAGAATTTCAGTGTTTTCAAACACCATTCTATGCCAGTTCTGCTACTGCTGATTTTTCCAGGTGACCCAGTCTGCAGTGTCTCTCATATTCCTTGATTCTTGTTTGGCGGTCCCTATATAGATTTCTCTGTAGTTGCATGGTATGCGGTAAATTCCTGTGGCTATGAGAGGGTCTCTCTTGTCCTTGGCTGAGCAAAGCATTTGCTGGATTTTCTTCATCGGTTTGTAAACCATTTGAAGATTGTGTTTCCTCACCAGTTTCCCTATTCTGTCTCTGAAGCATTTTGACATGCTTCAACTTGATGCAGTGATCAGCTTGAAAAATGTACCAAAAGGCATTTAAAAGTGCATATTTTGTGGAAAAGTCTATGTAAAAAATGTGTATTTTGGAAGAAAATACATTTTAAATATTCAACCTTTATGTGAAAATTGTTTGCAAAGATGTTTCAAGAATAAAAATCATTCACACTGTAATTTGTTAGATAATGCAGTTATTTATGAATAAATGAATGAACATATGCAAAAATGGCATGGAACAGGAATGAGATGATTCATCCATGCTTACTTCTTTGGAATATTATAAATTGGACTAACTGTAGGTTTGAATTCATTTCACATTGAGCCACAAGGTTAATTTGAGTGAAGCAGTGGTAGAGTGTCATTTTAATTGTCCAAAATGCCAACAATGTAGCATCACTCTGCCACTGTTTTTGGCAATTTAAATGGCTGCTTATGTCAATAGAAAAGCCCACCACTAGGGATCCAAAGGAAGTGTCAGATCCAGCAAAGGCCTCCTAAAGTTGACTAAAGGCAGATGCTAGGTATTGATATGAATCCAATAGTTTGTTTTAACTAACTAGGCCCATTGAATCAATGAGCATTATACATATATAACTGAACACTGATATTATACTCTTAAGAAGAGTCAGCTTACCTCCACTCCAAATATTTTATATATATATCATTGCTGTATTCTAGCAATCAAAATAAATAAGCAATGTCAGAAGAGTGACATACAGGCAAGGCAGGCTAATTCACCCTTCCTCAAATGGGTTTCCTTCAGATGCGCTGGACTATGACTCTCATCATCATCCTCTAGCATGGCCAAATCATTTTAGCTGGTAATGAAGAATATTTTTATGAACATATGCAATACCTGAATAGCAAGAGCCACATTTTTCTCAGATGCTGATTTTCATTCTATGATTCTATGTCAGTGGGACATGGTTAATTCATAACAGGGTTTTAATTCAAATTTTATATGAACTTTCAAAACCTATTTTGGGGATAGGATTTAGCACCCTGAATAGCTTTTGGGCCTCTACATCAAAACCAACCCACTACAGTCAAAGGAGAGTGCCATCTTTAACAAGAGAAAGAGGAACTGTCCTTGGCAAAAGCCCATTCTTACCAGATCCTCACCATGCACCAGCTCACAAATATCTAAAGTGCCATGGTCATATTTTTAAATTCTCCTACCATCATATTTGGATTCATTTGATTTCGAGATTACCTCATATGCAGTTCCACAGATGCCTGCAATTGCTGTTGTGCCTGGTTATTAAAGACTTGTAGCGAATTTTGTTCAGTCACTGGCAATTGCTGGAAAAACCTCACAAATGACTATTAGTGATGGACATACAATATCCTAAGATTTCTTGGCACTGTTGCTCTGATGTACAGATCCATTGAAGGTACTCTAAACACATACATCCTTGACTGGGCTAACATCTGTGTGTATATGCTTTCAAGTCACCTGTCAATTTATGATGACCCCAAGAATTTCAAAGGGTGTTTTAAAGCAAGAAATCCAAGTACTTACCAGGGCTGACCATGCTTAGCTTCCAAGATCAGATGGGAGCTGGTGCCTTTAGGGTATTCACTGCTGTGTGCCTTCAAGTCATTTTTGAATTATGGCAACCTAAGATTGTCATCATGTGTTTTTTCTGGTAGAATTTTTAAAGACAGAGTTTGTCCTTGCCTTTCCCTAAGGCTGAGAGAGTATGATTTGCTGAAGATCACCCAGAGGGTTTCCAAGGCCAAGCAGGGATTCAAACCCTGGTCTCCCAGTGTCCTAGTCCAACACTCAAACCACTACACCCACTGGTCCTTGCATCTGCAAAAAGCCCAGGATTCCATAGGATGCAGACATGGCAACTGAATAGGAATCATAGTGCTATAATTCTATAGTGTATACTGTCCTTTGGTTTGACCTAGAGATCCCTGTTGGTCTCTCATCCAAGTTTATTAAGTAGGCATAATCCAATTTAGCTTCCAAACACAAAGAAGATACAGTGTGTTCAGGGAGATATGGTGGTTGCTTAGTGTTTTCCAAGAAACAATGGATGGGCTGTAGCCACCATTTTCAATTTCCCACAGCACTTGAGCTACTGTGCTGTTTGGGGCATATTGTGAGATATTAAAATGGTGGATAGAACCAGTCACTCAGCATATTGCTACAATCATGAGCTAAGCCAATGAAAATATGGCAAATATATCCAGATCGTTGTTTCTTCTTCTCTTTTATGTCCCTGTACTCCATCTTATAACCTTCAGATCTTAAGAATTTCTATTTTCAAAGCATTTTTAGTTTTTGTTTCTTCCCCTGCTGCTTTCAAAAAGCTGTACCTTTCTGTTACAATTCATTGCTAAGGCTGTACTTACTTAAGAAAAATGTAAGAAAGGAATCAAAGTTTCTTCACTGAGGTATATTCTGCAGCTATATAAAGACATTAGGAAGAAAATATTTTTGCTGGCATCTTAACTTTTTTTTTTAGAATATAATCATTAGAATTAAAAGGTTGTATTTATTATGGTATTATTTTTACTTGTGTTATTTTATTTTTATATTTATATTATTCAAATTTATTGTAATATTAATAATAACAATGACATTATTATTCATCCTGGCTAGTATTACCATTCTGTAGAAAGAAAGCTGGGGCCAATTATCCAAATTGAGCAAATATAGTATATTTATTTTGCATAATTTTGCTTTTTAAAAGAAACTACTGGTATCATTCTTTAGCATAATTTTGCTATTTAGAAGGAACTATTTTAAATCATTCTTGCTGTAATAAGAATTTAAGAAAAGATCTTTTGGATTGGCCCAATTGTCCAATAAGTGCACCCTTCTCTTTAGATCAATTGGTAGCCAGATACCTTTGAAAAGGTTTTAGGTAGGGGATTATTATTGCAAGGGAAGGAATGGGAATGAACTAAGGTCCAAAACACCCTGCAGATATAATCTAGTTTGAGACCGCTATAACTGACTGGCTCAGTGCTAGCTAATCTTGGTAACTGTATTTCATTGTAGCAACAGATCTCTCTGACAGATAAGGCTAAATGTCTCACACAACTACAGTTCCTATAATTCCCTACCATTGAGCCAGGGCAGTTGAAGTAGTCTCAAAGTGGATTATTTCTGCAGTGTGTTTTGGACCTCAGATACTATGAGCTAAAGGGATGGAGGTTCACTCTGTCCATTAAAATCTGGTTCAGATACAAAACTGATTTCTGATATTTCAACAAACCTTGCCCACCTTTTGACCACCAAAGAACTAGAAACCTGTTTTTAAAGAAAAGAAAAAGAACGAAAGACAAAATTTAGAAGAACTGCACCCAATATATTCTGCCTTTTTCTTGGACTTAAAAATACACAGTGATACCTGCTGCTCTCTGGCATTTGAATAGCTTCCTTGCTCTCGACTCTTATAAAGATAAGGATGACTCACCTACTTCCCTTGGCTTACCCTAATATACTCTTCACCCATACTCCCCCAAACCCAATTCATTTTCTAAACTCTTGACACATATGCTTTCAGTGTGTCCTTCCCCAAATTGGTGCCCTCCAAATGTTTTGAACTCTAGTTGCCTACATGGGCAGTATGTGAGCAGAACTGAATGGAAGTTATAGTCCAAATCATGTGGAAAGCACCAGGTGTCAAGGTGAGTTAGAGCCAGGCCCTGGCTCAGACTGATATCTCTTTTGTATAGGAGGCAGAGTCTTGCTCTAAAAACAGGAAATAGTCTTCCAACACTGAGAATCATAGAATCATGGAGTTGGAAGAGACCTCAAGGGAGGAAATCCATGCAGGAGTACACAATCAAAGCACTAATTTCCCAATAGATGGCCATCCAGCCTCTGTTTAAAACCTCCAAAGAAAGAGACACAATCCTGTACATGTTTTCATGGAAACAGATCTCAGATCACTCAATGAAGCTTACTGCAAGGCAAACATTTGCAGGCCTAATGTTGAGATGTCATTCTGGGCGCTATGGGGATACACAAAACAAAGATAGTATCAGAGGTAGAAAAAAAATAGCCACATTGTTATTGGATACAGCTGAGAAAAGCCTGGTATAGCATGGCGGCACAGATCCAGCATATCCTCCAACTGTCCCAATTTTGCAAGGACAGTCCTGATTAATCCTCTGTCATCCCACTTTTTCATCTCCTTTTAAAATGTCCCTGTTTCTCCCTCCTCTTCTCACTTTTCCCCTTTGTCTTCAGCTCACCCCAACTTCCACCAACAGTTCAAAAAGTACAAAAGTGATATGCACTCAGTTAACTCAGTAGAAGGGACAGAAGAGGAGAGGGCAGAGTCTTGCACTTTCCTGTAGAATCAGGCATGATGGGTCTTTGAACAAATGGGTCTTTGAACAAATCAAGCCTGAAAACTCCATGGAAGCCAAAATGATCAAACTGAGGCTCTTGTATTTTGGCCACATATTAAGAAAGCATGGCTCACTAAAAACAACAACAATGCTAGGAAAGGTGGAGAGAAGTAGAAAAAGAGGAAAACTGTATGCTAGATGGATGGACTCTATTAAGGAGGTTATGCATATAAATCTGCAGAAACTGAGCAGAGTAGTGGATGAAAGGGAGTCTTGGAGATGTCTCAAAACAGGGTCACCATGTGTTGAGACCAACTCGAAGGCAATTAATAATAACAACAAAAGTTAAGTAAAGGGAGCTCTTATGAATCTATCAAAGAGCTTTTTCACACCACACAGCACTGTCCTAGCTCTGTCCTATGGAATCCTGGGAGCTTTAATTTGGTGAGGCACTAGAGAGCTCTAGCACAAAACTACACACCCCATGATTCTATAGGACAGAAATATGGCAATTAATGGAGGATCACACTGTTACATTTGTGGGGTGTAAAGTGGGACCACATCTCTTCCAAATGAAACATTCATGAGATACTAGGATTTCTCAACAATTCGCTGTCCCCTGGAAAACACTTTTTTGTTAAGGAAACACAGAACAACAGAAATTCACCACCCATCTGAATTTTTAAACTATGACATATTAATCTCATTTCCAAATACTATGCAGTTTATTTTTTAAAAATGTCCAGTGTATACTACAAAGGTCACTCAGTTTGGTACCAGAACAAGGAGGCTACTATCTTTTCTAGGAGAAGAGGCATGCCTAGAGGATGTGCCAGAGTACAGCTGCATTAAACTTAGCACATGCCCTCCAACGTTTGTCAGATGTCATTAGGTATACTCTTGTTTTATTTCATGTGAAAGAGTAATCGTTCCTGGTAGTGGGAGACCAAGAAGCATGCAAAATAAGCTGCTTCTTTGAGAGTCTTAATTTGAAAGATTTCTATTTATTTTCTTTAAAAGCCTAAAAAGCCACAAAGAGTTTCTGAAATTAAAAACACAGTAACACGCACATTATTATGCAGTCAAGAAGATCCGTCGGTAGTAATCCCATAAAACAACAGTTTCTTAAAGCCAGTGCAAAGCTAAAATGCACACTCAAAATATAATTTCCCCTGTTTGGAGCCTGCAAATAGGAGAAGGGCATATTCTGGCACCTTGGGGGTAACGGGTGTATGACCAACAGAGTAAAAAGAGGGGAATGTATCTGTGGTGATGACCATAGTAGATGATGGTAGAGCACATGGTTTGCATCTAAAAGGTCCAAAAGCCACCACCTCCAAACAGGGCTGGTATTTAAAACACTGGATAATAAATAATTAACTAGACGGACAAGTTTAATATAGAATCATAGAATCATAGAGTTGGAAGAGACCACAAGGGCCATCCAGTCCAACCCCCTGCCATGCAGGAACTCCAAATCAAAGCATCCCCGACAGATGGCCACCCAGCCCCTGCTTAAAGACCTCCAAGGAAGGAGACTCCACCACACTCCGAGGGAGAGTGTTCCACTGTCGAACAGCCTTTACTGTTAGGAAGTTCTTCCTAATGTTGAGGTGGAATCTTTTTTCCTGCAGCTTGCATCCATTGTTCCGCGTTCTAGTCTCTGAAGCAGCAGAAAACAAGCTTGCTCCCTCCTCAATATGACATCCCTTCAAATATTTGAACAGGGCTATCATATCACCTCTTAACCTTCTCTTCTCCAGGCTAAACATCCTCAGCTCCCTAAGTCGTTCCTCATAGGGCATGGTTTCTAGACCCTTCACCATTTTAGTTGCCCTCCTTTGGACTCGCTCCAGTTTCTCCACATCTTATTTGAACTGTGGTGCCCAGAACTGGACACAGTATTCCTATAGCCATATAGGATATGCTGTCTGATTATATGGCAACTTCCTTCATATTTGCTCTTGATATGTGACTTCAAGTCATCTCTGACTTATGATGAGCCTAAGGTGAACCTATTATTGGGTTTGCTCAGCAACATTTGTTCAGAGGGAGTTTGCCATTGCCATCCTCTGAGGCTGAGAGATTGTGACTTGCCCAAAATCACCCAGTGGGTTTCCATGGCTGAGTACAATATCAAACCCAGCTCTTCCAGTGTCCTAGTTCAACACCCCAAGCATGACCTGCACTGAATCTCCTTCCTATATTTCAGCTGCTTCTTAATTATATATTTCTTCTATGCAAGTCCAACTCGCTCCCAGAAAAGGATGTAATTCTTCACCAAGTTTGTTTTTGAAGATAGCAAAGAGCAATTTCAGCAACTTCTTTCTGGCTTAAAAAAAAAGTTGTTGAAAACCATACAGTTTTTGAAAGCTATTTGCAACTCAGGACTTATTTTGTGAGTGAGGGGACCTATATGGTTGCTTTGCAAAGAAATTCATATTTCCTGTGCAGGAAAGAGTCTTTCCTGCATGGAAGAAAATAATTCAGTTTCCTATGGAGATTTTTTTGGGGGGGGGGCTGTTTGTGTAGAAAAATTGTGTAACTGGGGATTTGTTCTGCATAAAATTCACACGTTCAATGTGCATAGAAAACAGTATTGTCTACACTGATAATATTCATTGTCTGTGCAGGAATTAATATTTCTGTGTTGAAATATTTTTCCATGCAGAAAACCCTTTTACCTGAACAGAAAATACTGTTACCTGCACAAAATAACCATGAACAAATTTTGTGCAAAATAAGTCCTGAACTGTGAAGAGTGTCATCATTCCAGTTTTCTTCTCATCACAGTTTCTCAACAATCATAAAGCATTTTAAGCCACTTCTCAACTATCTTCAAATATTCTTTCCATATGGCCAGAGTGGGGGCCGGAGACAATACCTTCCATTTCCACTCTTACATTGTTCAAAACTTGGAAAAGTTGCATTTTTGGACAAATGGGGCCATTCTAGATGGCTAAACCTGGGAAATGAGGTAAAACTATGCAGTCCTCCCTGTCAAGCACTGCTCTTCTTTTATTTCATTGGACACTGTTGACAACTACCAAACAGGTAAGGAGGAACTGTTTTGAAGCATAATATCAAGCTGTTCTTCCATTAGATAAATATGCACATTGGAGTTTTTATTTTTAAATCAGCAGTCACATCATAAGACTTAGCTCTTATGAGGCTTCTCAAATAGTCATCATGACACTACACATGAAGACTTGGTACAAATTTGACAGCTAACCGATTAAGCACAAGCTGGTTATGTAGAAGCAAAAGCAGCAACTGTTCGTGTGAAAATTACTGTCACTACTGTTATCCAAAGATCTGTGAAACTAGGCCCACATACCAAAGAGGAGCTATGGGCTTGTGATTCTCAAGCCATCTGCCAGACTGCTTTTGAAATGGAGGTGGCTTTCAAAAGCAGTTTGGGATATAATGCATGGGCAAAATTAGCTCTAGAAGGAGGCAAAGTTGGTTTTCTTTCCCCCTGGGCCTCCCAAACCATCAGATGGGCCAAGATTGTAACAGTGCTGCCATTTTCAGTTTGTACCGACTATTTAAGAAGAGCAAGTGGCACCATGCAAATTTTTCAGCTTGCAACTCTGTCCTGTTCTATATTAGAGGTGCTCAGATTATTTTAAAATATTTAAAAAAGTGTTTGCAAAACTTGTTCTTGAATATTGGGAAACACTGACAAAAAGAGTACAGGACTAATTTGGGACTTATTCTGTACAAAATTCATACTTTCTAAGTAGAAAACAGCATGTTTTATGCAATTAATAGCACCTTCTATACAGAAAATATTGCTGCACAGAAACTCCCATTACCTGCACAGAAAGTGCTGTTTTCTGCACAAAACAACCATGCAGATTTTGCACTTAATAAATCCATAATTACAGCATTATCTTCTTTGCCAAGATATCATGTGCAAATTTTGCACAGAATAATTTATGAACTGCAAATAGTCCTCAAAAACTGCATAGTTTTTGCAGTGGGAAGAAAATTGCTGAAATTACTCATTGCTTCCTTCAAGAACAAAATTAGCAAAGAATTATAACCCTATCATGGTGTCATGCCTAGGGATGGGAAAGACATTTCCATTAACTGAGATTGCATTATCCAATTGCATTACCCAATGGATTGAATTATCCAATCCATAGTCTGCAAGAGACTTATCAAACGTATGTGGATATCTTTTGGTTTCCTGTCACTCATACCAAGGATTATTATTATTATGCTCTTTAGAATAATACACCAATAAATGTGCCCATATATAAATATGTCTATTTGAAAAATTCAAACATAGAGGCTTTAGTCAATGGAGAAAAATATATTCAGAAAGCCAGCATGGTATAGTGATTTGAACATTGGACTATGTCTCTAGAGACCACAGTTCCACTCCCTGGTCAATGATGGAAACCAACTGGATAACCTTAGGCACTTCATACATTCTTGGCCTCAGAGGAAAGCAAAGAACCTTCTGAATAAACCTTGCAAGAAAACCTTGTGAAAGGTTTGTCTTAGGGTTGCCATAAGTTGGAAATGACTTGAAGGCACAGAACAACAATAACAACAAATCATAAAAATACATATATTAGGAAACATGCATACTAAAATATGCATATGTTTCAATATGATAAAGGGAAGGTAAGAAGACATCTTACAATGTGACATTGAATTAGGTTATTACAAGCTTGTAAAATGTGGGCTAGACAAGGTAACTGTTACATGGATTTGTAATTGGTTGACTGGCTGAACTCAAAGGGTGATCAGCAATGGTTCCTTTTCATCCTGCAGAGAAGTGACCAGTGGGGTCCCACAGGGTTCTGTCCTGGGCCCAGTGCTATTCAATATCTTTATTAATGATCTGGATGACAGAATTGGGGGCATACTTATCAAATTTGCAGATGACACCAAATTTGGAGGAGTCGCTAATACCCCAGAGGACAGGATCAAAATTCAAAATGACCTGAATAGACTAGACAGCTGGGTCGATGCTAACAAGATGAAATTCAATGCAGAGAAATGTAAGGTTCTGCACTTAGGGAGGAAAAATGAAATGCACAGATATGGGATGTGGGACACCTGGGTGAATGAGACCACATGTGAAAGGGATCTAGGAGTCCAAGTAGACCATAAGCTGAACATGAGTCAAAAGTGTGATGCGGCAGCTAAAAAGGCCAATGCAATTTTAGGCTGCATCAATAGAAGTATAGTTTCTAGATCAAGGGAAGTAATAGGGCCACTCTATTCTGCTTTGGTCAGGCCCCACCTGAATACTGTGTCCAGTTCTGGGCACCACAATTCAAAAAAGATGTGGAGAAACTGGAGCATGTCCAAAGGAGGGCAACTAAGATGGTAAAGGGTCTGGAAACCATGCCCTATGAAGAACGCCTTCGGGAACTGGGGATGTTTAGCCTCGAGAAGAGAAGGTTAAGAGGTGATATGATAGCCCTGTTTAAATATTCGAAGGGATGTCATATTGAGGAGGGAGCAAGCTTGTTTTCTGCTGCTGCAGAGACTAGGACACGGAACAATGGATGCAAACTTCAGGAAAAGAGATTCCACCTCAACATTAGGAGGAACTTCCTTACAGTAAGGGCTATTCGACAGTGCAACATACTCCCTCCGAGTGTGGTGGCATCTCCTTCCTTAGAGGTCTTTAAGCAGAGGCTGGATGGCCATCTGTCAGGGATGCTTTGATTTGGAGTTCTTGCATGGCAGGGGGTTGGACTGGATGGTCCTTGTGGTCTCTTCCAACTCTATGATTCTATGATTCTAAGATAGGCATGACAGATTGGAGAACTGGGTCAAAACTAACAAAATTGATTTCATCATGAATAATTATAAGGTACTACATCTAGGCAGGAAAAAAATGCACAATTGTACCATGGATGATACCTGACTTTAAAGTGGTACATGTGTAAAGGATCTAGGGGTCTTAGTAGATCACAAGCTAAACATGAGACAACAGTGTGATGCAGTGACCAAAAAAAGTGAATGAAATTCTGGACTGTAGCATCAAGAGTATAGGGCCCAGATAGATGGAAATAGTATTGCCACTCTATTGTGCTTTAGTCAGACCTCCCCTGGAATAATGTGCCCAGTTCTGGGCAACACAATTCAAGATTGATCTTGATGAGCTGTGGTGTCCAGAGAAGAGCGACCAAGATGATCAAAGGTCTGGAAACAAAATCTTATGAGGAACAACTTAGGGAGGTGAAGGATTTTTTTTAGTATAAGAGCTGTTCATAAATGGAATAGGGCGGTAGAGCCTCTTCTGGAGCTCCTTAAACAGAGGGTGGACAGGCATCTTTCTGGAGTGCTTTCACTATGTATTTTTCTATGACTGGGTTTAGACTAGATTGCCCTTGAGGTCCCTTCCAACTCTATGGTTCTAACTGAGCAGGCCCCTGCATCTATTATTGCAGATGGTTCTGCCATTTGGGGGGGGGGGATCCCTCTGGATATGGCCACAATTATCAGTCTCATCTATTAATTATCATTAGTTGCCTTGAATCACATTTTGGGAGAAAGGTAGGATATAAATCCCATTAAATAAATAAATAAATAAATTAGCATTTCTTTTATCACTGCATAATGTTTAATGCATTAAAAATTAAACCATTTTTCATTACAACCCAATCTACTGTGTTTATGCTTTGGGAAATGCCCTGTGGTGCTTTGTTCAACCCATGGGTAGGGAATAAGATCCACTATTCGCATGGACACAGTTTGAGTGGGGAAGGGGTACACAAGATGGTCACGGAAGACTCCGGAACATGCTTTTAACACAAATCTCTCAACATTGGTTTCTTATCTCTGTGTGCCCTTCCCCTGTAATGTACCTGCAAACAACATTTGTGAGAAATGTGAGAGGAGGAAAATGAAGCCGGAGGAGGGAGGCAGGGAAAAGTCATTACAACTTTCTCCAGATGGACGCTGCCACCTGATTCTTGATCCGAGGCCTCCATGGTGGTTAATCCAGCCTAGAGTAGAGGAGGATTAACTTTCAATTTAAAAAAAAAATCTTGTGACTGCAGAAAAGGGCAGCCTTTAGTACTCCGCTGAAGGAGACAAGAGCTCAATAAAGAAGAAGAAATGAAGAGATTCATTTAAATAAGAAGCCTCCATCCTCTGGTTTTAACCCCACCAGGATCTTTTTCTAAAATTTCATATTTTCTCCCCTCAGGAAATAGGACAGGAGAAAGGCAGAAGACGGTGGAGTTTTGTGGTCCATTTTTCCTCTCAAGAAATAGGTCAGAAACCTAACTTCCTGGCCTCATTTTGAAGAGGTCAGTTTGGGAGCCAACAAAGGCCATCTCATATGTAGATAGAATCAGCATAGGAACACAACCGAGGGCTACCTTAGTCACACAGACATACACAGAATCTTAACTTGAAATCAGCCCTCCCATTGTACATCCTTTTGTCTCTTTCCCACATAGCAGAAGCGCTGGGGGAAATGGCTGTTTTGTGTTGTTTTCAAACTAGGGTCCCTCTTTTCTTGCAATATTTATTTCCCCGTTTAATTACATGTGAATTAGCTAGGAGAAACTGTAGGGAAAGCCTTCTTACCGTCTTAAGCCTTCTGAGCAGTTTGTTAAATTCTAGCCTCAAATCCCTTGAGGGAATAGTGGATTCAAAGGAGCTTTTAATCATACTATAAGGAGGGTGAAGTAGTATGTAAGTAGGTCATAGTGAAAGCATTACAAGTGCATAGGTTATTGCTTTATTTAACAACTCACTTCGGAACATGTTTGCTTTCACCATTTCTTAAAAATACAAAAAAACAAATAAGGCCTCGAAAAATGAAAGACAGGGGTAGGCCTTGGATAAAGAAGGAAAATACTACTCCAAAGATCATTATTATGGTGACCATAATACATAAATGTGGAGCCATCCAAAGGACTGCCATCTCTCACTAACTTGCCTGCTGGTTAAAATGCCCTGAGAGCCAGGGCTGACAGTAGGATGAGTGGAACATCCACCTCAGGCAGTAGTTTTTTTCACAATTTCACACAATTATAGCCCTATGACACCACTTTAATTGCAATAGCTGCGTCCCATGGGATCCTGGGCTTTGTAGTTTGAGGACGCACTAGAACACTCTGGCTTAGAATTTTGCATTTGTTCTTGTGTGCCTTCAAGTCCTTACTATCTTATGGCAACCCTAAGGTGACCCTATCTTGGGTTTTTCTTGACTGGTTTCTTCAGTGGAGGGTTGCCATTGCTATCGTCTAAAGCTGAGAGTGTGTGACTTGCTCAAGGCCACCTAATAGGTTGCCATGGCCAAGCTGAGATTTGACCCATGCTTTCCAGAGTCATAGTCCAATGCTCAAACTGCTACACCATGATGGCATGCTGGGATTTAGTATTCTAAAGTTGTTGTTGTAGTTGTGTGCCTTTCAGTCATTTCCAAAAGAAGAACTTATCATGGGGTTCACTTGGCAATTTTCTTCAGAAGGGATTTGCCATTGCCCTCCCCTGAGGCTGAGAGTGTGTGACTTGCTCAAGGTCAACCAGTGGGCTTCCATGAGCCAGGATACTCCTCCCTAAACTATGAATCCCAGAATTCTATAGATCTGTGGCCATAGCAGTTATGGTGAACTCATTATGTTATAACCGAGCTATGGAGGAGTCAATCTAGATAACTGTTTTGCATTCACAATTGCTACATAATCATGATTTTGACATTATTGCTATGATCATACCTCAACTTCAACCTACTTTATTGGGCATCAGCTGCATGAGAAGGATGTTCTTTTGAATGCAGTTTTGGTCAGGCTTTGTGGGTGAGTCCAGGAGACGTTACTTAGATTATACTTAACAAAGCAGTTGATACAGGATTCTGGTCTATACAAATATTCCTTCCATCTTCACCAATTTTTCCCTTTCACTCCTTTTCCTCCAACAACAGGGTTCAAATAACAATTGTAGCCAGCAAATGTACATTGGATTATTTTTTGGACAGCTGTATTTATCATCTGCAATGCCTAATTTGATCCAGGGAGTCTTATATGCTGACTCTTTGACCTGTTTAAGCAGTAATGAACACATTAACCCCAGCAGCCCATGGACAGCTGACAGAGGCTAGGATCTCAAGTAATGAAGGCTCATTGAATCAAATGTTGACACTTAGGGAAAACCCATTCATTTAATGAGTGAATTAACAATAGGATATAGGTCAGTGTAGGTATACAAATCACTTGCTCCAAGTCTTCCCCACTGAGGTGAATGTTATCATATAGCACTGCATTAATATCTAAATTAATAAGGTCCGCATTTAGCTATACTAATCTAACATGAAATAATATTATATTTTTAGAAATCATTATTTCCAAAAATAATGGTTAATGCTTTTAATTTAAACTAAAATGTGCACATTTTAATCTTCTTTTCCATTTATGCCTGTCCTCTTGTTCTGTGATGGTTCAATGGGCACCGTACCTATGGTCACTGTGGGAAACCAAAGGAATATGAGACACAGATTGCACCTGCACTGCGGAAGTAAAGCAGTTTCACCCCACTTTAACTGCCATGTCTCAATGATATGGAATTTGGGGATTTGTAGTTTGGTGGGACCTAAGCGCACTCTGACAAAGTAGGGTAAATATCTCACAAAACTACAAATCCCAGAATTCCATAGAATTGGGCCATGGCGGTTAAAGTAGGACAACTCTGTTTTGGGTTTTAGACTCATTTTAAAGGAGCTGTCCAAAGTGCTGAGGCTACATGAGGGACAGAAATGCATAATCTTGGACCTTTTAAAGTTTGGATTAAAACCCAGAGTGGATTCACCACCAGTGACATAGGAAAGAACAGCCAGCTCTGTTGATGGGTCTCATTTAAGCATAACTCTATTGACAGCCCACCTGGCACCTGCATGCCACTTTTCTCACAGGATACCATTTTATACCACTTCAGTCTTCTCACCCATCAAAATCCAGTATTGTCAGCCCTGACTGGTACAGGTTCTCCAGAGTCTCAAGCATAGCATGTTTACTTCCATTGACTGTACTTGATCCCTTTAGGCAGGAAATGCAGACAGTTTAAGAAACCCCTGACCTAGGCAATATCTTTCAGCAGCTGATTGAAACTGCTTATATATACACTGGGTTTTTTTTTTTTTAATTTTATTTCCCTGAGTTCTAGAGTTGGCTGTTATCTTAATTAATGATTGGCAGAAGTAAACGTTGCTCAGAATTAGCACAGTGGAAAAGGTGACTAGAATAAAGATTTGCTGCAGCGTTCTGCTTCAAAAGTGTGTGTGTGGGGGGGGGGATGACAGAGGGAGAGGTTTGCAATCTCCGTTGCTACAGAGGACTTTAACTCCTCTCTCTTCCTGTTTTAGGCACAGATGAAAAGATGTTTTCACCATTATGTTCCAGAGAGATTGCTGAGTAATAACTCAGCTTTTCCAAAAACAATTAGGCAAGATTCTGAGACAAAATGCAGGCTTCTTCAATAGCTGACTCAAAACTTTAAACATCCCCCCCCCACACACACACAAAAGGTACTTGGCTTTCAGCTAGGCTTGTTCCAAGGCTAATGTGAAGGCAGACTCAGATAAAACCTGCAAACTTGTTTCATTTCTCTTGTTTGGAATCGTTCTGCAAGTTCCTTTCATAGGCCTTGGATAAAATGAAACAAAGGCTTTGGGGTACCCTCCTCCATTTGAGCAGGAACAGTGCTCACTGTTCCTACCATTAGGAACAGTGCCAGTAGATCAGAGAGGTCTCACTGAATGAGCAGCAAACACCAACTTGGTAGTAGCATCAATGTCTTCAAGTTGTCTGTTGACTTATAGCAACCATGTTGATGTAAACAAGCAGATGCACAGGTAAAGCAATCTCCGATGCCTTCAGAACTACCGGCGACCTTGGAGCTGTTCGGCTTTATCAGGAATTCCTCCTGCCTGCTGCTGATGAAACAGACTGGAGCCAAATCTCTCTCCTCAGAGGTGTTTATTCTTAAAGTTGCTATATTTACAAGTATATACACGGCCGTCCAACAAAACTCTCCAACCATCTATCCACTCCGACTACCCAACAACCCACACTGCGGTGTGCAGGCTATTTATAGATCTGTGCCATGCGGTCACAAACCCATCCTCTTCTGGTGACTCATTTCCTTGTGCCACCAACAATGTTGTCCCTTCACTCAGGAAGACTTTTGATGTTACCCAGGCTTACGTGCAATCAAGCACATATCTGACCTTGAACACTGTCTGCTGTTCCAGCCTTCAGCTGCAGACAATTATGCCCATGATTCCTGGTTTCCTTTTTGTGCACATCTGTACATTTCATAGTTGAGCCTCAATGCCTAACAAACCACATTGACTTAAGAGAGTTTTCTAAGGCAATGAATACTCAGAGGTAGTTTGGCATTGGATTTTTCTGATTACACCCTACAGCACCTGGTTTTCCATTGTGATCTCTCTTCCAGGTACCACCAGATCTGATCCTACTTAAATTTGAAGGCATGAGTCAAGATCTATTGTCTTCAAGGGAGCCCTGGTGGTGCAGTGGTGAAATGCTGGTACTGGAGCCAGTTGTGAGTTCAATCCCGGGGGCTCCAGGTTAACTCAGTTTTCCATCCTTTTGTAAGTCAGTAAAATGAATACCCAGCTGGTTGGGAGCAATTGGCTTACAGATTGTAAACTGCTTAGGGAGTGCTAAGTTTACTATGAAGTGGTATAGAAATGGAATCACTATTGCTATTCCTATCCAGGTGTTTAGGCTTCTAAAAGTTATTTAGTTTGTTATTATTAGCTAGAATTCTGTTGGCTAGTCCAAAGTAGAGTAGGCCTATTGAGCCAACTGTTGAATGATAAGTCAACACATAGGGAAATCCTTAATTCAGTGGCTCTACTTGTGTTCAGAACTATCCATGTGATTTAGGAGTCCAGTAGTACCAGTGTGACATAGTGATTTGAGCATTGGACTAGGACTATGACCCTAGACCAGGGTTTCATTCCTTGATCAACCACAAAACCCACTGGGTGACCTTGGACAACTCACATGCTCTTGGATTCAATGCAAGTCACATGCTTTTGGAGAAGGCAAAACACATGTTTTCGAGCAAGTCACATGCTCTCGGCCCATGTGTGAAGTTTACACTTCATTTTTGCACAGAACTGTGAATAGTCTTTGAAAACTGTGTCATTTCCAAATGCTTTTTCACAGCTGGGAAATAAAATGCTAAAATTAGTTGTTGATTCCTTTGAGAACGAAATTGGTGAGGAATCATGCCCCTACCCAACATGGAAGTTACCAGTAACTACTGGATACACTGATGCAAATTTAGCATCTGGTCTCTAGACTTCCATCTCACCATTAAGCTGAACCAGTCTATTCACAGTCAGAGCACCTATTGTACCATAATGCATGCCTGCACATCTTTTGATTCACTGTCTTCAGTCAAGCTCTATGATTCAACCTCATTCGTTTGGAATTCTGAATAATTTTACACCAGACAGACTTTAAACTACAGATTGATACGTCCATCACTGAAGAGAAGTACATGGGCAAAAGGACAAAGAAAAAGGACCTCCCACTTGTGGCACTTACTGTACAAAACAATTTTGCCTTCTCTTTATCTACTTTTAAGCAGACTTTTAATATGATGTTATTTAGATGGGCTTAAAAAACCCAAATCCTACAGCACTTAAAGGATGGATTTTTATTTGTCATTTCTGGTGTATCCTCCTGAGCTGTTTTTGTTTTTTAACATTGTACTTTAGTTTGATTTATTCACATTTTTAAAAAATTCGGTATGCCACCATGAGCTTGCCTTTGGCACAGAAAGGCAGGATGTAATAAACAAACACAGATTACTATTGTTTGTAAGTTGTCAACAGGCATGATTTCCAAGCCTGGTGAGGCTCAGAAGCCACATACGTTTCCCAGTTCTGAATGCCTTATGATCACAAGCAATTTTCAGCATTTATTTGTTTCACTTTATATTCCACTTTTTTATTTTTATTTTGGCAAAGGGGATCCTTGTATGACATTCCATTACAGTTTCACAGAACAGGTTAAATATCGAGTTCAAAACAGGCTGCAGAAAACAATGCTAAAGGCACAGCTATCAAGGGCACTCTAGGGTTTGCAACAGATGGAGGGGAAAATAAAAGAAGTAACCAAAACCTGGTCAGTATTTGGATCTCTTGTCTCACTGGCATAGGTCAGCATCAGTAGACACCAAAGATCAAGCTATTGAATTGTACTTGTATGGTGTTAAACTGAATGCACATAGTTCTATGGTGATTGTACTACACCATACTTCTGTTGAATGGCAATATATAAACTAATTATGTTATTTATCAATGTGTCTTTGAAGTTTTTGAGACAATATCCATTGCTCACACTTTCCCATACTGTGATCATGTGCACTCATTTATATGCATGTGTACTAAAGACCAGATGATCCTGTCCTCATATCAGAAATTAAACTTCTAGAGCTGGGGTAGGTACGACACACTCCCTAAATGCTGCTGGATCAAAAGCAGTCTTAATCGACATATTAAATGGTGAGGTATGCTGTGTAACACAATATTCTGAAAAGTAAAATGGAGGGACAATATACAGGGCTAGTGATTTACTTTGGAAAATAAGGGGAACCTAGCACTCATTAACAGATATGGATGGAATATACATGTATGAACCAGCCTGAAGTACAGAATTTTGGTATACAGAAGTCAAGAGATGCATGTTTGAATTAGGCTTTAGTTTTCACCTTAAATGAAAATACAAACTGTGCTGGAGTAGGGGCAGGGAAAGGAAGTCAGTATGCCTGCATTCAAAGGAATTGTCTTGATCTAGGTCCAGAAAAACCTGAACTGTGCCTAATGGTTCTGCTGCAGTTCATCAACCATGAGTCTTTTAGAATTTTTTTTTAAAAGGATTTATGTAACATTCTCATTAAAATTAAATGTGGGCTGAAATGCTGCAGAAAGGCTCTTCAGAAAGAGAAAGAGAAAGCTTCTACATGACTCCTTAGTGATAGTGAAACGTTTTGGAAATCTTTAAGGAAGGGAGCACATCTTAGCATTTTAATCCAATTCCATTTGCTCTCAGATAGGGAAGCAGTTGGTGAAAATACATTTTAACAAATGCATAGATTTATTTATTCATTAAACATTACATTCATGGATGCCCAATAGGTGTCTCATGAAAAATGACTAACAGAGCATTGGTTCAGCCAAACCAGTTGTTAAAATTTGTCAGGTTACCTAAACCACAACTTGTGGGGACAGAAAAATGAAAAAAATCACAGTTAAATTCTCGCAAGCTTGCTAGATTTTTTACAACATAAATGAAATGAAAACAATACCATAATAAATTAATATGGGATTGTACGTGGGCCAAATAAGCAACTTGAGTTTATAGACACCCAACAGTTATAGCAGATTGATGCCAGGCCAGATTTCATGGTTCCATATTAAAGAATCCTGGGATTTGTAGGTTGGTGAGTGCTTAGAATTCTCTGATAGAGAGGTCTAGTAGAGGTACAGTGAACCACAGCTTGCTAACAGAGAAATTCAGGTGGTTCAGATCCTCACTGAACCACACATCCCATGATTCCACAGAATAGTGCCATTTTACAATTGAAATGGACCAAAGTGTGACTATTCGGTGTAGATAAATTCCTGGACATGTAGAAATGGGATATCTATTCAAATAAGGGAGGCTTGCATACATGCAAGAATCATTCCAAGACTTATCCACACATTGCAGGACTTGAAAGAAAACTTTCCAAGAGCTTCAAGTTTAATAGGTGGATCTCCTGTTTGCTAAAAATCATGCTACATTATGTGTTTTTTAGAACTATGGAATAAGCAGATAATAACTTTTACTAAGAGGCTCTGTGATGATAGCAGCTCTGTTGAAATGGTTTCACTGAAACATCTCTTTGGCTCTATGGCCAGAAAGTATAGCTAGTATAGTATAGAAAGTATAGGCAGGAGGAAAAACAATGTTTGTATGAAAAATCACAAACAGCTTCAGAGGGTGACCCAGTTGGGCAATTAAAAAACTATCACAAAATCCAAAATACACATTCTGGCATTAGCTTTATTTGTTGTTGTTGTCATTGTCTTTTTGTGCCTTCAAGTGATTTCCAACTTATGGCAATTAAGGCAAACCTATCATGGGTTCCCTAGGCAAGATTTGTTCAGAGTGGGGTTGCCTTTGCTTTCTTCTGAGGCTGCGGAAATGTGACTCACTTAAAATCACCCAGTGAGTTTTCATGGATTTGAACCCTTATCTTTGAAACCCCTATTCCAACATTCAATCCACAACACGATGCTTTCTGGATAACTTTATTAGGCTGACCAAAAGGCACAAAATACACTACACAAGCTTTGAAAATTTCATCAGACATAGTTGTTAAAATTCAATTTTAGTGGGAAAATGTGGTGGTGGAGAGTCGCATCTTCCTGAAACTTTAAAGGTGTTGTTGAAGATCATCTCAGAGGGTGGGTGAATGCCAGTAGAGGCCAAACCCCTTGTTGGACATGAAGTAGATGGTGATGAAATAGCCAATGCAAAAACAAAACAAAAACAAAAAAACCTTTCCTTCTCCATTGATAGAAACAAGAGATGTAGGCTGTGTGTCCCACTTGAAAACAGTGGAGAAGAGGCCAGTGGGGAACATGGGCAGGAGCCTCAGAAGAGTTTGAGAATGTAACATTTTAGCTGCTGTCTTTTCAAAATACCCACAGGTACTTTCTGGGCTCAACGTAGGAGGAGTGGGAAGATGCAATGAGAGTATTTTTCATTTCAAACAAAACCAAAGTCAATTAAAATTGTTGAAAAGATGGTGGGTTGATGCTACATCTCCCAGAAAAGAAGTGAGATGGCCTCCTACATCATTATGGGTAAGAAGTTGGTTTCAGCTTACTTTAAAACATTTAATTTAACTTTTAATATTCATGACAGGAAGGATATTTTTTAAACTGAATGAGGGAGAAACCAACACTGATGCATTCATCCACCCAGACTACTGAGTACTTTACTCTTTAAGGCCTGGGCTTGAATCATTGTTATAGGTATTCTTAACAGTGTGGCCATCTTGACTCAAAATTAAGAAAGCCATCCCTTTTCTTCTCTCTCTCTCTCTCTCTCTCTCTCTCTCAATGAGAGGCTCATCTTCCTTAAAATCACTATGGTAGGGACTAGATTTGGTGTGTGCATATTCTTTCTGTTCATTTATTAGAATCCAATAAAATGCATACACTGCATATCTTCCAACTGTCCTGATTTGTCAGACAGCACTGATTAATCCTCAAGCATCCCACTTTAAAAGCTGTCCTTAAAATGTCCCAGTTTTCTACCTCCTCCTGCCACCTTCCTCCTTTTTCTTACCACAACTACTGCAAACTGAATTCAAAGTGAAAAGGTTGTTTGCACTCAGTTAGCTCAGCAATGGGGAGAAGAGGGGGCAGAATTTGGGCCTTCCCTGTAGGCTCAGGCAAAACCAAACTGCTGCACTCTCTCAAAGCTTGTTTATTCACTCTCATTAGTGCCTTTTGACAACTTGACCACACTTTGAATTTTGTTCAGCCACATGTGTTCCAGTTTCCATCTGTAAAATGTTGGGAGGATATGAAGTTGCATTTTTGAGGCAGAAAGAACTTAAGTGGGTTTTTTTTAAAGCTGAGCAGAGGAAATTATTTGATCTTCCCTTTTCCAATCCCACCACTCTATTTTTCTTTAAGCAGTGATGATTCTTAACTTTCCCATATAGGTGGCTGTGAAAAGTAGCATATAAGTGGGAGCACACTCTGGCTATTTAAAATTTCCAGCAATATTTTCAGTGAACAAATCAATGTAAAACTTCTGGATAATCAGATAAGAAGTAAATTGATGTGGGAAGATCTAAGGAATGAAAGGTATGATCTTTTGTGGGAGAATGGCTCAAAGAATCTGAACAAACACGAAAGTAATATTAATATTCTTATGAATTGCTATGAATGTAAAACACTTCTACGTCTTTACACACCTACCCTATTGCTAGCTTTATCTTGGCTGTATATTCTGGTGTCTTTGGTAATGCTTTCATAGGGATGTAATTCATCATTAATTTTCTTCTTGAAGGAAGTAATGAGTAATCGTCTTCCCACTGTGAGAAGGATTTTGAAAACATCATTTGCAATGGAGGACTTGTTCTGTGCAATATTAGGATGTGGCTGTTATGCACTGGAAACAGCATTTTCTGCACAGAAAAATAATATTCTGTAAAAGCACTTTCCTGCAAAGAAAGCACTGTTTTCTGAGCAAAATAACCAAATGCAAATTTTTGCACAAAATTGTGCAAAATTGCAGAGATTCTCAACATGTCAAGTTTCTTCTCATCAGGATTTCTCAATACTCGAGATAAATGGCTTCCAGCATTTTTTCAAAAATTATGAATGTATTTTCCATCCCTACTCTTTTATTGTATTAATATATTATTGCTGTACTCAGTTTTTAAAATGTACTGAACTGTTTTCAATAATTTACACTGATGCTATTTGCATGCTTTCCTCAAGATGATGATTTATTTGTATCCTGCTTTTCTCACAAGATTTTTTTAATGTAAAAAGGGATATACAGACTTTTATAGATACATTAATGTCAAATATTTTACATTTTTAATAGGTGGTGTACAATTCACAGAATGGTGGTAAGTAGTTTAAAAGTGCAGTATGTCAAGCAATGGAGGATTCTATTATACATTGCAAATACAGGAATAAATACCTACACTGCATTTTACTAAAGTGCAATGAAAAAGGGAAAAGCTATGGAGGGAAAACAAAGATTCCCTATCCTATAGAGAAAATGTAACCAATTGGAAGGCCTGAGTCAGTAGTACAGACAGAGAATACATATAGCTTGTGCTAAGCATGGTTGTTCTGAAGCTTGTCAAATGTGTGTTTAGTTAAATTTTACAAGCACTTAGTACTTGTTAAATTTTCTCTTTTATTTACTCTTTCCCATTTAATGAGGCAGAGGTTTGGTGATGGATAATAACTGACAGAGAAATAGCCTGAAAATTAGAAATGCTGCATGATCTCCATGGCTTCTTTAGGACTGTGGAATTTGTCACCAGTATAGCACATCTTTAAGGAAATCCCTCTTGCTGCCCTACTGTGTATCTGAAGACTTGGGTTTGGCATATTTTGTATTTATTTATTTATTTTAAGAGAAAGAAGGTATACTCTCGTTGCCTTTGGACACAAGCATGCGACATATTTTCAATTAGGATGATTCAGTACCTCTGGATTTAATCCAGTTCCTAGCCCTAACTAGAGTAGACCACTATATCAACTGTCAAATGGCAAATTAACCTTTGTGCAAATCTCATCGATTTTACTGGTCTATTTTTAATAGAATGAGCAATTGCATTATTCCTGTTAGGAAAGAACTTTCCTTCTGGTTTTTGCATCAGACCATGAGTGGGCAACTTTGGGGCCATCCATTGGTCCTGATTATTGATTATATTCACTTGGAGTCCAATGACATCTGGAGGACCAGGAGATGCCCTCACATGGAATTGATTCATGCAGTACATTTGTGGTAAACCAGCTATATTGGCTCTTTGGGGTCCCACACTACACCAGACTATACCATTTGGGGCCAGAAAGGTCATGACAGAGATATCAAATGGTGTGGAGAAAATGAGTGGAGGAGAGCTTCTTCCTCTCTTTCACAATACTGGAACCTAAGGGTCATCTAATAAAGCTGACAGTTGGGGGTCTCAGGGCAGATAAATGGATCTGCTTCTTCACATAGCCCTAGGCTAAGCCATAGAATTTACTATAAATGATGGCCATCAACTTGCATGGCTAGAAAGTAGATAGGTCCAGGCAGGTTAAGCCAGTGTGGTATGGGGTTTATTAAACCACCTTACAGCACAGTTTGAGGAAGATGCATTCAGACAAAGCCAAAACAATATTGTAGCAGAGTACGAAAGCAAAAACTCCCATCTGTTTTTATTGGCAATGCACTGACCACTTTTCACCTTTTAATGAAGAACTCATAGACACAGTTGATTCATCCAAAGTTCTTGGAGGCTTTCTCTTCAGTTGCAATACGATACAAATATATACAAAATCTCCTCTCCTACCTCTTATCAACTTCTCTATCTGCTTTACACCAATGCACAGCTCCAAATCACAACACAACCAACCAGCAAAACAGCCAACAACTGGCCTGTCTTCTGGTTCTCTTATGTGTAATCATTGTCTGGTGCCACGCAGCATAATGCAACCTTTGAGGTAAGTTTGCATCATGCCATGTGCTCTGACTCAGCATGCTATGGCTATTCCATAGAATATGTGTCACCTATCACTCAAAGTATTTTCTCAGTGGGTTAAAGTCATATTTCTCCAACAGTTTGAGTGTCAGACTAGGACCCCAGGATACCAGGGTTGTTTACTGGGTGACCTTGGCCAAGTGACACTCTCTCGGCCTCAGAAGGAGGCCATGACACACTCCATATGAACAAATATTGGGGGAGAAACAAACAAAACAAAATAACCCAAAAACCAATTTGCCTTAGAGTTGCCATAAACTGGAAATGACTTAAAGGCACAAAATAGCAAATAATCATGTTGGCTATCATGCATCACTGGAAGAAAGCAAATACCAGTTTCTGGGGAACAACAGTGGGAGACAACTATACCTTTGTATCCCTTTTATGGGTGCTCCTTATTCATCTTCAGTTTGCAAGACCTGAGAAGGGCTGCTGATAACAAGATAAGAATCGCATGAATTCTGAGTGGAAATATTATTTTCTATGCAGAGAAAAATTGTTTCCTGTTGCTGTTGTTGTTGTTGTTGCTGCTGTTGTTGTTGTTTTTGTGTGTTTTTGGTCTATATCTACGGTAGATGGCAGGTGGTTGAAATTTTGGGGCACTGTTTACATCTGTTCCAGTGATGGTGTCACACAATACTTACCTTGTATGTCTAATTCTGTATAAATTTTGCAACACAATTTAACTCTGGGCTAGTAAAATGCCCCATTTGCTAGATTGAGGATTAGATCTCTCTTGTTGAAATAAGAGGAATTTCATGACAATTAACTTTGGATAAATCTTATCCAGCAATACTACGGGGGGTTGTGCATAATTAGCCAATCAAAGATGGCTTCCCCATTATTTTTTTCTTGGCTGCTTTCTTCCTTCTTTCCTCTTCTCCTTAATTCCATCCACTCCAAATTAATCATCATAAACAGTTTCATTAACTATAATGGCCACAAGTTGTTTAGCATATTATACGCCAATAATACAATCAAGTTTATTGTACAATTTTAATTGTTATGAGAAGTGTATAAAAAGGGTCAGTACATAAAAAACAAAACAAAAACTAGCCATTAAAAGCCAATTTTCTACACAAGCTTTTAGTGGTTAAAAACCACTACCAATAAGAAATTACCACCATATTGTTGAGCAAAATCTAAAATGATCATTCTGTGATGATATTTGCACCCCTTCTGAGTTATAGTGCTAATCTTCTCAATGCCCTTTTTGCTTGCTTCTTTTGAGTTGTAAACATCCATTCTTCTTTTTTTAAAAAATATACTTTGATTTTGCAGAAAATACTCTAGGCTCTCATGCCTTCTACAATCAGTAAACAGTAATAGTAATAGCTGTAGCTGTATTCAGACATAGGGATGAATGAATCTGTAGTTGGATGCCTCTTGATAAGTCCAAACTAGAGTAGACCCAATAAATCAACTTATGAATGTGTGTCAACACCTGAGTAAATCCAATTGATTAAATGTGGAAATTTTGAAAGTGTGCATTGAACAAAGTGTACATTTTAAGTGTGCCTAAAACACTGTTTAAACACACTTACCTGAATGGTAGGAATGTGTTCAGTGTTTCAAATGTGTGCAAGCATGTACAGATTGAAAAGATACACCAAAAGGATGAATTTCTTCCCTCAAAATACCAGAATAAAACCCCAACAGAACTGGAAAGGACATGGAGGAAGGAACAAGATAATGCAAGAGGATGTGGGCTTTGTAAGTAAGCATTTCTGCAGGCATTTGAATATGCCACAGTGCACATGACCTACATTTCATATATTGTCAGTTGCATGCATAGTGGAGTAATGTGCAGAAATAATATTTTTTAAAAAAATTACTAGCTTTTTTCTTTCTTTCTCTCTTAAAATATTTATACCTAGTCCTCTAGTTAAAGATCCTACAGTATAATATCATATTAAAACAACAACAATTAAACAAAATGATTTTAAAAGGTGAAACACATATTAAACAATTAGCAACTTAAAAGAAGACAGATTAAAATCAGTTGAAGGACTTTAAGACAACCCAAAACTGTGCACACAGGTGGATCTGGAAAAAACCCTAAGCCTTTTCTAAAATTAATTAAACAATTGTTTGCACTTTCAGAATGATAGGTATTCTGAGGGATGCCCTCTCCAGACTGGACCCGCAGCTTCAAATCCTTGGGCTTCTGTCACTCACCTTGCTCCCTTTCACTTAAAAACCCCTCCCTGGATCAAGTACTTGGGCATCAAGGTGATTCCTAAATGGACAAGTGGATGTGTTGTTCTGTGGGTTCACTGTGGTAAATGTGATCAGACACAGGAGGCTTACCATATGTAAATCACCATTAAATAATCAGAAATAATGCAAAACCCATGACTGGCATTCACACTGCCACTCATTTCTCTCATCAGTAAATTGTAGTGGAGGCATCATCGCCCGCTCACCCCATCAATAAAGTGTCCATGAAGCTGAAGATCCCGTTATTGCCAAATGGCAGCTCCAAGGACACCTTACTGATGGGATGAGCGAGCAATGACGCCTCCACTACAATTTATTGACAGGACAAGAACATGGCGGTGTGAATGCTAATCTCAGGTTTTGCATGATTTCTGATGATTTAATGGCTATTTATTCACAGTAAGCCTCCTGTATGATATTCTGCTCTGTCAAAATTTAACAGGGAGCAGCCAGAAACAGTTGTAAAAAGGAATAAACAATCAGAAGTTTATTATTACACAATTAAATCAAACATTAACCCCTGAATGATTTAAACTTTCACAGCTCCCCAAAATCCTATTCAGTTCCTCCCGCTGGTGGACTGTCTCATGCCTCTGTCACAGCTCTATACCTTCCTGCAAACTTATCCCAACCTCTATGCCATATTTCTTCTATCTACCTGCAATCTTATCCCTATCTGTATGGCATCTTTCTCCTATCTTCCTGCAATCATATCCCTATCTGTATGACATCTTTCTCCTATCTTCCTGGAATCTTCTCTCTACCTCTATGCCATATTTATCCTATCTTCCTGCACTCTTATCCCCTCTATGCCATCTTTCTCCTATCTGCCTACTGTCAGAAACAAGCTTCATTTGGGGAGACTTTCTCTCTCATAGCCAGCCTTCACAGCATTCTCTGAGCTGTGATTGGGTGGTACCAACCAGGCTTGCCCAGCTCTTCCCTTCATGGTGCCAATTGGGCGTCTAAGGAAAGGATGTTCCATAACTAGGTTGTCATATTAGAGAAGGCCCTCTTTCATGTCTTCTGAAGCATATTGTCCCGAGTGATGAGACACAGATGAGGGCCCCACTAGCAGATCTCAGACATGCCTATGTAGAGAAAATCAATTTAAATTCAAAGTCTACATAGATGGAAGTGTTCATTTCTGCAGATCTCTTCCCTCAAAGTTTTGAACACACAGTTTGTGTCTGTTTTTCCTTCTCAAAAGGGACTCCTAGCTCTTCATCTATTCACATAGAAGGAACTGGGTAAAGAAAGTGGCCAAGCACATCACCAGATCATGCCAGAAGTGCCACAGAATCCATAACAACATCAGCCTAATGAACATTTCAGCTTTTATCAGTTGCGACTATGTCAGCTCTAAGAATTGGCAGGTGCAAGCTTCAATGTCTATACCTCCACTGGCATGCCAGACTTCCAAGCTTGTGCCTGGACTACTTCTTGAGTGAAGGATATTGGCCCCGACTTGGCATAGAGACCCTATGCAGAAATGAAAAGGGGTTCCTTCTTTTCAGAAAGAATGAAATTTTCTCTTCCTTCCCCCAGTGGCTGAGAAGAACTCTACTCCCCGCTTTGATTTCCTCACCTTCTCATTTATTATCCCTGTCTTGGTTAGGCTATGCAACATTTCCCAACCATCCTTCCCCCTGGCTGCTTACCAAAGATAACCTGCTGATCTGCTCACCTGGGAATCTGCTCAAGGTGTCAGCAATGTTTGTCTGTCATCTTCATGGTGCCCCTCAGGTCAGCACATCCATTACACACTCATTGTGTGAAGAGAAAAAAAAAAGCCTTCCCTCCAGCCCCTCTCGGATAGAAATTTATGAGCGTGATGAAAAGGGCTGTGATCATATCCTGGATAAGCCAATGCAACTGGGCAAAAGAAGTTGGCACTTTCTAAGTGGGCTCAGAGCATAGTGATAGAGTTCATGTTTTGCATGCATAAGGTCTCATGTTCAATCCTAGGCATCTTCATCTACAAAGAACTCAGCAGACAAGGATCAGAAGGTCTTTTGCTTTTGAGTGACACTGCTATTCAAAGTAGGAAGTACAGAGATATAAACAGCCCAGTACCATTGTGCCTGTGATGCCATCCCTCTTGCTTCATTCAAATCCTGCCACAAAAGTCACCATTCCCATTAGCAATTCCCTTGCTCTTCTGAGGCCCTGATAGGCACAGAATCACATATTGCTTCCCTGTTTACCTCCACCTTTTCTATCTTCCCTCTTCCCTGCTATTTGCTGTGTGATGTTAGATTGCAAAAGTCTTAGGTCAAGGACCTGTCCTCTCATATTCTGTACAGTACTATGTAATCAATGTGCTAAATGAATAAATAAATGCATAAATGGAGTTTACTGACAGCTGTTCCCAATTAACTGTACAGAATTACAGGCCCATTTGGCTCTTACTTAATCAAGAACCATGAGATGTCATGTCCTGCCTGGAGGAGGCCTCTTCAAATGCAGAAGGGGAAGAAATGAGCTCAGATAACAAACTCCAGCCAGAACCAGAGGAGGCTGGCAGCCTTGCCTTAGAGCTAGGGAGGGCTGGTAGACCTACTCTGGAAGCAGAGCCTGGATCATCCCATGTTGACCTTGATGAAAATTCATTGGAGGCCAAGCTACTGCATCCTCTGGAGCACTGCAGATTAAAACAACAGCATAAGCAAGTGTATGTCCTACCTTAAAAGGAAATATTGGGATAATGAGTACATCTGGCTATAAATTAACACAGCCAAAGCTATGTCTGTGCCACAGAACAACAGCTCCGTTATCTTTGGCAGTCCCCGTTTTCATGTTTCCTGAACTTCAGTTTGCTTTTGGGGCTTTTCCCCATTCTATGGCAGGATTTTGACTCTGCTTGGACTGTCCTTTTTATGTAGACCCTGAAATGTCTTGAGTGGATGTTCTGCATGCTCTCTTTATGGCCCTGGATTGACTTTGTTTCTCCTTTGCTTTTTAAACTGAAGATGTATTCTCACTTGCTACTTGGAAATGAGACATTCTTATCCCTTCTCCTGTCAGATACAGAAATGCTCTGGAAATAGCTATCCCTCTGCCCCTGGATTCAGTTATCCCAGACTGTTCAATGCATTTCTCCCCTACTGTACTGCCTTTAAATATATGGTTCTTTGTTTTCCCCCCATAGCAGTTTGTACATGCACAAGGCCATCTTTGGCTAACTCAGACATTTTGTTTCTCTCAGTATGAGTTTGAGTTATCTGTTTGGACTACAATTTCCACAATTTCTCAGCCAACATGGCTGGTGGTAGTCCAGAAAGTATTTTTCCAACTGTTTTCTATACCTTCTCAAGCAAGAAGTCAAAAGAAAGATCTCCCCAAACCCTGCTACCATTGACCCTTTGGGCTGTAATGTTAAGCGCTGGCTCATTAAGAAAGTGAGAGAAATCCCTACTGAATCCATTCCCAAATATGGAAATGGAAATGTAGCTCTCCTTCAGTATTCCCACTCCTCTCAATTGTGCATTGTGGTTCTCTTGTCCAATTATGTGTATAAATGTGGATATTAGGGAAAATAAAATTAGGATGAAGAAAATGCTGCCAAAACCACAAACAAAAATACAGCTGTTACCATAAATGTACACAAAAAGGCTACAACCCTACAAACAGACCCATGTTTAGGCAAAATTAGGGGGCTTCCTCAGGCAGCAGTGTAGGTGAGTGAGTGGGGTGGTGGGGGGTAGAAAATGATGGCAAATGTTGAAAGACAGTGCTTATGTGCCACAAGTCTTATTATGCTCACTGCCCCCCAACAAGCCTTTTTCCCTGAGGTGAATGTTTTTTCAAGTGTCAAAAAGCCCTGATGAGAAGAATGCAGGACTGATGAGACGAGGAAGGATTTCTGTTCAGAACAGAATATTCCTGCCTAGAAACAGAGGAAATGATTCCTGCAATGAAAAATGCCATTTTTGTGTGTGCAAAACAACCATGTGTGAATTTTACACAGGATAAGTCTTGGGCTTTACATTGTGAATGGGCTTTAAAAACAGTGTGGTTTTCTAAGACTTTCTCATTGTGGGATGTAAATTGCTGAAATTAATCATTGCTCAGGGTGCATCTACACTGTAGGAATCATGTAGTTTGACACCACTTTTAAGTGCTGTAGCTCCATCCTATGGAATCTTGGCATTTGTAGTTTTACAAGATCTTTAGCTTTCTCTGCCAAAGAGTGCTGATGCCTCACAAAACTAGAACCCCTGGATTCTATAGGATGGAGCCATGGCAGTTGAAGTGGTGTCAAACTGCATTATTTCTACAGTGTAGATGCAACCTGAGTAAAGATTTACATCCCAAATCATTAGCTGTCTGATAAGATGTGGACCCTGTGACTTATGGTGCATCTGGCCTATGCTTAGTAAAAACTGCAGACAGAGAATAGTATGCATAAAATGTTTGCTGGAGCAGACTCCTTACACTTCCTTCTGAGAGGCCTCTTGTCCTTTCTCCCAAGAAACAAATGTTCTTAATAAATGCATCTGTGCCACTGCTTGGAAAAGCAGTACTACCGCTGCTGTCTAGGAAGTTGGAAGGAAGCTGGGTTGACACTGCAGGTGGAGAATAGACTGTAACTTAAGTATTATCTCTGTCTTCACCCAGAGGCATTGCCACAGCTGGTGGCAGTAGAAACACCAAGTTAAAGAGGTATTTTGGGAAGAAAAAAAATGGAACAATGTGGTGAAGTGGGAGGAAGGAAGAAGTTCCAAGAAAAAGAAGAAGATATGAGTACAAACAAATAGAAAACAGAGTCCATGTTTGCCCCTTTGATTGTGTTAAGGAGGGGAAATTCCAATTTGGAGCCCAGAACCATCTTTCATGAAGCTGAGCAATTCCTTGCTCCCCCCCCCCCAGCAGCCAATCATTCGGCAGGTCAAGTCAAAATGGGCGATGGTGCCAGCAGCTCCTGCTGCCCTGATAATCCATTTCATTCCAGGCATGGCGACATCCCCTCTTGCCAGCTGCCATTTCCATTTACCTTTTATACAGCTGACATAATGTGTCAATGTGTTGGAAGCAGTAAAACCGTCACAAGGAAGCCATTGCAGAGATAAATAGCAACCGGGCGCTTGATCATCCTTAATGATATTAAAGCACAAAGAATGACACTTTGAGAAAAAAGAGAATGTCTCATTTCTTGAAATGGTGTTTCACTGCCTTTGGGTTGTGCTGTCACGTAAAACCAGACAAAGCCTTTTGCTCTATAATTCTCAGTAAAATGACCATCAATGAAAACCAAGCAAACAATTCACACCTCTCCACACACAGTTGCAATAATAAACTTTCTGTGACTCTAGTCTTCCTGAATATAGACCACACCTTTTAACTGTGTGGATTTATCTGTATCAAATGCTGCATGAGTTATCCATATTAAATTCAGGAGTATCATTTGTAAAGTGTAACTATCCCCCCTTGCGTCATCACTGCACATATGTTGCACTGCACAGAATAAAAAATAAACAAAAAGAGACAGGGTATAAATATTATATGTATATGTATAATAGGTATATAAAACATATAATAAAACACTAAAATAATCAGTTATTCAACTTAACACTGTACTGTGTGGGGAATGAAGGAGAGGAGGCATTCTTATTTTATATAAGTCTATATTCTGGTGTTGCCTTTTATTTGGAGGAAGAAATGGACAACACAAAATTCACATTAGCCCCTGATGAAAAGTGATAGTCAAAACACATCTAACATTCATTTAAATGAAGAACTGGCTTTGGACCACTTTTTTTCCTTCAACAAATTATTTATGTCCCATGGATTTCTCCCCGTACTGCTATGTATAGTGTGGACCATGTAGTGGTAATCTGAATTACTGATCATTCTATATTTCATGATATTTGCTATATACTTTTACATATATATATAGATAGTAGGCCCTTGGTATCTGATGAGGTTTGGTTCCAGGACCCTCCATGAATACTAGAATCTGTGGGTGCTTAAGTCCTATTATATACATTGGTGTAGTAAAATGGTGTTACTTATATTAGATGCAAAATCAAGGATTGCTTTTGGGAATTTATTTTCAAGCCATGGAGGGGTGAATACATGGGTGCAAAATCTGTGGATCCAGTGTGGATGAGGGGGACTGCATATGCATTGGGCCCTTAGGATCCACTGGGGTTTGGTTCCAGGTTTCCCGGTGGATACCAAAATCTGAGGAAGCCCAATGTCCCATTAAATACAATGGCAGAGTAAAATGGTGTCCCCATATGAAATAGCAAAATCAAGGTTTGCTTAGAGAGAGTGGGGGGGGGGAGGCGGAGAGTATTTCGAAGCTGTGGGTGCTTGAATCCATAGATATGGAGGGCCAACTGTATAAATATATTTATATTTTATATTTCTATACTAACTCTTTTGGTTTACGTTTTGTTCTTTCATGGGTTCCTGTTCAGAGTCCCAGTGATCACATCCCTTCCCATTCTACTCTCTCCTCCTACAACTTCCGTTGTCTCCTCCTGATAGACACTCAAAAGCGCTGTGGCTACCCTGCAATTTAGGGAGGTAAATCCTGGACTATTTCGTGCTCATGTGAAAGGAAAAAAATTAATCATGGGAGTAAACAATTGTGAGAGAGAACAAAATACTTCCTCTTCAGTATTCTTCTCATATTGGTGCATTCAGATATATTGTGGAGCAATTGTTCTGCAGAGAAAAACACATGGGTTTTTTGTGTGCAAAAATGTTTTCTGTACAGGAAACCCATTTTCTAGACAGAAAGCAGACTTTGTTTGTTTTTGGGATGACTGAGTAACAAAATAAAATTGTTGAAAATTGTAGCTGATCTTTCCTTCTTTTGGATGGGCTTTCCCTGCTGTCAGCAAACCTATTTGTCAACCTGGGACCTAGAATCCCATTGTGCAAATCACACTCTGTTGGCCTAAGTGGAAGACATCTTGCCAAGAAAACCCCAGTGCACCCCTCCCCCAGAGCCATTCCCATCTTTATATTCCATCCAAAATTTTAATTCAACCCCTGGAGGTAATTTCCCATGTTCTAGCAAAAGAAGATGGGAAATTACCTCCATGGGATGAATTAAAATTTTGGATGGAATATAAAGATGGGAATGATTCCAGGGAAGGGATGCACTGAGGTGATATTCAGTAAAAAAAAGAAAAAGCAGAATGTTAAAATATATAGGTATGAAAGAATTTTATAATTTGTTTTTATGTTATTTTTTGTAAAATTTCAAAGTACTAAATTAAAAAACAAACAAACAAGAAAACCCCAGGATGGGGTGTCATAAGCCAGAATTGACTTAAAGGGAGAGAACAAACAACAGATTTCTGGACTGAACCCAGCACTGGTGCCATACCACTGTTGTTTAACCACCAAAAAAATAAAAAAATAAAAAAATGTATAAATGCTTTGAAACAAATGGATGAAGGAGTCTGACCTCCCGCATTTTCAAGTGAGACAGTCTAATTCACATTTTCCGGATGAATGTATGGATAAGAACTCAGTAATCCTTTGGATTCCACAGTTCCCTGTACTGAGTGATGCAAATCTCTGTTTAGGAAATATATACAAATTTGTAAATATTATTCTAAAGATAGACAACTGCCCTGGGGCAATTGTACTATTTAATTGTCTATATGGCCTACAGGGTCACATTGGTCTACCATGACTATGGGCCACATAGATGCAAAACCAATGGTAAAACAAAACTTCTGGTGAAATTTTCAAGAATGCTTTTTTAATGTATAAACTGATCTGTCCATTCCTAGATACAGCCTTTCCCAATGTCATCTCACCCAGTCTTTTTTTTTCTTGAAAACTGCAAGTTGTTCAGAAAACAAATAAAAAAACCAAACCTCTCCATTTACAGTACCCTCCCTGCTTCCAGACTTCATCAGCCTAGGTGTTTTCAGGGCTGCAAAGCAATGAACTTTCCATCAGTCGCATCGTCAGCTAATTAGCCCTCCTGATTACAGTAATTACTATTGATTCACTCCTGAATGACTTCTTAAGTAGCCAAGTGCAAGTTATGCTTGAAAGTAAAGACCCACATATGAATATTAATCCAGCCATTTCCTTTTGTTTATGTTCTCTTTCCCACCTCTCTTCCCCATTCAGTCCCAGAGGTATAGCTTGCAATTTTATATATGCTTCAATTTGATAAGGGGAGGGTGCCAGAGGAGGGTGTAAAGCTCACTTCACTGGTATTCAAATCTCACAAGAAGAACTTTAACATGCTGGGAGAGAAAGATGTTTTGCATAATGTGGGAAGAAAACTTGTAAAGCAAATGAAACACACATCACTTCATAGTGTTTAACCAGGAAAGTTGAGGAGGAGCCAAATTGTGCTAAAATCTGAACTACTTTTGAGTTTGATGCATGGCAAGATAAAGTCTAGCTCAATGTGATCATTGACCTTCTTCATTAGAAGATTCAGGGGTATGGGAAGCAAAAATGAAGGTATTGAAATCAAGAGACCATTTGTAATTTGGGACTTATTCTCTGCGAAATTCAAAAAACATGTTTTTGGCATAGAAAACAGCATTTTCAGTGCAGAAAATTGTGTTTTGGGCACAAAGATACCACAAGCAAATCCTGTGCAAAATAAGTTCCACACTGTGAAGAGTGTTGTCAGTCCAAGATTGTCCTTGCTTGGTTTCCCACACAAGAAACATGCTTTCCACTCATTTTTTAAAAAATATATTTTTCAATGTTCTTTTCATTCCTTTTTAACCATCTTTCAGAATTCATTCACATGTGAATCCAAAAGAGACTCACTTTTTAATTCACAAGCACATTTGTTTGGAAGGTGAAGATCAGGTGAACTCACATCAAAATTCTTCCAGTACTTTCAAACATAATAGAGGGTTGCTCCAACCATTTTGCTTCCTGAGACCAACCCTAGTCAACACTGGCCAAAGTAAAGAAAGCCTGCCAATTTATTTTGTTGTATCAAGGGAGCTGGGAATGTTTAGCCTGGAGAAGAGAAGATTAAGAGGTGATATGATAGCCCTGTTTAAATACTTGAAGGGATGTCACATTGAGGAGGGACCAAACTTGTTTTCTGCTGCTCCAGAGAACAGGACCCGGAACAATGGATGCAAGCTCCAGGAAAAGAGATTCCACCTCAACATTAGGAGGAACTTCCTGACAGTAAGGGCTGTTCGACAGTGGAACATACTCCCTTGGGGTGTGGTGGAGTCTCCTTCCTTGGAGGTCTTTAAGCAGAGGCTGGATGGCCATCTGTTGGGGATGCTTTGATGGAGAGATCCTGCATGGCAGGGGGTTGGACTGGATGGCTCTTGTGGTCTCTTCCAACTCTGTGATTCTATGATTCTATGATCAAGCAGAGATCCCCTGAGTGTCTCTTCTCCTATCTAGCAATAAAAACAGAATAAAGATAGAATAAGAGAGAGCAAGCATGGTGTAGTGGTCTGAACTTTGGACTACAACTGTGGAAACTACAGTTCCATTCTCCACTTGGACATGGAAACCCACTGGGTGATCTTGGGCAAAACATAAACTCTGGAGGATATTGACGCCTTCCCATTGGTTGAAATTCACAGGTATACTGCCTTTTGTGCATAGATGTTCCATGTACCTGCCATGTCAAAATAACATTGATGGGCCTATCTTCTATTTATTTATATCCTCCTTTTGTTTAAGGAATGTGAACTAATAGCCATTCAGCAAGTCTGGTGGGTGTGGATTCCACAAGTAAATTGCTTATTGTGTGAATAAGTACACTGTTAGTAATCTTGAATCTACTACCCATTGGTTTTATTGGCTGACTGTGGGTTGAGTATTACGGAACAGAAAAATTACTTTGTCTATTTTCACTAACACAGGCAAGGGATGCATTCATTTTTCTCAACAAAAGAAGCAGGGAGATTTGTACTCAGTCCAAGCACAACTGGAATGAATAGATTTCCCCCAACAACTAAAGAAACTCACAAATGAAACACTCATGTTAGATTATCCTCATTAATCTGATCAACATATGCACACAGGTTTGTCTGAAATAACCCAATTACTATTGAAAACCACTGACAGCTCTGATTAAATTCTGATTTAAAACCCACATTTGTAACCTGTGGTTGATGGCTTCCATTGATTATTATCCAAACAATCAATTAATGGTTCAGTGGAAAACAAAGCTACCTGTTGGAGCATAAAAGCATAGCATGCATTTAGATGTTTATAACTGAGGAGACCAGGAACCTCTTATGCCTGAAGACTTTGAAGAAACCTATTTATGGACTTTTGCTTTCAGAAGAAAAGGTCACAAAGAGTAGGCCTTTCCTTTGTAAAAAGGAGATAGAATAACATTCTGAAACACAGATATTATTTTCAGAACCCTTCAAGAACCTAACAAGGTAACTACATGTCGGTTGAGCAATTCTTTGTAAAAAAATACACTAGTACAATCCAAATTTTCATTCTATATGGATAGACCCTATCAGGAAGATCATGGGTATGAATTTACAGGACCTGAGCACAGCAGTGGAGGAGAGGGGGGTCTTGGAGATGTTGCATCCACAGGGTCACCATAAATCAGGGTCAATTTTAAGGCATTTAACAACAACAACAAAAACAACACACTTTCTCTGCACATATAGAGACATAGAACCAGCAAACATTTATCTGTCAGGGGAGGGGACTGACTGCAGGGCCCCAGTTTCATCACTAACCATAGTTGGAGAGGCAGAAGAAATGACACATCCACCATAGAAGGGGAGACCATTATTAAATTGTGTTGGCCTATACACTGAAATTCCCTATTCACAGCCAAACATGAGCAACAGTATCCAGTAGAACATATCCTCAATAAAGGCATACAAAGCTAGAAGCTAAAGAAAACTGGTTTCATGGGATATGGTTGAAGAGAACTTGGCAACACTTGTCTGAAAAAAAAAAAACCAACTTATTCTGAAGCACTAATGAAGAAGTTCCTATTTGAGAGCTCAAGATTGAGAATCGACTGTCAAAATGAATTATTCTCTCACCATCAAATGTTATGTGTTCAAGATTTTGCAAAGCTGTTTAAAGACTGTTGCATCTGTTCTCAAGGCATCCTCTGTTCTCTGCAGTGTGTCGAAAGAAGCATACAATCCAACTGGGTTGAAACACAGAATAATTCTACACGGAACATGAACAAATCTTTGCAGGAAATCTTGTTTTCACATGCAATTGAAAAGCAAAACAAAACATTGTATTCTTTTAACTGATAGAAAATCCTCTAACTTTTTAATACCAATATACACAAAGTTCTCCCAAAGGTTAATAAAAGCAGCAGCAGCTTCCATTCCACAGACCTAGCAAAGCATGCTCAGATTTTTAAATTCTTGCAAATCAGATGCATCTTTACAGAGCTGTGTATTTTGTGTGAATCTTGAATAATGGTTAGAACCAGGGCAATCTTCATTGTGTTCATGAGGCTGCAATGGTAGACTCATTTTTTTTTATTTTTTTTTTGGCAATAAGTCCCTGATGACTTCAATGGGACTTAATTCTGAGCAAATGCGTATAGGATTTTGCTGTACTTCTGACAGTGAAATATTTTTACTATTTGTTATTTTAATTAATTAATTAGTATTCCATCTTTCTTCTAGCATCTTACAATACAGCTTAAAGCAGAGAGCTACAGCAGAGAACAGCTAAAATCAGTCAGAAAAGTAAAAAAGAGCACCTAGATTAAAAGAAATGAAGTAAACTAACATCCTAAAATGAAATTGAATTAATAACAACGTGAAAGCATTTTTATTTACATTGCCCCTTATGTATCCTGAAATGTTAAATAATTTGATATTGCATTCACCAAACTAAAAGGAATCCCTGCAAAACAGTCAAGAAAGGTGAAATAATCCAAAAATAAAAGTACAAGGAAGGCTACAACAAGATGCATGTCCTGCTGAAATGTTTAAAGACAGGAAATCAATAAGTTTCCTTTTTCAAACTGAGGAGGAAGTCTCCACAAGCATTGTTTCCCCTGGTAGACAATGTCCCAATACACCGAGGGAAACAAAAAATTAATAGTGGATATCATTATTCTCCCCCCTAACTTCCATTTTTTTAAAGAAACAAACAATAGTAGCACAGTTCATATCACAGTCTATGCAAACAAGGTAAGAGGAAATTAAAAACGGACAGGCATTTTAAAAGGAGATTGCAAAATAATTGCAAATAATCATTGCAAATAAACAAAAAGCAACCCGAATCCCAGACATACATTAAGCTAGCTTGACAGCTCTATTGTTTGGTTGTCCCATTGTTGGTCAAAAAGATATATTCACACGCTTGACTGTCTGCTAGAAAATAGACAAAAGGCTTGTCCCCCCCCCCCGCCCTAAAGCAGAGTGCCAGTTTCAGCAGAATTCAGCCACTCTTGTTCTCTTGCTCTTCCCCGCCTCCTTTCCTTGCTCTGAAAAGCTTCTCTTCATGGTTGGCTCTTCACCAGCCCCCCAGAATATTAAAAATCCATTCATCTATGCAATATGTGTTTCCCCCTATTAAGCACATTTATCTCTCTCTCCTCGCTCGCTTCCTCCCCCAAAGCAGCATCCAGTGGTTAAATGCAGAACTGGAATGATTATTTATATAACCCAAGTCCAAATTAAAGTGGTATTTAGGGCACTGGCGTTAATATGGAGTCTTGCTCAGTTGCTTCCCCCTATGGATAATAACAAAATGGATAATAATAAAGGAGACGATAGAAGAGCCCCCACAAACCAGTTGTTTGGGTTTGTGGGGATTATTTTTGGTTAACTTCTTGTTGGCCAGTCCTGCTTTAGCTTGTGCAGAGCTGGAGGCTAGTGATTCATAAACACCATTCATACAAAAGCACAGTCCTTGCATGATACAAAAAGCAGCCTTCCCTCGCCTCCCCCTCCGAAAGAGAATTGGGGCGGGAGCAGAGCACTTGGTAGCAAGTGCACCTCTGAGCCATAGTGGGCCCTGGTGACTGGGAAAGACCCCCATAAAACAAAGGAGGAATCATCCTACCTTAAAAGCAGATCCTCATTTCTCATAGTAACAGCAGATTTGGGACAGCGCATGCTTTCTACACCGATCTTTGCAACAAAAGCCGGTTCAGAAGTGCGCTCAAACATCAATGCCACAGTCGCTACTCACTAATGGCTACTCTCTCTCTCTCTCTCTCTCTTTCTCTCTCCTTCTGTCTCTTGCCAGATGCTGAGTGGCAGAGCAAGGGGGCCCCTGCAGATTCACTGAACAGAAATAATCCTCTCTGACAAGTTATGTTGTCTGGGCATATTTTACATTAATGCACAAGGCTGCCTATAGGGGTCTTGTTTGTGTTCACTCTTCCTTGGCTGGTGTGAGGTTCTTCTTCTAATTGCCATTGATGAAAATGAAAGAAAGAATATGTAGTATCTTTCAAAGATGGAGAGGGAGGGAACACTCACAAAGAGAAGGGAGAAACACAGAGGAAAGAAAATCACTCAAGGAGCCATTCTTTCTTTCGTCTCATTTGCCCTAACTAAGAAACCACTGGCAATTTCACAAGCATTTTGAATGTTTACAGCCAGACAGAAGTTTCTTACACTTCAAGAAACTGGAGGCTAAACTCTTTTTCTGAGGCTGGAGATTCCCTGCGTGAGGATTTTCTGCACACTTGAGAATAGCTTTTTTGGGATGCACCCACACATATCAAGAAAACGGACCAAAAGTTTGATTTAGGGGATTAAAGTTATTCTCTCTTTGCCATTTTTAGCTTGCTGTTTTCTGTTTTAATGAAACACTCCAATGGTATTCTGGGATGGCGATTAGTTCAATGGAAACGCTACAGGTTTGTAAAAGGAAATAGCTATTCTTTTTTCTCTTTGAAACAAGATCAAGCATTACTCCTTAATAAAGCTGGGCCCCAAAGCATTACCACATATTTAGGAGTAGACTTTACAGAATGTGAAAGGTTTTCTCAAGTATTGTGAAAACCATTCTTCTGCCAAAAACAAACAGTAACAAAGATGTTTCCCACATTTAGTATGTATCATATAAAGCAGGCTGTAATGATTGGGGTATTTTAAAAAGAAACTTCTTGCTTTCCCTTTTGAAAGTAATTATTTTTATGTATACTGTTTGCTGTTTACTTTGAGGGGAGAAGTAAGATATAATAATACGGATAATCAACATGATCATCATATGTTGATCTTTGTCTTTCACACGTACATAGTGTTTTCTGTTTTAGCATAAAAAGATGGAAATAAATTCAGTAGCACCTGTGAGACTAACTGATGTATGTTTTACCTGTTTTTAAGTTTTGCATGATTTTTAATCAGTTTTATAGTGTTTTGATATGATGTTTTTAAATTGGTCTCAAACTTCTGGTAAATGTTTTTGTGTGTGTGTATGTTAGGGAAGCTGCCTTGAGTCCTGGCCTAGAAGAAAGGTGATGAATAAATAAACAAATAAATAAAATGAGGGATAAAAAATATTTCTAGCATAAATTTTTGTACATAGACAACAGTCCACTTCTTCAGATGAAGCAGGACTTCTTTATATCTTTTAATGCTGAAACAGATGAATGCTACTAAAACTGAAAGCACTAAATTCAACCAACTGGAGTAGAAATCCATCCATCTCTTCAAGATACTTGCCCAGCTACAGACAGACATCATCATTCTTAAGAATTACATTCTGCAAGGACATCTTTCCTAAGGGACAGATGGTGAAAGATCAACAATGGATAATGATGTACCACACACAGTACAGCCGCAAACTGTGTAGCACTCTCTCTGAGGAACTCCTGAATGCTGTGTATTCTGTACAACAAAGAAGAAAATATAACGAAAGAAATCCCTAATTTAGAGCCTCAGGTAAACAAGTCTTCTACACAACTCAACAATGGACAAATCTTCTCCAAAAACAGGGGGAAAGCACATATATCAGATGCATTTTTCTAAAGGGAAAAAAAAGAGAGAAACTATTATTACTACTACAGACCTACATGACCCACAAAAGGAACATTATGAACTTTGGTAATAATATTATAAACCTATCCAGCCACATGCTGAACCATCTGTTCTAGGGATGGGGAAAATTTGTTCTTTTTTTTTTTTTGGAAAAAATATTCAAAATATTTTTTGGAAATCAAGCAACCCTGATGAGAATACTCCTGTACTGATGAAAATCTTTGCAGTTTGGGACTTTGTGCAAAATTTGCATGTACTTGTTTTGCATAGAAAACAGCATTTCCTGCAGTGGAAATAGCTTTTTCTGTGCACAGTAATTTCTCTGCAGAAAAAGCTGTTTTCAGTGCAGAACAACCATGTGCACGTTTTGCACTGAATAGTCCCAAGTTGTGAATAGGTTTTGAAAATGGTGGTTTTCAGTCTTTCTCAAAATGGGAATAAATCTGCTAACATTGCTTATTTAATTTGTCATGAATTAAATCCCTAGTCTATTCCTCATGAGGCTTGTTCTTCTTCCCCTGCCCCCATCACACAAATGAGTCAGTTCTATGTATAGACCTTCTGCTGCTTTATGCCTCTCAAGGAATTCTTCAATGACACTGACACTAGTCGAGACAACACATGGCAAGCATCACCTTAGTCTCTATAATCCAACACAGAGGAGGCACTCTGCTTTCCCTGTACTGAAAGCCTCTGTGCTTTGAGAGTTTTATTCAAGTTGTGAAAGCCCATGTAGCAGCTTGGGTAGTTGGGATCAGCAGGATCCACCCACTGCATAGAATAATTAGCAGTGGTTCGCAAGTAAAATTGCTCTTTTTTGTTGTTGTTGTTAAATGCCCTCGAATCGACCTCAGCTTGTGGTGACCCTGTGGATGAGATATCTCTAAGACCCTCTATCCTCTACTGCTCTGCTCAGCCAATACATGGAAATGGGTGGTACTGGTGTTTTCAGTGGTTTTTCTCTTATCTGTGAAGCTGGTTTGAGACAGCAGCATTAGAGGATTCCTTTCAACCTCATTATCATGAAACTGTGGAGTGCTGCAGGTTTCGAACTTGCCTCATTTGCTATCTAATATTTATGTTTAATATCTCAACTAAGGGAGGTCATAAAGAAATTTTGGTGACAGGTGCTATCACTATGCTGATGATACTGAGCTCCTTGCCATTTCTCATTGTCACTGGAGTTGTGTGGGGTGTGCAGGTGTTGGACCAGAGCCTGGAAACCGCAGTGGGTTTGATGTGGGCCAATAAACTGAAGCTGAATCCTAATAATATAAAGGTTCTATAGTTGAATAATTCTTGAGTCTGGCAACTGGGAATGCAACCTGCCCTGAATAGGGCAGATATATAGCTTGGGAGTAGTCTTAGAATCATCTTCATCACTACACTCTATGGCTTGGAGCACTCTGCACCAGCTCTGACTGGTGTACCAACTATGCCCTTTTCTGGAAAGTGATGACTTAGCCACATTGGTCCACACACTAGTAACTTCCTGATCAGACCATGGTAATGTGTTCTGTGTGAGGCTACCCTTGAAGATGACTCATAAGCTAAAGCAAATGCAAAACACAGCAGCAAGATTGGAACGCCATCCAGGCAACACCAGTCTAAAAGAAACTGTATTGGCTGCTGATTAACTTCCTGCCTGAATTCAAGGTGGCAGTGATAACAGTCAAATCACTAAATGGCTTGGTACCTCAATACTTGAAAGAGCTCCCCTCCCTATATTTGTCTGCCGGAGCATTGAAAAGAGGGGTCCCTCTTTGTTCTACCAGTGGGAGATATTTAATGGTGGAGGACACAGAAGAGTGCATTCTTGATTGTAAGATTCCTCTTGTGGAATGCCCTCTCCTTGGAGACCTGATTGGTGCCAATACGGATTTTTTTTTCAATATCAAGTTAAGATATGGCTTTTTTGGAGCTTAATTTATTTCTAAACTTGCACATGGTTTTTAAAAATTATTATAAACTTTTGACATTTCTTTAACTTGTCGAGTTTTCATTTTTTAAAAAAAAATCTTTCTAACAATATTTATTGATATTATTCTGGAACTGATCAAATAGTTTTCTCTCTTTGGTCTTCTGAGATCTCACCATAAAAGGTGGAATGAAATTTTTTGAATAAATAAAATAAAACAAGTACTAGGTCTCAGGTTGTATCTTAAGAGAGCTATCCAGGGTGCTGAACTTTTTCCACAAAACAGGTTCTTGAAGTTCAAAATTAGATCCTTTACAGTTCCAACACAAATCGAGAGCAGATTCATGGATGCCACCAGGTACCTCTGCTGCCAGGGACATACAACATCCCAAATGTCAATTATTAATTCCTTCTATATTCCTTTACAAAACAGTGCAATGATTGGAAGAAAAAGGGAGAGCATGGGAAGAAAACTAGAACTGTCAGTCACACAGCCATTCCCTTCTTCACCTTCTCACATTTTTCAGGCATTTTGACGGACTCATTGTTCAAGTGCCTCTGTTTTCCCAACCTGCTGAAGACCTTAAAAGCTTTACCAAAAAGGTGGAGCAACTGCAGGGGTCACAGGGGGCATTCCCCCCCCCCCACATTCCCATAGGCCCCACCCCCCTGCAAGACCAAAGACCCATTTTCCTTTGCAGTTCTGGAGGTGATGACAATAAGTGACATTGCATCACTTTCGGTCTCAATTTTGATAGGAACTAAAGAGAAAAACTCAGGTGGGGATAGTACAGAGGTCTAGGGTGCTTGTGTAGGTGGGCTAGGGTATCTTCATGTGTTTTTACATGTTTGGGGGGCTTTGTGCATAGTGTGAAGACATGACTAGTCTGAATATTGCAACTTTTTAAAAGGGGGTAATACGAATTTTGGAGGATTTGTGAGGAGCTTCTGGGGTGTTAAAGGTTGAGTATAGGGGTCACACGTATGGCTCATAGGCTGCACTATGCCTGCTCCTGCTTTAGGAGGTGCTAGGCTCTTTTTGGAGCAATTCAGACTTTGCTTCAGAGAAATCCTAGATCTTTGGAAATCTATCCAATTTGGCTCAAGAACTGGGACTTCTCTGAATTTGATGCCCATGCCAAGTTATGAAAAGTGATATCAAAAAGCTTTTAACAATTTAATAATGATGACATTTCAGTACAGGCAATCAAAATCTCCTAGTGTATTCAAGAGTGCCCTCTTCAGTTTACAATCAGTGTATCAAGGCTGCATGACAATAATGTACATTTAATAGTTAATGCATATTTATGCTGTCCTATTTTTTTACCATTTTTCACCACTATTCTACAAAGTAGGTTAGGGGAAAGACAGTGCCATATCCAAGATAAATTGATTAGGTGAAAGACAAGGATGTGCTTTTTGCTTTTTGAATGACTGTTCCAAGTCCATTCAGGAGTCCCACAGAGTGGTGGCATCTAGCAATGCAACCTAAAAATGGAACCTAACAGAGTGCCTGCTGGATTAGACTCAGAGGAAGGAGGGGTTAAAACTGGAGAAAGTAACATTAACAATGTAACGTGCAGAGATGATGCCATACTATTTAGCAAAAAAGGAGGAGGAGGAGGAGGAGGAGGAGGAGGAGGAGGAGGAGGCAGCAGCAAAGATCTGCAATGTCTGTTGAAGAAAGTCAAGGAAGAAGTGCAAAGACAGGTTTACAGTTGAGGATAAAAAAAAAAAAATTACCACAGATGATTTATATAACTTTAAAATAGGTGACAAAGACATAGCCCTGTTTAAATACTTGAAGGGATGTCATATTGAGGAGGGAGCAAGCTTGTTTTCTGCTGCTCCAGAGCACAGGACCCGGAACAATGGATGCAAGCTCCAGGAAAAGAGATTCCCCCTTAACATTAGGAAGAACTTCCTGACAGTAAGGACTGTTTGACAGTGGAACACACTCCCTCGGAGAGTGGTGGAGTCTCCTTCCTTGGAGGTCCTTAAACAGAGGCTGGATGGCCATCTGTTGGGTATGCTTTGATTGGGAGTTCCTGCATGGCAGCAGGTTGGACTGGATGGCCCTTGTGGTCTCTTCCAACTCTGTGATTCTATGATTCTATGACAATGAAAAAGTTAAAGATTTTCCATGGTTTCACTCAGTCATTAATCAGAATGGAAACTGTAGTCAAGAAGTCAGTAGAAGATTAAGATGCTGAAGTGAAGGAACTGGACAAGATCTTCAAATGTAAAGATATATAACTGAATGAAAAATCAGGACTGTCCATAGGATCATATTTCCCATTTCTATGCATGGCTGTGAAAGCTGGACAGTGAAGAAAGCTGAAAGGAAGAGAATCAACTCAATTGAAATATGGTGCTAGAAGAGAGTTTTGTAGGTATCATGGACAGCCAAAAAGATAAGTAAATGTCTCCACGTGTAAATCAAATCTGAGCTGTCCCTAGGAGCCAAGATAACGAAACTGAGACTGTCATACTTTTGACATATTCCGGAGAAGATATGATTCACTACAGACACCCACGCCCACACACTTAGTAGGGTAGAAACCAGAATGGATTGAGGAAGAACACAAATGGATAGACTCAATCAAGGAAGCAACGGCTTTCAGTTTGCAAGATCATAGAATCATAGAATAGAATAGATCTGACCAGGTATGTTGATAACAGGTTGACTTGGAGGTCTCTTATTCATAGTATCATTTAAGTTAAAGTTGACTTGACAGGAATTACCAAAAAAAGTGCCTGCTGGGAAAAAAAAACTTTCACCGATGGTAGGAAGTATTGATAAAACATTTCACTTGTCCAGCTCCTGAAATTTTCTGGGTGCTTTCTCCTCTCCTTCACCTATCTGGCTTGCATCCAAGCTATGTGAAGCACAGTGCCTCCCTTGTATAAATTCAGCTCTCCACTTTAGTTGAGAATTTCCATTCAGAATTACTGTATATTCCCAAATGGAATAATTTTAAAAAAAGCTGTTTTAAAGCCCCCTCCACACACACCCCAATATATATTTCAACATCAAATACTTTTAGACAAGAAATCTACTGATCTCATTTTTTGATTTTTAAAATTCATTTTGTTATGTGTAAATTTTTAAGGCTATTGTAAAAATTGTTCACCATTTTCAGCTATTGTTTCTTTCTTTGTGTTCATGTGTTATTTGGTTGGCTACTTGTGGTGGCAGAATGCCAGAATAGATAGTCCCTTGGCCTGATCTAGCAGAGATTTTCTTCTTAAATCTCTGTTAACATTTGATAAAGTTTCCTACCTCAAGTCCAAGCTCTATCACACTAATTATTCTTCCATGATCCTTATTTTAGGTCAAAAGACTTAGGTGTCAAACTTAGACTCTCCTCTCTCCCACCCATGAATAGTTCAGTTTGGAAATATATGGAAGGGTGAGAAAGAATGCAGAGCTCTGGCTACAGGACTGCTTCTTTTCTCCAAAAACTGGGTGAAACTCAATCAGCATTGCCATCAAGGAGCACAATGGCTTTCTTTTAGAATGGAGTAAAAAGTGACTTCTGCTGAGACCTTTGGGGTTCCTTCAAGAGATGAATGGAACTTCTGTTGGGAGAGTTCAGAGAAACTAAGAGTGGAAAATCTTCCATCAGCTTTGCACTTACATTGCAACTGTAGCAGAAACCCCTTAGCAAGTCTTGAATTCACAGCATTAAAAATAAAACAAAATGACTGGGTCTGCAAATAGAAACAACTAACTCTTATGGCTTTTTTCTTTCTGCTTCTTATTGGATTATTTGAAATGTGTTCCTTGTGGAATGTTTCATGAATGCTCGCAGATGTCTGCAACCCAAGAAAAGCAAGAATGAATGCAACTGCTGAGATCCTACATTGTGTTTGTGTAGTATAAATCTATATGTAATTACATGGTGGTTGTGCTACACTATTCTTCTGATGAATTTTGATGTTGTACAATAGTTTTTATAGCTCCTAATATGATTCTTTATTGTCCCATCTTGCAATGGAGAATGCACAGGGACTACCTCTATACTCCCAGTGAATCAAATGGTATATTTAAGGCCCTGGCCAATATTTATACACTATCCAAGAACATACAATTGCATGGTTGGAATCGTGTTGGTAAGCTCCACCCAGAGTAAGTTCATTGAATCTGTACTCCCAGTGAATCAAATGGTACATTTAAGGGCCTGGTCGATAGGTATACACCCTCAAAGAATGTACAATTTATGGCTGGAATCCTGTTGGTAAGTCCCAACCAGAATAAACTCATTAAATCAACAACTGAATGATAAATCAACACATACAAATCCAATTGATTAATATACCTATGGATATATTAATATATCTATGGATATATCTATGGATATATTATATTCATTTCTAAGGCAAATGCTCAGTGGCTCTCTGTGGAGAAGACGTTATCAGTTGTACCACTTTCAGATCCTTTTCACTTATGATCCAGTGCTGAGAATTACCAGTGGGAACTTATTCCCAGAAAGCATGTTCGCTACCATGAAGATGAACTTGCTGAGCACCCCAAACACTAATGGGGTTGGAACAGGCAAAATATTCAGTAGAAATAACCTTTCCCCACCACTTGCATTACCCTACATCCCTGTGAAATCCAGACACCTCAAGTTAATTTCTTGCTGACCTCATGGTGATTAATGCAAATTAAATTTCACGCTAATTGGCCTGAGCAGCTTTGCATGCAAACCCGAAATTGGTTATTTTTGCTAACGGTGTTAAAAAGATACTCCTGCTATTTGCTCAATAAGTTGAATATAAATTGTTATTAGTTTTTGGGCATGCTTGTAAAAACCCATTCAGCACCTGATGTCAGATAGGGAAGACAAAGGGAAAGCAAAGCTTCCAGAATCTTACAGCTTCCTCCCTGTCGAAATCTGGTAGCTGGGTTTGTATGTTTGTGTGTGTGTGTGTGTGTTAAAATAAAATAAAAGAGAAGCCACATGCTTCTCTTAAACTTCTTTTGACTGGCAATTATCCTTCCACCAAAATACCCCAAATATTACCCTAAAAACTAGCCAAAAACTAGCCACCCAAATAAACGACCTTTCATGACTAGAAAAATTAGGCTCACAACCAGAACATCATTCCTCCTGCTGCAGAACCAAACTTAGCTCTTCTGACATTGTGTTACTTTCAGAATCCATCCTGAAATGAAATTGAAGCATGGACCTAATTCTACTAGTGATGTTTCTGAGGCCATGCTTACCACTGGCTGGCAGTGGTTTCCTTTCATAAGCTAATTGTCTTGCTCAGGGCTTGGATGGGTGGGTAAGAGAAATTATTTAGTGGCTAGCCAGAGTATCAACAGGTACAACAAGAAAGGAGCTTCTTTCTTAAGGGTGCCTGCTGCCATCTGTGGAGAGGGGAGATGATTCTAACCATCAAGATTAACTCCTTTCTTGCTCCTTCTGCTCATGCCATTGGTTCTCTTACTACAGCAAGGCAATTATATTTAAGAAAGTGCTGTCACTTGCCATGAAGATAGCTGTTTTGCCCTCTGGGGGGAAATGAATGAATAAATAAATAAAGGTAAAAATAGAACAGAAACCTAATATATGTTTCATATCCTTGCTGATAAAATGGAAGAAAAAAAACCCTAAGAGTGTGAGAGAAAAAAATGTTTTGGCATTGCCATAACTAGGCATGTCTCATTTCAATGTCTCATGGGAACCTTGGACAGTTCTGAAATGAGGCCAGAAAATTCCTATTGTTTTGTTATTTCTGCTGAATTCCCTGGTATGAAACATTTGGGCACTCAAACATTTGAGCCGGAATTGTAAAACTTCACTTCTTTTATTCTTGCACATAAGACTTTTTTTTTTTTTTTTTTTTGCAAAAGCTTGTTTGTAAGAACATTTGCAAAATTTCTGGAAAAAAATCAAATATCTTAAACATTTCAGAGCTTTTTATACAACAAATTGCTGAGATAAAAATAAGATTTTGTGTGAAATTTTTTAAAAATGCTGAGATCCTACTTCACACTCTGTACAGAAACAGGTGGTCTTGGTTTGGAAAGGGAAAGAAAGAAGGCTATGCTCACAGAGGTCTCCTTTTCCTTTCCCTTGGAGCCCAGGTCAGTTACATCTTTGTTCTTTGTACTTGCCCCCTCTCCCCTCCTATATCTACCAATAAGGACCAGCAGCCCTCCCAGGGTTTGATAGCTGTTGAGGGTGATGTTTTGGGTGGAGTACAAAGGGGCTAGACAATAATGCCTGCACCCTCTCAGAAAAGAGACATATCAGTGGGTAAGCCAAAGTAATGTGTGTATCACTAACAGGATCCTGACCTTGATGTTTTGCACAAAATACATTTTGCACAAAGTGCAATGTCATTTACACAAATAAAATTGTCACCAAAGGTCCTAAAATGTAAAAAACAAAAACCAAAAAAAAAACCCACAAAAAACCAAAAAAATCTCTTGAGACATGTTCAAATATGGCAAGATAATTTCAACAATTTGAAAATGTTTTTTACAACCCTAATTTTAGCATAAGCATTTTGAGGTCTACTTAGTTGGATTCAGATTGGAATTTGTGCTCTCCAAGCCAGGGTTCCTAAAATCAATTATTCAAAGAGCCAGACATATGGAAAGTACTATTTTACCACAGAAGGGTAAAACATTAGGCTCCGAGCATCCACACTTGGCCTAACCAGTTTAAAGATTGTGTACTACAGTGGGCCCTGCTTATCCACAAGGGGCCTCCCCTCTAGATGGCAAACCCATGAGACCTCAATTCCTGTGGTTTTCAATGGCAGCATGCACAGTTGCTCTGTCAGGACTGCATGCACATGCGTTCATTAAACTCAATGGAGCTTACTATCCACAGATGCTCAAATCCACAGATAGGCAAGCCCACAGTGGAGGTGTGCTTGCTGTACTTGAAAATTGTGCATACCTTTATTTTATGAGGGCTTGAAGAATGATATTCAAACCAAAAGACGCCTAGCCTATGGTAGGTCACCAGGTTTTAGTTTCAGGCCATATCATTGAGCTGCAGGAGCTGCTCTCTAAATACCGTGTTTCCCTGAAAATAAGACAGTGTCTTAAATTAATTTTTTCTCCTAAAGATGTGCTAAGTCTTATTTTCAGGGGATGTCTTATTTTTCCATGAAAAAGAATTCACATTTATTGTTGAACAAAAAAAAAATTGAACATTTATTATATATTGTATATATTACTAGGTCTTACTTTCGGGGGAGGCCTTATATTTAGCAATTCAGCAAAACCTCTACTAGGTCTTATTTTCAGAGGATGTCTTATTTTGGGGGAAACAGGATAGCTTCCTCATCTGGTAAATCACTGAACTTCAGCCAGTAACTTCTCAATATCTTCAGGATTTGGACTCAGACTATATACCCAGCCTAGCCATTGGATCTTCTTGGAGAAGAAGGAATATAAAAGTATTTTCTTTCCAATTGAACTTTGTTTGAGCAGTAATCTCTTCAGTGCTTTGTGTATGCTTGGTTTCTCTTTAATTCTGACATCAGGCTGAGGATGTACAAAGAATATTTGCCAATTTTTTCATCACTTATGAAAAAGGGTATCTCATCTCAAAGGAAAAAAAAAACAGTTAACTAGCATGAGATTTTTATTTTTATTTTTTTTAAAAAAAATTCCAGTCAGAGCAAATTGGGTTTTTGTTTGGAGAAACAATCTAGGTAGTTGGGACAAAATGATATTTTGTGGAGAAAACAGTATCATTGTGCAAAAGATTTTGTTTTCTGCACACAATTTTGTGGTTTTGGTTTAAAGCAAGTTTTTTTTTAAATACACAAATATTTTACCAGCCCCAAATCCCAAATTGATAAAGTAAATGTAAAATGCACAAAAACTCATATAATCTCAGCAAACAGGAAGAAAACATAGGAAATTATTTGTTCTTGCATGGTAAGTTTTACAGCCCTACTTAAAACTAGTGATCATGGAAAATTTAATTCAAGTTTGCATTTTGATGTTAAAAAAAAATCTCCCTTCATGGAACACTATATGAATTGGGATACAGTTTGCTTGTTGTAGTTGCATTTCTCAATCGAATGTTACAATGCTATTCTTCAAACAAAAGAAATGCATACAAAATTTTGAATTGTAGGGACAAATACATACAAAAATATGTATATCAATCGAAGGAGAAGGACAAAAAAAAGTATATAAGAAAAGTGTTTTCTAAAATGCATACGCTGTGGAGTAGAAATGTAAAAAGAAAAAAGAAGTATATTAGAAGAAATAAACAGAAAAAAATGCAGATATTTCAACTACTGCAGAAATATCATGAAATCCATGATATTTTGCATTTTTAATCCAGCTATCCAGATGGTTTCTCAGCCCTGCTTCCTTTGAGACTACTGTCTTGATTCTTGGTTTTGTGCTCTTGTTTGTTCTTTGACACGGACCTCTGATTTGTACTTTGACCTTCTCCATGGGGTGATCCCATGGCTCCTGGCTCATCTTAGGCTTCTGTTTATAGCCCAGACTTGATATTTTGTCTGAAGTCCTGGAGTCCCTGCCATAATGAAGACCACAACCAGAAGTATTGTTCAAGGACTCAGCTGGTCATACGAAAGCGGGCACTCTGCAGCTCCCTGACACTTGCCAGAATCATATGCAGGCTGTTCATTGTGTCTCTCTTTCACTTGATCAAGAAGCACAGCTAGCAGGGCTCAACCCCTAAATCACAGCAGCCAAAGAGATAGAACAAAGAATCATTTCATCTAGCTTTATTTGGGAAGACAAGTGTGGCAGAAAGCCAAGTATCAACAACAACAACAAAAAGCACACTCGAGACACTATTTTAGCATCACACACACCATTAAGTCAGAACTTCAATCATCAGGCCAGGCTCTAACAGCTCACCAGGGCTCTGTTTGGCTATCAGTTTGGTATCAAAGAGAATGGCAGGGATTGCTCAGCCTTTGGGAAGGCTCCAGAGTGGCTGACATTTAAACTGAAAATGCATTTTTGCGTTAACATTCAGCATTGAGGGTAGGGGGGGGGGCTGAGAATACAAACTCCTTGTAAAGGATGCTAAAAATACAATCTGCAGAAGTAGTCTGTGTCAGGGAGTCATAACCTGCAGTTCTGAAGCCACATGTCTATGCAAGCTCCAAAGCTGGAGAGACCGGCCCATTTCCCCCCATGCTCTAGTCAATCGGCTTGCCATGCTGTCTTTTCATTTCCAAGATCATTTATTTTCTTCATCACACGTAACTGCAAATAGCTTCTATTGGCAATGAAGACTGCTGATGGGAGAAGAGCTTTGACCTCTCCTGCCCTGAGAACAGGGAACAGAAGGGAGGAATTTAAACCTGCCCAGTCTGTGTACTGATCTTTGTGTGTGTTTTGACCATTTCAGAAGGGGGAAAGAATGGTAGAAAATCTGGAAAGTCACCAATGATTATATCATGAGCAAAGGACATGACCATCTCATGAACCATAGCAGTCTAAACCAGGATAGCTAGGTTTGGCCTCAGAGACTCCCTGACCCTGGTTTACACTCATTCAGCTGATACACTTAGGTTTACTCCTCAGACATTCTACACAAGGTGGAAACTCTCCAGTGCATAGGACAAACTTATAAGTAGGGTCTCTTCCTCTGGCAAATGACACAATTAGAAGCATATCTGGATCTCTGGACCATCATAAGCAATTAACATTTGACTCCAAGGAGACACAATCTCACATGGGCTGGTAGTGCCTGGATAGATCTCTTTACAGAGCAAACAATGCTGAATTCCACTAAGGGTTGAGCAAGAATAACACATGGACGAGGCATGACTAGAGGCTGACATGCTTCATAGATTTTAAGTCATCCCATACACAATAAGATCAACATAGCTTTCAGCATCCCTGCAGGAATTTTGCTTCCCAGTACCAAGCAACACATTGATGTTTTTGCTGAAAGGCTGTCAAGAGTTTTCAGAGGCATGAACAAGACAGTGCCATTTTGGGCCGCTCATTATCTAATCCATCTATGTTTGTCCCCTCTCTCCACCAAGTTCATGTAATATATTGAAGAGGATAACAGAGGGTTTACACAAGGTGAATGTAGATAAAGCCAGGGACTGGCAAAAGAATATAAAGGACAAATGAATTGCAAACTATTAAAAATGTTGCCCATAGAAAACAGAAGAAGCAACAAGCAAATGAGTGATTTAGGGACAGCAGAGATGTTGGGGGGGGGGGCAGAGAGAATAAGGGCATTTCTCCATAGTAAGAACTTTGTATTCCCCAATTTTTTTCCCCCTTTCCATCTTCAAATTTCTAGGACTGCAGTATTTATAGGCCAATGCAATTTTAGGTTGCATCAATAGAAGCATAGTGTCTAAATCAAGGGAAGTAATAGGGCCACTCTATTCTGCTTTGGTCAGGCCCCACCTGGAATATTGTGTTCAGTTCTGGACACCACAATTCAAAAAGGATGTGGAGAAACTGGAGCAGGTCCAAAGGAGGACGACTAAAATGGTGAAGGGTCTGGAAACTATGCCCTATGAGGAACACCTTAGGGGCTGGGAATGTTTAGCCTAAAGAAGAGAAGGTTAAGAGGTGATATGATAGCCTTGTTTAAATAGTTGAAGGGATGTCACATTGAGGAGGGAGCAAGCTTGTTTTCTGCTGCTGCAGAGAACAGGACCCGGAATAATGGATGCAAGCTCCAGGAAAAGAGATTCCACCTCAACATTAGGAGGAACTTCCTGACAGTAAGGGCTGTTGGACAGTGGAACACACTCCCTCAGAGGGTGGTAGAGTCTCTTTCCTGAGAGGTCTTTAAGCAGAGGCTGGATGGCCATCTGTCAGAAATGCTTTGATGGAGAGTTCCTGCACGGCAGGGGGTTGGACTGGATGGCCCTTGTGGTCTCTTCCAACTCTTGTGATTCTATGATTCTATCTTAACACTTCAGCTCAGGCATTTAGAAATAAAGTTTAGGGATCCAAAAGAAAAAAAAATGAGTAAGAGAGGGGGAAATGGTGAAATTACTCTTTCTTGTCCACGAGAACAGAAATTGTCCCTAGAGAGAACCCTGATGTATCTGCCCAACATATAACTATTGAAGAGGACCAACCTCTGAAGGTGGGGGAAGGTAGTAACCCTTATTCAGCCCAGACATGGTTGAATTTATAGGGATTCAAGCCCAGACCCCAAGTCTACATGGATGAATCTGTCCATTTTGATCTCTCTCACCAGTGATTTGTTAATCTCTAATTCTTTCCATCATGAGTGCAAATATGTTTGTGAATTTTGGTGAATTCTTATTAAAAATGACTGAAATCATATTCTCACCCATTCCTATATAAACCTCTCTCCCACTGCTATGTGCGCCATAAAAGGGTGGTTCATTTAGTACAGTAATCATCATGTCCCCCCTTCCCACACTCCATTCTCTCCAGAGCAGAAATTCTCATGTCATTCTCAGTTAAATTGTACGTGATGACTCTGTCGTTAGAATTATTCCATAGAGGGAACAACTCCATGCCTGCCAACTTCATTAAAAATCTTCCCTTGGACTTCATGGAGGCATTCATTCACACTGAACAAACAAACACACACAGCCTTTATGGTTGAGAACAAAGGGAGTTATTCTCACTTTTGTTTGATGTCAATCACACTCAAGATTAAAGCTGCTGTTTTATGTATTCATAGATTCTTCTTCCCCCTGCCCTCCACCCCTGATCTGCCTTTTCGAAGCTTCACTATGCACTTCAAAAGGTGTACCCTTAAAAAAAACCCCACCAGCATTAACAAAAAGAAGGTTGCAGGCACTCAGCTATGGTTTTAATTATCTGTATTTTTATCCAGATCTATCCTGAAGGCATAGGATAGGTTGTACCATTTTAAAAATCAAGACTTGGGCAAATATACAGATAACAGTTGTTACAGCAGTGATATGTATTTGGAAGTGTCCTTGCAATTGTTTAAAAGCACATTTGCATTTTTATTGTTATTATTTTAACTATTTTATCAATTTAACTATTGGATTTTTTTTAAATTGCATGGGTATATTACCCTCCTACTTATAGAGACCAAGGATGGTTTAATTGATAAAGTGAATGAATGAATGAATGAATGAATGAAACTTTTCCTCTCTAGGATTGAACTCTGTGGGTGGGGTGCTTGTACAAAGTTATACAAAGTTGTAGAGAGTACCAATTGGCCAGCATCTGTGACACTGAAAGTTTTCTCATTTGCCATTGTCTTTAAAGTACAATCAGCCCTCTGTATCCACATATTCCTTATCCATGTATTTAAGCATCCACAGCTTGAAAATATTCAAAAAATATTTAAATTCTGAAAACCAAACATGATATTGCACTTTATATAAAGAACACCATTTCACTATCCATTGTATTTAATGGGACATGAACATCTATGGATTTTGGTATCCACTGGGGGGTCCTAGTGCCAAATCCCAGTAGATATCAAGGGCTCACTGTATTTCATTACCTTTAAAAAAAAAAAAAAAAAAACGCTGAATACTTAAAACCAGAAGTGGACAATTGTGGTGGGTCTAGAGCTCTCTATGTGGGTCTAGAGCTCTCTCCAAAGATGGCCCAAAATGTCCCCAAACTAAGAGCACCCCCCCAAGCGGTAAATTCTACTTGGTGTTGATTTTTTTTTTAAAGTGTGTAACAGTGAAGGAGGTTGCTGGAACTTATTGGATAGGAGAACTTCCCTTTCTGGAGCTTCATTTTTGAGGAAGTGGTACAAACAGGTGTGTGGAGGATTTGAAAGTTGCAAAAACCAATCTTGGGGAACTCACTTTTATCCTCCCCTTAAAAAAAATACATTGGGTCCTTGGTATCCACTGGGGTTTAGTTCCAGGACTGCCTCGGGATAGCAAAATCAGTGGATGTTCCAGTCCCGTTATATTCATAGAATGGTGTAGTAAAATGGTGTTGTAAAATGATGGGGGGGGGGCTAAGAATCAAGGTTTTCTTTTTGGACTTATTTTGGTGGGGTGGTAGGATAGTTTGAAGCCATGGATGGTTGAATACATTGATGTAGAATCTATGGATATGGAGGGTTGATTTTAAGAACATCAAAATGCAAGAGACACATCTGTGAATGTTGATGGCAGCTAAATGAGACAGTTGTATGTACACAAATCAGAAATGTAATACATCTGACTTCCGAGATGCACTAATTTGTCTGGGATTATCCACATTTACCAAATTTTGAACAGCAGACTAAGGATGCCTGAGGATTCTGCTCAGCTCACATTTTAAGTGGCTTGACCTGATTTGTACTTACGACTCTAGTATATGGGCCAGGAGAGAGTAAATGTCACATTTCAAAAGAAGCTTAAAAGTGATATGACAGAAGATTAACCAGTACTGTCCTTGCCAAATTGAGATGGTTGGAGGATATGGAATGTGGATACTTATGCAGCTATTTAAAAGAACAGCATGGGATATGATTGATCAAGCCACAGTGTTGTAGTGGTTTGTGCATAGGACTTGGACTCTGGAGAGTGGCATTCGATTCCCTGCTTGACCATGGAAACCTGCTGGGTAACGTGGCTGAGTCATGCCCTCTGAGCCCCAGAAAATCCTGTGATACAGTTGCATTAGGGTTGCCATAAATTGGAAACAACCTGAAGGCACACAACGATAACGATTGATCAGTCCCTCCCTAAACTGAACCGAGCATATATGTAAAATGCAAAAAGATTCTTCATGTGCCCAGTATATATTGTAGTGCCCTAGAAGCCAAGAATAGTTTAACAGTTTTTCAAGGTTTATGATAGCTATTGTTTAGAATGTATTTTCTCACAGAGACTCAAAGCCACCTTCAATAAATATTTCGCAATAATGCTAGTACAATGTTTCTGCCCCAAAGAAATACTTCAAAACCAACGATATAATGCATCATACTTTTTCTTAAAATAGAAATCAGAGAAGGAAAGATGGTTGGCACCAAACATAAGCACCAAGCGCAAAAAGAAAGGAAAGAGACATTGGAGGACTACACAGGATATTTTTGTGTTGGGGGAGGTTCAGTATACAGTTGGCCCTCCTTATCCACAGATTTTTTTAAATCCATGGATTTGAGCATACACAGCTTTAAAATATTCCAAAAAAGTATAAATTTCAGATAGTAAACCTTGATTTTCCATTTTATATATGGTACACCATTTTCTTGTGCCATTATATTTAATGGGACTTGAGCATACATGGATTTTGTTATCCATGGAGGGTCCTGGAACCAAACCCCAGCAGATAACAAGAGCCCACTGTATTTCAAATACTGGCTTGAAATATCTTGAGCCAATAAATTTGTATCTGTACACTTTGGAAGTACACCCATACTTTCTGTGTCCATTTACTTCTCTATGTCAACTCGTTTTTTTCATTGGATGACTACTAAACAGGACTAACAAAGATCTTAAGGGTTCTTGTAGCACCTTTGAGGATAACTGAAAGAAAGAAGTTAGTAGCATGAGCTTTTGTAGACATAAGCCAACTTCCTCAGATGCACCTGAAGTCTTGGCTAGAAACCAAGATGACAAAACTGAAGCTGTCATATTTAGGGACATCATAGAATCATAGAATCATAGAATCATAGAATCATAGAATCATAGAGTTGGAAGAGACCACAAGGGCCATCCAGTCCAACCCCCTGCCATGCAGGAACTCCAAGTCAAAGCATCCCTGACAGATGGCCATCCAGCCTCTGCTTAAAGACCCCTAAGGAAGGAGACTCCACTACACTCCGAGGGAGTGCGTTCCACTGTCGAACAGCCCTTACTGTCAGGAAGTTCCTCCTAATGTTGAGGTGGAATCTCTTTTCCTGCAGTTTGCATCCATTGTTCCGCGTTCTAGTCTCTGCAGCAGCAGAAAACAAGCTTGCTCCCTCCTCAATATGACATCCCTTCAAATATTTAAACAGGGCTATCATATCACCTCTTAACCTTCTCTTCTCCAGGCTAAACATCCCCAGCTCCCTAAGGCGTTCTTCATAGGGCAAGGTTTCCAGACCCTTCACCATCTTAGTTGCCCTCCTTTGGACATGCTCCAGTTTCTCCACATCTTTTTTGAATTGTGGTGCCCAGAACTGGACACAGTATTCCAGGTGGGGCCTGACCAAAGCAGAATAGAGTGGCACTATAACTTCCCTTGATCTAGAAACTATACTTCTATTGATGCAGCCTAAAATTGCATTGGCTTTTTTAGCTGCCGCATCACACTGTTGACTCATGTTCAGCTTATGGTCTACTTGGACTCCTAGATCCCTTTCACATGTGGTCTCGTTCAGCCAGGTGTCCCCCATCCTATATCTGTGCATTTCATTTTTCCGCCCTAAGTGCAGAACCTTACATTTCTCCGTATTGAATTTCATTTTGTTAGCACTGGCCCAGCTTTCTAGTCTATTCAGGTCATTTTGAATTTTGATCCTGTCCTCTGGGGTATTAGCTACTCCTCCCAGTTTAGTGTCATCTGCAAATTTGATAAGTATGCCCCCAATTCTGTCATCCAAATCATTAATAAAGATGTTGAATAGCACTGGGCCCAGGACAGAACCCTGTGGGACCCCACTGGTCACTTCTCTGCAGGATGAAAAGGAGCCATTGTTGAGCACCCTTTGAGTTCGGCCAGTCAACCAATTACAAATCCATGTAACAGTTAACTTGTCTAGCCCACATTCTTCAAGCTTGTTTGCAAGAATGTCACGGGGAACCTTGTCAAAGGCCTTACTGAAATCGAGGTATACTATATCCACAGCATTCCCTTCATCTACCAAGCTGGTAATTTTATCAAAAAAAGAGATCAGGTTCGTTTGGCATGACTTCTTTTTCTGAAACCCATGTTGGCTTTTTGTGATTATGTCATTGGCTTCTAAATGTTCGCAGACTCTCTGCTTAATGATCTGCTCTAGCACCTTTCCTGGAATTGATGTCAGACTAACTGGACGATAATTGTTGGGATCCTCTTTTTTTCCCTTTTTGAAGATGGGGACAACGTTTGCCCTCCTCCAGTCTTCTGGGACTTCTCCTGTTCTCCAGGAGTTCTCAAAGATTATTGCCAATGGCTCTGATATTACATTTGCTAGTTCTTTTAATACTCTAGGATGTAGTTCATCTGGTCCTGGAGATTTATATTCATTTAGGTTAACCAGGTATTCCTGTACTACCTCTTTACTTATTCTGTGCTGAATTTCCTCTATTCTGTCTCCTGTTCCATTATCCTTAGGTTGAGCACCCTTTGCCTTTTCTGAGAAGACTGAAGCAAAGAAGGTGTTGAGTAATTCTGCCTTTTCTCTGTCCCTTGTTAGCATTTTGCCATCTTCTGCACGCAGTGGCCCTACTGTTTCCTTCTTCTTCCTTTTGCTGCGGACATATCCAAAAAAGCCCTTTTTATTGTTCTTAACCTCTCTAGCAAGCCTGAGTTCATTCTGCGCTTTAGCTTTTCTGACTTTACCCCTACATGTGCTGGCTATTTGTTTAAATTCCTCTTTCGTGATTTCTCCATTTTTCCATTTCTTATACATGTTCCGTTTAAAACTTAGCTCATTTGAAAGTTCCTTAGTCATCCATCCTGGCTTCTTGAGACATCTTCCATTTTTCTTCCTCATTGGAACTGTTTGAAATTGTGCCTTCAATATCTCCCTTTTGAGAAACTCCCATCCGTCTTGAACTCCCTTTTCTTTTAGTATTCCTGACCATGGGATCACTCCCAGTATTTCTCTAAGTTTATTGAAATCAGCTCTCCTAAAGTCTAGAGTGCATGTCTGACTATGCCTAGCTTCTCCCTTCCACTGCATAACAAACTCCAGGAGAACATGGTCACTTCCACCTAAGGATCCAACCACTTGCACCCCATCAACTAGGTCTTCCCTGTTGGTTAAGATCAGATCTAAAATGGCTGATCCCCTTGTTGCCTCTTCCACCTTTTGGACAATGAAGTTGTCTTCCAGGCAAGTGAGAAATTTGCTAGACTTTGAGGATTTGGCTGAGTTTGACTTCCAGCAAATATCCGGATAGTTGAAGTCCCCCATCACTACTACATCTCTCCTTCCTGATTGTGTGGTCATCTGTTCTAGAAAGGCATCATCCAATTCCTCTGCCTGAGTTGGGGGTCTGTAGTAGACTCCCACAGTAACATCCCTGTTATTTCCCTCTCCTTTAATTTTTATCCAGATGCTCTCCACCTGGCTTCCAGTATTGACTTCCTGCATCTCTTCACTGGTGTATATATCCCTGACATATAATGCTATTCCTCCTCCTTTCCTGCTTGGCCTGTTTCTCTTAAAAAGGTTATACCCCTCTATTTCTACATTCCAATCATGAGACTCATCCCACCAGGTTTCAGTGATGCCTATTATATCATATTTCCCTTGTTGTGCTAGGAGTTCAAGTTCTTCCTGCTTATTTCCCATACTCTGTGCATTAGTGTAGAGACATTTAAGACCATGTGTCCTCTTTACTTGCTGCTTTTGCACATTTTTTTGCCTCCTACTGTTGGGTCCTTGCACTGTTTGCCTTGTTCCCTCTATGCCACTTGGACTATTCTCTCCATCCCTTTTGTCTTCCAGTATAATGTCTCCCTCCCCCACATAACTCAGTTTAAAGCCCTCCTGATCAGATTCTTCAGACTGTTGGCAAAAACTTTTTTGCCAACTGGCGTGAGATGCAGTCCATCCCTTGCCAGAAGTCCCTCCTCATGGAACCGCAGCCCATGATCCAAGAATCCAAACTGTTCTTGGCGGCACCATCTACGGAGCCAGTTATTCACCTCTGCTATTTTCCTCTCCCTTCCTGGACCATGCCCTTCTACCGGGAGTAGAGATGAGATGACAACCTGTGCATCCATCTCTTTCAGCTTCCTTCCCAGAGCCTCATAATCCCTTTTGATATTCTGAAGGCTGTGCCTTGCAGTATCATTGGTTCCCACATGAACCAAAAGAAGGGGATAACGGTCAGTAGGCTTGACAAGTCTTGTCAGCCTCTCCGTCACATGATGGATCTTTGCCCCAGGGAGACAACACACCTCCCGAGACATCTTGTCAGGCCCACAAACCACTGCTTCTGTACCCCTCAGCAAGGAGTCCCCCACCACGACCACGCGCCTCCTCCGAGGCTTAGCAGTGGCTGTTCCTTTTCGTGATACTCTCAGGCTCCCCTGCTCTGTCCCTGATGTCTGTCCCTGCTGCTTTTCCTCATCATCTCTGACAACAGAGAGAGATTCAAAGCGATTCTGCAGCTGCAAGCAGCTCACAGAACGTTCCCTGGTTTCCTTACTTTTGTGTGTGACCTTCCTCCAAGCATCTACCTCTGTTGTATGTGGAGTGACCTCCTCCACCCCAACAACTTCCTCTCTCTGTTTCCCACCCAAGACATTCTGGTCTGATCTGTTCAGGAGATTCTCCTGCTCTCTATGATGCTGGAGTGCAGATATCTGCTCCTCTAGCTGCTGTACTTTCTCTTCCAAGAGGGCTACCAACTTGCACTTGTGGCAGGTGTAGTTCGCCACCTCTGTAGGCAAGAAGACAAACATCCCACAAGTGTTGCAGGTGACTGCTGCAGGGCCTTCAGTGTCCATACTGAGAAGTCTTAAGGAGGCACTGAAACAAGACTGTGGGCTTCCCTTGCTAGACTTGGCCTTTGTTCCCAAGCTCTGTCACTGAGTTCAAGTCACGGGGCCTATAGTTATGTAGAGAGCTCCTGGCTAAAAGCTCCTTCCAAAGGCAAGTCTCTGATTCACTTCCTCTGATGCTTCAGGCCGGCTCCTCTTCTATTCTCTAAACACCTCCTTGACTAGATAAAAAAATAAAAAATCAGTAGCCTTAAGTAGCCTCCCAGCACTGGCTCCCAGAATGCAATGGCTCAAGTGAAAATTAAATTAGATCTCACCCAAGCACATGGACTACAGCCTCCTCCTTTTCTTTCTCCTCCTTAAAGGAAATGCAGCTTCTGCTAGCCTGCTAGCCTTGGCTCAAGTGTAAATTAAATTAGATCTCACCCAAGCACATGGACTACAGCCTCCTCCTTTTCTTTCTCCTCCTTAAAGGAAATGCAGCTTCTGCTAGCCTTGAGTAGCCTTAAGTAGCCTCCCAGCACTGGCTCCCAGAATGCAATGGCTCAAGTGAAAATTAAATTAGATCTCACCCAAGCACATGGACTACAGCCTCCTCCTTTTCTTTCTCCTCCTTAAAGGAAATGCAGCTTCTGCTAGCCTGCTAGCCTTGGCTCAAGTGTAAATTAAATTAGATCTCACCCAAGCACATGGACTACAGCCTCCTCCTTTTCTTTCTCCTCCTTAAAGGAAATGCAGCTTCTGCTAGCCTTGAGTAGCCTTAAGTAGCCTCCCAGCACTGGCTCCCAGAATGCAATGGCTCAAGTGAAAATTAAATTAGATCTCACCCAAGCACATGGACTACAGCCTCCTCCTTTTCTTTCTCCTCCTTAAAGGAAATGCAGCTTCTGCTAGCCTGCTAGCCTTGGCTCAAGTGTAAATTAAATTAGATCTCACCCAAGCACATGGACTACAGCCTCCTCCTTTTCTTTCTCCTCCTTAAAGGAAATGCCTCATAAGAGGGCAAGACTGATTAGAAAATCCAATAATGCCAGAAAGGTAGAAGGCAGCAGAAAAAGAGGAAGACCACACACCAAATGGCAAGACTCAACCAAGGAGGCCACAGACGTAAATCTGCAGCACCTAAGCAGATCAGTGGAAGTCTAGGGAATGTCTTATCCAAAGGGTTGCCATGAGTCATAGTCAACTTGAAGGCAGTTAACAACAACAGACTTGCAAGAGGGGAATATTCTCCATTATTTACTTCCAATTCATGAAATCATCTTGGAAAATAAAAAAATACTTTTGCATATTTTTCTCCCATTATCTAAACATCCCAAAGTCTTCTAGAGGATTTTACTGGGTGGAGAACACTCAGCACATTTCCAATATATGTTAGTTGTGCATAAAGCCACAAGATTGATCTCTTCCCCCCCCCCCTTTGTTTTTCTGAGCAGAAACATTCTGTGGGACACTTAAGGATTCTGTGCCCTGCCCAAAACTGTCTATTTTTTCTTGCTGCAAGGAGAAAACAACAGCAATTCTTCATCCTTGCATGTGAACATGATATAAATCAAGGAGTCCATCCCTAGAATAGAGTGTGTTGGTTTTCTAGGATAATCCTAGAAAATTTCTCTCTTTATGTCATCAATATGCAGGCTTGTTTCCAGAAATCATTTATATGGTTTCCATTCCTACACAATCTGAGCATTAAAGAGCATAGTAAATTTCTTTGAAGGTGGTTAGGATGAAAACTGTCAAACACAGGTTTTTCCCCACGGATCTGGAGTGTTACTAGGAGTGCCAGACTCAAACAAGGTGGAGGGCTGAAGAATTAGTGTGACTTCATAGCAAATACAAGAAAAGAAAAGAAGAAAGGGGAAGAGAAAAGAGGTATCAGTGACAATGAGGACAAAGATCTGCATGAAAGAGACATACACCCACTTATAGGTACAGATATATATTATTTGATTCCCCCCCCCCCTTCTACCTCAAATGTGAGGCTTGAGGCAGTTATCCATGAAATCAGTAAAAACAAGGACAATTATAACAAGAAACAACTTGATGAAAATTTGAGTCAATTAAAAAGTAATTAAAATAGTCAGTTAAAACTTGTATCCACCTGGTTAAAGGCTGCTTCTGTAGCAACTTACTTTAATGACCAACATCCTACCAGAATAAAAAGGTTGTTGCCTTCCAGTAGAAGAACCCAAGAACCCAAGCCCTCCCTCCAGTCCATCTGCCTTGGTCCAGGCCCCAGAGGGGGAGATGAACCACTGGACCTCATCCCCTTCCCACCACCTTCCCCTTTTCCTTTTGTGTTGTCTCTTAGACTGTAAGCCTGTGGGCAGGGATCCATCTAACTATAAGATTGTATGTACAGCACTGTGTAAACTTACAGCGCTATATTAATAATAATAATAATAATAATAATAGAAGGACCAGAGACTAAAAATCTACGTTTTTGAAGTAATCAATTACATTTAGAGTTCCAAAGCCACAAATGTTTCCATTAAAGGTATAATGTTAAGGTAAATTTAGACTTTTTTAAAAAGTGATTACAACAGTTGCTTTCAGGGTGTTTTTTTTTTAAAGGAACCACTATAGCTCTCTCAACAAAGTCCTGAACACACCTTGAATAGCCACCAAATCACCCAGAACACATTGAAATGGGCTGTCTTAAGATGCTAAGCAGACTGAAGCCTAGTTTGCACCTGAACAGACACCCATTTGGAAATATCAGAGATTTCCAGGTAGGGTCATTAAGGCATCCGAAAAATCTGAATCTTACAAGCTGGTTGGATGCCTGAAGTACAAAACAAATGCCCCTCCTGGTGCTTCAACACTCCCAGAAGAGCAGAAGGAGGCTCAGCAGAAACCAACATGTAGTGCATGGAGTATTCTTCCCCACAATTTAGCAAAGCCACACCAACTGTAACTAAAATGAGCTAAGAAGTTACAGCTTCTAAAGGATTATCTATTCAAAAGGATTCTAAAGGATTATCACAGAGAGGATGGTGCAGGTTTATTCTCTGCTTTCCCAGAGGATAGGATCAGGTCTAATGGTTTGAAGTTATAAGAAGGTGGTAGATTCTGGTTTTACATTAGAAAAAAATTTTTTGATGGTAAAGCAGTTTGGGAACACAGGGCTGAGACAGATGGCCCAAAAGCGGCATGGCGGCAGCAATACTAGGGTTCGGGACTGCGCAGCAACCGCACAGTCCAGAACCCTAGTGAGTAACAGCGGCAGCCTAATGGCAGCATCCCATCCACACGGACACTGCCAATGGCACACTCATGATGTAACCTGGGCACCACTAAAAGAACCCAGAAGAACCAGGTTCCTTTTACTCTGGATGGATGTTACATAGTTTAGTGGCTGCAGCATCCCTCTGGAGTTAAAACAGGTGCCTGCAGACTGCCATTTTCAGGCGGTCTGTTCGGCCCATAGTGAATTACCTAGTGAGGTGGTGGGATCTCTCTTTTTTATTATTGATGTTATTATGTGCCTCCAAGACATTTTTTTTTAACTTATGGCAACCCTAAGGTGACCCTGTCATAGAGTTTTCTGGGCAAATTTCTTCCAAGGGAGTTTGCCATTGCCATCCTCTGAGGCTGAGAGAGTGTGATTTTTCCCAAAGTTACCCAATGGGTTTACTCAGTGCTCAAACAGGGAATCAAACTCTGATCTCCAGAGTTACACAATAACATGCTGGCTCTCTTTTGCTGGACATCTTCAAAAACAGGATGGGCAGCTCCCTGCAGGAGATTCTTTAACTGAAGTTCTTGCACAGGGCAGGAGGTTGGACTCAGTGATATCACTAGAAGGATGTGAGGGGTGCGAACCATACCGGGTGATACCCCAGAAGAAGTAACCACCTGGTGGGACCCTTCTTCCACTGAGGGCATGATAAGGGGTGAGCATGCCTCTCCAGGCTTCACCGTTGCTGCTTCCTCCTGAGGAGAAGGACACCATTGTAGTGAATGAGAAGGGTGAGTGTTCCCTTCTAAACTTAACTGTGATGGTGGCTCCCTTACGAGGAGGCAGCCACCGCTGCGGTGAAGGATAAGAGCAAGCACACCCCTCCAGGCTTTGCTGGGTTGATAGCCTCCTCCTGAGGAGGAAGCCACTGCTGTGGCAAAGCCTGGAAGGGTGAGTACAGTGTTTGCAGCAGCAGCTCCCTTCTCGGGAAGAAGCCATGGCAACAATGAAGGAGAAGGGTCAGGGCAACGTTCCAGTTTTTGCAGTGGCGGTGGCTCCCCCCTCAGGAAGTAGCTGTCACGGACTGCCCTGGGCCCAACTTTGAGGCACAGACAGAGGACTCAGACTCTGAAGACACTGAGGAGGCAGATCTGGGGCTGCCTGGATCATCAGTGTCAGAGGAGGCTCAGGAAGCTGCAGAGGGAGAAACAGACTCTATGGCCTCTAAGCTGCAGGTGCTAGAACCTGGGGAGAGTCAAGGAGTCTTTGAGGCATTCTTTGCAGTTGACAACCCATCTTGCAGTCTTGTTGTTTCTGTGTTCCTTGCTCTTTGATTCATGACTCTGGTTTCCTGTCCTCTGGATTTGCCTTGACTATGCTTCGACTATGCTCTTTCCTCTGCCCTTTGCTGTGACTGACTGACTGGGGGTATTGGGTGACCTTTGGACTGGACTCTGGGCTATTCCTTTGTATACTCCCCTGCTGTGCTGCCCTCAGTAGAGGTGAGCAGGACAAAAGTGAAGGAGCAGGGTGAGCTCACCTTTCCACACTTAGCAGAGGTTGTGGCTCCTTCCTCAGGAGGAAGCTGTGGAAGTGACAAAGGAGAAGGGTGAGTGCACCTTTCCAGGTTTTGTGGTGGCGGCAGGAGAAGGCTGCCACCATAGTGAAAGAAGAGGGTGAGCTTTGCCATGGCAAAGAAGGGCAAGTGCGCCCTTCCAGGCTTCCTGCTAAATCAGGACAATGAGAAGACTCAGATAGCTTGGTCTCAGATCATAAGTCGTAGCCAGGAAGCCACTCCTCAAAACAAAACAAAAATGGAAAGAATTGCACATGAAAGCACCCTGTGATCTCTCCCTTCCCAAATTATAGGCTGCAACATCTCCCAAACTAAAGTTTCAGCTTAGGTGAAATGCCAGAAAGTGGTAGGTGGCATTTAAATGATAGAATTAATTCAGTCTGACACGGATTTGCCACGGCTGCTTGCTATGGAATTCTGGGATTTGCAGTTTTGAGAGCTATTTAGCTTTTTCTGTTAGAGAGCACTGGCATCGCAACAAACTACACATCCCACAGTTCCATAGGATGGAGCCATGAAAGTTAAGGTAGTGTTAAACTGCATTAATTCCACAGTGTGGCAGCATGGTTAGTTACATTTAACAGTAGCTGTAGCATTAATGTTTGATTATGTGAAGACAGTTGATTTTCTATCCGTCCCTGTTAACAGTGAATGTAAAACACTAGGTACTTGTGAATATTACCAGTGTTAATACACTTAAGATTAAATAACACAGGCCTTAAAACTTCGTTCTGGCTAGCAGCCCAAATAAATAGTATATTGTTTAGCCTTTGGACTAATAATTCTATTACATGTCTTTGGATAGGGTAAGATTTGCTGCACTAGCTGTTTGAACACTGTTGGTTAACCAAACATGTGCTTCCTCTTCAAGCTCTGAAAATCAGGGTGGTGTTTGCTTAGGTGATAGCTCAAATTTTCTTTTAAAATGCACAGTGAGCCCCACAAATTGCCAAAGCAGAGGTACTTTGGCAATTCAACAAGATACAGGTTAAAAGGGTATCTGCTGTTTTAACTTGTTTCTTATGATGTTTTTAACTTGTTTTAATCTCTAGATTGTACGCCATAGGCAGGCTTTTTACCTACTCTTGATTTTATCTGTTTTTTGTACAGTGCCGTGTACACTTACAGTGTAAGTGGGTGCAGATGGTTTTTCAGAGAAACTGTTAAAGGGGGCCTAAATCTTCTTCCAACATATAAAAAAGGCCATGAAAGCAGCTTAGACAACCCAGGCTGCATCCGGGACTGACCTGGGCAGTGATTTGGTGCCTTCTGCATTCAGGAAAGGTAAGCCACTCTTTTAACCCTATGCGATATGGGTCCAAAGTCTCCACTAGAACAGAACCATTAAATCAATGGGATTTATCCACTAGTTGATTCGACATTCAACAGTTGAGTCAATGGGACTACAGCTGCATCTGCACTGCAGAAATAATCCACTTTGACACCACTTTAATGGCCATGGCTTAATGATATGGGATTCTGGAATATATAGTTTGTTGTAGCACCAAAGCTCCCTGACAGAGAAGGCTAAATGTCTCTCAAAACTACAGTTCCCAGACTTCCACAGGACTAAGCCATAGCCATTAAAATGGTTTCACACTATATTATTTCCAAAGTGTGGATGCAGCCTATGTTAATTGAGCATAAGCAATAGGATTTCAGCGAAGGCTAGCAAGAGAACCCTGTGAGTCAATAATGTTATCACTGGTCTGTTTCTGATTAGAAAGGGCTGGTTATGACTTTTAAAGCCTTTACTCAGCTTGGAGTCAGACTATCTAAAAGACTGTATCTCCCCATATCTGCCACTTATGCACTAAGATCTTCGGGGACAAAGCTTTCTCTCAGTCCCACCACCTTCACAGATGCAGTTCTTGAAGACATGGAAGAAAGCCTTCCCAGTGGCTGCTCCCAGACTGTGGATCTCCCTCCCATGGGAAGTAGCCCCCTCCTTGCTCTCTTTTTGGCGGCAGGTTAAGACAATTTATTTAAGCAGCTCTTTGACAGATGTTAATGATAAAGCAGAATAATGTTCAAGTGGTGCATTCTGCTTTTATTTTTTATGTTTTTTATTATTTTGTGTATTTTAAATGATGTATTTTTAACAGAACTAATGTTTAATTTTTCTACTTTTTTGGTAATAGTGCTAAACTTTCATTTTAAATTCTGCAAAACTGTGGCATAGCGGTTTGAGTGTTGGACTTGGCCATTGGGCAAGTCACATGGCTCTCAGCCTCAGGGAAAGACAATGCCAAACCTTCTCTGAACAAATCTTGCCAAGAAAACCCTATGATAGGTTCACGTTAGGATCACCATAGAATACAATAGAGTAGAGTAAAATAGAATAGAATAGGATAGAATCTTTATTATTATCATAGACCAGCACCATAAGTTGGAAATGACTTGAAGGTACATGATGACAATTACAACAAACTGTCCCTTGGCAGTGTCCCTTTATTCAAGGGAGGGAAGGAAGGAAGGAAGGAAGGGAAGGAAGGAAGGAAGCCTTTGACTCAATAGGATACACACCATTGCTCTGACAGTCTCCATATTCTCACCCCTGGAGCAAACCTTAGCAATCATGTTTTAATACTACACTGGTTTAATTACACTTTAATTCCCACTTCTGTATGTTTTTAATTGCATTTTTAAAAATTTGTAAACAGTTTTGTGCCCTAATTTTTTGGGGAAAGCAAAATATTATTAATAACAATATTAATAATTTAAAATAGCAGCACAGATGTGATGTCTCAATGTTCTCTAGCTTCCATTTGTGAGCAAGCCACCCATACACATATGAATGAGTGAAAATTTCATTTGATTCTCTTGATCTCTTACTGCAGTAGTCAATTCACAAGGAATTTTTTTTAAAAAAAACTAGTGGGTTTTTATAAGTCTCTCTCTCTCTCTCTCTCTCTCTCTCTCTCTCTGGCTTTTCTTCACTAACAAAGATTCAGGAAGGACTCATCCCACACTTTGTACAAACATGTTGATGACTAAAAAGGCCAATCTGAGATTTAAAAAAGTCCGGTTGCAGAGAGCACAGCAAAAAGTCTCCTTGGATGATATTTCCAAGTTGTGGTTCTTTCTGCAATGTCGTTTCTTTTCAAGACTCGTTCGGTGTTAGTTCTCGAAGGAGGCTGCAGCATTGTGGATAGTGCGTCTCCATACCTCCCAATGTGAGGCCAGGGCAGATCATTGTTGGTGATCAATTTGGCTGAGCTTGAGATGTTGTTTCAGGGAGTCCTTGTATCTCTTATTTGGGGTGCCCCTTTTACACTGACCTGTGGCGAGTTCACCGTAGAGTACTATATTTGGGAGGCGGTGGTCCTCCATCCTGGAAACATGTCCTGCCCAGCACAGCTGCGTTCTCATTAGCATTATCTCATTACAAAGAAAAGGGAAAAAGAAAGAGGAAAAAAGAACAAAGGGAACAGTGGGAAAGTTGATAGGATATAAACCTATACTTTATTATAAGTTGATCATATTTCCAAAAATAACAATTTCTTGATGTTGCCATCAAGAAAATACTCGGTTATGCATAGCTGAAACAGTAAAATCCTCTGATCATTGAGTAACAAATGGTGAATGTTTCTCTTTCCAGCCTTGGAATGTAAGTCTTTTAGCAACAATAAAAGCATACAGGAACCAGCATGGTGCAATAGTTTGAATCCTACTCTCTGGGGTGACGGAGAACAAAGCTTCATCTTCCTCTCTGTGACAGATCTTTAGATATTTAAAGAGTACAATCATGTCAACCCTCACCAAGCTAAACAGGCCCAACTCCCTGAAGCTTTCCTTGTATGTTTTGTTCTCTATACCTCTTATCCATGCCGTACTCTGAACCTGCTATAACTTGTCTATGAGGTTGTCCGCATGGGCCAAAAGAAACATGTCCACCCCCAGCATTGTGTCATTGTTTTTTGGATGATGCAGGCCAATACTGGCAGAACCAGGTCTGTGGCATGGGGATGGGTGGGCCTGTAAACACCCTCCTGTCTCTGTGTCAGACTGGGGACCATTGCAGGTTAGCATCTGGTTTAGGAAAGCATGGGCTGAGTCTGTATTTTCCTAGCCCATCTATTCAGCACAATTATCCTTTCTAAAGTGAGGTGCCCATAACTAAGCACACTAGTCCAAATGAGATCTGACTAATGCAGAATATAGTAGCACTGTTACTTCCTCTGTTATGGAAGCTACACCTCTATAAATGCAGGCTAAAGTATTATTTGTCTTCTCTGCTGCAGCATCACACTGCTGGGTCATATTCAATTTAATAGTCCACAATAAGCAAAGAAATGTTATCTGGAGGAGGTCTGGAACTCTAAGCCAGGAAAGGAAACATGGAAACAAATTTTAAAAAATGGAAACTTATTTTTGCAGGAAATCTCAGCTCAGCCTAGGATTTGTGATCTTAATTTGCACTACCTGTGGTTTCTTAGGTTAGCCAGTAACATTGAAATCATAGTAATCCAAATCTTTGGTTTTAGTTATCTGCCCAACTTTCCTGGAATGAAATCCAAGAATCTTCCATGGGAAATGTACAAAACCAGTGCAGGAACATTACTTTGTACACTGTCCAACTTTGGGCAGGTTCAGCAAGATGCATCTAATCCCATTTAGAAAAGATGTGCTCTTTGTGAGAAGCAGATAATGAATCCAATGAGATAATCTCTTAGTTAAATGAATTCACTACTACAAAGAGGCTTAAGACCTGCTGAGCTAAGAGTTTTAAGGGAGTGCTAACTCACATGTTTAATGTTCTTGACTTCTACAACCAACCTTTCCTGAAATTTGTGCCTGTCCAGTGGTTTTTCAGAATTTATTAACAGGATTTTCAAGGTTGGGATTGGGTGGGGGTGGGAAGATCTGTTTTCAGAAACCTTCCAAAGGGGGTTTCAGTTTGCTGCTGAAGCAGCCATAACCAAGAATTTTGTGGCATCTAAAAGACTAAAATATTATAGCATAAGCTTTTATCGATTATAGTTCACTTTGTCATCATAAATATGGGCATTGTGTGAATCCATCTGCATGTAAGAATGGGACTGTGAAATATATCCAAATGGAATTGAATGTAATTTTGAATCCTGTTAGCATCATACACCAAGTTAAATTCTCTTCTACATGCAGTTTCTGGCCTTTGTTCAACAGATATATTCAGTTCATGGTTGCATAGAATTCCACAAGTGTAACCATTTCCCCTGGACCTCAATCCTGTTGTTGGTTCCAAATAGAGAAGAGCCATTAGATCAATTGAATTTACCTATGTACTGACTCCTAGTTAGGAAAAAATAAAAAGTGGAGGACACACACAAATAGCAATATAGCAAGTATATTTCTATACCGCTTATCAGTGCACTTAAGCTCTCCCTAAGCAGTTTACAATATGTAAGTTAATTGCCCCCAGCAAGCTGGTTATTCATTTTAGTGGCCTCAGAAAGATACCAGGCTGAGTTAATCCTCAGTGTCTGGCTGTTATTGAACTCACAACCCTGTGAGTGGTGCAGTGGTTAAATGCCTGTACTGCAGCCACTCACTCACAATCCTGTGGTTTGTGAGTGAGTGGCTGCAGTACAGGCATTTAACCACTGCACCACTAGGGCTCTTGGCCTTCACAAAAGTAAACTGTTAGACTGCCTTTACAGCATTGTAAAATAACATTTTCTTTGTTTTCTATTTATGGGCTACATCCAGCATCTGAGGTAAGCATATATTCTGGCATAACACCTTCTTTCCAGCTGACCATTTAAAATTATTTCCAAAAGGTTTCTGAACCCTTCAGCTTCTGTAAATGCAGTTGCACTGGAGATAAAACAACATGATATTCAACTACTCCCAGAAACTTCTCTGTGTTTTTCTCTCTCTCTCTATGCAGAACAAGTAAATGAAATTACTTTCATTAAGTCTTTGGGGCTCAAAGAATACTGACATGTAATTAGAGAGCTAAACAGCAACAGTTTCTTTCTGGTAAATTTGCTCACGCTAATTTTGTTAATAAGACTCATAATTGTTTTATGCACATTCAATACATTACATTTACCTAGGCCCTCCACACACAGCCAGAATCCTTAAATGAGTTTGCGTTTCATCTCTGCGAGGATCCGTGTCATTAGTAATTGAAAGTGGAAGGATGGGCGAGTGGAGAGTAAGCCTTGCTAAGGTCTGGATGCCTTGCATATTCATGTCAGAGCAGAAAGACCAGACAAGACATAATAGAAGAATAATTACTCTCAAGAATGGAGTGCAAGCTCTTGGTGCCCATGTTGGATAAAGTGGGGGAATGCCATTTGCCAGACCACACTTTAGTAGTTTTACGATATTTGATAACATCTGCCAGAATACACCAATTGGTCTGGACAGTACACTCTAGCTAGAACCACTGTATCTCCAAGTAGTTATACCAGAAGCCATTGGTTTTCTTGTCCACCCAGGCAACCAAACCAACCAACATGTTCACCACTAGACCAAACCTGATCAAATTTCTGGAAAGTCAATAGTAGTCAGAGTAGACAAATACCAGAAGGGATGAACAACTACTCTTCTCTTTTCTAAAACAACATCTTGTGTTATTGTTCAAAGCATTAATCTCAATAATTCTTTATGTGTGTATTTGCCTTCAGGTTGCCTGTTGACTTATGACAACCACATGATTTTTATAAGGTTTTAATGGAAAGGAATACACATGATTTTTATAAGGTTTTAATGGAAAGGAATACTCAGAAGTGGTTTTGCCAGTTCCTTCCTCTGAAATAGAGCTCACAGCAGCTGGTATTCATTCATGGTCTCCCATCCAAGTACTAAACTGGGCTGACCCTTCTTAGCTTCCAAGATAAGACAGAATCTTGTGCCTTTAGGGTATCAATATAAAATGTGTGTTTGAGTGTTGCTGTGTGTGTACGTGTGCACACACACACGCAAGTAGGGGCAATAAAGGAGAAGAGGCATTTTTATTTTATAAAAATATTTACTTTAGGTTGCCTTTTTGCTTGGAGGACACATTGGGTAACCCAATCCATTGGTCACTGATGAAGACTGTGAGTCAAAATGAGTCTGGCTTAGTTTTGTATGAATAATCTGGTCAGTCTCAACAAATGATTTATATCTTATGCACCATCTGCCATATCAGTGAAGTCATTAGGATTGGTGTTACCAAGTGCAGGGGGTGAAATGCTTTGACCTCCTCACCCCGCCTGGCCAGAACCCCTCTCCAAAACCTTCAGAGTCACCACAAGTGCCACTGCTACTGAAGGTAATGACAGTGCAGCTTCTGGAGGGCCCATTTAGGGTCCAGTGCAGGTGGAAACACCCTTTCTTGCTTACCAGTAGCCATGCCAGTCCCTCCGGGTGTATGACCCCACTGGGTGACATTTCTCTTTAGACTGTCACCCAGTGCATTTTGCACCCCCAGCACTCCCCTATGCCACTGTTCCATATTGTTATTTATTGTTTGGACTGTATAGTTTTAATTTGAATAACTGGTTATTTTAGAGATCTATTGTATTTGCTATAAACCTTTACACACACACCCCTTATATTCATATACTAATTCTTTGTGCTTTTTTATTGGTTTAGTTTAGTTTAGGTCTTATCCTTTCCTTCTCTTTCATTTTGCCATTGGGGTATCCATATCAAATGTCAGGGCGTTCTGAACTGGGTGCTGGGTAGTATAATTTTAAAAAATGGCAAGATTTTGAGGAGTTTACAATCTTAAATTGATAACAGGGAAGACAACAGAGTATGTGTGTAATATTGGCTATACAGTGTTTATTTTTAAAATTAATGGCATGCTTTATAGCATATTTTCCTTCTTTTCATCACTAATAATAATAATAATAATAATAATAACTTTAATAATTATCCATACTATTATCACTTTTTGCCAAATTAGCTACTGTCGTTCCTTGACCATTTAAGCTGTCATATCAAGTCAGGTGGGTAGGCCCGCCGGAAGAGATCCGTCTTTAGTGCTTTTTAAAAAGCATCCAGAGTAGTGATAAGACAGATCTCCTCCGGCAAGTCGTTCCAGAGTTTCGGAACCACAGCTGAGAATGCTCTCTTAGATTGTATTGGTGGCTTCCAGTAGATTTTTCCCTGATGTTCTGAGGGTGTGGGGCGGATTATGTAGGGAGAGGCGTTCCTTCAAGTAACTCGAGCCTAAGCCATATAGGGCTTTAAAAGTAACGACCAACAATTTGTATTGCGCCCGGAAGCTGATTGGTAGCCAGTGTTAAGGATTTTAATGTCGGGGTGATATGATCTGTTCTTAATGCCCTGGTCAGCAATCTGGGAGCAGCAGTTTGGACTAGTTGAAGCTTCTGGACTTGGTACAAAGGTAGCCCCATGTAAAGCGCATTGTAGAAATCCAGACGAGAGGTTACCAATGCATGTATCAATGTTTCAAGGTCCTCTCTGCCCAGGTAGGGACGCAGTTGGCGTATCACTAATAGGTGATGCCATACGCTCTTGGCTGTCGCCTCCACCTGAGATGTTGTCAGAATAGGGGTCCAGAATCCCAGACAATCAACCAGTCAGCTTTATGTAGAATAAACAGAACTTTATTGATGCTCCAGGATCAGCAAAACCACACCATTCAGCTTCTTAGCTGAGACTGACCAGTTCCCGCCCAGCACCCCTATATCTTCCAAAGGCTCACACCTCCCCCTTCTCACCAAAGCCCACGAAACCTATTCCAGTATTTTTCCATAGGTTTCGTTTTCCACCTCATCTCCCCCCTTAGCTGAACGTTTCCCACCAGAAACTTCTGCATTCCAAGCTGAGAGCTGAGCAGCACCAAGGTCAACTGATAACTCCTCCTGGCACCGTTATGCACTCCTCCTCTCTATCTAGCAGCTAACTATGTACCATCATCCCCAACTACACCTACTAACACATATCTGGAAGAATACTACAAGGATTCTGACAGTCAGCCCCCCGAAAAGAAAAACCTCCCCCCTACATATGCTAAACACAGTACATACAAGGAAACAGCAAAGGCAACAAAATACTATTTAGGCTTGTCAGGATACATACGATGAAACTTCATAACCAAAGCAGGGGCTTTAACATGTTTAGCTAACACCCATTCATCATGATCCGCTGAAAAGTGTTTCCAGCGAATCAGGTACTGCAACTTGTTTCTGTGCATTCTAGAGTCCAAGATCTTAGCGACTTCAAAATGCTGCTCCCCCTCAACCATCATGGGCAGGGGCGGTTCTTTGTCCTGTCTCCATCTTTCTGTGCTTCGGTCCGGTTTCAGCAAACTAAAATGAAATACAGGGTGTAAATGTCTATACGACTTAGGCAAGTCCAATTCCGCAGTTACATCATTGACAAGTCTTTTCACCAGGAAAGGCCCTATGAATTTGGGTCCCAGTTTCTTAGACGGGTGCCTAGATTTCAGATTCTTTGTGGACAAAAACACCCGATCCCCAGGTTTGATGTCCCACCCCACAGATCTCTTGCGATCAGCATGTCTCTTATAGTCTGTTTTAGCCACCTCTAAAGCCTTGGCAACTTGGGACCAAGCAGCCTGTACCCTCTGCACCCATTGAGTCACAGTCACAGGGTCCGAAGGGTCAGTTGGCAAGGCTGGGAGGGTCCTGAGCTCATATCCATAGACAACCTCGAAAGGCGATTTGCCAGTGCTCCGGTGCACTGAACTGTTGAACGCCACTTCAGCATGGGGCAATAAGTCATACCAATCATCCTGCAAATAATTAGTGTAACATCGGAGGTACTTCTCGAGAGCCTGGTTCGTCTTCTCACACTGCCCGTCAGACTGGGGGTGCCAGGCGGTGCTCAGGGCCACTTCTACCCCCAATTTTCTTTGTAGCACCCTCCAAAAGGTTGAAGTGAAGGTGCTACCCCTGTCACTCACAATTTTGTCTGGCAACCCATGATACTTATAAATGTGTGCTATGAACAGGTCCGCAAGTTTGGTAGCACTAGGCATCCCCTTGCAGGCTACATAGTGCGCTTGTTTCGAAAAAAGGTCCACAACCACCCAAATAGTGTTTCTCCCCTTGCTCTCAGGCAGATCGGTGATAAAGTCCATGGCAATGTGTTTCCATGGTCCCCCAGGAGTAGGCAGTGGCTGTAGAAGACCCCTGGGTTTGCCGACGACTGGTTTGGCACGGGCACACACTGGACAGCTCTTCACATATTCTTCCACCTCAGCTCTCACCCCCTCCCACCAGTAAGTTTTCCGAACCTTGTGCCAAGTCTTTAAATATCCCCAATGACCTGCTGCCTTCGAATCATGGCACAATTTAAGAACTTCAGGCCGTATGGATGCAGGGACATAAATCTGAGAGCCCTTGGTCCACAACCCTTGTGAGTTCAAAACCAACCGATCTCTGTGCCTCTGAAGCCACTCATCTTTCCCTGCTTCCCCTTTTATCTTTTGCAGCAGCCCATCCAGTTGGGGCAAAGGGTCGACCGGTTTCTGCTCCGCCTGGCTACGAGTCACCACAGCTAGTCCCAACTGTTCAGGGGAGAAAATGGCTTGCAGAGGAACTTGCTCTTTCCCCATATGCTGGGGGAGCCTGGATAAAGCGTCCGCTAAAATGTTTTGTCTTCCTGGGAGGAACTTTAGTTTGAATTTGTACTTGTAAAAGTCCTTAGCCCACCTCCTCTGTTTAGGAGTTAGCTTTCGGGGAGTTTGCAGGGCCTCTAAATTACGATGGTCCGTCCAAACTTCAAAAGGGTGAGGCGCCCCCTCTAAAAACTGTCTCCAACTATCCAGAGCATACTTCACTGCAAACGCTTCCTTTTCCCAAGTGGGCCACCCCAGCTCCCCCTTTTGGAATTTGCGAGATAAGTAGGCACACGGCCTCAACAGCCCATTATTGTCCTTTTGTAGCAACACGGCCCCTACTGCTTGGTCGCTCGCGTCCACCTGAATGACAAACGGCTTGTCGGGGTCAGGGTGAAGTAAAATGGGCTCTGCACTAAACAAGAGCTTCAACTGCTCAAATGCTCTCTGGCATTGATCTGTCCAGTGAATCGGGGTAGAGGGTTTGGGCTGTTTCTTTCCATTAACCTCCTTGCCCTTGCCCCCTCCCTCCTGGGTTTTGGTTTTCAAAAGATCCGTAATTGGCAGCGCTATTCTAGCAAAGTCCGGGATGAACTGCCTGTAGAAGTTGGCAAAGCCCAGAAACTTTTGTACTTGTTTACGAGTCTTAGGGGGGGGCCAGCTTAGAACAGTGTGCACTTTCTGTGGGTCCATTTCAATTCCCTGGGCCGACACCCGATACCCTAAAAAATCCAATTTGTCAGTATGGAAGTGGCATTTAGACAGTTTTACGTATAGCTGGTTATCAAGCAGTCGCTGCAACACCTCTCGCACCAGTGGCACATGGCTCTCCAGGTCCTGAGAGTAAATTAGAACATCGTCCAAGTATACCAGCACCCCTTCAAACAGCAAGTCGTGTAGTACCTCGTTTATGAGCCTCATGAAAACCCCGGGGGCTCCCGCTAGTCCAAAGGGGAGGACCAGATACTCATAAGCCCCTAGAGGGCAATTAAATGCAGTCTTATGTTCATCCCCCTCTTTAATCCGTACCCTATAATAAGCGTCCCTCAGGTCCAGTTTAGTAAACACCTTGCCCGTGGCCAACCGACCCAGCATGTCCTTCATTAAAGGTAGAGGGTACTTATTGGTGCTACAAATCCCATTTAGGTTTCGATAGTCCGTGACCAGCCGCAGCGTTCCATCTTTCTTTTCCCGAAAGAACACTGGTGCGGCAAAAGTAGAGGTGGACGGTCTGATGAATCCTCTCGCCAAGTTCTTTTCAATAAACTCTTTAAGTGTGGCTAACTCCCGGGGGGTCATGGGGTACAGTTTTGGTTTAGGCAGGGGCGCACCGGGCTCTATCTCAATGGCACAGTCCGTCTCTCGGTGCGGTGGCAACAAGTCACTCTCTTTAGATTCAAACACCTCCTTAAGATCTGCATAACAGTCCGGGTAGGAGGCCACCGCCTCCTCCGAGCTGCCACCCGGTTCCACTGCACCTTCGTCCCCTCCCCAGTTCACCGGCTCTAGGTGCGTGGCAGCCTCGCCCGCCTGGGGTCGGGGTATTACCACCGATTGTTGCACTGGAGGAACTTTAATAGTAGGGTCCAACCGGTGCCCCTGGCAGCCTGGGTCATCAAAAATTAATAGTCTCTGCCTCCACTTAGTGTGGGGGTTGTGGTGATGTAGCCAATCAATCCCCAGCATGATGTGATAATGATACGTGGGTCCCACCACCAACTGAATCCTTTCCCAGTGGTCTGCTATTCCCAGCCACACTGTGGTGGTACGCTCCTTCAAGGCTTGCCCCCCCATCAGGCTGCCATCCATCTGGGAGAAAGGGATGGGGTCCTGTAGGTTTTGGGTTTTGATGCCCAAACTATTAACCACCTCTGGGTTGACTAAACACCTAGTGCAACCCGAGTCCACTGCCGCCGTTAGGGTCATGGCTCTTTGCCCCCGTCCCACTACCAAAGTCACAGTCAAGGTATAGAGGGGAATGCCCCCACTCACCATAGGTTTGCGGCTGTCCCCACTCCCAGCCTGCCTCTGGCCGCTGTTTAAGGCAGGCTCGGGGAGTTTAAAGCCGGCTCCTCTCCATCAGCACTGTCGTTGTCGGTCCAGACTTCCTCCTCGGCCGCCGTCACCACTTGAAACCCGCGATCGACGGGGCTTTTCACCGTTGCCTTCCCCTTCCCTTTCTTGGGAGCCTGCGCTGGAGGGGGCGCGGAGGGGAACGTTTTCTTCTCCTGGATACGATCCGGGCAGCTGGCAACCAGGTGGCCTTTGCGCCCGCAGCCCAGGCACAACCCCAGCCGGCGGCGTCGCTCTCTCTCTTCCCCACCGGTCGGCCCAACCTTGTCTTTGCCTCTCTCCCCAACGATTTGGGTTTCTCTTCCCTTGCCCCCTTTATTCCTTCGCTGGGTTAGCATCCGAATCTCGTGCAGCACTGCCTCTGCCTCTCCAGCCAGCCGAATCCACTCCATAGCCGTAGGGGGGTTGCCCAGGTTAAGTGCCCTGTTCACAATGTCGGGACGCAGTCCCTCCTTAAAATATTGGATCTTCATCCCCTCGGTGCAGTCTGGCACTTGGGCAATCAATCTCCGAAACTCCATCGCGTACTCGGAGACGGATCTGGTGCCCTGGTCAAGGGCCTTCAGACTGGCCAGCGCGGTGGCAGCCCTGAACGGGTCTTCGAATCTGGCTCTCAGGGCTCTCATAAAGTCCGCCAGATTTCGCAGCTCGGCCGCTTGGCAATCGTACAGCTGCACCAGCCAGTTGGCTGCCTCCCCTTTGAGGTGCCTGGCCACACACTTCACCTTAGCCGCTTCTGAGGGAAAGGTAGGCCCCCATTCCTCCATGTGGTCAGCCACCTGGGACAAAAAATATGGGAGGGTCTGAGGGTCCCCGTCAAACTTCACCCCCAACTTCCGGGCCTGTGGGTCTACCTGACGGTCTGGTGCCGGGCGAACTACCTGCTGGTCCGGTGGCGGTGCCTCGTCCTGTGCTAGGCCCTCTGGTGCAGCCGCCGCGACGTCAGCCCCTCGCCCCTCTCTCGTCCCGTCCGGGCGTCCCTTGTGTGCAGCCAGCAGTTCCTTCATGAGGTCCTGCAAAATGTCCACATCGGCCCGAAGGTAGGCCATCTGCTCGCCCAACTCTGCCTCCTCGCCCGTTTGTACTCTCAGGGGCTGCGTGAGACCCGTGTCCCAATCCGACCACCGAGTGGCCCTCCTCCGTTCTCGGGTCCGCATCGGAGCCACCGGTTGTCCAAACCACTGTCCCCCGCTCACCGGAGTCTGTAGCACTGGGGGTCTCGTGGCCTTTGGTAGCGCGCCTGTCCCCGCTGCCGAGGTCTTGGCCTCCTCCGCCGCCTCCGCTGTCCGAGTTGTGAGAAGCTCCTCTGAAGTCTCCTGCTCCTGCATTGCTTCAGAGAAGAGTTGATGGTTTGGAGAGTCTCAGCTAACTGTCAGAATAGGGGTCCAGAATCCCAGACAATCAACCAGTCAGCTTTATGTAGAATAAACAGAACTTTATTGATGCTCCAGGATCAGCAAAACCACACCATTCAGCTTCTTAGCTGAGACTGACCAGTTCCCGCCCAGCACCCCTATATCTTCCAAAGGCTCACACCTCCCCCTTCTCACCAAAGCCCGCGAAACCTATTCCAGTATTTTTCCATAGGTTTCGTTTTCCACCTCATCTCCCCCCTTAGCTGAACGTTTCCCACCAGAAACTTCTGCATTCCAAGCTGAGAGCTGAGCAGCACCAAGGTCAACTGATAACTCCTCCTGGCACCGTTATGCACTCCTCCTCTCTATCTAGCAGCTAACTATGTACCATCATCCCCAACTACACCTACTAACACATATCTGGAAGAATACTACAAGGATTCTGACAGATGTCAGCTGGAGCGATGAGTCTAGGAGCACGTACTTTGCTGCATACTTTGCGTACTTTGTACTTTAGGGGAAGTGTGACCCCATTCAGGACAGGTTGGAAGATCTCCATCCCTGGGCTGGGAGAGCCTATCACAAGTACCTCCGTTTTCTCTGGATTCAACTTAAGTTTGTTTTCTCACATCCATTCCATTACCGACTCCAGGCAGGCATTTAGAGAAGAGATGCCATCCTTGGTCACTGCAGCAGTTGGAGACATGGAGAGATATATTTGAGTGTCATCAGCATATTGATGACACTGCGCCCCATGCCTCCAGATGGTCTCTCCTAGCGGCTTCATGTAAACGTTAAATAGCATGGGAGACAGAATGGCGCCCTGAGGAACGCCAGATGTCAGCTCTCTTCTATGAGAGCAGATGTCTCCCAGCTTCACCATCTGGAATCTGCCTGAGAGGTAGGAACGAGACCACTGCAGAACAGTGCCTCCAATTCCCATCCTCTTCAGGCGTTCCAGAAGGATACCGTGGTCTACGGTATCGAATGCCGCTGAGATGTCCAAGAGCACCAACAGGGTCACACTTCCCCTGTCGGTGGCCAGACGGAGATCATCGACCAAGGCGACCATGACTGACTAAAGCACTGGGTTGACATTCCTTCAGACCACAGCTGCTTTTCTGCTTTCATTTCTAAAGACGACTGATAAATCTACTCCCTATGTTAACTACAGCTCAAATAAGTCAATATATGGAAATTCAGTCAAATGAAATGCTATAGATAAAAAGTGCTTCCCTTTCCCATTTTGTAGGCCAGTGGTGCTTGCATCCTTTCTGACATGCTCAGTGTATAGTTAATTCCCACTTGTCACATGAGTGTGTGTCTGTGTGTGTGTCTGTGGCTGTGTCAGCTCTTATTCTCATAGCGATATTTAAAGTCTCTCTTTTCTGCTTGATAGTCAGTCGTCAATATGAAACAAGAGTTGCATTGGGAAAGGAAAGTAGTGGATTTCCCTAAATTCTAAATTATAACTTCATGGACAAGCTTCTGCATTATGGTTCCATAGTGTAAATCTACATTCAGATACATTTATTGCAGTTGTGCTGCACCACCTTTCTACTAAGTACCAGCTTTGTGTAATTGATTATGTATTTGCCAGTGTGCATGTGTATTGTCCCACTGTGCAATGAGGAATGCAATCCCAGGGAATCAAGTGGTACAACACTGAAGGCCTTCACAAATAAAATCGTAGAATCATAGAGTTGGAAGAGAGCACAAGGGCCATCCAGCCCAATCCCTATCATGCAGGAACACAAAATCAAAGCACTGACAGATAGCCATCAGGCCTCTACTTAAAATCCTCCAAAGAAGGAGATTCCACCACAATCCAAGGGAATGTGTTCCACTACTGAACAGCTCTTACTGTCGGGAAGTTCTTCCTAATATTGAGGTGGAATCTCTTTTCTTGTAGTTTGAATCCATTGCTCCAGATCCTCCAGATCCAGAAGGCTCCTGTCCTGAGACCAGCACTTATCACCAACCTCACCCTTCTGGGCTCTTAGTGTTGTTGTTTTTTTTAAAAAATGGTACTAAATTGTAATTATTATTTTTTTAGTTTGGGGATGGGGGAGTTGTGAATGGGGATTATTTTCTTTTTATTTGTTTTGCTCTGTTAATTCTTATGTATTTTGCCTTGCTAATTTTATTGCTGCTATAATTGCTATGTATTTTTTGCTAAAATTGCTTTGTAATTTTTTTTGGCTATTGTTAATTATTTTATTTTATTTTATTTTATTGTTTAATGTACTGCCATGTTTGTTTTTTATTTCTTGTTTATTGTAATTGCTTTGTACTATTCCCTCTGTTGTAAGCCGCATGGATTCCCAGTGATTGGCTGCATATAAATAAATATTATTATTATTATTATTATTATTATTATTATTATCCTATTCTCTGAAGCAGCTGAAAACAAGTTATATATTTTTACATAAAATAGTTATATATCATCCAAGAAGTCACAACTGCATGGCTAAAATCTTGTTGTTTTGTTGAAGCTAGAGTACCGGTAGATGCAATCTATCACTTGTTGAACAGTGAGTTAACACATAGACAAATTCAGTTAACTCAGTGCCTCTACTCTTCATTTCCTACTTTTCATAGAATCATAGAATCATAGAATCATAGAGTTGGAAGAGACCACAAGGGCCATCCAGTCCAACCCCCTGCCATGCAGGAACTCCAAGTCAAAGCATCCCTGACAGATGGCCATCCAGCCTCTGCTTAAAGACCCCTAAGGAAGGAGACTCCACCACACTCCGAGGGAGTGTGTTCCACTGTCGAACAGCCCTTACTGTCAGGAAGTTCCTCCTAATGTTGAGGTGGAATCTCTTTTCCTGCAGTTTGCATCCATTGTTCCGCGTTCTAGTCTCTGCAGCAGCAGAAAACAAGCTTGCTCCCTCCTCAATATGACATCCCTTCAAATATTTAAACAGGGCTATCATATCACCTCTTAACCTTCTCTTCTCCTTTTACTCCTGTTACTTTTGGCAACACTAAGGGGTTGTACAGACCGGCACTTTGTGCTGGCCTATACACACAGCGAGGGCTGAGCATCCGCACACTCAAAGCCCTTAGTATACTGCCAGCCGCCATTATGGTGCACACCTATCCACACAGCGCACGCCATGATGACACGCACTGGGTGCAGCGCCCAAATGGCACTGTGTGGAAGTGGCATCATGATGCCGCACCGCAGTGCTTATGACACCCCTTCTGGGATGCTAAAAGAAGCCCCCTTTCAGGGCTTCTTTTTGCTTCCTCTGGAGGCTGTGGCATGCAGTTGCTGCGACCTCCATCCAGAACCCCTAATGCTATCACAGGGTTTTCTTAGCAAGATTTATTCAGAGGGTTTTCCCTCTGAGGCTGACAGCATATGACTTGCCCAAAGTCACCCAGTGGGTTTCATGGTTCAGCTGGATATCAAACTCTAGTCTCCAGAGTCGTAATCCAACACTCAAACCACTATGTCACATTGGCTGTATTCTAGGGTGGGCTAACAATATGATGGAGGCCCATTTAAAATGGTTGCATATTTGGAACTCTGCGTATAAATCAATGCATTTGTTGCACAAGTGCCAAACAGGTAGAGTCACATGTGTAAAAAACAGGCATATTGGGAGGTCATGCACATTACAGAATTATAGTGCTCTTGTTCCATTTTTTTGGTCATGGTTCCATCCTAAGCAATCCTGGGCTTTTTAGTTTGGTAATGCACTAGAGTTTTCTAATTCTAAATGCCCCCTCCAGCACTGCCAATCCTGAATTCCATGACATTTAAAGGGGAATAATAGAGCTATAATCATGCAATTCTGCCCTAGGATCCCAGCCTTTATCTGCATTTTCACCCCACATGTGTGAGTGTACACACATGTACACACCCATATACACACTGAACAGTTTCCAACCTCTTTAAGTGCAACTGTATTTTTATTACAATCCCAAGTGGGTGAAAAACTGTCACAGAAAGTTCCTTCCCAACATTCTCGTTTCAAGTGGCATATTTTGCAGAGTCCTCATCAGGCTTGAAATATTGGATCTACACATTCTTGAGAGCTTCAAGGGTCCTTCAAGCCCCAATTTGAAATTTTCCTTATATTCTCCTATCTTGATAGGAGAGGCCAGTCTTGGGCGTCCTCTTCAGCAAAACACAACAACAACAGGTCTTCTGGCACTTTAGAGAGGAACACATTCCTCATGCCATAAATAAATGTTCTACTCTTCACAAGTGATGGAAGATTATTATTTTTTAATCAAAGAGATCAGCTAACAAAGTTAGTGGTTGCAATTTGATTTCTTTCTTCTGCTTTTAAAAACCCCTTCAGGTTCTCTGCCCCAAATTTAACAGCTTTCCGTCATCGAAAATGAATGTCAAAATTTTCATGTACCATCAAATTATGTTTCCATCAAGCAACCTTTTGCCAAGGTGCGGTAATAAAAGCCACCAATGTTTCAAACAAAAACAAAACAAAACAAAATCCCTGAGTTAATACAGGCTCTGCACAAGGAAATCTTTTATCTTTTCTTTCTTTTTAAATAAGGAGAGACAAACTCATCATGAGAAAATCTTATGATAATGTATTACCATGCTGAGCTAATTGTCAATTCTAAGTTACTTAAGTGTGGTTTAATGATATGTGCAGGCATTTATTTTAAACCTTAATTGTTATTAATGGATGGGGGGGGGTTGAAACCAATTTTCCACACTTAAAGTGGATCAGTTAGGAGTAAGTGCACAAAGTTCTAAAAATAATCAAACCTTTCCTTGTTAGAGAACAAGAACATTTGTGGTTTTAATATACTGACATGGGATGTTATTGTAACCTATTAAGGCTGCAGTTCTATAACCATATCTTGGATATATAAGTCCATTGAATGTGCTAAGAGTAGACATGAATAGACATGCACAGGGTTGTATTGTAAGGGTTTTAGATGTTCATATTCTCTTAACAGGAACTACAATGTCCATAAACAGGTGTTTTCAATGGATATATTGTTGATAAAACTTAATCACAATACTGAAGATATGGTACTATAAAATATTTTGGCTGTCAAGATTCTGGCTGCTGTTACCGGTACTACACATAACAATATAGCATTAAGCCATGGAATTGAAAGTGGGGTCACACTGTATTAATTCTGCTTTGTAGGTACAACCTCTTTCTTCACAAAATGTGCACCTGATTCTTTTACTCAGAAAACAACATTTTCTGCACAGAAAACATTTCTATAAAGAAATATTATTTCCTGCCCAGTGTGCCAGAAGTATGTTTGGTGAAGACACAGGAGAGAGACTTTTCAATGTGGAATTCCTTCCCAGAAGAAAGCAAAGACATTTCTGTTTCCCCATCCCTCTAAGTGTCTTGCACTTTATACTGTTTGTGCTCTGTTTTAACAGCCTTTTCAAACAGTTTCAAATTAATGTTTCAATATGTTTACTTGTTTAATTGTTTTTAACTTTTGCTCTGTCCATTGTTTTAACTGCATTTTCTTTTAATTCCTATTGGGGACTGCACCTTGTTCACATATAGGGAGATACATTAATGAAAAAAATGAGTGAGAATAAATTATACCAAGGCAATCTAAAGTTCTTTAAACTCTATAATAAATTCATTTAAAAAGAAAAGAAAAGGGTAATATATATATATATATATATATATCAGAGTTGGAAGAGACCCCAAGGGTCATACAGTCCAACCTTCCAACCAGAGGGTCATACAGGGTCAACCAGAGGGTCATACAGTCCAACCAGAACTTCCTGACAGTAAGGGCTGTTCGACAGTGGAACACTCTCCCTCGGAGTGTGGTGGAGTCTCCTTCCTTGGAGGTTTTTAAGCAGAGGCTGGATGGCCATCTGTCGGGTATGCTTTGATTGGGAGTTCCTGCACGGCAGGGGGTTGGACTGGATGGCCCTTGTGGTCTCTTCCAACTCTATGATTCTATGATTCTCCTGCCTTGCAAGAAGACATGGTTAAATCACTCCCGACAGATGGCCACTCAGCCTCTGTTGAAAATCCTCCAAAGAAGGAGCCTCCACCACTCTCCTAGGCATCATGCCCCACTGTCCAAGAGCTTGAACAAATATTTTAGGTTTACTGCACATATACACATACTTCGGTAACTGGTTCCCCACAAGATGAAATCCAGGAGCAGGATGTCAGTCCTGTATCACCCTATTTAGACAAGACTATCTCAACATCTTCGATTTTGTGGTTTCTGTTAAGGAGCCTGTGCATGCCATCAGATGGGATTCATTTTTAAATGCCTTTTCTGTATATACATCTGCAGGGACTGAGGATGATACATTTCCTACTAGGCCTAAACAGAAGAAGGTTTTGTGGCAAGGCGAAGACATCAACAGATAACCTCTCTCCCTGTTCCGCAGCATTTGGGAGAGACTTGAAGAGAGAGTAGGAATTCCTGCAAAGTTTCATCATCTCACATTTTGAAGGCAACTGACCTGCTCCTCACCTTCTGGGCGATTGTGTGGGTTGCTAAGCATGCAAATAGATCTGAGATAAGATTGGAGATTGCCGCAACAGCTGCTGGTGTCAAAAGGGCATTGAGACACACTTCAAGCAAGAGTAATGCTATTCTTTTCAGTAATCTTAGCCAGGGAGTACTGAATGAGGAGTTCCCGGCAGTAGACTTCGATGACATCCAGATCAGTGGGGCTATAAATCTACTCTGGGTTTTAGTTGGAACTTCTAAGGCTGATCACTCCCCAAAACAGCATCAGAAGCTTTGAAATCTAGCTTAAAATATGAAACTCATTTATTGCCCCAATGGCCTGGAAATCACCTACCACTATTGGTCACAGGTTCTCCAAACACAGGGTAATTCTTATTGAAATTGAAAAATGAATATCTTTTTATTGATATTTGTAAGGGAGTTTAGGAAACTTTTACACTTGAACAGGATGGCAAGCATTCTTTAGATTAATTAATTAGCCAAGTTTTTTTATTTAGAGAGCCAGCATGGTGTAGTGGTTTGAAGGTTGGACTATTGACTCTGGAGACTAGGGTTCAAATCCCAGATCAATGCTCTCTCACCTGCCTTACTTTAATCTTATAGGACTTGTAACTTTCCCTCTTCAAAACTCTCTTAGTTATAGAATTAACTGTAGCTGGTCCAGCTGTGTTGGACTGTGACTCTTGGCACCAGGGTTTGATTCCCTGCTCAACCATGAAACACACTGGTTGACCTTGGGCAAGTCTCACTCTCTCAGCCTCAGAGGATGGCAATGACAATCCCCCTCTGAAGTAGCTTACCAAGAAAACCTCATAAAACCCTAACCCCTTAGGGTCACCATAAGTTGGAAATGACTTAAAGGCACATAAGAACTTATTTAACCATTAATCATAATTGAAGATCATAACCTTAAAGGATTTTTTTTTAAAAAGAAGAAACATGTGAATGAAGTCACATCATATTTAAACCATATTAAATAACCCACTCCAATAAATCACAGAGTCTAACTCTCACTTGGCAGCTGGTAACACTAAAGGCTGGAATAATGTTGGTTTGTCCCAACTTGAACAGACCAGATGAATCAATTCTTGAATAGTGAAGCAACCCATAGGTAAATCCAGTTAATTCAATGCATTTACTTTAGTCAGGAGTAACAGTAGGGTTCAGAACAAAAGTTTCCATTAAAAAGCAGGAAGAACGGGTGAGTGTTCAAAACTCTTTCCACCACCTGTTTTTTATCCCTCCTGTAATGTTTTCTAACACACATTATTCCCCATGTTTTGGAGCAGACTGCAGCCACAAGCAGTCTCATGAGGTTTTAAAAATATCTTTGACATATAATATTATCTTACCATTCCTGAGTCTTGTCTGTCCTGCAGTAGGAATGCCAGGGGAACTAAAGGACAGAGCACCTGTCCCTGTAGCAATTGTGTAGAAGAGGAAACACCTGCTGAAATCTCCTTTTCTACACAACCATTAATGGGACAGGAGCCCTGGGTTTTTAAAAAGCTTGTGTGTGTGTGTGTGTGTGTGTGTGTTTCGAGAGGCGTTAAGTCTCAGAAGCTAAGCAGGGTCACCCCAGTTAGTACTTGGATGGGAGACTACCTACAAATATCAGGTTCTGTAGGCTATATTTCAGAGGAAAGAATTGGTAAAGCACCTCTGAACATTCCTTGCCTAAGAAAACGGTATGAAATCTGTAAGGTTATCATAAGTTAACAGGTGAATTGAAGGCACATACACACAAACAAAGAGTGTATCTAATGAATGAAAGTGGTGTCAGGTCAGAGTTGTATAGAGAACAACTATGTCCAAAGAGAACAATTATGACTTGATAGCACATTCATAAAGTTGATCCATATGTCCTGAGACCCACTTTTTATCAAAAACAAACCAAAAAACCAAAAAGCATCTTTAGACTTTTCGATTATATATTTGATGCATTATTTTGTTTCAAGAACAGAGGATCACCATTACTTGAAGCTGATATAATTACAAATACACACACACACACAATAGAGGAATGCCGAGTTTAGTCCTGACCAAGAAAAGAAGACGAATGTGATGTAAATAACTGTATAAATTTCATTCTAGTAAACACCAAACTATTACATATTTAATGGGAAAAACCCTTTTGAATTAATGTTCCACGTTCAGAAAAGCAAGTTACCTTCTCTCTTCCCCGCTTTTCTTTTTGTAATAGGAGGGAAAACAGTGTTATGTTTGTTTAAACCTAAAGGAATCAAAATCAATATTTCATGATAATGAAAACAAAGCATCATGAAAACCATGTTTTAAAAAGACTGATCCCAGGTCCCAATGCACCAAAGCAACAAACCTACTTTTAGGCCTTAGCTGTTGATTTTAGACAAGTTAAGGCATATAATCAAGGATTAGAAAAGTAACCCTTTGGAATGCAATCCAGAATCCCTCAGCCAACACAATGGATGGTGAGATTCATAGAATCATAGAATCGGAAGAGACCACAAGAGCCATCCAGTCCAACCCCCTGCCATGCAGGAACTCTCAATCAAAGCACACCCGAGAAATGACCATCCAGCCTCTGTTTAAAGACCTCCAAGGAAGGGGACTCCACCAAACTCTGAGAGAGTGTGTTCCACTGTCGAACAGCCCTTACTGTCAGGAAGTTCCTCCTAATGTTGAGGTGGAATTTCTTTTCCTGCAGCTTGCATCCATTGTCCCGTATCTTGTTCCCTGAGGCAACAGAAAACTAGCTTGTTCTCAATATGACATCCCTTCAAATATTTAAACAAGGCTATCATATCACCTCTTAACCTTCTCTTCTCCAGGCTAAATATCCCCAGCTCCCTAAGTCTTTCCTCATAAGGCATGGTTTCCAGACCCTTCACCATTTTGGTTGCCATCCTTTGGATATGCTCCAGTTTCTCCACATCCCTTTTTGAATTGTGGTGCCCAGAACTGAACACAGTATTCCTGGTGGGGCACTAGTACTTTCCTTGATATAGACACTATACTTCTATTGATGCAGCCTAAAATTGCATTGGCCTTTTTAGCTGCCGCATCACACTACTGATTCATGTTCAACTTATGGTCTATTTGGACTCCTAGATCCTTTTCACATGCAGTCTCCTTAAGCCAGGTATCCCCTGTCCTATATCTATGCATTTCATTTTTCTTCCCGAAGTGCAGTACCTTACATTTTACTGTGTTGAATATCATTTTGTTAGCGTTGGCACAGCTTTCTAGTCTATCCAAGTCATTTTGAATATCAATAATAAAGATATTGAATAGCTCTGGGCCCAGGACAGAGCCCTGTGGCACCCCACTGGTCACTTCTCTCCAGGATGAAAAGGAGCCATTGTTGAGCACCCTTTGAGTTCGGTCAGTCAACCAGTTACAAATCCATGTAATGGTTACCTTGTCTAGTCCACATTTCACAAGCTTGTTTGCAAGAATGTCATGGGGAACCTTGTCAAAGGCCTTACTGAAATCAAGATATACTATATCCACAGCATTCCCTTCATCTACCAAGCTGGTGATTTTATCAAAAAAGAGATCAGGTTTGTTTGGCATGACTTGTTTCTCTGAAACCCATATTGGCTTTTTGTAATGATGGAATTATCTTTTAGATATCCACAGACTCTCTGTTTAATAATCTGTTCCAGAATCTTTCCTGGAATTGATGTCAGACTAACTGGGCGATAATTGTTGGGATCCTCTTTTTTCCCCTTGTTGAAGATGAAGACAACGTTTGCCCTCATCCAGTCTTCTAGGACCTCTGTTCTCCAGGAGTTCTCAAAGATTATTGCCAATGGCTCCGATAGTTTTTTTAATACTCTTGGATGCAGTTCATCAGGTCCTGGAGACTTATATTCATTTAGATTAACCAGGTATCCCTGAACTATCTCTTTACTTATTCTGTGCTGAATTTCCCGTATTCTGTCCTCTGCTCCCTTTTGCTCCGATTGAGCACCCTTTTCCTTTTGTGAGAACATTGAGGCAAAGAAGGTGTTGAGTAATTCTGTTTTTTCTCTTTCCCTTGTTAACATTTCACCATCTTCTCCATGCAGTGGCCCTACCATTTCCTTATTCTTCCTTTGTTGGGGACATAACTGAAAACGCCCTTTTTATTGTTCTTAAACTCTCTAGCAATCCTGAGTTCAATCTGCACTTTAGCTTTTCCGACTGTATCCCTTCACTGTTTGAATGAATTCCTTTTTGGTGATTTCCCTCTTTTTACATTTCTTATACGCGTTCCATTTAAAACTTAGCTCAGTTGAAAGTTCATTAGTCATCCAGCCTGGTTTCTTGAGACACCTCCCATTTTTCTTCCTCATTGGAACTATTTGGAATTGTGCCTCCCTATTTGAAATTGTATCTCCCTTTTGAGAAACACCCATCCGTCTTGAACTCCCTTCTCTTTTAGTATTCCTGGCCATAGGATCACTCCCAGTACTTCTCTAAGTTTACTGAAAACAGCTCTCCTAAAGTCTAGAATGTGTGTCTGACTATGCCTGGCTTCTCCTTTCCACTGTATAACAAACTCCAGGAGAACATGGTCACTCCCACCTAAGGATCCAACCACTTGCACCCCATTAACCAAGTCATCCCTTTTGGATAGGATCAAAGATAACTGACTCCCTTGTTGCCTCTTCCACCTTTTAGACAATGAAATTGTCTTACAGGCAAATGAGAAATTTGCTAGACCTTGAGGATTTGGCTGAGTTTGACTTCCAGCAAATATCAGAATAGTTTAAATCACCCATCAGTACTACATCTCTCCTTTCTGAGTCTGTGGTCATCTGTTTTAGAAAGGCATCACCCAATTCCTCTATCTAACTTGGGGGTCTGTAGTAGACTCCCACAATAACAACCCTATTGTTTCCCTCTTCTTTTATTTTTATCCAGGTGCTCTCCACTTGGCTTCCAGTATTTATGTCCTGGATCTCTTTGCTGGTGTAAATAACTCTGAAATATAATACTATTTCTCCTACTTTCCTATTTGGCCTGTATCACAAGGAGTTGCTTATCTTGACAGATAACACAACTTGATTCATCACAATATCCTGGGCACAACAGAATCAATGTGATTTCATCACTCAGTCCATTTTTAACACAATAGTGGGGCCTAGATATTTGATCTAGAGTAGTCAAGATGTGACCATGACTTCTAAAGTCATTTTTGTGTCTCCTTTACCCTATTGAAAATTCTTGCTGCTGCAAAATAATACTTTTATTAATACTTTCAAAATCTTCTCCTACCTTCTGCTGAGGAGATGATCTGTCCATGGTGGAGATGGATAACCTTTTGGCACCACAGAGATTTGTCTCAGTTGTTGCCAAATTTCAACAGCCACCTTGGTAGGGATATCCCTCTGCACCCTAGAAAGTAGATTGTTGACAGTAACAGAGTCTGTGTGCTGTTGTCCTAGCCAGTTTTAACTACAGACACATGTTACTGATGGGGCCCTCACACTTTTTTTAAAAAGAAAATGAAAGGTGCATGGATCATACTGGCATTATTTACATGGGCCTCATTCTCTGAGTAATATTCAGAACTGCAAGAAAGAATACCAGTCATGGTTGCAGAAGTCTATTACTGCTGTGAAAGTAAATAAACGTACTTCTGCTCTTTGTATTGAAGCCATTTCTTTGCCATTACAGGAAAAATATCCTGCTGACAGCTACTTGTTCCTTTTGAATCCCATGCACTTTTCAGTGGTGACCTTGTGCTTAATCCTTGTATTTTGTGCTGTTGCCTTCTCCCCTGGCATACACATTAAAAAAACAAATCAAGAAATAAAAAAATCGAAATGAATAAAATGACATTTGGGAGCTTGGTGGGAACTCCCAAACTTGTGAAACCTACACCCATACTGTAAAGTGGTTCATAGGTTTTAACATAGGGGATATCATGTCTGGGGATAACAAATGCAAGTGATAGGAAATAATTCTGTTCTAGATGCCTCATTTTAAGAAGGATATAGATACCTTGGAGGAGGTTTGGAGAAGGGCAACCGGGATGATAAGAGGTATGGAAAATAAAGCATGGTGCTTTACACAATGCCCAAAAAGGGCGGTCTGAAGCCTCCTTTTTTGCTGCAGACCTTCGCCGCAGCAGTGTCACAGTTGCGATGCTCTAACCGGAAAAGGTGCCATTGGGCACATTTACAGCATAGCATCTGCGCAGCTCTGTCTAGAAGCTGCGCAGTTGCAATAGTGTCATTATGCACGCCGTCTAAACTGTGTTATGTAATGACACCTGCATCATTACGTGCTAGGGCTCGGTAGCGTGCAAATACTACACACTCCCTAGCCCTAATCACAGCACAGGGACGGCGCTTTTGGGCCTTCTGTATCACGCCTATATAAGGAAAGGTTGAAGGAGCTGGGCATGTTCAGCTTGGTGAACAGCAGTGGTATTGCCACTCCAGTGGCACCTAGTGTGGCATGACTAGAAAGCTGAGCTCACCTCTTTTCCTTCACCATGGTGGCCTCCTCATAAGGAGACTGCCACCACCATGGGAAAACAGGGTCTGGGCAATTGGCCTTCTTGTTCCCTACAGTGACAGTGGCTCCTGTCACTGTAGGAAAGAGGTCCAGGGGCACTTGCCCCTCTTTCCAGTGGTAGGACGGTCTGATTGGGTGCTAACCCTTCTTCTGGGGTGTCACCTGATGTGGATCACACCACTTCACCTCTGTAGTGAAGCCACTGGTGGAGAGAAGAATGAAAGGTAACATGATTTCTGTTATTAAATACAGTATGGCTGTGCCATACGATCCTGCAGGAGAGGCAGGGTAATAATAGTAATAATAATAATAATAATAATAATAATATAAAGCCGTGCACCAGTGGCCACATGCATCAACCCCATAAGGCAAGGCTGTGCTTAATCTGGAAATCACAATAAGCATAGAATTAATTCAAGCCAAATTCAATTACAGTCACCTGGAATTTGAAGGACTTCATAGATGCTGTTTCTTGAAACATGAATGAATTTTTGAAAACTGGAGAATACTTTTTCTCTCACACTCTGCTTGAATATCTCCTTTGTCTAGATCATGTTATCTTTCATTGCACTAATTATTAGAGCCTCTTAAATCCAAAGATTTGATTGTGAGTCTGGTACTCCATACTCACTGTTTGGTAAATGAAACCAATAGATGATTCCTCAAACTCTTATTTGTAGCTATGTTCATTTTTCTGGATGCTGTACATCAGAGACACTGCAGAGCAATTACTATCAGTAAATCATCTCAGGCTCAACATAAAACTCAAAACCTGCTCAGAATTTGGAAAGATAAAACCAATGCTGTGACTTGCTTGAGAGTTTCAACACAGCCCAGAAAAAAGCACTCTCTACTGGTAAATGATGCAAAAGTTCTTGCTGTCTACTATCTGATTTTTTTTTTTTAAAAAAAAAATCTGTACACACAAGATGTCCCATTAGAAAATGGCTGCTTCCATTTGTAAAACCCCTCAGTATCTTACTGGGATGTCAATAGCCATTAGCTTCCTTCACTAGACCTTCTTCTACTCCCTCTCCCTTGTAGTGATGGAGAGCTAGAAACAATCCTTTTCCGCATGTTAAAATCTCACTCCAACATCACTACTAATTGCAATCCAGGCTTTGAGTCCAAAAGTCATCAATATCTCATTTTTATCCAAGTTCCAGACATCAGGAGGCTGAATCATTACCCGTGACTAATAGTAACCACCAATCATTGGCAATATTATTCCCAGCTTTCAGTATATAGCAATTTCTTTTTGAAAGAAAGTGGGATGGAACAGAGGCAGGCTTGTCCAGAAGTAAAGCTCAGATATGAATGCTCAAATCTGAAGCCCAAAGAAAAACAGCAGCAAATGATCTGACCTATAGGAGCATTTCAAATTTGTCCACGTCTGCTAATAACTGCTGGATTAGGCAGACTGATGATCCTAGTAAGACTGTGGAAATAATTTTCACTTATTTCATTCTTGTGTGCAAGAATGAATATATTTCAAAACTTTTTTTTTCTCACTGGGCAAGATTTATAAATGTTTTTGCATACATAGACTCTTTTCTGCACAAAAGTGTTTTTCAACAAATGTATCAATTGTGATCCTGGAGTTGTTATTTATTTATTTATTTTTGGTGTGAAAAAAAATATTTCACAAAAAGTTTTTAATTTTTTACAAAAATACACTGGCTTGCATCCACTTAGTGACATATATTGGTGTTAACTTCAACACAGATCTACACAAGTCTTTTGGGGGAACATACAGAGAACATTACACTGCATCTTTTGTACAACGACAAACCTCTCCAAAGACTTCTGCATCATTCTTACATGGACATGCAGTAGCTAAGGGAGGATGAGAGCATGTGAGGGTCCTCCAGGCGTACTGATATAAGTCATATACACAAATATGTAGTAATCCTTCTGAAGTTAATGTATAAGAAATGGAAAAATGGGGAAATCACCAAACAGGAATTCAAACAAATAGCCAGTGGGTATAGGGATAAAGTCAGAAAAGCTAAAGCACAGAATGAACTGAGGATGGCTAGAGAGGGTAAGAACAATAAAAAGGGCTTTTTTTGGGTATGTCTGCAGTAAAAGGAAGAAGAAGGAAATGGTTGGGCCACTGTGTGCAAAAGATGGCAAAATGCTAACAGGGGACAGAGAAAAGGTGGAATTACTCAACACCTTCTTTGCTTCAGTCTTCTCAGAAAAGGCAAAGGGTGCTGAACCTGAGGATAATGGAGCACAAGACAGAATAAGTAAAGAGACAGTACAGGAATACCTGGTTAATCTAAATGAATACAAGTCTCCAGGACCAGATGAACTACATCCAAGGGTATTAAAAGAAGTGGCATATGTAAAATCGGAACCATTGGCAATAATCTTTGAGAAATCCTGGAGAACAAGAGAAGTCCCAGCAGACTGGAGGAGGGCAAACGTTGTCCCAATCTTCAAAAAGGGGAAAAAAGAGGATCCCAACAATTATCGCCTAGTTAGTCTGACATCAATTCCAGGAAAGATTCTGGAACAGATTATTAAACAGCGAGTCTGTGGATATCTAGAAGATAATTCCATCATCACAAAAAGCCAATATGGGTTTCAGAGAAACAAGTCATGCCAAACAAACCTGATCTCTTTTTTTGATAAAATCACCAGCTTGGTAGATGAAGGGAATGCTGTGGATGTAGTATATCTTGATTTCAGTAAGGCCTTTGACAAGGTTCCCCATGACATTCTTGCAAACAAGCTTGTAAAATGTGGACTAGACAAGGTAACTGTTACATGGATTTGTAACTGGTTGACTGACCGAACCCAAAGGGTGCTCAACAATGGTTCCTTTTCATCCTGGAAAGAAGTGACAAGTGGGGTTCTGACATTGGGTTCTGTCCTGGGCCCAATGCTGTTCAATATCTTTATGAATGACTTGGATGAAATTATTGAGGGCCTAGTTATCAAATTTGCAGACAACACCAAATTAGGAGGAATAGCTAATACCCCAGAGGACAGGATCAACATTGAAAATGACCTGAATAGACTAGAAAGCTGGGCCAAAGCTAACAAAATGAAATTCAACACAGAGAAATGTAAGGTTCTGCACTTAGGGAGGCAAAATGAAATGCACAGATATAGGATGGAGGACACCTGGCTGAATGAGACAACATGTGAAAAGGATCTAGGAGTCCAAGTAGACCACAAGTTGAACATGAGTCAACAGTGCAATGCTGCAGCTAAAAAGGCCAGTGCAATTTTAGGCTGCATCAATAGAAGTATAGTGTCTAGATCAAGGGAAGTAATGTTTAAATACTTGAAGGGATGTCATATTGAGGAGGGAGCAAGCTTGTTTGAGGAGGGAGCAAGCTTGCTCCTGGAAAATCTGGAGCAAAAGGTGAGCTTTTAAAAAGCAATTGAGGAAGAGATAGGGCAGATTTAGTATGGCATTGGCCTTCCCTGTAGAGATAGCCCACTCTCAAACCAGGGATTTAGCCTTGTGCCATATAGACAGGTTGTGCAAAGAGTGGGAGGAAATGAGTTTAATTGGCTCATGTAAAGTTAGAGGTAATGGTAAATTTAGTCCCTTAACATGAATGTCTAGTTGTAACTGATGGTAGGGGGTAGTGTTCATCTAAGCCAAAGAGCCAGCGTTGTCTGAAGACATATTCAGTGGTCATGTGGCCAGCATGACTGCACTGAATGCTGTTACCTTCCCACTGAATCGGTACCTATTTATCTACTTGCATTTGCATACTTTCAAACTGCTAGGCTGGCAGAAGGTGGGACCAGTGGCAGGACCTCACTCCATTATGCAGTATGCGGGCCTCGAACTGCCAACCTTCCAATCTGCTGATCATCAGAATTGGAGTCTTTCACTACTAAGCCAATGCATCCCTAATACTTGCATACCTGGTCCATGTAGATGTGCCCTTAATCCAAGACTCAAACCGCTACACCATACCAGGACCTCCACCTTATTGTTTTCCCAATAAGCCAAAGAGACCAGTGAAGCCCAAACCTATAGTGGGCCCTTGCTATCTGCTGGGGTTTGGCTCTAGGACCCTCTGTGGATACCAAAATCCATGGATGCTCAAGTCCCATCATATACAATGGCATAGTGCAATTATGTTCCTTATATAAAATAGCAAAATCAATGTTTGCTTTCTAGACTTTATATATTTTTGGAATATTTTCAAGCAATGGATGGTTGAATCCATGGGTAAAGAATCTGTGAATGTGGAGGGTCAACTTAGGTTTATCATGCTTTCCTGTCAAGAGACAGGAACTCAAGATCCTGGTTTGGAGATAACATTAAACGAATGTCATATGTAGTTTCTAGTTTGTTTAACCACCTCTATTCGTAGAAAGAACCCAGTAAGAATGCTTAGGCAGTGTGTACCATTCATAATAAACATGAATTCTGAATTGTGAGAATTAGGCCATTGTCTCTCAGTGGCCAACTGGATGCTTTCATGATGTTGAAAGTGAGCACATGAATGCAACAGTGTCCCCCCCCCCCCAGTCTGTCCTCAGCAGCTATTCAGAGGAAAACTGTTCTGAACCTAAAGGTTCAATTGAGCTGTCATGACCAGGAGCCTCTGATAGATTTCTCCTCTATAAATTTGTCTTGTCTCCATTATCCTCATCTATGCCTCTCTTCCTTTCAACATAAGAGCATAAAACTGTGTTCTATGGATGCACCGGCATATGTATTTCATATCATACAGGCAATGGTGTGAGAATCTCTCTGTTTCTCTAAATCTCACCTGCATTTCTTTCCACTCTTTGTTTTGCTTTGAATTATAAGACTTGTGCTTTCTTTTTGCACTGAAATTGCTGCATATATTTAATGAATTTTCCTAATGTCTGCATTGATTTGCACAATTGGTCTAATGTTTGCAACATTCTATGTTGACAAAAGATTTCTTTTGCACAACTGTGCACTTATTAGCTGTTAGCATTTTAACATCTGTGCATTATTTTGCACATTCTGAAAAACATTTTGCAAGCCACACAGGCATACAAATGTTCTAGCTAAGGTGTACATTTTCTTGCAGCAAGCCTCAGCAGGTGCAAAATTTTTACTTTCCATCAAGACTGTCAAACCCAATGAATTGTCTTTCCCTCCCTAATTTCTGCAATGCCTGGGGCCTGCATGCACAATTTATTACCCAAGGGTAAAAGCCCCCAATTTTACTCCAGCTATGGATTTGTTCATCCACCCTGGCTGCAAATGTAGTCAGCGTTCTCCCCCTTTGCAGTGCCCTGGGAATGACTAAACATCATCACAGCGCATGCATGCAGGAGTTATTCTGCCAGTGGGTGCTCAGCTGAGGCATGCCAGGAGTTTCAATGGCTAATGAAAAGTAGGGTGTGGGGAAGAAAACTGTACTTTTTGTATTCTCCACTGTGTCAGTAGGTAATCAAATAGCTGCAAAAATCCCTTCATTAAACACAATGGGTTTTTTTAGGGTACAAAAAGGAAAACAGGTATGTGGCACTAGCCTCCTTGACTGGCAGGCTACAAGAATGGCTGCATAGAGAGTCATAGTTCTACTGGTGGAAACAGGCATACAGAACCTGGAGTGATGCACTACCCACATTTGGCTAGTCTGGAAGACTGCAGCAACCCTTTACAGATGCCATTTTGGCAAAGAGAAGTGATGCTTACCCCTCCTGCTTGGTTGTGTGTGTGTGTGTGTTGGCACAGGATGGAGATCCTGCCCTCTCAGGATGCAGCATCCAGCCCACACAGGATCTTTTAATGAGTGGGTCAATGGAAATCACAAGGGTAACACTGGAGCTGTCCCCCACTCTGTATGTGACACACTATTTATATGATTCCTACCCTGGTGTAAAGGTGGACAGTTGGGCTCTTTATCATATAATCATAGAATCATAGAGTTGGAAGAGACCACAAAGGCCATCCAGTCCAACCCCCTGCCATGCAGAAACTCTCCATTAAAGCATTCCTGACAGATGGTCATCCAGTCTCTGCTTAAAGTCCTCCAAGGAAGGAGACTCCAGCATACTTTGAGAGTGTATGTTCCACTGTCGAACAACCCTTACTGTCAGGAAGTTCCTCCAAATGTTGAGGTGGAATCTCTTTTCCTGTAGCTTGCATCCATTGTTCCGGGTCCTAGTCTCTGGAGCAACAGAAAACAATCTTGCTCCCTCCTCAATATGACATCCCTTCCAATATTTAAACAGGGCTATCATATCACCTCCTTCTCTTCTCCAGGCTAAATATCCTCAGCTCCCTAAATCTTTCCTCATAAGACATGTTTCCAGTCCCTTCACCATCTTAGTTGCCCTCCTTTGGACATGCTCCAGTTTCTCAACACCCTTTTTAAATTGTGTTTCCCAGAACTGGACACAGTATTCCAGGTGGGGCCTGACCAAAACAGAATATAGTGGCATTATTACTTCTCTTGACCTAGACACTATACCTCTATTGATGCAACCTAAAATTGCATTGGCTGTTCATTGATAGTCGAAGAAGAATCTGCCCAAGGAAGTGGCCTTCTGTGTCCCACCAGCAGGAACAATGTATTACATAAATACATAGAACAAGGCCTTGCTTATTGTGGCACCCTATTATGGAATACTCTCCCAATGGAGGTCCAATTGGTGCTTTGGCCTTTTTTCATTGCCGAGTTACAATGTGCCTTTTCACCTATGCATTCAAGAGAAAGCATAAATGTGTTTCTATTGGGTGGTGAATTTAGGATTAGACACTACCATATCACCCTCAATTCACAAATATTATCTGATTTTCAAAGCTGAGCAAGGTTGGGTGAGATTATTACCTGGATGGGAGGCCACCAGAGAATAGTACCAAGGATCTTCAAACTAATATAGATCTAGGCAAATATCCTGTCTGGAACACCAGATAGCTACTGCCAGCTAGGATTAGAAATACTGAGCTAAACTGACCAAATATCAGACTTTATACACCTATATTCTGGATATCCTAAATTCTTAAATATTTAAATAAATAAATAATATTGCCCAACAGGCACAGCACCCTATCATGCATATCTTTGTCCTCTACTGTAGACGAGATAGCCTGATCAAGTACAGTCCAACACTAGGGTCACGAGTCTCGGATTCTTTGCCATTCTCATGCCAACCTCTACTTCCCTCTGTAGGTGCCTCTACACTTAGAAATAATGCTTTTTGACACCACTCTATGTGATTTGACTGCACCCTATGGAATCCTGAGATCTTTAGTTTTACTTTGCTGCCAGAATTCTTGGTACAACCGATGCCGGATTAAGGGAGCAGTTAAAAATGTAACATTCACTGATTCTCTCTCGTCACAGTAGCACATCATTCTTTTCCCAATGTTTCACACCTTGCTTGTCCTAATCTGAAATGAGTCCCTAGAGATTCCAACAAGTTTCATTTAAAACCCAACCAGGACAGCATTTTCTCTGTGTTGTGTCACTAGCATTGTTTAAAAACTGCTGCTGTTTTCGGCAAAGCAAACTTCCATGGGCCCATTAAACTGATGAAGTTAAAAACGACAACTTTAAGTGTAAAACATCAGGAAAAATTGCTACCCTGTTGACTAAAGCAGACAGAGGTACTTGCAAGGGAGGCTAATCCATTTCAACCTGCCAAGACTATATTTCACATTTGATTAAAAACATGGCACTCCGCACAGACAGAAAAAAAAAATACTCAAGCCAAATCAGGACCTGCCTACTTTGGCTCTCTCACCAATGGCTTTTATGAGACTAGAGACTAGAATTTGCCTTCCAATATTAAATCAATCTCTAGGAAAACGCTGTCTCACAAAACCTACTGGTAAGACAAGTCCCTGCTGATTAATAATAACAGAATCATAGAATCATAGAATCATAGAATCATAGAATCATAATAATAATAATAATAATAATAATAAATTTATATACCGCCTTTCCAAAGGATCAAAGCGGTTTACAAAAATGCTTATATACAACTAATACATACATACATGACTAAAAAGTTCATCCCCTTACCTTAACTAAAATACAAACATCAAAATACAGTTAAATTAATGACATAAAAATATATTAAACTATATCCTGCTCTACAAGCCAAAGGGACTAGCCCTTGCCCCCTCCTCCTGAAGCAGCTCACTGGTGGTGGACCTGCCACAGCAGGCACCCAGCCTTTATCCCCTTCCCAAGGGGAGCAGGTGTTCCTGGCTGGGTACCTGGGGCCTGGCAGGAAGCAGTCTGGGGCCAGCAATCCACCAGGTGAGATGGAGCATGCAGGTAGCAAGCAACAAGTCTACACAGCAGCAGGAGGTACTATACATCTCTTTCCTGGGGTGGTGGGGTGGCCTGGTGGTATCTCTTCTTCCCCCACATTTTGCTGGTTTAGAAGACACATCATAGCAAAATACACTGGATCATATAGGTTTCTCAGTGGCTCACACTCAAGATGAACATGAATCTTGCTCAAAGGCTAGTCCTATTGTTAGGCAGAGTATGTCAACTGTCTCAGGTGAGAGATATTGGGGAGTAGCAGTGAAAACTCCCCAAATAACTTTGTTGAGGCCCCATAACGATCCATGGGGAGAGGCAGGAAATAGAAATAATACTAATACTACTACTAATAATAATTACACCCCCTTCCATTGGAGGGCAGACCTGTCCATGTCACATGGGCTCCACTTCACCCCATACTAACCAAGTGCCTAATAATAATAATAATAATAATAATTTATAATATCTTTTCCACCAAAGGATGGAACATCAAACATATATAATTAAAAAACAGACTATTAAACACAACATGTTAAATAATATATTACATTATTCTGTAAAACAAACTACCCATCTTGGCCACCTTAGGCACACCTAGCAACTCAGTCTGGTGAAGAGAAGAGGAAGGTCTTCAACCCTTTATGAACGCAGGTAAGATCCTCCTCCAGCTGGAGGTGCAAAGGAAGAGTGTTCCACAAATGCGGAGCCAGATCCTGAAAGGCTCACAGCCTTGATAGAGCTGTTATGTGTTGGTGGAACCACCAATAAACCTTTGCCTGTAGATCTTAAATTCCTAGATGTTACTTACCATGCTAGCTGAGCTACCAGATACTGAGGGAGGTTAAAGCGCAAAGCTTTAAATACCAGGACCAAAATCCTGTAATGAGCCCTGACCAAAACTGACAGCCAGTAGAGGGATCTACGAGGAGAAGAGACATGTGGGTATTTGGAGAGATTTAAGACAACCTGAACAGCACTATTGTGGATTAAAATTAGAGAAGTAAGAAAACCAGCCAGTAGGCTATTATAGTGGGCTTTTTTTTACATGGGAGATCCATTCTGGACCCCCCCCCACATAAAACAAAAAATGTGTATGCCCAAGCCCCATTATATCAATGGGGCAGAAGTCAGGGACAGAAGGAGGCAGGCCAGATGGAGGTGAGGCAGGCTGATGTGGAAGGAGGAAAGAGGAAGCTGGGGAGGGACAGGAAGCTGGGCTGCTGGGGCAGATTCAAATCTGCTTAGTTCCCTCTTGGGCCAAATCAATTTATTTGAAAATAAATTAATTCAGCCCAAAAGGAGCGAGAGAAAAAAAGTATTTTTGATGCAGGTTAAATGGGTCTAGAGCATGGCCCCCATTTCCAAATCACTTCAGCGATTCGGATTAAGTGGGAACCATGCTCATTTAAACTGGATTGTACTGAATTGTACTGAACCATGGTACAAACTCGATTGTACTGAACCATGCTCAATTAAACTGGATTGTACTGAGATCCTGGTTTAAGCCACCATAGTGGCTTAAACCAGCATCTCTGTTTTATCTATGTTCAGCTTAAGATGGTGAGTGGTCATCCACCGAAAAACACTCTTTCCTCTCCATACCACCAACTGTCATGAAAAAAGCTGTCCCTTCACTAGTGTTGATTCAGCTGATACCATTTGCTTCTGTACATGGAAATGGGCCAGGGTGCCATGTTGTTTCCTGCTGCAAAATATGTATGGAGAGGCAAGAGGCTTGTGCAAAGTCCCTGCAGAGCAAAACATCATGCCAAAAATGTTTGTATAAATCCTCACCTAATCCCGCCTAGCAGAAAGGGGGGGGGGGGGAGAGGATTTCATTCTTCCATGCAAGAAAAAAAATAAACACAGAATTACATTGAGAATAGACCCACTGAAATGAACAGGACATCCAAAAATACTGTAAGCGTCATTGATTTTGATAGGTCTGCTCCCTTTAGGGCCAACATTGTATTTAACCTTAAGTCTTCATGAATTAAATTTCTGAAAATAACATTTCAGTGGAGAATCAAAATGTTTCTTTCTACTTTACTTCCATCCTTCTTTTTAGATATAGTTACCTTTTCAGACACAATAGATGATTTTGCCTTTACTGGAGACAATGACCTAGGCCCTTAGAAAATTATTTCTGTAATTCCCCCTTGCCTAACCACATTGAGTTTAATCTGACAGCTTTAAAAATGACTCTCATGGCAGCTATTTGATCACAAAAGATCTTTACTAATTAGCTTTATGTTAATAATGAGAAACTGCTTATACCTGGAGGCTACAGCAACACAGTTAACTCTTCCACCTATCATGAATGCTGCATTTCAGGCTCCCGTACGGTATGTAACAACACAAAACAGCAATGACATTTTCATGGAGTTCTTTTGATGATAAAGCTGTCATTGCCAGCTATCAACTTTCAAGATTTCTCTAGCATCTGATACCAATAACCTTCCCTCTCTAAACCCATTTGGGAATTTGCAGTGAAGTTCACATGCTTACAACTAAAGATTCTGACAGCCCCCAAAATGGAATCACAAATGTACAACAGTGTAATGAGCATTAGCAAAGGATGCTGACTTGCTGATGTTCCAGGAAGTTAATAATATAATAAGGCAAATTGTATGTATGTATTATATATATATAAAATAAGAGATGGGAGAAGCAGGATCATGCCCCTTGCACATGGGTTGGTTTTTCTGTATAGACTACATACTCATTGTTATTGTTGTTAACTGCCCTGGAGTTGGCCTTGACTCATGATGACTCTGTGAGTGAGACACCTCCAAGCCCCCTCTCCTCAACTGCTCTGTTCAGGTCCTGTAGGCTCAAGGCTGTGGCCTTATTGATTAAATCTATCCATCCAGTATGTGGCCTTTCTCTCTTTCTGCTACCCTCCATCTTTCCTACCCTGTTTTCCCGAAAATAAGACATCCCCATAAAATAAGACCTAGCAGAGGTTTTGCTGAATTGCTAAATATAAGATCTCTCCTGAAAGTAAGACCTAGCAAAGTTTTTGTATATCAATATGTACAGTATATAATAAATGTTATTTTTCCCCCAACAATAAATGTGAATTATTCTTCATGGAAAAATAAGACATTCCCTGAAAATAAGACCTAGCGCATCTTTGGGAGAAAAATTAATATAAGACACTGACTTGATTTTCGGGGAAACACGGTAGCATTATTGTCTGTTCAAGTGAGTCATGTCTTCTCATTATGTGGCCAAGGTACGATGGCCTCAAGTTAATCATGTTGGCTTCCAGTGAGAGTTCAGGCTTGATCTGTTCAAGGACCCATTTGTTTTACTTTTTTGGCTGCCCGCGGTAGCACTTGTCTCCACCATCACATCTCAAATTAGTTGATTCCCCCCCCCCATCTGCTTTCTTCACTGTCCAGCTCTCTACATGGTGATGGGGAATACAATGGCTTGAACTATTCTTACTTTAGTCTTCAACATTATATATCGGCTCTTAGGATTTTGTCTAGTTCTTTTATAGCTGCCTTTCCCAGTCCTGCACAATGAGGGTATTCCCTCTCCAAATGAAAAGTCTGCTTCCCCAATAAATTTTTCATTCAGTCCCCAAATCTCTAGCATTGCAAGGACTGAGATACTAAAAATTGTTCCCACCTATAACTATTTTATTTCCTGTATTCCCAGTCCCTTAATAACTTTGTCTGATGCCACCCCCCTTTTGTGTGTGTTTGTATGTGTGTGTGTGTGGGGGGGGGGGGAATCCCTAAACTGCATTTCTAAATGCACAACTGGAGTTTTAAGTTACTGCCATGTTCAAAATTCGGGAATAAAGAACAATGAACCCCTTCCCCCTTCCTGTAGTTCGTACTTTTGCTAGCAAATTTGGAGTGTCATGAAAAAGCAGCAAGTTCTAAAGGTTATTTATTTATTAATAATTTACTTCTATTAATTTATTCCTTCTTTGGAAGTTTTTAAACAGAGGCTGGATGTTTTTTGTGGAGCTTTCAGGCTATGTGGCCACATTATAGAAGAGTTCCTTTCTGATGTCTTCTAGGACATGGCCACATAGCCCAAAAGCTCCACAAAAAACTATAGATGCCGGCCATGAAAGCCTTCAACTCCACAGAGGCTGAATGGCCATCTCTTGGGGGTGCTTTGATTGTGAGTTCCTGCATGGCAAAGGGCTGGACTGGATGGCCCTTGTAGTCTCTTCTAACTCTATGATTGTGTTATACTGTAGTTGCCTTTTTCACTATCAGGGAGATGGAATGAGGTTCTTATAGGATTTTCTGTTCCAGCAAAACTTTGTACCATGTCTTTGAGGTCAGGGGGAGAGGGGTATTTTTTTCCCCCCTGTACAAGTTCAACCAGCAAAATATTGTTGTATGGCCCTGCACATTCTGCTTTTGTTTGGCAATATGTCTCCTGATTTTCATCTGTGAAATGTTGGAACATCTAAGTAATTCTTAGGTCTAGCATGTTGGCCTTGAAATCTCAGGGCCTGGGATATTCCTGTACTCTGCTCATAATATAAACCCAACACACACACACAGAGATATCTTTAAAAATAAACTCTACCAGAAATATTGTACTTTAGAATTATTCCTCTTGTTGATCTTGGGTCAGTTGTGTCCATTAATTTGTTCCAAAGCTGTTGTCAGTTGTGGAAGTTCACAAGAGGAAAGGAAAAGGAGTATCCCAAACAGAACAATGTTGATATTATCTCAAGGAAACCCTCAAGCAACCTTCAGGAACACCTTGATCTATCTAAGCTTCTCTTGTCATGGGAGGAATAATCCCAATGAAACCAAGGATTCTATAATAGTTCACATCTATGTTTTAATATTATTTTATATTATTTTAATGTATATAGTTTTATATTCTTATTATCTATTTGTTAAAATATTTATATCCATTCCATATCAGAAGATCTCAGGGCAGTGTGCTATCAAACTGAACTCAAACTGTTGAAAACAAGTTAAAGTTTAAAACAATTTATTCAGACAAAAAATAGAACAAAACCCAGTGTCACATGTTAAAATAGCTTCCAAAGTTAAAACAGTTCAAAACCCTGTTCATGTACATACTGAAATAAATTTAACAGTGTTTTGCTCACTTTGTCTGGCCCTTTCCTTTGGATGCCGTCTTTCTAAATGCATCAGTTTTCAATATCCCACTCATTTTCTGACTCACATATTTAAGGCATATCTGTGGACTGCAAGAGATTATTTTGTTTTTGAATTCAATGACATAGCTGTGTTAGTCTGTGGAATTAGTATGAAGAGAGATAATACCATTGAGACTAACTGAAAGAAAGAAGTTGGTAGCATGAGCTTTTGTAGACTTAAGTCTGCTTCCTCAGATGCATTTATTTTTGAGGATTCACACCACTTCTTTTAGATTAAAGAGGAATTATATTGTAAGATTGGCAGGTGGGGTATTTCGGGAAGTGTTGGCGTGAATGCTTTAATGTTCTTTAAACCCAAACTCAGAAAACTTGTTTCTCTGGACTTCCCTCTTTCCTCAATGTTAAGCTATCCAAATTCTGCGTAGTTTTATTCTTTTAAAAGATTCTGTTGCTGCTTCTGTTGTTGTTATGTTCCTTCAGGTTGACTTGAAGTGTGAAAACCAGGGGTATAGCACAGGGGCAAACTGAGGGCTTTCTCACATACAAATAAAAACTTTGCCCCCAAATGACATTTCTGTTTCTGTCCCCAGATTCCTAGCACTGCAGAGAGTGAGACATTGAAAATTGTTCATCCACCGTCCTCTTCCATTTGCTGTGTTCCCACTCCCTTGGTAACTTTATCTGCCCTTTTTCATTGAATGCCTAAACTGTATTTCTATATCCTCAACGGAAGTTTTGCATTTCTGCAAAAAACACTAGAGATTTGGGAACAGAAGGAAAATATCATGCAGGGTTGCAGTATTCTTATTTTGATCAGCCCTCTCTTTGCCCCCTCCATAGCTGCACCTCATATGATGACCCTATCATAGGGTTTTCTTGGTGAGATTTATTCAAAGGAGGTTTGCCATGACCTTCCTCTGATTACAAACTACACAGCATGTGGTACTCCCTTGCAAGTGATAACCATGTCTGACCCTGCTTGGCTTCCCAGAACAGACAGCATCTGATGCTTTCCAAAAAATTAAATAGCAAAATAAAGTGAATCTGTATGCATTTTTTGTTCAAAAAACTTGATTAATGGATGCATTAAGGCTTATGACTCCATCGACTTTTGCATGTTTAGGGCTATTTTAGAAATAGGTTTTTTGTTTATTCGTGGATTCAACCATCCACAACTTGAGAACTCTAAAAAACATATAAATTAAAAAACAACAACACCCAAACAAACCCTGATTTTGCCATTTTATAAAAGGGACACCATTTTACTATGCCACTGTATTTAATGGAACCAACCCCCAGTGGATACCAAGGGCCCACTGTATATGCATGTAATTAAATGTATGTTTTCTTTCATACAATGGATTAGAAACCCAGTTATATACAGATTTCTAATTGCAAAATGGAAATTCTTTGTGGGAGATGAAGAATTGGAGAATTTTTTTAAAAATTCCACATCCCTAATTAAAAAGTGTCTCTTGACCATGTTGCATAGACATCGTAGAAGCAGAGATAGGACTGAGAAACACAGGAGTTTATCAGATGGGAGGAATTTATCTTTATTTCGAATGGAGCCAATTGGAGCCAATTCGAATTCACATGAATTCACTAGTTTAGCGAATTTACGTGAATTCCAATTGCGTTCAGAATGACTTCCCATTACCCGAAAATGACCCCCATTGCCTGAAATTGCGTGAGATGCTTTAATATGCAATAACGTAAAACCCATGATAGCATCCGGAATGACTTCCTTTTTGCCCCAAATTGTGTGAGATACTTTAATATGCAATAATGTGAAACCCCGTGATTGCATTTGGATTGCCATTAGATTATATTTCCAATTTCCATCATCTGATAAACTCCACACTGGGCTGATAAATTATGCTCTGTGCATTCTACTATTTGCTGTCCTCTCATATTTTCTTTTCACATTGATCAGTCTGTCAAAAATGTTGGGGCCATGAAAGATTGTCCTGGTCCTCAGATGAACATCATTCCCCTTTAGCCCCCAAATTCTCATATTATCCAGCAGCATTGCTCTGAGGTTCTTTTGATCCCCACATGAAATCTTCTAAGTCAACCCAAATGATCCATTTTTCACTTTGATCTCAGTTTTCCTTTACAAGTAACTGTTTCTTTTCTCTCTGAACTATGCTGAAGTGGTGAAAACAGCTGGTAATGTATCAGTGTTGATACTTCAAAAAGAAAAGGAAAGGCAGGATGGGAAAATAAAAAATAAAATAAGAAAAGTCTTCATGGGTCATAAATGACTGCCTTTTGAAAAGCTTTTTTTAATGGAATCAGTTTAATTTATAGATCATAGATTAGTGGCAGAGTGCTTGCAAGGGTCCTGCGTTCAAGCCATATAACTCATCCACAGTTCTGGCAGGACAGCTGGGAAAAAGTCCTGCTTAATGTCCTGGACTGGGCAACTGTGGAAGGCTAGGAGGTTACATTAACCCACCAAAAGACCTTGGAAAGCTGCACCCCTACTGTAATCTCTCCTACAAAACAAATACCCTCTAGAGGCCATGGAGACATTTTTGCCATGTCAAATTTCTCCAACCTTGTAATCTTTAGGTGTTTTCCCATATGATTTTACAGGCAGTTTTTACCCAAGGGGGGAGGGAGAAGAAAGAGAGAAGGAGGGAAAGGAAATAAATAAATAAACCCTAATGACTCTTCTAAATACATAATGAAAAGGACATCAATACCCCTCTACCCTAAACACCCGTACTCCATTTCCTGGACAAAGTAGTGGCCAGAAATGACATGACATCAAATATGTTTGGCCACCTTCATGGGGAAAGGTGAGGCTCACAGGGTGGGATTGGCCTTGTTGCCCATGCTCTTGCTCACCCCTGCTGCAGTGAGATGCAAGTACTGTATGACTATGCTTGTAGTCAATGTAGCACTGAGGCTACAAGTGCCTACCAAAGTTATTTTGTGGCCTTTTATCCTTCTAGGTACCCCAGTCTGGCCTTACCAAACTATTTATGTCTTGCCTTTGTCCCAGTATGGGACCCAAAGTTGGCTAACAGTTTGAATTAGTACAAAAGACAGTTAAAACAATATTAGTAGTAGTAGTAGTAGTAGTAGTAGTAAATTTTATTTCTAACCCGCCCCTCTGCAAAGCAATAGCTGGTATAAAACTTAAAACAAACAAACAAACAACCATACTAAAAACATTGGCTGACATCCTGAATTAGGAGGCATAACTTCATCACTTGATATAGGTATGTGCCTTTAAGTCTTTCCATTTATGGTGACCCCATGAATTTCATAGAGTTTTCTTAGGCAAAGAGGTTTCAGAAGTGGTTTTGCCAGTTCCTTCCTCTGAAATATAGCTTACAGAACCTGGCATTTATTGTCAGTCTCCAATTAACCAGGGCAGACTCTCTTAATTTACATGATCAGATAGGATCTGGTTCCTTTAGGGTATTTAGGCCCTTTCCATGATGCTACCCCTCCACCAAAACCTACCTTATAAGCAGTGCAGACCTTGCTCCCAAATACAACCATTTCCCATATTGCTGGAGACTGCATTCCCACTCCCACCCACCCCTGCTCTTCAGCAATACAAAAATCCCTCTGTTGATGGTTGAGGAGCTGCACTGAGTTTAGGGGAGAGTTAGGTTGTTGCATAGCTGGAAAATAATTCTGTGTAATAGCTATTAAAAGGAATAGGAAATAATCAAGAATTCTGGGAGTAGTAATATGAAACATCTAAAGGATTTCAAGAGGAAGAAAGTTCCCTTACAGGCAAGGCTTAAGTCACATGATTTTATGGCCCTGTCTGCATGGGTCAAATAAACCAGCCTTCCCACATCCTCTTGGCAGAGAGACTGGATGATGCAGGACTCAATCCCGGAGTCTGGCATGAACCAAGTGGACAATTCTGGCCAATTTAGCGTCAAACCTGGAGTACATCCCCCCTTACAGCAGATTTTTTTAAAAACCCTATTTGTTCCAGATCTTCCCTCTGTTCTTTCAGTGAGAGGCTGTTCACATGCCCATCCTGCCATGCTGCTTGGTGCAACTATCGCAGCTTTAGATCACTTCGCTCTGAGGTCAGAATGACATGCTCAGACATAGGTTCAAGGCTGGGTGCCTTGTTCTGACTTCAGGGTGAATGACTCACCATGATGGTGGCTGTGCAAATTGGCACAATGGGACAACCATGCAAACAGTTGCCTGGCATCAGAATGGTGAGCTAAGGTAATGGTTGGAGGTAGGGGAAGCTTTGGGACTAGAATATTCTGGGCTGCTCCATCAAGTTACTTGGATAATACAGATGGCACCTTTGTTTTGCTCACCTTCAATTCCTCATTTGACATCTGGGAACAAGAGTGAAAACCTACATTTCAGATCTGTGATGAAGATTTCTGAGATGAAATATTTTCCAAGAATGCTGAATATTTGGAAATAAAAATAACTTTTGGCACAGTTCTTCTTAGACCCCTTTCTCTTAGCACTGCCAGCTTGCATGTTATACAATCAGATAGTGTTAGAAATTTAGGGGAAATCCTTTATTTATCATTACTTCAATTTACAAAGGAAAAACTGCACACACTTGGAAAACAATGTTTTTATCTGCATAAGGTCTTTCAGGAGCCAACCTGAAAATATATTTGTCAGTTGTGACACTGTGAGGGTCAAGTCCTATAATCTCTTGCTTCCTGGTTATTTGAAAATAACATTTATCAAAGTCCTTTGCTCATAAATCTAAGGTTAGGAAAAATATCATGTTTTGTTGACTTAGGAACCAGTACTGAATGTCTTCATGCTTCAAATATTTAGAGCACCCTACAAACTTGGGTGAAACATTTCCCCAAGTTGCCTGTCCCAAGCTAGACCTCATTCTTAGAGTTGCTGCCAAATTTTCACTTCAAGCAGAACTACAATGTGATTTTTTTAATGTTCCAAAATTCCAGTGTATGGTGACCCTAAGCTGAACCTATCACAAGCATTTCTTGGAAAGATTTCTTTAGAGGGCCTTTCCATTGCCTTTCTCTGTGGCACAAAGAGTGTGACTTTCCTAAGATCACCTAGTGGGTTTCCACAGTAGAGTAGGGATTGGCTCTCTGATCAAATCTGAGATCCAGTGCAACATAATAGTTTGAATGCTGGACTTTGGGAGAGCAAGCTTCAATCTCTCTTTGGCCATGGAAACCTTGGGCAAATCACACTCTCTCAGCCTCAGGGGAAGACAATGGCAAAAGTCCTTCTGAACAAATTCTGCTCAGAACCTCCTGTGATTGGGCCACCATTAGTTGTAAACAACTCGAAGGCATGCAGCAACACAATTTATGATGATGATGATGATGATGATGATGATGATGATGATGATGGTTGGTGTTGGTGTGGGAAAAAGGGCTGGGGTGCTTTACAGGATCAAGAAGATCACAGCCTGCTCATAGAGCTGGGCTCACTTGTACTTGTTTGGGATGGCCAACACCCTAGGGGACAGTCTGCTATTTGAAGGTGTTCACTATCTGAGGTTCTGTCTGGTCCTAGTCTAGTCAAAAGATAAATAATCCTAAAAAGGGAGAACGTGGATCTTGAAATTAACAGACAAATGAAGAGGTACACAGGTAATCTGGTCATAGCCTTTTTCACTATGGAGAGGTATGTTTTCTTGCAAATTACTATAATTATTTTTCTAAATGTGTGTCTGGGCGTATACAATATATCAACATAAGGAAACCTTGGCTGTTGTCATCTTTTTATTGCAATGTGCTTACTCTTTCAGAAGATGCAATAAATGTCTCTCAGTATCATTCCTGCTCAAATGCTTCTGATACCCATCCATTGCTCAGATGTTCGATACCCTGATATCCATCAATTGCTCAGATGTTAATTATCAAATGAGAAGGCATTTACCTCTGTCCCCCTTCATCACTACCATATTCACTCCAAGAGTAGGGTAGGGAAAAATTAAAGATATCTAAAATTACAGGATTGGAAGGATCCCAAGGAACAGCTAGTCCAATGTCTCACTGGTAATGGAATCTACCATGAAAGTACCTATAAGAGGTGGGCATCTAACTTCTGGTGGAGCTAAGCTTTTTAAAAAATCAGTTTTGATAAAAGCCAAAACCTTTAGTGGAAGACTTCTGCATAGCCCATGTCATAATTTTTTCTGGTGACAGCTAAAATATTCCATTTTTGAGCTATTCAGTACACGTCCCATGATTATGAAAACTTGATAAGCTAAGATATGATTTTATAATGAAAACTCCCCAAGGGGAGCATGCAGATGTACTGTAAAAACATACTGACATACTGTGCTTTGTCCCCAGGTAGCATATTAACACTTTCTTTCGTTCAAGAGAAAACAATGTTAAATTTTTGACAATAATAGCAAAAGAGTCCCCTGAGCCAGATACGTGGCTCTTGCAGATAACACCCTAAGTTAATATTGAAAACATGCCAAATGTTAAATGGAGGAAGTTATGAATGCTACAAAAAGAGAGGTTTAAAGTTTATGGAGGTGATCCAGAGATTCATGAAACTAGTTCTACTAACAGCTTAGCTCTTACAAATCACAGATGTTGTATTAAACCTCTATATAGTTTAACAATACTGTTTGGGGATCACATGATGGACTATGCCAACATTACTTTCACATAGAAAATTAGATGCTAGGAAGAAGTGTTTCCATCCCAGCTTCACCCTGATGTTATCTACCATCAAGTTGGCTTCCACTTACAGTACTCTTATAAATAAGAGACCACCAAGAAATTCTGTTATTAACAGCAAGGCCATGGCTTGCTCTAGTGGTTCCAAACTTTGGTCCTCCAAAAGTTTTGGACTTCAGCTCCCATAATTCCTGGCTGTTGGCAAAATTGGTGTGATTTCTTGGATCTGAAGACCAAAACAAATTGAGGACTAATGGCTGGGAACCACAGCTTTATTAAGTCATCTTCCTCTGTTAATATGATCTTCAGCTTTTCCTAGCATTACATCTTATACAGTGAGTCATGTGATGATTCATTGGATATATCCAAAGAACAATACAGTCAGTTTAATCATTCTGATTTCAAATAACTGCTAATGCTTGATTAGCTCTTGGACTCTGGTTTTGCCCATTTGAGAATTTCTGCCTTAGGGTTGCCAGAAGGCAGAAGCAACTTGAAGGCACACAGCACAGTATAGCACAACACACACACACACACACACACACACACAGAGTATTCTATATGGAGCTGTCTTTGAAAAATGATCAGAACATTCAGTTTACACTAAGAGATACAACCGGTGTTAACTGGGGCTGTCTATAGGAGTATACAACTTTCCTGTTGCAGCAGCTCCAGTGGCTGCTAGTCTGTTTTTTGGGCACAGTTCAGTGTCCTTCTTATGGCTTGGCTCCAGGCTATCTCAAAGTCTGTATCATACAATATGAGTTCGGTTGGGCGCTTAAGATGTTTTCAAAGTCTGACCAATATGGAAGGCATATTTAGTGAAAACAAAGGCGAAAGTTACCACTTGGCTTTGGAACCCCTTTCTAGGGTCACTAGGATGATTCCTTTCTTGTCCTTCTGTCAGGAAGTAGAAAGTTTGTGAAGTCGAAGACTTTCATGGCCAGCATCCATAGATTTTTGTGGGTTTTTCAGGCTGTGTAGCCATGTTCTAGAAAAGTTTCTTCCTGACATTTTGCCAACATCTATGGCTGGCATCTTCACAGAATACTGGAATGGAAGAGAGTGGGTGTAAATATTCTGTGAAGATGCCAGCCACAGATGTTGGCAAAACGTCAGGAAGAAACTCTTCTAGAACATGGCCACACAGCCTGAAAAACCCACAAAAACCTATAGTAGAAACTTTGCTATTCCTATAGGCTTTAGGGGTTGACTCCAATAGGCTTTTAATGATGTCTCTTCTGGCTTTTGATTGATTTTTTTAAATGGCTTTAATTCTATTGATCAGTGATTCTTAAACTTTGGTCCTGCATATCCTTTGGACGTCAACTCCCAAAATTCCTGACTGTTGACCAAGCTGGCTGGGCTTCTGGGACCTGAAGTCCAAAACACTTGGAGAGCCAAAGTTTGAAAATCCCTGATATAGATTGTTTGATTGCACTGATATAACTTGTATATGTTTTATGGATGTTTTTTATGCAAATCTGAAGCTGTATTTGTTTTGAGTTCCAGTATTGAGGAGTATGGTGGGACATAAAGGCAGGAAATATATAAATCAATAAATCAATCTAAAATAAGAATTGCAGGACCTATTTATTTATCCTTTTCACTTTTCCATAGTAGGGGGACCAGGACAGGGTGTATGGATGGATGAGAACTGGGGAGAACCAGGTTTACCAGGCTTCTAGGAAGTGCCACAATTTTAGAAAATTGCTATGCTTTTCTGGTTCCCCAAGCAGAAAGATTAATCTCAAAGTAGGCCATGATGAAGGTGGAGGAAGCATGATTTTATGGTATGAAGTGGGCACCCAACCCTTTCTCACTGGCACCAGGAATTACTGGCTCATTGTAAAGATGAATATCTTACACTGCACATCTTCATAATTTTTCCCCCACAGATGCAAGTCCACTTATGAACAAGCAATGCCTTGATAGGACTCCAGCTAATGTTTGCCTGCACTACAACATCGTATGTTCCCTTCTTCATGAACACAAGGAACTCAGAGGCACTAGAAGAATGTCTTAACAATTACGATGTACATTGTAACCCACCACTTGAAGCACAGAGGAAAAAGTGGAAAGTCCTAGTTTTATGTCTGTCGTGTTCATGTACATCATATTGGATTGTCCAGGATTTTAGACTTTGAATGTCCTTCAGCATGCACATTACATCAAATAGTGTCTTTTGAAAAGTCTTCATTCTGTCATTGATTTTCAGCTTGCTCCTTCCCCATAGAGGCATCAAGTGAATAAAGTTTTAATACAAGTTTCCCAGTGGGTTGTGAATACGCTTATAGGAACAATGTTGAGAAAGAGGCAGTGTCAATTCCCTCCCCTCAAAAAGTGGCATTTGAACAACTGTGGATCAGGGTCAGAAAAGCTAAAGTGAAAGTTATCTTTGAAGCAAAAGCAAAAGGGTGGAAGATGATGACTTTTTTGTAGGCTCTTTTGACACAGTTTTAGTGGTTTGGTTTCATGCTGAAAAACAAATAGCTGAAAAATTCAGTGCAACACCTGTGAGAACTAAAGCTCAGATGGAGAGAAATCTGTCTCTTATTTTGAGAGCCAATTCTAGCATCAAACAGTGCATTTCTCCACCAATGTACCACCAATTTTAAACATACTATTTTTTCAAAAGAAGAATTCTTAAAAACGACCTACACTGTGTAGACATTTGCCCAGGAAGACCCTCAAAGTGACATCTGGAACACACAAAGAGAGAAGTTCAGAGGGCTTTCTGAACATTTACATACAACACAAGTTCAGCAGAGCTAAACATTATTTAAACCAGACTGTAACATGGCCATATCCAACTGATATTTTAAGACTGGTGTTCTCACTTGGACAAGCAGCCCCTCAAATTTCTTAGCTATACAGCTTCTGTTTTACTCTCTGGTGGCTGATGGCACCAGTGTCAGTAAGATGGTCAGTTCCAAATTGCAGGTCCATACTTTAAAGTAGCCTTCTAAGGGCTCATTCCCACTATGATTTAAAGCAATTTGCTGATTGGTTTATATTACCATCATTTCCATTTGAAACTAGTTCCAATCCTACTTTGATTGCTTTCTATCATGCTAAAGTGAGGCAAATGCAAAAAACCCTGTTTTTCCAGATACTAGTTTTCTAGTGGGTTGGGATTTTTTTGGAAAGAATCTGAATCGCATCATTCTGGAGGGGAGGGATTAATAGCAGAGGGGTATTAACCATCCCTCCTCAGTTTTTGGTAGATCCACCATTTCCCCATCTCTCAGCGCTGCCTTTATGCTTGTGGTGTGACCTATGGGCACATGATTCTTTTTAAAATAATAAAATTGATAGAAGATTTGAATCATTGATTTCACAACTACTTGCAATCAGTAAGGCAAGTAGATGCAAAACCAATGAATAAAATCTTCTATCAACCATATATATATATATATAGAGAGAGAGAGAGAGAGAGAGAGAAAGAGTTCCCAAGCCGGGCTGCCTGGGCTGCCTCTTACGTCACTGATAATGCACAAATAATTGACATGCATTTTGAAGCAGCGCAAACTAGTGGGGATGACAATCGAAAAGAAGTGATTACAAGGAGATAATGAAAAGATACGATTTCATAGTGGGAACTACAGACCTTTTGGAATCGAATTCCCAACACATAGAGAAGGCGAATACTAAGCCGGTTTAAATGAAAATAGGAATGAGCCCTAAGATAGCAAGCACAATCCCTCAAAATAAGTTCAGCACCTTAGAAAGCTTTGATAAATTCAAGCAAAATGTAGACACACCACATCACTGCCCTGAGAACCACCAGCCATCCTGGTGTCACCCATTTCTCTTGCTCAGATGACTTGGGAGTTGGACCAGGAAAATATCTGGCATGCATGTTCTCTCATTGCTTAATTCCATTCAGAGTGCAGGTTATAAAGCTCTGTATGGCTAAAAACCAGGTTAACTCTTAGCCCTTTTAAGATGTTTTAACCTGTTTGAATTGCTTAATATGACTAGCTTTCAGTACCCTGCAATTCCAGAGCCATAACCTAGTGCTACAGATCTGTAATGGCTCTGTATTCATTAATACTACATAGTCACAGCTCACCTTAACAGCTAGCAGATTTATTGGAAAAAAGAAGGTCTGTTCTGCTGGTGATTCAAGGAGAAGGATATTTTCACCTCATGTGCCGGTGAGCAAGGCTGCAAAAATCAGAAGCTGGACCTTTATTACAATCAGGGTGACCAGCTAACCTCCTTTTCCAGGACATATCCTACATTTCAGCCTTCTGTCCAGGAGGAATTCCAAAATGGCCTCCATTTTGAACATGACTAAGAAGCATGCATTTATATTTATATGTTTTTTAGCTTTTGCTTTTTAATACCGGTACCCTACATTTTTCTTAAATGCTCTACATGTTGTAGTGCATTGTGCTCCTTTGTAGCTCCAAAGAATGGCATGTGGACACCATGACTGCAATTCCTTATAGCAGCTTCACTTACAAGTGGAAGGAGGATGGAAACATTTTCCTCCTTGTGCCTCAATCACCAACAGAAAAGATTTCCCCCTCAGAGCAGCTGCTACCTTATCAAAAAGATTTTGAGGAATTGAGCTAGGAGGCATGGCTGAGGTTACATCTGCACTGCAGAAATAATGCAGTTTGAGACCACATTAACTGGCATGGCTAACTGCTATGGAATCCTGGGATTTGCCAGAACTCTCTGATAGAGAAGGCTATATCTCTCATAAAGCTACAAATCCCAGCATTCAATCGCATTGAGCCATGGTAGTCAAAGTGGTCTCAAATTGCATTATTTCTGCACTGCAGATGCAGTCTTAGTTACACAAGTAGGTGATGCAGCATATGGACCTCTATTTTTTTTTCTTGCTTAAATTATGTATTGACTTTAATTTGGAATTGTTTCAGTGGTTAATACTGTTTTATCTGTTTGCTTCCCTGAGATTTCATGATAAAAGGACAGGATAAAAACATTTTCATAAATAAAATAAAATCTGAAGGGCTTCATTTTTCCATATGAGCATGACTTGGTAATGATAACTCTAAGAGAGGCTCTTCTCCTTGTTCTGCAAACATGGAGGAGAGGTTTCTCAGTGGCTACTGTCAAGCATTTGAAAAACATAGATAAATATAATTTAGGGACTAACACTAAGGTGTCCTATAAATGCTGGGATATTCACTTTATGTGTTGCATAGCTGCTTCTGCCCTGCATCCAGTCATATCCGAAATAGACTGGGCTTGTGTCCTTTTACCTCCTGGATGAAGCATGATGTGGGTGCGTTTTCTTCCCTTCCCCAGAAATGCAATGACCTGGACGTTCAGAGGAGAATCCCATGGGAAAAGTCACATCCCCATTCAACACATCATTAGTGGGACTGCTCTGAAAATAGAGGAGGAACTGAGACAGTGGAGGCAAATATAAGACTTTAATATAGCCTGTATTGGTTTTAAACAGTCATGGCTCATCCTGGAAATTCACAAGAAATAAACCAGGATAGGAGGTATGATGGCTGGATATTGGGGGGGGGGGGAATCCCAATAGCTACAGATACAAGTCCTACCAAAGCCCAAGGCTTTTGCTCAGGCTGCATGAGCCCTAAGAATCAGTTAGCTGGGATCCATGAGAATACATATTACACCAGGATGGTTGGACTTTTCTCTCAAAGACAAGAAGATTACAAGCAGACTTACAAGGGGTCACTCGTAACATCCGTGACCTGAGTGGCATTTCCAGACTGACAATGTATTCAATTAAAGATCTTCAAGAGAATGGTACTTTAGAACAAACCAACCCTCTCTCTACAGAGAAATCATCCAGCAAAGGTTCACAACAGCAGGGTTTTGCACATTTCATCCCAGGCAGCTGGAGCCCACCCTGGTTGGAAACAGGATACAAGGAAGCAAAGATGCACCCCTGGACCGATCCGGTCTGACAATTGTAGATGATACCTGCAGTTCCTGCCATATTTTTCACACTGTGAAACATCTGTTGCAAAATGCCTGGCAAGCTTGGCAGTGTTATGTGTGACAAATTAATAAAATGTCATTTATTTAAGGGCTAAAATTAGAACACATGTAACAATAAGCACATCAGATTGGTTTGCTTTAACAAGATCTTCTGCTCCAGTGTTATTACATTCAATCACTCCTCTGGAGGAAGGAAGATGTTTAAAGTGTGGGTGTGGCATTGTGTCACTCACTTGCCCACTCATTTTGCAAATTTAGGTTTGGGCAAATGATGGCTGCCAAACAAGAGTCAACTTAAGGCAATTTTATCAAACATCTTGTCACATTCCTAAGGTCGGTACAGAACAGTGGAGTGACACATATTGGAACACATGTGTCCAACCATAGACCTCTAGGTCCAGCTGTGTTTGACCTCCAAAGGATCTCCAGGATCTCCTGAATGAGAACTGTTGTTGTGTGTCTAGCTGTTGGAACACAGCTGGATGATTCTTGGCTTCTCTCTTGCTCCCCAGTGGTCATTAAATTGGCATTGGTCATTGAGCATTGAGAGGGGGCACAGCAACTAAAACATGAGTCCGAGGGAAGTGAGAGTGGAGACATATTGTAATTTCACCTGTGCAGAATGGTATGTCTCCCTATATCAAGGTCTCAGCCACGATTTAAAGAGAGTTTATGAGTAAATAAAGGCTGTGTCTGTATGAGCCAGAATACTTCAGGAACACCCTGGAGTATTCTAGCCCAGAAGCTGCCTGGATGTAGCCACATTACTTGGGCACTCTGGAGTGATGCTGGTTGGCTGTTTGCACACATGTCTCCCATGCCACTTGTCAGTGATGGCATAGGCAGCAGAAGTCACTTTCTCTGAGGTCAAAAAGGAGGCAGCCAACATAGATATCATGACCTCAGAGAGAGCGAGTTGTGCCACTGGTGGCAGCAGTGGGCAGCACAACAGGAGACATACTAAACAGCAACCCAATGTTGCTCTAGGAGTTCTGGATTTCCTGGGAAGATCTGAAGCCAAAAGTGAATTTTTAAAATCTGTTGTAATGGTAGTATGAGAGCTTGTGTGGTGTAATGGTTTGAGTGTTGGACTATGACTCTGGAGACCAGGGTTCTATTCTCTGCTTGTCCATGAAACCCACTGCATGACATGCTCTCAGCCTCATGGGAAGGCAATGCAAGCCTCCTCTGAACACATACTGGCAAGACAACCCCATGATAGGGCTTGCCATAAGCTGGAAACCACAAAAGACCAACAAAAACAAAAGATGGTATACTGCAGGTTTGGTGGCAAATTAGCCATACATTATCCAGATAGTTCACACCACAACAGGGGATTGGACCCTGCATTGTCCAGACTGATTGGTGAGGATGAGGAATGACATTTTATTTGGCACAGGTGAACATGGCCATAGGCATACACCCTTCATCATCAACATCATAATGACAACAGAGCTCCATCATTATCGTTACATCTGATGACCACCCACTTAAAATAACAACAACAAAATCCGAACATTTCAGCTTGGCAGCACTCCAGCTAAAGCATTTAAAAGTGCTGGAGACTGAGACACTTGGGAAATGTCATCTGTAGCCTTTTCCTGTTTTCAGGGTGCATTGAGAACAGGCATCTGGAGAGACCTTCAGGGTGTTGAACAGCTGCTTCTCTCAACATCCCCTGGGACCAGGATAGTTTTTCAGACATCTTTTTTCATGGTGCTCCACTATGCAGCACCTTGGAAGGACTTGGAAAGCTAGGTTTCAAAGGTAGGCCTTTGGGGTCACGTTCAGTCATTAATAATCGTAAATGTTAATCCCTAGCATCACGAAAACATAAGTCCCTTTTATGTCTCTTAACTGCTGAACTAGATGCCCTATTTTAAAAAAAATAAAATAAAATGAGAAATTAATGAGGATGGAACAGATTTATGAGTGAACACGTGCAAGAGTAATACACTCCAGAAATAGACTGATTTATCCAACATTAGATTAATATGAAAAAGAAACCAACTATGTGATTCCATTTAGCAGGTACTGCTTATATGTCATACAGATATCAGTCATAGGCGAGACCAGGGTTCACAGAGAGGGGATTACATCTATGCAGAGAAACTGATTTTTGTAAGTTTGTATGGTTGTAAATGTTACTCATTTCACACCTTCCAACTTTGCTGAAAGGATGACCCAAACCGCAGATGGGATTTAATGAAAACAAAGACAATTAAGTATTAATGCATTTATTTTCTGATTTTTTTTGACCATACTTCTTTTTCCAGCAGTACTAGGGATGGAAAGGCCCAGACATCCTGAAGGCACCAAATCCTGTCTGATCTTGAAAGCTAAGCAGAGACAGCCCTGATTAGTACTAGGATGGGAGACTCCTAATATCAGGGCAGAGGAAGGAACTGGCAAAACCACCTCTGACAATTCCTTTCCTTAAAAAAACCTTATTAAATTTGTGGGGTCACCATAAGTTGATAGACAATTTGAAAGCATATATACACAGAAAAAAGAACATTAGAAAATGGTCAGAAAATTGCCAAAAAAAAAAAAAAAGAAAAAGAAAAGAAAAGAAAAGAAAGAAAGAAAGAAAAGAGGAGTGTTGAGAAACCTGGACTGATGAGAATCTTCGCAGTTAGGGACTTTTTCTGTGCAAAACTTGCACATGGTTGTTTTGCAGAGAAAATGGCATTTCTGGTCAGAAAACAGCATTTTCTCCACAGGAAATAATATTGATGCCTTATTTTCTGTGCAGAAAATTCAGTTTTCTGTACCATTTTCACAACAACAACAACAACAACAACAACAATAATAATAATAATAATAATTTTATTTATAGCCCGCTCCTCTGTCAACCAACCGGAGTGGGTTACAACAATTAAAAATACAAGGTAAAAGGTAAAATTTACAATGACCCATACCCAACCACCCACCCCTTAAAAATTAGATTAAACTGACATCAAAGTTAAAATTTTCCTTTTTAAAAGGTCCCATATACCTACTAAATAATTTTTTGCTGGGCCACATGTAGCCTTAGGTCTAAGTCTATTACACCTTTGCAGGATCCAATCCAAGGAAGCTGTTTTGGTCCTAAACCTTTGCCTGTCATCAGAAATGGACTGGATGAAGGTGAACAAATTGAAACTTAATTCAGACAAGATAGAGGTGCTCCTGGTCAGTTCAAAGGCAGATCAAGGAATAGGGTAGTTTTCAAAGATGTAGCATGTTAGTGTCTTGCAAAGGAGGAAGAAAAGGGGAAGGATTTCCTCCCCATGTGACAGCACCTTTAAAATTATAATCATAGAATCACAGAGCTGAAAGAGACCCCAAGGGCACCTAGTCCAACCCCATTCTTCCAAGAAGGAATACACAATCAAAGCAACTGTGGCAGATGGCCATTCAGCCTCTGTTTAAAAACCTCCAAAGAAGGAGACTCGACCACGCTCCGACTAATGGGTTTGTATTTTCACATGAGCTTTCATGGATAAAACCCACTTCTTCAGATGTATTAATAAGGCCTCAGACATAAAGCATATTTATACAGTTATGAGTGGGATAGAATGTAGTAGGATAGAAAAGAATGCAAATCATAATCCTGGCCGTATATTTTCAAAGGGCTACATGAAACAATACAAGTCTTTCAAGTCTAGCCAGTTGAGTTTAAACAATTGATTTTAAATTGGTTTATTTTTAATGTTATATTGAATGATTTGAATATGTCCTATATTTATGTGTTTTAACTTAATGTGTTTAAATGGTTTTGTGTGTTTTAATCTATGCTGCACCTTGCCTCCTGCCTTGGGGAGAGGTGGGTAAGAAATAGATGACAGTATTATTATTATTTGTAGTAGTCGTAGTATTTCAGGTCTTTACAGTAGTCAGTTAGTGCTGATGTGAGAAAGCAATACATCTGCTTATTTGAAGGGTTGTAATACTGAGGATGAAGCAAGCTTGTCCTCTGCTGTTCCAGAGACTAGAACACAGAGCAATGGATTCAAAATACAGGAAAAGAGATTCTTTGCTGGGGGTGCTTTGATCGTGTGTTCCTCCACAGCAGGGGGCTCGACTGGATGCCCTTGTGGTCTCATCCAACCTTCTGAGTCTATGAAAAGTTGGTTTTACAGGAATCAAAACTCTCTGAGAAGATTCATTTTGTTATATGTGGTTTATCACAGATTCTTGTATTAATATAAATAGTGCATGTTAATTCAGCTTGTGCTGGAGGAGGTCATACTGTCTCTGAAGACACAGCTTCACAATTTTGATGTACTGCTGGATTCAACCCTGCATCTGGAAGCTGTATAAGAGTGCATTTACTTTGTGCGCCTGTTTCTAGAGACAATAGATCTGGTTGCAGTAACACAACCAGTTGTATATTTAAGCTTCATTTGGGATGGAGTTGAGAACTAAAGGTTTGTTCAAAGTGTAACTTTTTGAAATGCGGGAGTAGTATGAAAAAATTCTGGGTGATATATATTATTCTCCGGGAAAGACAGGAAGCTTTGGGGGTGTGAACGCTCTACTTCAGGAAGCCAGAATACAGAGCAAAAATCTTAAAAGAGAGGAGGTGTCCCGATGGCTTTCTGGCCAAGATGCTTATACACTACACAGGCCGGCCAAAATACATTTTAAAAGAAACAAGACGGTTGTATCTAATGTGGATTCTCAATGGCAGGCCGACCTAGTTGATATGCAACAGTTTTCTAAGTATAACAGAGGCTACAAGTACATTTTAACAGTAATAGATATTCTGTCTAAATATGCCTGGGCTTTGGCTTTAAAGGACAAAACAGGTAGAGAGGTGGCCAGCGCTTTTAACACTATTTTTAGCCAAAGCAGGAGAAAACCTGTAAAATTGCAAACGGATCGGGGCCGTGAATTTCTAAACAAAGCTGTGAGTAGCCTCTTAAAACATCATGGGGTTCACCATTTTGTCACCAATAATGAGGTCAAAGCTGGGGTTGTGGAGCGATTTAATAGAACTTTAAAAACAAAAATGTGGAGGTATTTCACAGCTAAAAATACCTTGACCTATATTGATGTACTTCCCTTGTTTCTAAAAAGTTATAACCATAGTTTCCACCGAACAATCAAAGCCAGGCCTGCAGATGTGAATGATTCTAATGCTCTAGCCATGTGGAAAACAGTGTATGGGTCTCCTGTCAAAACAAAAACGGAGCACTCACTCCTCAGAAAAGGAGACCATGTGAGGATTTCTAAAAGCAAGGGCATATTTGCCAAAGGATATGAGCAGAATTTCACCACTGAAGTGTTTATTGTCGACCAGGTCATCCTAACTGGAAGGAGGCCTGTGTTCCTGCTGAAAGATTATTTTGGAGATGCTGTTGTTGGAAGCTTTTACCCTGAAGAGTTACAAAAGGTGAATGTTAAAAAGGATCAAGCGTACAGGATTGAAAAAATTCTAGACACTAAAGGTCTGGGAAGGAGAAAAAAATACCTAGTGAAATGGTTAGGCTGGCCTAGCAAATTCAACAGTTGGGTGCTTGCTTCTGAAGTTGGTGAACCTGCGTAGAGGTGGCGGGAAAATGGGGGAGAGTGGATTTTATATCTTACTCCCTAGTAACAGCAGTGCATCCATGTTTCCGCAGAACACAATTTCATGCTTTACTATCTCTTTAGCAAGACCCCTGGAACTTCCCACTCCCCGGGAAGTTCCAGGGGTCTTGCTAAAGAGATAGTAAAGCATGAAATTGTGTTCTGCGGAAACATGGATGCACTGCTGTTACTAGGGAGTAAGATATAAAATCCACTCTCCCCCATTTTCCCGCCACCTCTACGCAGGTTCACCAACTTCAGAAGCAAGCACCCAACTGTTGAATTTGCTAGGCCAGCCTAACCATTTCACTAGGTATTTTTTTCTCCTTCCCAGACCTTTAGTGTCTAGAATTTTTTCAATCCTGTACGCTTGATCCTTTTTAACATTCACCTTTTGTAACTCTTCAGGGTAAAAGCTTCCAACAACAGCATCTCCAAAATAATCTTTCAGCAGGAACACAGGCCTCCTTCCAGTTAGGATGACCTGGTCGACAATAAACACTTCAGTGGTGAAATTCTGCTCATATCCTTTGGCAAATATGCCCTTGCTTTTAGAAATCCTCACATGGTCTCCTTTTCTGAGGAGTGAGTGCTCCGTTTTTGTTTTGACAGGAGACCCATACACTGTTTTCCACATGGCTAGAGCATTAGAATCATTCACATCTGCAGGCCTGGCTTTGATTGTTCGGTGGAAACTATGGTTATAACTTTTTAGAAACAAGGGAAGTACATCAATATAGGTCAAGGTATTTTTAGCTGTGAAATACCTCCACATTTTTGTTTTTAAAGTTCTATTAAATCGCTCCACAACCCCAGCTTTGACCTCATTATTGGTGACAAAATGGTGAACCCCATGATGTTTTAAGAGGCTACTCACAGCTTTGTTTAGAAATTCACGGCCCCGATCCGTTTGCAATTTTACAGGTTTTCTCCTGCTTTGGCTAAAAATAGTGTTAAAAGCGCTGGCCACCTCTCTACCTGTTTTGTCCTTTAAAGCCAAAGCCCAGGCATATTTAGACAGAATATCTATTACTGTTAAAATGTACTTGTAGCCTCTGTTATACTTAGAAAACTGTTGCATATCAACTAGGTCGGCCTGCCATTGAGAATCCACATTAGATACAACCGTCTTGTTTCTTTTAAAATGTATTTTGGCCGGCCTGTGTAGTGTATAAGCATCTTGGCCAGAAAGCCATCGGGACACCTCCTCTCTTTTAAGATTTTTGCTCTGTATTCTGGCTTCCTGAAGTAGAGCGTTCACACCCCCAAAGCTTCCTGTCTTTCCCGGAGAATAATATATATCACCCAGAATTTTTTCATGCCCTCCCATTTCCAACTCTCATGTAAGTATGAACACACGCATGTAAAACAAACAACCTTTTATTGGTAGAAACATATCTACATCTTAGGGATGGGGGGAAAGATTTAGGGGCTGTAGGTTCTTTCCAGCGTGGTTTTCATCACCTTTCTTTCCAGCATGGTTTTCATCACCTTTCTTTCCAGCATGGTTTTCATCACCTTTCTTTCCAGCATGGTTTTCATTACCGTCCGCCTGCAGGTCTTCCTCCTAAGTCAATAAAAAAGAGATATTTTATTCTTTTTTCTTTTGGAAAACAACACACCCTTGTTTTGGAAAAAAAAACACACCCTTCTCCCATATGATAACCAACCTACTGAGATATTTTAGATTATATAGACTTACCATGGCACTATGGTCGCCTGAATCAGTACCCATTGGTTCTTCTGCACTATGGTAGCCTGAATCAGTATCCACAGGTTCTTCCACCTGTGAGGGCTGTGGTGGGTCACGATCTCGCTCTTCCAAGGCCTCTTCCCGCTGAGTGGCAGATTTCATAAGGCCTGCGCCATCTGGTTCATCAGGGCTCTGTGGAGTCTCAGGCACTTCCTCCTTCTGGAAAATGGATTTTAAATTGCAACCACAATCACACTCGAGTTCTGAGGCGTCATCAATGAAATCCATAACGTTCTGTGTCTTTTCTTTAGATTCCTTTTTTGGTTTCATATTCAATGGTACCGGAGGGTCAGAAAAGCCCACAGGGCCGTGATAGTTTGGCCAGGAGGTTATTGGGGTGGGTTTGATTCTTCGCCTTGTAGAAGAAGGGACAGGCATACGCAGAGGGGTGCTTGGCGTCTCCATCTTGCCGGCGCAGAGCGTGTCTGGGCATGCATACAATGGCAGCTTTTCGCTATGGATAGGCCTTTCTTCAGCCGGGTGTCTGGTTGGCTAGCGTGGATCACATGGGTCTCAAGAGGGGTCACGTGGTCCGGAGGTTCCGCTTTACCATTTCCGGGGGAGGGACATACTTTGACAGGTCATAAATCATTCCTGGGGGCGGGGTTAAAGGCAGGGCTAAAGGGTCATAAATCATTCCAGGGGGCGGGGTGAGGGGCGGGGCCAAAGGGTCATAAATCATTCCAGGGGGCGGGGTGAGGGGCGGGGCCAAAGGGTCATAAATCATTCCAGGGGGCGGGGTGAGGGGCGGGGCCAAAGGGTCATAAATCATTCCAGGGGGCGGGGCTTAAGGGTCATAAATCATTTTTTGACAGGAACTATCCCTACATACTACTTGCGGGGACACATTCAATTCCACAGTTACTCTTGGAGGACATTTGCAACACAAGAAGAAGGAAGAGAGGACACCCAGGGCTGGTAACTGCTGGGTGTTTACCAAAAGATATAAATTTTATCATTCTGTTTGGCATCTTCAATGATAATGGAAAACACCTCTCTGAAAAAAATAGCGTTTCCAAATTTGATAGCTGTATATTTCCCAGAATATCTTTGCTTGTTTTCTCACCACCATGATCATGGCAGAGAAAAAGCAATATAGATTTTTGTGTAAGGTGTTATGTATTCAGTGAGGAAAATAAAAGAGGCACTTTTTAGAGATGCATAGCTAGTAATGTCAGTTTCTAGTAATTCAGCTTTCTAAATAAAGACACAAATAAAAGGGGGGGAAATCTGATGTGTTACCTTTAACCAAGTCGGGAGAGAACATGCATATACAATCAATTCATGTCATTGCTCTCCACCAAGTGATATTGTTCACACTCATTGATATTGAATGAGGACATCTGGAGATTCGATTATTCATTGCATGAATAAAAATAATCCATCTTTGCTCAATAAAACTTTCTCTCTTTGGAAAATGTCTGTTTATTTTTCACTGTTCTATGCTATGTGCAGCCCAGACTTAAAATACAATCAGATTTGATGGACCTAGCAAAGAGAACTAGGTGTCATCTTTTGATTTTAAAAATGCTTGGAATCTTGTGAAATGGATAAGAAGCCAGCATTGCGTAGTGGTTTGTGTGTTGGGCTAGGACTCCTGAAGATCAGGGTTCCACTTGGGAATGGAAACTGGCTGGGTGATCTTGGGCAAGTCACTCAGTCTCAGGGGATGGCAATGGCAAAGCTGCTCTGAACAAATCTTTGGCAATAAAACCCCATGATAGGTTTGCTTTAGAATCCTCATATATCAGAATTGATTTGAAGGCACACAACAACAGCTACAACACTTGGACATAAGATTACAGAGCATTCCAAGACAGGAACCTGTAGAAATCAGTTTAGAACTATGCACATTTGTTCATTTAGACATGTTCACCTAGCCACAGTACATGCACCGGTGGCCTCCTGAATATACTACTTTAATCTGCTGTATGTGTGCTGCCCTTGAAGATGACTCAGAAATTGAAGCTAGTGAAAAATGCAACAGCCTGTCTACTGACTGAATTAGCATCTCTGTGTGTATGAAAGTGTGTGTGTATGTGCCTTCCTTCAAGTTACCGGTTGATTTATGGCAATCTGATGAATTTCATAGGCGTTTCTTAGGCAAGGAATCCTCAGAGGTGGAGTCAACAGGACAATACACAGATTAACATGTAAATCTCTTCCTCTCAACCAACAGTATATATACCCCACTCTCTTCCATGCCAGCATCTCTGAAGATGCCAGTCACAGCTGCTGGCAAAGCGTCAGAAATAAACTCTTCTAGAATACAGCCTAATAGCCAAAAAACAAAACAAAACAAAACAAAACAAAACAAAAAAAACTCACAAAAACTAGAGATGTTAGCCGTGAAAGCCTTTGACTTCACCTCAGAGGTGGTTTTGGCAGTTCCTTCCTCTGAAATATAATCTACAGCATCTATTATTCACTGGTGGTCTTCTATCCAAGTACTAAACAATGTTTTCTGCAGAGGAAATAGTGTTAATAGTATTTTTTTTATCATACAGCCCCCTCTTTTTTGTAGTAAAAACACAAATTCCCCAGAACCCTTCAGGAATGTGCTGCCTTGAAGTGAAGGGGAGTCTCCTTCTTTGGAGGTTTTTAAGCAGAGGCTGGCTAACTTACTGTTGGGAGTGCTTTTATTTTGCATTCCTGCATGGCAGAGGTTTAGACTGGATGCCCTTTTGGTCTCTTCCAATGCTATGATTTATAATTAATCTGTTGCTGTAATTTTTCAGCTGCTTTTAAAGTTTCTATTTTCTTTCTTCTCTTCTCTGCCCATTTTCTCCATTGGTACAAACTGAGTTCAAAGTGTAAAAGTAGTTTGCACTCAGCCAGCAAAAGGGAGAGAAAAGAAGGGAGTGTAATCTTGCCCTTCCCAGTAGGCTCAGGCAAAAGCAAACTGCGGCTGGTTTTCCTATCTTGTGTATTCTTTCTCATCAATAACTTTTGTCATCTTGCCCACACTCTGATACTGCTTGGGTACAAGAGTCCCAGTTTTCATATATGAAATGTTGGTGGGTATGTATACATAGTAAACATGTAATACAGAAATCTGATGAGCACAGCAGACATTCAGGTACGAGAGGGAAGTATGGGGAAGATGATTGTCAAAAGTGCACTCAAGCTCTGAAAAAGAGAGATAAAGTTTATGTTGATACCTATTGATGTGACAAATCTACTAAGGTTTGCTACTGCCAAGAAATAAAAATCTCTTATTCATATCTCAGATTGGGCATAACCCTATACATGTTATAAGAATCCCTTGTGAAATTTATATAGGATACAAATGTCTTTTTCAATCAGTAATATTTAAAGAATTATTTTGCAGATTTTCTTTTTAGATTTTTTAAATATTGCTTCTGTGTCCCCCCCCCCCCCCCAATACATTGTTTGTATCTCCAATTGTAGAAGAAGAATCAAACTTTCCGGCTTCACATAGATGGCACAAGGCTAAATTCATTAGTGTTTCTAAAATGTTCTAATAGTCATCAGCAGGTGGTAAAAATGGCTGCCAATTTGAATGCCAGGTAATTTGATAGGATAATTATATGGCTTACTAAAATTAGAGGCTCTTCGCCAAGAGACATCTGAAGACTGAGAAATGAACAGTAAGGATATAGTTAGCCGTCTCCAGATGTTTTAAATTCTAAGGGGCAATTCTCTCTCTCTTTCTCATTTTCCTTAAATATTATAAATAGAGCTTTAGACGGTAATTCGCTAACAGGTGAATTTTAACAATTATGGAATATGGCTTTTCTCTGCCGAGCAAACAGGGATAAAACTTTACAGCCATGGTTGCATTGGTTGCAAAAGAAAAAAATAAAACCTTGCTAGTACGTGATACCACATTATTCCCTTTACTCTACCATGTGTTGAAAGGATAAAGTAGGAAACATTCTAAGAACTCGGCTGGTCCTCATAAAGAGTGTGCCACGTGGTAAATCTGTTCCTCAGCTGTACTATTTCAAGTAGCACTGCAGGGTGTTGGTGGGCGACTGTATATTTGAATGTTCTCCTGCATGACAAGAAGCTGATTTGCGACATGTTAAGCCCAAATTAAATTACTAGTTCCAACTAGAGAAGGCCTACTAAATCCATAGAATTTACATATCCATGGAATTTACTTAGTTCCTATTGATTCAAGATGTGTACTATACCCTCTGTGCCATCGCACCCGGGCTATATGGTTTTGAGGAAATGTCAACGTGGTGATTCTCTTCCTGGGGGATTGCTTCTTGCCCTCCTCTAGAAACTTTGGGTTTCCCAAGAACCAAACCGAACAGCTACTTTAGCAAAGGGGGTTTCTTCTTTTTATTAAACAAACAACAGAAAGCTTACTTTAGAGTCCTAAGTAACTGTGGTCCTGGGAACTCAGCCGGATGGCTCACCAAAGTCTCTCTCTCTATTCGACTTTGAGGCAAGGATGCTCAAAGTCCCAGTCAGATGACCTATATGAAGGCAGGGAACCTTCCTCTGTTGTCAACTGGCTGTTTGAAGTCAGAAGAATTACGTGCTGGAAGATGGCTTGACCAAGGCCTGGCTAGCACACCCTCCAACACGTCCACTCTGTAGAGTCTCTGGCAGTCTAAAGAGAGGAAAGATGGCATCCCCTTTCCAGGTCCCCAGGAAAAGGGGAGAAGCAAGCTTGAACAGTAACACACAAACAATAAAGAACCAATAAATGCACTCAAACCTTTAACAAGTAACAAAACACATAAAAACAGTGCAAAAAGGGCTTTAGGAACTCAAACTCTTGCAAACCAAGCAGGCTGCAGCATGTCACAAATGCAAACCTCTAAACTCAAAGTTTTAAAACCAGAAGGCACTTGCTGCACCATCACACCCTCCAACATTTCATAGATAGAAATTTGAATACATGTGGTAAAGCAAGGGCAGAGTATGGTTGAGATATCAAAAGTTATTAATGAGGATGGACATACAAGCTAGGAGAGGCTGCAGCAGTTTGCTTTTGCCTGAGCCTATTTCTTGCCTTCTTTGTTCCCTGCAGTGAGTTAACTTCCAGAAATGGAAGTAAGCTAAAAACAAAATAGAGAGGAGGGGGGAAAACCCAGACATTTAAAAAGCAGCTGAAAAAGTGAGATGACAAAGGATTAATAGGAATTGCTCATGTCAAATTAGGAAAGTTGGAGGATATGGTGTGGTGCCTACAGAGCTGTCTAGGAATGATGGATTTAGGCCTCAAAGATTAATAAATTTTATTTGGTAAAAGCTTTTACAGACTTTTGCTCACTTCATCCAAAGCATCTGGTGAAGCTGGTTGTAATTCAGGATGAGAAAATTCCTCAGATGGAGGAAACAGACTGAAGTCTACGAAAGCTCATGATGCCAACTTCTTTAAGTCAGTCTCCAAGTTGCTACAAGATCTCTCTACATACTGATTCCACACACTAACATGGCTATATCTTTGAATTCTATCTCTATGCATATATGTACAGTGGGCCCTTGGTATCCCCATGGATACCAAAATCCATGGATGCTCAAGTCCCATTAAATACAGTGGCATAGTAATATAGTGCCCCTTGTATAAAATAGCAAAATCAAGGTTTGCTTTTTGAATTTTTTTTTTGAATATTTTCAAGCTGCAGATGGTTGAATCCATGGATACAAAGAGCTGACTATACCCATTACTTTCATAGAGTTTTTTCAGGCAAGGTATACTAAGAGATGGTTTTGCCAGTTGCTTCATCTGAAATATCATCTGCAGTACCTGGTATTCATTGGTGGTCTCCCATCCAACTACTAACCAGGGCAGACCCTTTCAGCTTTCAAATGCAGACAGGATCTGGTGCCTTTAGGGTATTTAGGCACAACATATGAATACATTTAAACACATCCAGGCAATCCATTTGCTGGGAAATTGAAGACCAACTCTTTACAGGTACCAGGGCAATGGTGGAGGTCATCAAAAGAAGAAAGAGGGCAATTTTCAGGACACTTTGATCACTCCACACAGTGACAATTCCTTCTCTGAATCCTAATCATTGCCCCTTTCTTGGGACAGTGCTAACAACAGCATCTAGGCTTTCAAATTTTCAAATTTACAACTATGGTATTGTTATACAAGATGGCTATAGTCAATAGTCAAGGCTATAATGGGTTTTTAAATTCCTATTGTCATTTTTACGCATTTGATTTTTTGTTGTTAATGCAAGTACTTCAGCATTGCAATAAAAAGGCTTGGAACACAAAAACATTGGTGGTAGAAAATGGAAAAAGGGAAGGAAGGGAGATGAAAAAAATAGGCCAGATCAGTATGAAACTTCAAAGTATGCCTTTGTTACACTCTTGCAAAGAGCCAAATAGGGTATACAGATCTCTAGAGATCACCAGTGTAATTTCTTTATCATGTTCCATTTAAAATTTAATTATGTAGTCTACAATGAGAAGATTCGGAGTACTCAAAATAGGGCAGGCAATGAACATCTTCACAATGCTATAAAGGTTTGCTGCATCAAGATGTTTCCTTTGATGTTCTGGTATCTGCAGGAAAATGTATTTTGTAGGAGTGGGGATGAAGGGAGAGACACAAAACAGGCCTTCAGGCATAAATGTATAAAGGTAAAAAATAAAATCAGAAATCTTATTTCCTTGAATGAATGCCATCTCTTGTCCTTTTCCCCAGCTTCCACTGAGGCTGGAATGAAGAACACATGAATGGTGCAAACCAACATCCCCATATAGGGCTCAACGAATGGTCACTGACATGAGAGTTTCCAAACTTAAAGATGCACCAACTGTAGCGAGTTAGGAGGGTTGGCATAAACTTCTTCTGCCAGCAGAAATTCCCTTCTGACTGCAGAAGCCTTTTTTGCTGATTAGGAGAACTGCTCTGCCAACAAAGATCTTTTGTCAGAAGAGGCCAAAAGGGATTAGAAAGGATAGGACAATGGAAGAGATGACTTAGATCCAAACTGAGCAGAGTTTTGCTGATTTGCTTCTTGCCTGAAAAACTGAAAAATTTCAAAAGGTTTCTCCCTGTTGGGTGAGATTAGTGTTTGGGGGCATTTTTCAGCAGTTCTTGACTTTGTGAAAAATTCATTTGCTTACAAAAAGCAAAATTTTGGTCTGAAGACAGTGGATATCGTGCAAAAAAATGTGTAGACTATCTTGTAGCAATGGGATCTTTGTCTCTTTGTCTCTTAGAAAGGTAGTAGGGAAATTTTCTGCAACTTTAGAAGAGCATGAAAGACACAGCAATTTTGAAAGTATGCAGGCTGTATTTTTATAAGGTGGAGTGGGCTCCTTCCTTCTTCTTCCTTGCATAAATACCCAAGGTTCTTTTGCAGAAGTGATGGTGGTGATGGTGATGATTGCAAAAGAGATCCCAAAATGGGAAGGAAGGAAGGAAGGGAAAGAAGTCTTTGTGAAGGTAGGCCAATTTTCTTCCAGAAACCCTTTTTAATTGAGTACAAGAATCATATAATCACAGAATCATAGAGCCGGAAAGGAGCAAAAGGATCAACTAGCCATGGAGGAATACACAACTAAACCATCCCTAAGAGAGAGCCACCCAAACTCTACTTAAAAGCCTCCAAAGAAGCAGAGTTCACCATCTTCCATGAAAATCTGTTCCACTTTTGAACAGCTTATGCCACCAAGAAGCTTTTCCTAATGTTCTAGTACATTCTATTTTATTCTAATTTGAACCAAATGGTTTTGGTTCGAGTCTTTGGAGTAGCAGAAAGCAAGCTCACCTCATCTTCCATGTGATATCCTTTTAGCTACTTAAAGAAGGCTGTCACATCACCTCTCAGTCTTCTATTTTCCATTCTAAACATACTCAGCTCCCCTATCTGTTTTTCCTAGTGCTTCCTGTGAAAACTTGCAGGAACACTTGCAAGGTCTTCATTATCTACTTTAAAGTTGTGTAGATAATCTGTGGGCATTACTGTTGTTTTCTTATTTGTATTTTTTGTATTTTCTTCCTTGACTTTCTTTAGTAATTGCTCCAGGACGCTGCTATTTTTTGCTAGTAGTAGGGTGTTGTCTGCATATGTTAAATTGTTGATGTTCCTTCTTCAATTTTCACTTTTCCCTCCTCTGAATCTAATCTATGATATGGTCAGGTACAAGTTAAACAGATAAGATGATAAAATGCAGCCTTGTGTGACCCCTTGTCAATGGGAAACCATTCAATTTCTCCATATTCTGTCCTGAGAGTAGCCTCTTGTCCTGAGTACAGATTGTCTATCAGGATAAGATGCCATGGCATACAGATCAAACAAAATTCTAATCCATCTATAGCCATCATTTACAGCAGTGGCTTAACTTTCTTTTTTCAGAAAGAAAGAAAGAAAGAAAGAAAGAAAGAAAGAGAAAGAAGTGGAGGGGAAGCTCCATCATCTCAAAATAATAATAATAATCCTCCCCCCTCCACTCAAGCATAGGCGAAGCAGCTGCATTAAATCTGTGAGTTTTAAGTTACATCAATTATTTGATACTTATTCCAAAGTCTCAATAAAAGTCATACTTTACCTAATAAAACTCTTTTTAAATGAGACTTTACGAAAGGTACACAGTCTCCTCACATACATATATAGACACTTTACCCCAGGCGCTGTTCGATTCTCAGTGCCAGCTAAATGAAATAGGCCTGTACAATTACAGTGAGGACTCTGGAGTAGTTTTTCAATATGAAAAGACAAATGCCTGTGTGGAAAAAAATACCCACCTTATTTAGTATGTGAAAACAGCAAGGGGAAAGAAAATCTATTTGTTACTTTACATACAAGAAAATATTTGAAGCAGAACAGAGAAGGGAGAGATGAGATTTAGACATACCTATGGTAGGCACTGAGTTCACAGGGAAAGGTATCCATGCTATTAAAGAAAAAGAATTTCAAGAAAATGTTTTTATGCACTCTTCCCCTCATATGGACTAACTGCTTTTTCACACTAGGGGGCAAACAGGATTTAAACATATCATAGGACATTTCCTGTTTAACTCTTGTTTAACTCTTGTTTAAATCCTCTTTGCCCCCTAGTGTGAAAAAGCAGTTAGTCAAAGATTTTCCCTAGAAAGGAATCAGTATCAAGAAGGAAGTTCACCATCCTTTAACCTGACATCCCAGCAATTAATTTGCTTTCTGCCAACACAAAAGTAAACTATGATTTACTTTTCTTAACCATGGTGAAGCACTTGGAGTAAACTCACAAATTATGATTTGTATTAATCATGCCTAGTCCTATTTTCACTACATAAACCATAGTTGGTAGTTTATTTGCTATTTCAGATTTTCTGTTTTGCCACATATCAAACAACTCTTGCTGAAGTCTTTTTATCGACTTCCTTGAGCTTTGGCTTATCACACTAATTTAAGCTTTTTCGGAATGTGTTTAAGGCAATAATCCATGGTTTGTAGCCTCAAAACTTTGGCCTGGAGCAGACAGGCAGGAAACCCTGAAGCCACTCCAGCCACAAACGAGCCAGGACCACTTTCAAAGCAGGCTTCCACCACTGGCCTCAACCTGTGCCACCAGGAGCCAGATTATCCTGGCTTGTTTTTGCTTTGGTCCAAAGGACCAAAGTGTGGCATTACAGTGGCTTCAGGATACTTTGGTGGTGGTGGGGGGGGGGTTGTTATGTAAAGGCCACATCCCCAAAGCTGTCAGAAGCCACTTTTTTTGACCCATCTCTTCTGGAACCACAGTTACTATCCCAAAGTTGTTAACTACAGTATGTGTGTTAGCCATTCCTGCATCCTGACTGCCCCTGCCCTGGCCTCAGAGGGAGAGAAGAAGAGGCAGGCACAATTCCATCATATCCAAGTCCAGAAAAAGATGTCCAGGTCCAGAAAAAGCACTCCCTCCATCCCAACTGCCACTGCCCTGGCCTTGGTAAGAGAGAAGAGGCAGGGACAGCTTCAACACATATCGACCCAGAAGCAGATGAAAGGCCCTCCATTCATCCTGACTGTTGCTGCCCTGGCCAGAGAGGGAGGGAAGAACTGGATTAATCTTCTGAGCATAATCCCACCCCCACTGCCATTTCCTTTTCCTTGCAGGTTGTGTTTTATTTAGATTGTAAGCCTGATGGCAGAGAACTGTCAAATTAACCATTTATAAGATGATCTGAGAGCCTTTGAGGCTGAAGAACAGGGTATAAATAATCTAAATGAATAAATAATAAACCAGCATGGAAAAATTGGTTTGAGTGTTGAACTGTGACTCTGGAGATCAGGCGTCGAACCCCTGCTCAACCATAGAAACCCAGTAGGTGTCACACCCTTTGATTCCTCAGAAAGCCCCGTGATAGGTTTACCTAAGGGTTGCTATAAGTTGGAAATGATTTTGAAGACACCCAACAACAACTTGATGACAATTAATAATAATATCAAGCAAAATTGACTAAACTGTGCCTCCCAAACTTTACACCTATCATGGGATGATGTGACTCATTAGGAAAGATGATAATGTTGGTAAAGTGGAAGGCTGTAGGGAAAGAGGGAGACTGAATTACTAACGTTTAGATTCAGTCAAGGAAGCCACAGCCTGTAAGATCTGAGCAGAACTATTGATGACTGGGGCACTTGGAGGTCTCTTATTCATCAAAGTCGACTTGATAGAAAGTGAAAGTAAAACATTGGGATATTCTATCATAGGATGCCAATAGTGTTTTCACAACCAAAATATAAGCAGTCATTGTTTCAAAGATGGAGGGGCTTCTTTATCAAGCAGCATTATACTGAAGTTAGACAAAAATGTCCAGCAACATAGTCTGGATGGCATTCAAAATGGATAACTGATTAATTTTGGTTTTTTGGCATGATATTCTGGCATTTATCAAGAATATAAATTAGCTGAACCCAGAATTCATGGCCACCGAAAAATGCACATACTCTATCCATAACAAGTTTATCATCATTTATGGGCTGAAATATCAAAATATAGGCAACATTGAAAAATTGGGGATGAAGTTAAGTTTAGTAGTATTGCACATGCACAAGTATGCCCCACTGTCTCTGCAAGATGCCTAATGTGATGAGTTACCCTAGTTTAGTCCTACCACCACTATATAGGTCTCCTTGGTACCATCCCTCACTTTCACAGTATGAACTAACAAAAGAAACATGAGTACAGGCTATTTTGTTGTTGCTGTAATGTGCCTTCCAATCAACCCCAAGTTATGATGACCCTACAGTTTTATTGGCAAGAATTTTTAGAGATGGTTTGCTATTGCCTTCCTCTGAGATATGACTTGCCTAAGGTCACCTAGTGGGATTTCATGAATGAGTAAGGATTCAAACTTTGATTCTCAGATTTCTAGTCCAAAATGGAAAGCATTACACCATCCTGCCTCCCACAAACTATCTTAGTCATCTGTTGCTATTTACATCTAGGAAGGCTGAAACAGGTGTATTTTTTCATCACATAAAGATGTAAATATTCACTTATTCAATTCTCACGCACCAACATGAACAATTGCAAACATTTATTCCATGCTGAGCAAGATTCTGAGAGTATTTATGTAGTTTTGAAAAATCTTTTTGCATTTCAATATCAATCTTGATCTTGGTTTTTTTTCAAAATATAGAAAATAATTTGAAATACACAAACACACACACACAAAAAAATCATCACCAATGTCGTCATCATCATCATCATCATCATCATCATCGTCATTGTCGTTGTGATCTTTTTTACTGTCCAGGACTTGAGGTGACTTACAACAGGTAAAACAAAGGTAGTTTAAAAAGTTACCTCATATGAGAGTTTCAAATGTAAAAAAAAGTTTTCATCAGCCTGCATAAAGGCAGCAAAGAAGGCACCAGTCTAACGTCTCCAGGAAGGGAGTTCCAAAGCCTAGACACAGCCACTGTGAAAGTCCTCTCCCATGTTTTCCCCAAAGATACCATTGAAGGTTATGTGATATAAGGAAGTGTTTCCCTAGAAAATCTAAACATATGAGCAGACTGACATGGGAGATTACAGTCGCAGGACTGAGGGCTCGTTTCATTTGTGTAAAAGTTGTTTTGTGCCAAATACAAAATCTTTGTGCCAATACAGCATAGTGGGGCTTTTTTTTTTTTTTTGGTCCAAAAATGTAATTTTTTTGCAAGCTACAGTGTTTTGTATTTCGCAAAGGTATTTTTTTAAAAAGTTCTAAAATATGGAAAATAATCCAAAATACACACAAACAAAAAGCTTCTAAAATGTTGAGAAGCACTTTGTTAGAAAAGAGGAGGAAAACTGCAAAAAACCTTTGCACCCCCTGTTAGGTACACTTAATATGGCAAAAAGAGAACATGAGGTAAATGCAGAAGAATACTATAAAAGTTGTATACACCATGAACACAAAGCAAATACATAGAGACCTTCCTAGCAGCCCTTTTTCTCTCTTCAAGAGGCAGTCTTTCCAAGCTTCAGTTAATTTAAGGTTGAGGAGAAACACAATACTAATGGATTTTTAATAATCCGAAAATCACTATTGCATCTATTCAGGCAGAAAGTGAATAGCCAACTAACCAGAAAAACAAGCACAGAGAAATAATACTGTCTTTTTAAGCAATGCAACTGACAAGTCACATCAGATAAGGCTTACTGCATACTGCCAAAAGGTACAAATCTGCAAAATGTTTGTATAAATCTCTGGTGGTTATTTGGTTCGCATTTCAAGGCAATGAATCACATATTGCTTGCATACCTTCTCCAACATTTCTGAGATGAAAACTGGGACACATATGGCCAGTCAACATCAGAGTATGGCCATGGTGAAAAATGTTCCTAATGAGGAAGAAAACACAAAGTAGATGCTGCAGCAGTCGGCTTTTGCCCGAGTTTACAGGGAAAGACAAAATTTCTCCCCTAATTCCCTACCTTGCTGAGTTAAGTTACAAACTACTTTTACACTTTGAGCTAAGTCTGCAGCAATTGAAATAAACCAAGGAGAAAGAGGAAAGGTGGGAGGAAGAGAAAGAAACTGGGGCATTTTACAAGCCATAAAATCAGGACAATTGGAAGGTATCTGCTTGCATGATCCATTTTTATTCCTAGCGACATGTGTCTAGCTTTTAATTTTAAACTTGAAGAAAGACTTTAGAATGAGATTATTATTAAATGAAAGGTAGAAAACTGGAACATATTGAAGAAATGCTTGAAGACATCATTTTTTATAAAGGCTTTCAGAACTTTATTCCTAATTGATTTCTAATGTAAAAAAGGACAGTTTGTGCGTGTGTAAGTGCGTGTATTTTACTGTATCTATCACCAGTTAATTGCCAGCCAAAATTAGATTAACAATATCCGGTGTAATTAAGAATCATCAGCTACAGATCTCAAAAGCTTTATCCTACAACACTGTAGATCAGCCGATAGACTGCTAAATGGTTATGAAACGGTGCTGGAAAAATACGGCTGCGTTCAAGCCAAAGACTGTTTCTGCTTTGTATTATCTTCTTTACTCCCCTGTCCATCCTCCTCTTTAGATGAAAAAGAGTAAGCATACCTTTGTGACTCAAAATATTTTTTTTAAAAAAAATCACAGATGTGTCATGCACAGACAATCATTAACTGGTGAATAAACAGAAATAATTTCAGACGCCTTGTTTCCAATTGCGCTAAAGTGCTTTGTGATACAGATGAAGCTATCAAAAGACTCAGAAGTTGAAAAACCAGGGCAAGAGAGACAATTTGTATGCAATAAGACTTTGCCTGGCAAGCTGCTCTGGAGGAAAAAAAAAAACTGCAGTAAATAAATAAATAAAAAAAGGACAGATGCCTTATCAGTAAAATCAAAATATTTAGCAAAAGCAAAAGCAAGACCAAACTTTTAATCAAAAGCTTCATTTATTCCACTCCTCTGAACCACAGCATAAAGAGAAGGGGGTGGGGACAAAGATGGTTAATCAATATTCTTGCTAAATGTTTGTTAAACAGGTTGTAGTATAATTGTAACGAGGATATCATTGTTTTCATGTTACACATTTTCATTCTGAATAAATATTAATCTGAAATGCAATATTCACTAGACACCTACTCCCCTACCTTCACAACATTCACAAAGCTAATTAAAAATAGCCTGATGAAGTCATAATTATTAAGCTGTCACGAAATGAAACATCATTTTTTAACAAAGGTTTTATATACGGTATGTGTTCTGTTTTTCTGGGACGACAACATGAACCAATGGATTCCAATTACAAAAGGAGAGATTCCACATAAACATCATCATCATTATCATCATCATCATCACTATTATTCCTATATGTATAGTCTCCCTCTTTCTCCATCTAGGACTCAAGGTGCCTTACAAATGTTAGAACACATACAGAGAAAAACATTAGTTCATATATTTTTTAAAAAAATTAGGAATAACTCTTTTTTTTTAACTGTAAGAGCTGTTTAACAGTAGAATATACAGTCACCCTTCCACATTTGCAACTTTGATTTTTGTAGATTTAATTATTTGCAGTATTGATTAGCATGCTCTCTCTAGGAATTTTGACTCTGCATGACTCAGCATGACTCTGGCAGAAGTTGACCATGCTGAAGGACCTAGCAATTCCTAGAAAAACCACTTCTCTGGATATCTGTAGGTCATCCAGCATACTTCTTTGGTCCATTCTGCTGGATGTTGATCATAGAATTGTGCTGGAGAGCTTAGAGATTCCAAGACAGGTGTTCTCTCAGGTTAAAAAAAGAGAGTGTTTTTTTTTGGGGGGGGGTTAATTCACAGTTTTCCACTTTCATGGGGATCCTGTGCTCCAACTCAAGCAAATGTGGAGGGACCAAAGTACTGTCTTGGAGGCTGGTGGACTCTCCTTTGAGCAGAAGTTGGATGGCCATCTCTCAGGAGTGTCATCACTGAGCTGTGCATTCTTGTTTGGGAAGGTGGTTGAACTAGATGGGCTTTGCAGTCCTTTCCAATGCTTCTGAGATTCTATGGTGTGTGTTTTTTTTTTTAAATCTCTTGGTTGCTTTGGCAATGGGAGGGTTGAGCATTTATTTCTAATAAGCTGCATATCTGCTGGTCAGTCATAATTTACTGGTCATGCAGTCTATATTTGACACAATGATATTACACAAATAATAGCAACTTTTGAATAAGAGAAGGGTTATACATTGCAAAACCTGGCATGTGTGCCAGTCCAGTATTGCTTCATCTCCAGCATGAGCATCCAGATGATCTCAGTAGCCTTGAATGTCCAAGATCAGCTTTGGTGCTGGTACTCATTTCTGGATAGGGACATACTTGCAACTGTGATTCATGATCTGTAAATTAAGGGTTAGGCTTCTGAAAAATACTATGCATGGGACTGCCCTTGCATCTTGTTCAGAAATGGCAAGTAGTACAGAACACAGCAAATGGAATGCTTAATGAAGAACAAAGTTCCATCTATGCTGAAAGAATTGCACTGGCTGCCTAAAACCTGAACCATGTCCCTATATATCTGATAACCAAGATATCTACTTTCCCCTATACATTCTAGGTTGACAGTGACTTATGATGAGTTACTCTGCGAGCAATGGAATGCCATCACATGACAAAACAAATGCAGGTCTTCTCAGTGGTGGCATCCACTATTAAGAATGCCTTCCTCTACATGGTCAAGGCGGAAGAGACTGTATTCCATTTTAAACTTTGCCAAAAAAAAAAAAAAATCCAAAATAGTCCTTATTGGGCTGATAACTATCCTGATTTGTTTTATGTGTTTGAGTGTTTTTAAGTGTTTATTACAATTTTGAATTTTATTTAAACCATTTCATATTGTTTCCTAGGTTGTAAAGCAGAGAGTTTATCTTATCAAGTGGGATAGAAAGAGCTGGAGAAAAGTCAACATAGTTCAGAAAGCTTCATTCATCTTCCTAGGATATCATCTACAAGAGCCTTCCCTGATCATTAACTATGATAGGGATGAGTTATAGGATTTCTAGTTCATTCAATAAACCTGGAGGGTAGCAGTATGTGGAAAGCTGTTTTAGAACATCAACAAGATGCACATCAAGGATTCTGATATGGAAGAAACTCATCAATAGACAATTGGAGCCTTTCTAGTGGAGTACCAAAAGGTACAAACCATACACTTCAGGAGTCGTGTAGAACCAGTGGATTAGAGGTGATAAAATAACTGGCTCCTCTTAATCCTTTAAATTTCTATTTAAAATAATTCCTCTTAAAAGGGGGCAACATATATTTTTTTTAAGAATAAAAATTTACTACGAAAAATATACAAAATACCCATAGAAAGCTATGGGTAATTTGTAAAAGATGGAGGATTTTTTTGGAAAAAAAGTAGTCTCACAACATGAATATGGTAAATTAGATGTGATTGTTTTTATGGAATCACAAGCATTATCTCTGTAGTGAGGAAAACTGATTACTGATTTTGCAGGTACTCATCTGAGTCAACCGATGAACATCAATTAAAAATAGTTTCCAGAATGCCACAGTGTTTTACTTTATTTATACTTATTTCTGTCCACTTGGATGTTTCAGAAGAGGGATGTTCTGAATAAAAATGAACAGAACAGTTGCCTTGAGGTGTCTTGTTGTTTGAGTGGCTTTATCCAAAGCTTTTTAAAAGCACTAACCACCCAGCCAAATGTGCCAAACTTCCACTTTAAGCATGGCATATCTTATCATGCTCAAGTAGGAAGGCACAGTTTCGCTTCTGGCCAGAATTGCTTGTAATGGAATTTAAAGCTTTAAAGAGCTTGGGACCTTGATACTTGATGGATTTCATTTCCCTATGTGTGCCTTCCCAAGGATTCATGTCTGCTGGGGTGCGGGTCCTCTTTTTCCCATCAATGAGGTCAGTACTGTGCCTTGGGACATGGGAGAAGGCCTTCTCAACAATGATCTGACTCAGTCCACCAGAAATTACTCATTCAGTACCAGTGCCACTCACCTTCACTAGTTACATGCTTACATTGGAATAAGAAGAAATGGTAAATAATAAATAAATAAATAAATAAATAAATAAACCCCTGAATATAGTAGGCATCATTTCTTCTGTTGCCAGACATCTTAAGTGACATCTTAAGTCATTCTTTCTTTAGTCAGCCCCATAAAGGTTTGAGACACAGGAAAATCAAGAATAATAAGGACCTGATTTTTTTTAAAGGTGAATAGAGCCCAAATAATGGCTAAATTCCATTGGTGGCTCCCTTGAGTAGACCGTCTTAGAACCACCAAATCAAGTTGGTCTCACTTAGCACAGTACCCAGTGATATTGATAAAAAAAGTAATAATACTCTGCCAGGATGGCTACCCATGATAGTTCCTCAAAGAGATGGAGTTATGATCCAAGTGTCATTATTCAAAAGGTTTACCCACTGTCAAAGAGATTTTACTCATTTTTGGAGCACTGGGGAAATAATGTCTGCAGAAGCAACAGAGATGACAGGAAAATCCTTGTGTATACCAAAGGCCTGGCCAAGACAATTTATTTCATAAGATCCCATCCCCTCTCATTCCATGAACAAAATTGAATTGGTCTAGCAGTGGAATATTTCTTCAGCACAACAATAAGACAGTCCATACATTGCCTGCACCTAAAGGCAAGAGGATAGTTTAGACAGTGGACAGCAAGCCATATGGTACAAAGTCCTTTACCTCTTGCTCTGCTTTCCAGCATTTTCCCCTTAAGGAGACTGGTTTATTCTGACTAACGGTAGGGTAGACCCTGTATACACCTACAACCAACAGTGATGAATCTATCCTTCCACCTTCAACTTACTAGAAGGGGATTCATTACACAGGAATCTTGGAACACTCCTCTTTCTACAGCTCAAACAATGCACAGAAACTCACAGACACAAATCCAAAAGCAAACAGAAGTTGCAAGTTAACCATTCCAAATCCTAACCTGGCAAAAATACACCAAGGATGTTCTTCCTTCAGCAATGCACCATCAATTAAAAACATTTTTTAAAAATCATGTACTATTCAAAGAACCCACACCACAGCTGCTTCTGGCATGGCAAACGTTCTCTCTCTTTCTTTAACACATATTTTGTAACTATTGTTTCTTATACAAATGGCCTCCCCCCCCCCCCCCAAACTTCTGACAAGCTGTCTTGGATGCTTCAGTTAGAGAAGCTGTACTTCCCTTCAGCAGCTCCCCAAAGCCAACACACAGATTTGGTTTTAATAGAACAGCTTGCTTACCTTGGTAATGTTCCAGACAACTCTGTGGCAGTCTCTCTGCAAAAAGAAAAAGAAAAAGGGAAGATACACAGAAGGGAAACTTCGTTAGTATTTGAAAAAGCTTAATCCTAATGACTTTGGGAAGGTTAACAAGAACTTAAGACATACATTTAAAAAAACCAGCCAGTTTTAATTAGGGACGCTTCCAAACTTCTCTGCATTCAAATGTCTCCCCAGATTTTTGACGTTCCAAAGTGGAACAGAAACATTAGGAAATCTCTCGTTTTAAAAATTTCTAAATTGTCCTGAAGTGTTTGGTGTTGTTTTTTTTTTAACTGTTATTCTAGATGCAACTGTACACATGGTCAAGGATAGATTCCTTTTTGTCCTGTGTTTTTGCTATGAGTATAGCTGGTGAGTATGGCTGGTGATCTGCCTGGATAAAACACCAACAAAGAAAGAAACTATTAATCCAGTTCCAAACAGTGGACACAAAAAATCGTCTAACTTCTTTCGTTATGCTCTACCATGTTTTGTTTTGTTTTTAAACTGCACAGAAAGAACCTTCCGGAAATATTGTAATTCTGCAACAAGGTGGCAAAATGCAACCAGGGCATGCCTCTGTGAGCATAAAGTCATGTTACATCTCTTCTGTGCAGCATGTCAGCCAGCTATCTTATGACCTCTCAGTGTTCTCCAGGTTAAATTTACTGAGATCCCTCTTTGCATGCTACCATTCTGGTATTAATTTTTTAAAATGCCTGTACTTCAGCAATAGAACAGAAACTCAAAACAGAACAAAGGAAGTCAGGATATGTATCCCGCTACCCAAGTACCATCTACTTTGAATGGCAGAGATTCTTCAGGGTCTCAGGAAAAGCAAGCTCATTCTCCTCTCCTCCCATATATTCTTTTGAATTAGGTTTTAAGGACCTCCTAAATAGAAGGCGTTCGGTGCAGTCATGCTGGCCACATGACCACCAGAGTAGTCCTCAGACAACACTGGCTCTTCAGCTTAGTGACAGAGATGAGCACCACCACTACAGTCAGTTACAACTAGACTTTCATGTCAAGGGAATACCTTTACCTTTACCTTTAAATGGAAATCATAGCCTTTCCATAGAATTACAGTTCCTCGCATCACCCAACTAGCAGAGCAATAAAAATTGGGACCTATTCCACATTACTCCACATTTCAAGCAACTTGAAATTCTGCACATTAGTGCTGCAAATTCTTTACCATGAAATGTTTGAGAAGACATGAATATTTGTTTTTAAGAACAACAACCAAGAGCCTGCATCCAAGGCTACCACGAGTAACTTTACAAAGAGAGAGTTATGTCACCAGCATGATACACAACTATGTTAGTGAACTGTGACAATACACAACAGGACACCACACAAGATGTTGTGGTGGTGGTTGCTGTGTGCCTTCAAGCCATTTCCACCTTATGGTGACACTAAGGAGACCCTATCATGTTGTTTTCTGACAAATTTCTTCAGAGGGGGATTGCCATTGCTATCCCCTGAGGCTGAGAGAATGTGACTTTAAATTCCTTTAAAAACATCACACCTTGCCAAACTTTTGTTTTAACCAAATAAGACTATATATTGAGGGGGAGAGAAAGGCAGGCCTGCTCCTTCTAGAAGAAAGAAGAGCCCTCCCCCTCATCCACCATCTTGAGGGGGAGAGAAAGGCAGGCCTGCTCCTTCTAGAAGCAAGAAGGATTGTTGTTTAGATCATTATGCTATGCTATGTTGTTCAATTATTATTGTGTTATGCTATGTATTTTTTTGTACCGTATTTTTATTATGTTGTTTTGATTTTTGTATTATTACTTTATTTTGTAAACCGCTTTGATCTATTTGGAAAAGCGGTATATAAATAAAATGTATTATTATTATTATTATTATTATTATATACATGTAAATACATTTAGGTTGTGTGTATGGTATTTTAATGAAAAGGAATAATTTTAATTTTGATAGTTGTTTATATCACAACTATTTCCATTGCATTCAGTGATATACGGGAATTACAATTTATGAGTAACATTAGCACACAAAACATTCCTAAGGATTCTATAAGGTGTGGTATGGGCAGGTGACACCGTGAGCTACCACCTTGGGTGATGCTAACCCTAGTGATGTCACTGGTCACATTGTGCATTGGGACATGTTACACAGCAACCACATTTCTGGGTCTGTTTGAACAATGGTCTCAATGAAATAGCTACATTTCTGCTCCCCTCTGAGAATACAAACATCACACAATGGCACAATTCAACTATATGTGATCATAAATCGGTTTATGGACATTAGGCAACATTTTTATGCAATTTCAGGTATTTACACGGAATTTTTTTAAAGGGTGTGTTGTTTTTATCTCACAATTACCTGTTATATTTTAATTTTTTAAAAAAGGTTTTGATTCATGGCCCTGTTAAATATGATACTTTATTGATTTAATTGATTTTAAATTACTTTTGGTATGATGATTGATTTTAGCTATGTTTTCTTTTGATCCATATTGTAAACTACACAGGGAAAAATGTGGGATTATTAAAATGAATAAATAGGTAAATAAATAAATAACACATTGCTTTAATACAGACTCGACTACATGTGCCGATTAATCCATGTCAATTTTGCATGTATTCACTCATGCAGAAATTTGTTTCATCCTATTTTCACATCATTATTTTTCTGACGCCCATGAAATGTTGCATATAAATACTTTTTGAAAGACACAGATTTGAATATGCTTTTATACAAATCCTGCATTTATAAATATATTTTATCGAGGTGCATGGGTTTTTAAACATATTTCAGCACATGTTTTAAAAGGGACATTTTCTGGAGTTGAAAACTGTATTCCAAAAACTGAAGAAGTGAAAATCCTAAGGATAATTGGAAGCCCCAATTCCTTAATTGGTCTGGGAGATGAAAATGCATAAAGAAAATGCTTCCCTCGGCACTGGCGAGGTGAGAAAGGGGCCGCCACTGTGACCCCTTCCTCCCTTGGTCTTTGGCACGTCCGTTTGAAGGCCGTGCCAAGAACCTGGCGCAACAACACCATCTTCATGACAACACCATCTGGTCGCCTAGGAGGGAGTGAAAGGACTCTAGGAGAGGCTTAGCAACACCATCAGGCCTGGCCTCAAGTGGAAGAGCCCTCCCTTCATGACAAGACCATCTGGTCACCTAGGAGGGAGTGAAAGGAGAGGCCAAACTCCATCAGGCCTGTCCTAGATTAAGAATTAAGAAGCTGAGCCCTCCCTTCACGACACCACCATCTGGTCACCTAGGAGGGAGTGAAAGGATTCTAGGAGAGGCTTAGCAACACCATCAGGCCTGGCCTCAAATGGAAGAGCCCTCCCTTCACAATACCATCATCTGGTTGCCTAGGAGGGAGTGAAAGGACTCTAGGAGAGGCTTAGCAACACCATCAGGCCTGGCCTCAAGTGGAAGAGCCCTCCCTTCATGACAACACCATCTGGTCACCTAGGAGGGAGTGAAAGGAGAGGCCAAACTCCATCGGGCCTGACCTAGATTAAGAAGCTGAGCCATCCCTCCAGTTCATCTGCCTTGGTCCAGGCCTCAGAGGGAGAGAAGAACTGCTGGACCTGATGCCCTTCCCTACCACCTTTCCCTTCTCCTTTTGTGTCGTGTCTTCTTAGATTGTAAGCCTGAGGGCAGGGAACCATCTAATTAAAAATAATAATTGTAAGCTGCTCTGATAGCCTTTAGGGCTGAAGGGCAGGGTTTAAATAAATAATAAATAAATAAAAAGGAACTCCATTTCAGAGCTCCTTTTTGCGCCGCGGGTTGTGTCATGGCACGCTCAGTGTTTCTAAATGCTGCTCGCACCATGACAACATCAAGGTGCGCCTGTATGGATGCTGCCATTTTTAAATGGCAGCACCCATAAGCTTTAGAGTTTGGGAGGGTGCAGACCTAATCCTGCCCCTTCCAGGCCTAATTGCACCGCTTCCTGCCTGTCTAGATCAGGCCATAGTGTCTAGATCAAGGGAAGTAATAGTGCCATTCCATTCCTTTGGTCAGGCCTCACCTAGAATACTGTTTCCAGTTCTGGGCACCACAATTCAAAAAGAATGTGGACAAGCTGGAGAGTGTCCAGAGGGGAGCAAATAAGATGTTGAAGGGTCTGGAAACCAAGTCCTGTGAGGGAGCTTGGATATGTTTTGCCTGGAGACGAGATGGTTAAGAGGTGATGTGATATCCTGTATAAGTATTTGAAGGGGTGTCATATTGAGGATCGAGCAAGCTTGTTTCCTGCTTCTCCAGAGAACAGGCCTGGAACAATGGATGCAAGCTCCAAGAAAAGAGATTCCACCTAAACATTAGGCGTAACTTCCTGACAGTAAGATCTCTTTGACAGTGGAACATGTTCCCTGGGAGAGTAGTGGAGTCTTCTTCTTTGGAGGTTTTTAAACAGAGGCTGGATAGCCATCTGTCGGGGTGTTTTGATTGTGAGTTCCTGTATGGCAGAGGTTAGACTGGATGACCCTCTTGGTCTCTCGCAACTCTATGGTTCTCTGATTAACTGATTCTAGCATCTCTTTTTACAATAATGTATATTAAGATGGCATTGTGTGGTATCGCCTCTGTAAACCTCTCTCTAGCAGGTCAATACTCATCTAGTCAAAAGCCCTCTCCCTAAAAAAGACCACTTCAGATCAGTGGTGTCATTATGGACATGCATGAAGTGTGGACTCTGGGGCATGTGTGTGTACACCTGGTGTCCCGGTACACAAGGAAGGCTGGCGTGGCTGCTGACTAAGCAACAAAGGGAATCATGTCTTTTGCAACTACACAGGACTCCAAATGGCACTCAAGAGCCTGTAGAATGACCCCCCCCCCCAAGCATCAATGTGGGTGGCAGGGCCTTTTGTTTGGGGTCCAGTGTGGCTGCTTTCCTGGGCAACCATGCAACCATGCCAGAGGCTGCAGCAAACAACCACCACACAAGAAGCAGTCTTGGCGGATGGTGGCAGGTCAGCCCGGGGGGGGGGGGAGGAGGCAAGCAAGGCATCTTGGAGGGGGGGCAGAAAATGGTGGTGGGGCAGTCCATTCCCCTGCTGCTTCCCTGCTGCCTCTCCACACCAGGTGACAACAACCACAGAGATGCCACTTGAACAGATGTGATCTAAGCAGCATCATGATAATAGCCATCATCTAGTTTCTGGTAGTCTGCAATCTATACTGTTCTTGTTAAATACAGAGGTTCAATTTTTAGCCATTGTTGAAAAACACAACAAAATTTATCCTCCATGAACATCTGTAATCTTTAAAATCTATAATCTAAACCTGTAGCAATTGACACTGCTTGAAAATTAACCAGGACAATGATCACCATTATGTTCTGCCTCCAAGCTTTGTAGGAATATCTATTTGGCCTCTGGTGAAGAAAGGTTGCTAGATTTGATTGGTGAGTCCATTTCTTGAGTCCTCTGATGCTTTTGGATTTCAGCTTCCAGAAGCCACAGCCAGCATGTCCTGTGGTCAGGGATTTTTGGAAACAGAGCTTGTACATTTGAAGAAGATTCAATATTAGAATGTTTTGAAGCCAACCAAACCTGAGTAGTGAAAGCATGATGCTCTGGAACCCAGACCATCTTTCCTCCTTTACTCATTTATAGGGTGCATCAACACTGTAGAAATTGTGTAGTTTAACTTTAAGTCCTATAGCTCCATCCTATGGAATTTTGGGATTTGTAGTTTTACAAGGTCTTTAGCCTTCTCAGCTAAAGCATGCTGACTGATTCAAAACTACAAATCCCAGGATTCGGTAGGATGGCGCCATGGTAGTTCTAGTGATGTCAAAATGCATTATTTCTACAGTGTAGGTGCACCTGTGGATGGCACGTTATTATAACTATTCCTCTTAAATGTAACTTTAAAAGCGCTCTCTTTATAAACTCAGTCTGGAAACTGGACAGATGTGATTCTACATCTGGAAACCCATTAAGTACACCTTTCATCTGTTCCAAGATAGGAATAATTCTGTCACCATCACTCCCAGCTACATGGTGCTGCAGCTTCTGTGGAACCATGTGTGCCTCAGTGGCTGCTATCCAGATAGATATTTCATTAAAAATTGCATGTGTGCCTGAAGACACATACCTACTGCTGTGAATAAAAGGAGATGCTGACTCACAGGCTTCAGTGGCAACCTTTCATGTGCTTAATTGCACTCAAATCAAAATGTCACCATTTTAGTAGATCAAATTCTCACTTTAGTGTTACATGTGGCAGACAGGTAATGGCTTTGGACATCATGGTCACATGCAAAAGCACTGTTCACAAGACAGGAAAGTGTTGCATCAAACAAGCAAAGAGCGAGAGATGAAAAGGCTCAGTGTATCTTCTCTTTTGCTTTTAATACCAGCTATTCAAAAACGTTCAACCTTCAGGTAAGTATGATGAATCCAAACACCCAGAGCACTCTGTGTCACTCGATTTGCACATGAATAAAGGACTGGTTCAGCAGCAGTCCATTTTTATCAGCCACGACATTGAGACAAAATGTTCAACCATGCCTGAACAGTGACAGTAGTACAGCTGGTCCATGAATCTGGTCAACTGATGACAACCAGAACTTCTCTCCTGGTGATGGTTATTCATGGCAGAGGCAAAAAAATTCCTTCGCTGACTCACCTAGGGGTGAGATATCCCCACAAATTGTTGAAAATTCAAAGGAGATGTGAGATACCAGTGGTATTCCCTTCCCTCGGGTGAGTGCAGAAAAGCTCAGGTGAGAGAAAGTTAAACTCTTCCTTTGCATAAGTGAAAAATAGTGCCTTCAAGTCATTTCTGACTAATGGTAACCCTATCATGATTTGTTCAGAGAAGGTTTTGACATTGTCTTCTCCTGAGGTTGAGAGCATGTGACTTGCCCAAGGTCACCCAGTAGGTTTCATGGCAGAGCTGGGAATTGAATAGTGCTGCTCCAAAATCTGTTGCCCAGTTGGAATTAATGATCAGAGGTGAGTCCAGGGACACCAAGGAGGATAGTGTGGACTGTGAGATACATGTAATACCCTTTAGCCATTTACCAATGCCACTACACCAGTTTTTGCATTCATCAAAGCCTCTAGATTATGGAACGGCCTGCCGGACGAGATCTGTCAATTGACATCTTTAGACAACTTTAAAAAAGGCTGTCAAGATGGATCTCTTCCGGCAGGCTTTTCCAGATTAAACCACCCCAGCCTCTGGAATTACCTCTCTTGGAGAGTTCTGGCGTCCTTTTCAGCTGGATACAACGTGGCTGCACTCTTAAAAATTAGGTGACCAAAGTAGCAGAAATGGCATCAATAAACTGTGTATGTGATTCTTGTTGTTGTTCTAATCTGTCTGTTTTTAATATGTATTGATTTAATATTTTTAAGAGGGGGAGGGAAATAGGGATTGGATGTAATGCATTTTAATACTGTTAGCTGCCCCAATTGGTTTCAGAGGGGCAGGATATAAACAACAACAACAACAACAACAACAACAACAACAATTGCACCAGTTCTTTGAAGACCCCTGAAACTTCATTTTTACTTTATTTTTTGACAGATTTTTTTCACTGGAAAATTGTGTCAAACCTCTGCACTCCTCCCACCACCCACAAATGCTTGGGCCCTGAAGAATCGCCTCACCCTAATATTCCTTTTCCAGGTGTTTCTCAGACCAAATAGCAACTGGAAGTGAGATGCCATTTGTTGGGAATGCTTTGATTTTGAGTTCCTGCATGGCAGGGGATTGGACTGGATAGCCCTTGTGGTGTCTTCCAGCTCTGTGATTCTATCATTCTATGTCATCACTTCTCATCACCAGTTTGGCCAGCAAACTGATAGAAAAAGAAAGCATGCTTGGGTGACATAGGAGGGGGAACATGGAATGTCACAGAGAAAGGGGGAAATTGTCCTCTACACACTGGCAGGATTGCTTTATATGTGGAGTTACACTCACCTATAGGTCTACACAGTTAAACTTTATATGAGGAAAGACTGCCTTGTTCTTTCCTTAAGGCAGTAAATGTCTTGAGGTATCCTGGGAGAAGGCTGTCTTTGGCATATTTGCCACCCCCCCCCCCTTAAATTTAAATTGTTTTAATGATTAGAAGTCATCATCCTCTCAGATATGAGGTCACTAACCTTCAGATGTTATATGCACCAAGATTCACCTGTTTCCATGCACTTGGTGTCACTAGTTACTGAATCTTTTCCTCCTTCTGTTGATCTTAAAACTCATAACCTCTATCTTTAGTTTGAAATCCTTCTTTTCTTTTTGTAATCTACTTTGCATAACTTTAAAAGCTTCTCCCTACTTCAGCTTCTCCCTCCACAACTGAAAGATCTTTCTAGGAAACAGAGTGTCACACAATTACAATTAAGTGATGGCATTTAAGAAAGAAATTAAGCACACAATTACTTCCATGGATTTTAACCTGAGAACCAAAGTTAATCCTTCTGAACTGCTGTGGGATCTTTAATGACCACAAATGACCAAAGATATTGATTTTACATCTTAGGTGAGTAATGGAATGCCCCAAAGTGCCATTATTTTCTTTTCCACTTTTCAATAACAACCAGAAATTAGTTCAATATTTACAAGAGGAAAATCTACTTAACAGTTTCTGCACAAAAAGTCCATGACATTATTGTTGCTTGATTTTAAGGATAGCATCGGCACTAAAATATCTCGGCCTTATAAAGAGGGTGGCCATTGAAGTGTTGTATATATACAAATAAATAATATTTCCTCTACATCGCCTCTCTTGTAGACAAAAATATCTATGAAAATATTTTTTTTATTGCATCCATTATCCTCTAAAGGGGCGATGTCCCAAATAATTTAGTCCATAGGTCAAATTTGCCTCTAACACATTTTATCAAAGATGTGATAACAATAGTGCTATCAAGGCCAGGCTGTGGGCAGTAGTCTGGAGTGAGTAAATACTGAAGAGCAGTAAAGACCACAGGGTAAAGCAGAAAATGTAACAAGTTAGAACCAATGAACAAGATCAGAGAGCAAACCAAGTCACATTGGCAGAGGAAGTCCTTTTATACTATTTCCAGCTTAGGAAGAGCTAATGGTCAGTCAGGGGATCCTTTTAAGCTATATAATTATAGCACTCATTCCACTTCAACTCTCACGTCTGTATGCTTTGTAATCCTGAGATCTGTAGTATGTTGAGATACTAGAGCTCCTTTGCTGAGAATTCTAAATGCCCCCCCCCCATTGGCATCACTAGGGTTGGTGTCATCCATTACGGTAACTCCTAATGTTGCCCCCCTCCCATTTACCTTTTCCCATGCTACACCATAGAGAATCCTTAGTCATGTTTTTTGTATTAATGTCACATGTAAATCGTAATTCCCATATAGCAATGAATGCAATGGAAATAATTGTGACATAAACAACTGTAGAAAAATTAATAAAAATGTTACCTTTAAATTACAATATTATATACACAGCCTAAATATATTTACATTTACACAGTTTCATGTGGCTAAAAGGAAAATTTGATAAGATGTGATTTTTAAAAAAAGTTTTTTTTTTGAAAAGAGTACATTTAAAAACAAAAGCCCTGATTTTTCTCTGCCCACTGAGTCTTTCTTCACTCATGTTTTCTCTTGCATTGAGCTCCAGGGTTTAAAGGGATGCACCACAGCCCATTTCTGCCCAATGTCAAACATTTGGGGAACAGTTATCTCCCTTAGGGTGTCACCTGATGCAGTCTGAACTCCCTGCATTCCCCTAGTGATGCCCCTGACCCCATCCCTAAATTAAAAAATCCCAAACTTCCAGAGCATGTAACCATGGCTTTTAAAAAGGAATTATACTGATATATCTGTGTAGTGTGAAAAGGCCCAAGGTGGAAGTTCTTCACTGAGAATCTACAGTACCATAGTCCAACAGATGGAGAAATGATCAGCAGTTCTTGAGCACTACTTATGGCTGAACCTAACAGAAATAATAGCAATAAGTCTTGATATATATATATATCATGTGTTATTTTATTCTCAGGGCAAAGAAGGTTAACCAGATTAGGCTTTCAGAAAGCACGTTTGTTCCTTCATAGTTGCCCTTCCCAATAGGATACCCTCCAACATGGCACCAATGAAAACTAGGACACATGTGACCAAGCAACATCTGGTTGTGATCAAGATGGCAAAAGTTATTAAGAAGGAAGAACACACAAGCTAACAGAGGTTAGAAGAAGAAAAGCAGGTTGCTTTTGCCTGAGTCTACAGGTAAGGGCAAGGATCCAGCTCCTCTTCTTAGCTCTCTCCCTGTTCTGTTAACAGAAAATACCTTTACACTTTGAACACAGGGACTGGACAGACTGCCCCAAAAGGGCAGGCTGGAGGTGCCCATTTTTTCTCCTGAGGGAGACTGCAGCAACCAAACCGTGCAGCCTTCCTCCAAAGTAAAAAAGAACATGCATAAAGCATGTTCTTTTTACGGTGTGGTCCAGATGCCATGAGTGTGCCATTGGCGCACTGTTGCACATCCATGATGTAAGCACAGTGCAGTGACTTCTGCACACTGAGTGTCACATACATCATGATAGCAGCCCTCATGTGGACAGGAGGCCACCATTATGGTGCCACCATTGCGTCCTAGGGTTCAGGAGCGTGAGGATGCTGTGCGCTCACAAACCCTAGTTTCAGCCCAAGGATGGGGCTTCCTGCAGGTCTGTATTAGGCCTCAGTAGGCAGCAGTTGAAGTAATTTCAGGGCAAACGAGGAAAGCAGAGGGAGGAGAAAGAAACAGGAATGTTTTAAAAGCAGCTGAAAAAATGGGGCAGAAAATTGATCAGGACTGTCCCTGTCAAATCAGGACAGTTGGAGGATATGCAAGAGCTGAGTCCCTGACATCTGACCTGTGCATTTTATTCAGTTGCTGCTAGTGGTTTTGACAATAAGCCAACAACTGAGTGATTCATGAGAGGAAAGTAAAACCTATTTTCTGGCTGAAATACTTTGTTTGACAATATTGGAAACCTTAATCTCAGACGCATATTTTTAAAATCTGTATTTCAAGACAAATCTCTCTCTCTCTCTCTCTCTCTCTCTCTCTCTCTTTGTGCAGGTATTCAAAAATGCAGGTTCCCAAAGCTATAATTTTCATTACTGCAGAGTCTTAGAGATTGGCCACTAAAATTGGAGAATTGTTACTCTCTCCAGAAAATAGATACAATCAATAGATAAGACACAGTATTGCATAATATAATTTTAATATAAAGAATAAGAAACCAGCAGCATGTGTGATCACTGATTTAGCCATGGAGATAAAAATGGAGATGCTTTACTGAATGGTAGGGCAAACTTTTGAGCCCAAGGGCCACATTCTTTCAGAGGTAAACTTCCAAGGGCCACATTCAACAGTAAAAGAGGTCCATTATACACTCTATTTGCCACTGCAAGACAATAATTGTCCTCCTACTACTACTTGTACTTAGATCCTTTCCTGTATCAGGTGTACACAAACATTCAATATAAGCAATTTAAACAACTTTGAACATTTTAAGCAGTTGATATAGTTGAAACCATTTGAAATACATTAAACAATTTACCAGGTTTAAACAAATTAAAACTGTTCACAGCCGTGCACAAATTTGGACACAGTTACTGCCACTCAAAAACAATTCAAAACCATTTTAACTCAGCACTGGAAAGAAGCCAGCATCAGCACCAAACTGACCTCTAAAGAAAGGGCATTCCAAAAAATGGGGCACTGTTGCAGTAAAAGTCCCATGTCTTCAAACAGTACATTGCTCCCACTGGTGGGATTCAGAGGACATTTTGAGTCCCTGGGTAGGTGCAGAATCATAGGATCTTGGAAATCGATAAGGTTCATCTTGTCCAACCCCTTGCCATGAAAGAATGCACAACTACAGTTTTCTTGAATGATGTTCATCCAACCTCTTGTTAAAAATCTCTAAAGACTGTGAGTCCACTTCCTTCTAAGGCACTCTGTCTAATGGTTATTGCAGTACAGATACCGGTATTCTTCCCACTGTTTAAGTGGAATAACTTTTCTGGTACTTGAATCCATTGGTTTGTGTTTTAGTTACTGGAGCAGTAAAACAATAACAACAATTTCACTCCATCTTCTATATGAATTCCCTTCAGATATTTAAAGATGGCTATCATGACATCTCCCAATTGTCTTTTCTCTGAGCCAAACATACCCAACTCCTGAAGTCATTCTTCATAATCCTTGTTTTCTAGACTTTGATCACCCTTTTCTGGATACATTCCAGGTTGTCAATATCCTTCTTGAACTTTGATACCCAGGTCTAGACACAGTATTCCAGGTGAAATCTGATCAAATCAGAATAGAGTGGCACTACTATTTGATCATGGTGGAACTATGCTCCTGCTCATGTAACCTAGAAGTGCATTGGCTTTTTTGGCCACCACATCAAACTGTTGACTCATGTTTTGCTTATGGTCTAGTAAGACTCCTACATTCTCTTGCCTAGATGTAGTACCCTGTCAAGATCATTTTGAATTGTGATACTATCCTCTGGGTCTTGCACTATTCCATCCTCCCTGCCCCAAAAATGAGTGTCATCTGCAAATCTGATAACCATGCCTGCTATTACATTCTAAGCAATTTATAAAGATATTGAACTCTGAGCCACCCTACTAGTCACTTCTCTCCAGGATGAAGAACAACCATTGGTGAACACTCTCTGGATACATTTATAGGTGCTAGGCAGGAGGAGCTCAGAGTAATTGTGGTTTGAATGTTGAACTACAATTCTGGAGACCAACATTTGATTCCCAACTCCGCCATGAAATCCACTGAGTGACCTTGGGCAAGTCACATGCTCTCAGAGGAAGGCAATGCCAAACCTCCTCTGAACAAAGCTTGCCAGCAAAACCCCATGATAGGTTCACCTGAGGGTTGCCGCAGGTTGAAAATGACTTACAGACACACAACAATATGTGAAGATCTAACTACAATGCCTATGTTTTCATTTGTAATAGTTGCTGTAATAGAGCTGATCTGCTCTAATGTCATAGTAGTGACTAGCTCAGTCTAGTCATGGGGTGCTGAAAAGCATTATTATTATGGTTTAGCTGGGGCCCATTTGGCCTCAAAGAAGGCCTATATGTTGCATATTGGTATAGGGCAGAGATACATTGATAAGGAAAGAAGCCAGGGGGGCTCTCTGGGGGGGGGGGATGAGGCGGCTAGTTGAAATATTAAGGACATGACAGAAATAGGACATGCTAAAACAGATGAATTCTAGGGAGTAAGTGCCAAGTGACAAGAGGAATGTATGGTGATGGAGGAAAGGGAGCTGAAGAGGCTGGGTTTTACTTATTAAATTGTTCCAAGGAACTAACAAAAATCTTTGGTTGCAGATGTCTAGTGTAATCAGCATTTCCCCCTCAATGGCTGACTGAGATGGATACATCTGGAGAATAATAATTTGAGAACAAGAGTCATTTTGAAAATAAATGCAGTACTGAAAATACTATGCACATTATAGGCAATTGTATGTGCACTTTAGTTACATATTTATCCCCCACACAGAACCAGTCACTTGTCTCCAATATGGATGCTTAACTTTTAAATTAATGTGGCTCTTCCATTTTGCTGCTCTCTCATGTTTTCTATGGCAACTCCCAGTGAGAAACTGCCAAAGTCTCTTTCCTATAGTGGCTTTCCTATCATACAGCACATTATGCAAACCACCAGCTCTTTTCTATGAGGAGTATATCAGGCCCTCTTCTATAGATTCAGCAAATCAGATTTCATAGAAAAACACTGCTTTCCACATCCAGTGCATTCTTCTAACATCTGCTCGCATTTTCTTAAAACCATCTGTCCTCTAGCTCCAGTAGCTATTCCCTATCTCTTTTCCTCCAGAGTGTAGCCAAAGTAAAGCTCCTCAGAGAATGATCTTTTCTTTTCTCAGCATGCACCCACTTTCTTTTCTATTTCCACATACACAAAAAGAGCATATAATGAATTGAAAAAAAAAAGTTCTAAAATGCAAGAAGTAGCATGGCAAATGAGAATACAAAGGGAAGGATAGAAGTGTTGCTAGGGATTACATCCTCCTCTTGCCAATTTTGAGATGGAGGGTCCCAGAGTATTCTGGCCCCACAGCTGCCCTGGATTTCCCTTGTTACTTGCACAGTCTGTAGCAACTCTGGGCAACTACACATGCATCCTGTTTTTCTGCCCAGAGCTCACTGGGATGAATCATTCCCAATAAGTTCCAAAACAAGGTGTCCAGAGTTGATCACAAGGCTGGGCTCCTTATTGTGACTTCAGAGGGAGCGACTCACACCAGCGGTGGCAGCAACGGGTGGCACAGGGGGATGTGTGTGTAAATAGCCCCCTAACACCACTATGGAGTACTCCAAGTTTTTCTGAAAAGTCCAGAGCAAAAGGTGAGCTTTTAAGCAGCCATGAAAGAAGCAGGAAAGATCTTAAAATGCAAAGATATACAACTAAGCACGAAAGTTAGAATTGTACAAACCATTGTATTCCCATGTATGGATGTGAGAGCTGGACTGTTAAGAAAGTGGATAGGAAGAAAATCAATTCATTTGAAATGTGGTGCTGCAGAAGAGTTCTGAGGACATCATGGACAATCAAGAAGTCAAACAAAAGGGTGCTAGAACAGATCAAACCAGAAATGTCTCTGGAAGCCAAGATGACTAAACTAAGACTGTCATACTTTGGCCACATCATGAGAAGGCACGACTCATTGGAAAAAACAATAAGGCTAGGAATGGTGGAGGGAAACAGAAAGATGGGAAGGCCATATGCTAGATGAATGGACTGTGTAAAAGAGGCCATGGGTATAAATTTACAGGAACAGAGCATAACAGTGAAGGACAGAGAGTCCTGGAGATGTCTCATCTACAGGGTTGCCATGGGTCAAGATTGACTTGAGAGTGGATAACAACAACAACAACAACAACAACAACAACAACGGTGTTCAGTGTGGAAATGGCCTTCCCTTGTGAAGACACTTCACACTTGAATCCAGGATTTGGCCCTGTATTGTGTAGACAGGTTGCAGTGATGGCAGGGGAAAACTGGTTTAATTGGTCTATATAGACATGTCCTATGTTAGTAAGGTTGTTATTGGCTAAATGGTCTTTACAATAACAGGGCTGTTCGACAGTGGAACACACTCCCTCGGAGAGTGGTGGAATCACCTTCCTTGGAGGTTTTTAAACAGGCTGGATGGCCATCTGTTGGGTATGCTTTGATTGGCAAGGGGTTGGACTGAATGGCCCTTGTGGTCTCTTCCAACTCTATGATCCTATGATTCTATGATAAGGAAAGCTATCATAAGGATCTATATGGTTCTGTTTCCCACATTGTGGTAGCCACCATCTCACTTAATGCACCAACTAAGTCTGAAATCAGCTTCCTCCCATGGAAAAATGTAGTACCATGGTATCTCCTTCATTCAGTAGTACATAAAAAGTTGTTTCTCTCTATAGCTTTTTGTGGTGCAAACCAAGCATTACGATGAGCACAAAGCAATTAAAGAAATGTAAATAAAGACACTCTCTTTCTGTTTTTGGTTTCTTTGTATCATTCACTGCACATCAGAAGTCTATTTAACACTGTATGTGTACTTGATTTGAATTTTTATGACCCCAGTTTTGTTTTTTGCTCTAATTAAAAATGCTCCAATGATAGGCTGATATATTTTTGGTTCACCAGAGTACCTTTTTAAAAGAATATATCAAAACTGTGTGTAAATAAAGACATGTGTACATACACAGAAAAGCCTTAGCTAAACAACTGGAAAGTGATCCAGTACCTAAAATTTACTCTTTAACCCCATCAAACCATCCTCACACTTTTGCTCAGACTTCATTGACAATAGACATAGGACTGGTTTAAAACTTATTTGTTTGCACAGTAGGCCTATTGAAATCAATGAGACATAAATTAGTTATGACTAAATGAAGTAAAGAACCAGCATGAAGAGGTGGTTTGAAAGTTGGGCCATGGCCCTGGAGATCAGGTTTCAGATTCTCACTTAGCCATAGCCACCCACTGACCTTAGCCTCAGAGAAAGGCAATGGCAAACCTTCTCTGAACAAATCTGGCCAAGAAAGCCTGCAATAGATTTGCCTTAGGGTCACTGTAAGTTGAAAACTACTTGAAGACATACACCACCACCAACAAATTTAGTGGATCTACTCTAGGCATGATTTAAGTTAGAATTAAACTGCAAAATATAACAACATCAGTTGTAAAGTTCTTTCAAAATTTATCCTTTCACTTTGGTTTTCCCCCTTAAACTGTCTTCTCCATCTACTCCTTCTTCTTTCCATTTCAATACATTGATGTTAAAAGTAAACACCCTCCTGTTGATGTTAATTCTAAAATTAATTTGTTAGCATTAATTGTTTTCTTTCTCATTATAAAATCAGTTAGTTTAGTTAATCATTAATAGTGAGTTAGTGATGCATTACTTTGGAATGAAAAATCAATTAAAATGATCAAAAATGGATCCAAATTGCCCCCCCCCCCATCAAATAGGTTACTTTAACAATTTAACATTTCATGTTAGTCACTAACCACTAACAGTTATTGGTCATCCACACTTTTAATGCTGTTGATGTTAAAACAATAATAATGACAATTTGTGGGGGTTGTTGTTAAGAATTACAGGACCCAATCCAATTCCTAGTCTAAATTAGTGTTGACTGATTCAGTCAGTGGCTGAATGGTAAGTCAACACTTATATAAAACCCTTTTATTCAACAGGTCAGCTCTAGTTGGCACTAACAATTAATGCAGGCTGAAATGAATTGTGAGTAACAACTTTTAGACTGTAAGCCTGTGGGCAGGAATCCGTCTAACGATAAGATTGTATGTACAGCACTGTGTAAACTTACAGCACTATATAAATAACAACAACAACAACAACAACAACAATAATAATATATTTAAAGAAATGACTCTGAGCTCTGTTGTTTCTGGGGTTCCATGCCTGTCAGCCTCTCTATCACTTCAGATCACCTTTGAGTTCTCCATCAGCCTTAAAAAGCTTGAAATGGACAGAAGGAGGAGTGGATGGTGGAGAAGACAGCTTAAGGGAAAAGACATACAACTGAGAGAAGAGATTTTGAAGGAACTTCACAATTGATGATGATCTTAAGTACTGCAAGTTATATTCCAACCCACTTGGCATCACTTTGAAGTTCATTGTCATCTTTATAAAGCTAATTTGGCATTATTTAATCCAATGATATATTCATGTCTTTTACTCCAAGTCTCAAGTCAATTTTGTCTTCAAGCCTCAAAGTCAAGTCTCAGGTCCTTAGGAGATACTTTCAAGTCAAGTCTCAAGTTGAGTTTCAAGTGTAGGAGCCAACTCTTAATAGAAAAAAAAGGTGTGCTACATTCCTCAGAGGGGAACAGCAAATGCGTTAAGCAATGGGCTTTTGTGGAGGGTTCAGGTCTGTTTGTCAGCCTGTTTCTGCTGCACATCAGAGGAGACTTCTAAAGCTTTTCAAAAGGTTCAGAAGGATCTTTCTATCTCAAGCCCATTGCCTAACACATTTGCTATTCCCTTCTGAGAAACATACCCCGTGCTCTGGGAGGGAGGGGGTCTTGTCTGAAGCTCAAAGGTTTGCCAAAAATTCAGTTGCTAGAAATATAAAGGTCACAAGTTCAGTCTGCACATCATTTAATGTCAAGTTGAGTCCTAGTCGAATCAGTGAAGTGGCATGAGTCTGGCTTAAGTTCAAATAATAATAATAATAATAATTAATTAATTAATTAATTAATTTCTAGCCCGCCCCTCTGAATGAGCAATCGGGGCAGGTTACAACAAGGTTAAAAAAACAATACAATTTTTAAAGTCAATTGATTTTAGTCTACATCATGAGTTTAATTTCAAACCAGTCCAAAACTGTGATTCTCATCAGTCCAGGATTCTTCTCATCCAGGTTTCTTGACATTCAATAAACCTAGTTACCCTCCCCAATATTTTCAAATATTCTTTATTTCCCTATGAAATGCAGATGAAACCAAACTACAACTCCCAGAGGGCAAGATGACATGCAGGCAGCCCCAATAGCATGTGTGTAGCATTGTTGTTGCCAGAACAACATCATCCAAACAGAAGCTGAGGTTTTCCTCCTGAGAATTCTCCAACAAAGCTTACAAATACACTGTGCTGATGCCGAGTTGAGCTGAGAGGAGTCACCGATCACAAGAATAAAGCACTATTCTCTGGCACAATGGGTTATTTCAAAAGCAATGCATCACAACTCAGCTAGACCTCCCCCCCCCCGCCCACTCTCCCCAAACAACAATAAATTCTTAAGATAGTTTGCACCATTAAAGAACGTTTAGAATGCTGCTGCATAGATAGCACAGTATGTCTATTAATCACACCACCATTTATGTGCAGTAATTCTGCTGCCACCGTTAAATAACATGGACTACTAAGTACCTGAATCAACTATTAAATGAGCCCCCATGCTCATTAGAAGCTCACTTACTTGGGCTTCAGAAATGGCAAATGTAACCAGCCCTGGAGGAGTGTCACAGAGAGCTCAGGAAAATGACACATTAAGCTTCATTTACCAAGCAATATTGGAAGACAGAAAAAAAGCAAGGAGAAATGAAAAGAAAATTGGGGAGGGAAGAGAGAGGAGGGATACAGGGGAAGGAAATATCCACCAAGACTCACTCAGGATCAGCTTCCTGCCAGGGTCAGCCCAAGACAGTTTGGTGCCTGAGGCAAAGGACAAGATATCACCTCTTGTATTACATGTGCAAATGCCAATGAGACTGAGAGTTGAATTTTAGTTCAACATTATGACAGGCAGTATCTTCCACTGCACCCCAGGGCAGAAGGCTAACTCAGGAGGCCCAAGGCAAGCTATGCAGGACTCTAGCATCTTAGGACCTGTCTGTATGTGCCAAATAAAAAGCCCTCCTAATGTCTTCGTAGCAGGGAGTTCAGATGATGCAAGCCTAATCTCCGAGTTTGGCATGAACAGTCCAGGTAACATCTAGCTCATTCAGTGCCAAACCTGAGGTATACCCCTTTTTAAACTGAGTTTCAAAAGTCACTAGTTTCTCTAGATCTTCCTGGAAGATCTGGAACCCTCTGTTCCAATGCCAGGTGGCTGTTTAAACCATACCCTTCACTCACTCTGAGGACAGAATGAAGTGCCCATCTATGTGACTGAGGCTGGGCACCTTGTTCTGACCTTAGGACGAAGTGACATACCATAGTTCAAGGTTCCAGGTGGCATAGCAGGATGCACATACAAATAGCTGTCCAACATTGGAAGAAAGGGCTCAAGATAACAGGAGGAGGTCAGGGCAGCTCTGGGACCAGGATTCTCTAGGCCCATGCAGACATTAGTCTAGCCCTGCTCTCCAGCCTCCAGCATCTGCTTCTAGAAATGGCTCATAGGTCCAAGTCAGTTGGGTGGCAAATCAACTGCAGAGTTTAGTCTGAACTTCAACTGCTGAACCCTGTCCCCTAACTCTATCTCAAAAGTACCATAATCTATCTCCAAAATAAACCCAGAATTGATTCACTGTCCCACTGAGGCTCCAGCTACATAGCAGAATTCATGCACTTTGGCATCACTTTAACTGCCATGGTCAATGCTATGGAATTCTGGGATTTATAGTTTTCTGAATTATTCATCCTTCTCTGTTAAATAGCTCGGATGCCACAACAAACTATAGATGCCAGAATTCCATAGGAAGAAGCCATGACAGATAAAGTGGTGTCAAACAGCATTAAGTTTGCAGTATGGCAGCAGCCTAACATTGGCACTACTGTTGCCAACCCATTCTCCTGACACCACTCTCTCTCTTCCTCACTGTAGGAACAGATCAGTTCCCTTTAGCTGATTAAAAAAAACAATCAGATGTTTGTATTTGGGGTTTTTTTTTTTAAATTATCTGAATTTACAAGTTGCTTCATATTGGGGAAATAAAGTACCTTACAATGCTTTTTTTCAAATGTAAATTGTAGTGGGAATTTGTTGTTAAAAAAAAATTCAAAGAAGCCAGGGAGAAATCTTGTATGGAAGGATATTTCATTTCCTTGTTTCTGAAACAATGCCCCCTCCCCAGTCTAGATAGCAACCTTTTCTCCACTTCTGTTTCCATTTAAAACATAACCCCTTGTTATCCGCTGAGGTTTGGTTCCAGGATCCTCCGTGTATAACAAAATTTGTGGATGCTCAAGTCCCGTTTATTATAATGACACAACAAAATGGTGTCCCATATATAAAATGAAAAATCAAGGTTTGCTATTTGGAATTTATACTTTTTTGGAATATTTTCAAGCTGTGTATGCTCAAATCTGTGGATAAGAAATCCGTGCATAAGGAGGGCCAACTGTATGTGTTAAGTTTCCCAGTGGAAACAGTTGAACATTTTCTTTTCTGATCCAGAAAATCCATATACAGTTTGTATATGTACATAACTGTATCCACATACACTTTGAAGTGTAATTGTGCATGTGGTGCATACACGTCCACACCTTGCCCATGCAGGTATACATTGTGTAGATGTTCCATGTGCATACAGAACATCATAACTAATTAATTATGATGGTCCAACATCATAACTCACTAACAAGGAGGCATTCAAAGATACAGTTGTGTTGTTAGTGTGGAAAATAAGTAAGCAAATACCTTTCGGATTTGAGCCTACTTCTTCAGATGCACAGAGGAGGCGTTGCACAATTATCATGTAACACCATGAATGTAAAGTTGCACTCATATGCTTGATGTAGGGTCTTGGCCAGAAGTTATATGTAGCAGAGTGCATGCTGCACAGGGATGTGGAGATAAATAATTCCAGATTTTTAAAAAAACTCAGATCAAAAAAGAGGTTTTCTCAATGAGTAATATTATTAATGATATTAAGTGCAATGGCCTTTGTCTGGTTATAATGAAGTAATGAGGAAATGGTTCTCATGGTGGGTTCTCTTTGGATTATTTGTTTCTTGAAGCACCTTTAAGTTGCATTGGTTTTGAGAAATGACAGTAGAATAAAAATGAACACAAATGACATGAAATACACACAATAATACAGTAGTATTTGCATTTATGTGTTTTGATATTTGCCCACTTTCTGCACCAAGGGTGCTCTTAATTAAGAAGTTACTTAATTAACAAAATAGTTACTTAATTAGCATTAAGAACAACAAGGAGCCTTCTTGTATCTAATGAGGCTAAATAATATTTGTCATTTCCTAAATGTGCTGCAAGACTCCTTATTTATCTTTTCTCCTACACCAGACTTGCATAAATACCCCCACCTTGAATTATTAAATTTAAAATTGTAATTTAACATTAAGGACAGCCCTTAAACACACAGTTTCTAATATGGCCATGCCAAAGAAGCTGCTGGTGCCTTGCAAAAGTATAAATCCCATGATTCCATAGGATGGACCTCAATGGGCTGTCTGTATGGGCTTCAATGCCAGTGTTCCTACTGATCTTGAGTCATCCTGTTTAGATAATGCCGGCCAAAACCTTGGAGCCAGGATCAGGCCAGATCCTGGCAGAATGGTCATGATCCAGTAATCTGGCCCAATCTTTGGGTAAAAGCCCCTTAATGCTGGTCAAAATGACCCCGGCTTCTGCGGCGTTTCCTGCAAATTCCACAGCAAATCCTGCCTGTTTAAAGGGCCTCCATGCAATCATTACCTTTTTGTGTCATTGCTCCTACTAGGAAGCCCTTTTACTGCATCTGATGCAGAAATGGGGTGACTGGCCACATGGGTGCAGCCAGGCACCCCACATCTTCATGTGGAGGGCTTCTTGGTAGGATCCATGGTGCAGTAAGGTATGGAGCCTGTGCCAGTAGCAGGACCCTGGGCCCGCATGGGAACAGGCATGTAGACACTCGTCCATCCCTGTGCCAACTTTCCAGGGTGAGCACCCACACCAGAACAGCATGGGTGCAGTTCATGCTTTCCTGTCATGTCTGCTCAGGGCCAAATTGTTATCAAACAGCATTATTTCTACAGTTTAGATGCACCTTTGTCACTGTGGCTCCTTGAGTGGTCATCAGTGAACTCACACATATATGGTTGTTCTGCACTAGTCTAGAGTTGAATGGAACCTTGTAGAGTTGGATGCCCCGGAGTCATTTGAAAATAAGTAGCAACAGGTTCTGTTTACTTTTTTATTTTTATTTTTTGCCAAAGGGTATACAAACTAACTAAAGTAGTTCAATTGTTGTATGATTCACAATTGGAATAATCTGTGTGGTTTCACCCTTGCCTGCAACAGAAAGGAGGGGGTTCAGGGCTGGACACTCTCTAGATGACTCTCCCTCTTTCTCTCTCTGTTGTTCTCCCTCCCTCTCCTTACTTCTTTACTGCCTGTAATACCCTGTCTCTATCTAACTCAATAAACACACTTCATGGATGGAACCAGAGAGAGTTCATTAGAAAGATCAGCACAGCAGCCCATCCTTTGCCAGATCTGAGTTAGCAAGCTATGTTTCACTTCTATACCCACTTTGGAGTCACCTTCCTTCTCTTTTTCCCATTCCTTTCCCACAGAGTGCCAGCCAGCTATATGACCTTGGTTCACATGCAACAATGCCTGGCAGCTGCTCACTCCCTCCAGATGCTCCCAACATGTCTAAGCAAGGTGAACTTTAACATGGCAGAGGGAGCTATGAGAGTCATCTCTGGCACTGCCTGCCTTTCCTTTCACAATGGAGGATGCCTGCAAGGTGGTGGTTAATTCCCTTATCTCCTATTCCTTACCCTTCTCTAGTGGCATGTGCCACTTTAACAGAGATGGGACTGGCTTGGAAAGTTTGTTGTTTGCTGGTGCTGCTGTAGCCAGAGAGGATGGCTGGGAATGAATCAAGGTATGCACCGATTGGAGGTGGGGGGCACAATAAAACTTCACTTTCTGCCCTCATAATAAGGGGTTTGATGAACCCAACAAATTTCAACATATATTTCAAATTTCAATGTGAACCATGTGAATGACACCACTAGCTGAAGGTAGTAGCATTTTCAGCAGGAATCCCACCTACTCAATGTACACATCTTACCAGAGTACCCACAATCAGTTCTGCCACCTTGGAGCAAACTGAGAGGAAATGAAAGAAAGGGTTGGACCCCATGGTTTTCATTTTGGGGGGGAAAAAGCAGGATATAAGAGCAATAAGTAAATAAATAATCCAGTATGGCGTAGTGGTTTGAGCATTGGACTACAGCTCTGGAGACCAGAGTTTGAATCCCCACTTGGCCATGGAAACCAATTGGGTAACCCTGGAGTCACACATTCTCAGCCTCAGTTTGCACAAACAGTACTAAGAAAACCTCATAATAGGTTTGCATTCAGGTCACCAATGAGAAAGAAGCAATTTGAAGGCACACAACAAACAATACAAAAAATAAAAAACCAAACAAACAAACAACTAAGAGTGGCCACTCTAGTGGAGAGAATAGTGGTTTGTGTGAGCTCACAGATGTAATCTTGAGGAACCATAGCAATCTCTTCTACATGGCCTCAGGGGACCACAAACATTGGGAGACTACCAAGAAATACTGTACTTACTAGAGGCAGGGTAGGGTGCCATGTGAGTACAGAGGAAATTGTAGCCCAACCAAAACCAGTCCTGTCATGCACAAATGTTGAAATGATTGTAATGGACAAAAGGAAGTGTGTGACCAATTCTACAGCAGAAGTTCTAAAATAGGGCACCCCCCAAGAAAGCAGCTGACAACATCCCTCCTTCATAGACTGGTCATGTTTTCCTGGAGTATTGAGGGGCGGGGAGAGATAACTTCTCACAAGTCATGGCTTGGCACAGGATCTATACTGAGGTGTACACATATGAAAGAAATGTGATGGCTCACACCAAAGGTCTACCTGGTCCAGCATTCTGTTCCTGGATTGCCCAACCAGACATCATAGGAAACCAAAAAAGCAGGACATGTGTTTAGCTATGTTTTCTTGGAAATAAATCCCAATGTGTTCAGTGGTCTTACTCCCTTGTAAAAATTACAGCCCTGGTGATTTTCTTGGCATCAGTTAGTGATTTCCATAATGAATAGGCATCTGAATTCTGGGCTATCAAGTCCTTATCCTAAATCTTTATACCATTTCTCATCAAAATCCTCTCAATACATGAATACACAAATTTCCATTCCTTTTCTTTCTTTATTTAAAACAATCCTCTGAATATTGGCCAGCCCATCTGGAACTCTTTATACATGTGCATTTATTCAAAATGATGCATTTGGGGTTATTTTGCCAGCTCAAGTTACAAGCAACCTAATCATCCAATTTTTGTACACCACGGAAGGAAATGGATAGCCTGCAATAAATATAACCCAGTTTTCATTTCTGCTGCTCTGCTGATCTCAACCATTTGTGTCTCCACTCAAATCTATATGACACAGTAGATGGTAAACCTGTTCTACCTCCCTGGACCAAATATTGCCTCTACGACAGGAACATAATCTAGAGGGAAGGCAAATAACATTTTTGGTGACAGATTGTTTTAAATAATGGCAGCTGCTTGATATCGGTTTCGAAGGTTTGGGATGTGAATATTATTCCCAGCACAGAAGTTGAGTGGGAAGAATGCAGGTAGAACAGAAAAAGATGCCACATTGTGCAAAAATTTATCAGTTATTTCGACAGGGAGCCTGTCTTATCTTGTAAGTCTCACATCTAAAATATGCATAGGCATACAACAACATTGGACCTTGCTTCTCCTCAACTGCAGTGCACCTTTCAGTTTACGTAACTCTAGCCATATTTTGAAATGCAATGTTACAATTTCCAAAAGTGTTAAGCTGTCCTGGGCAGAAAACTGTGATGATGCTATACTGAGAGGTCATTCACACACCTAATCGGGACTAAATCCCAGTAAGTTTAACTATACTTACTCCCAACTGGAGTGGGGCCCAATTTTTACCCCTCCATACACACTCGACAGTAGGTTTTTGTTGTTGTTAACTGCCCTTGAGTGACCCTGTGGATGAGACATCACCAAGACTTCCAATTTTCCAATGCTTTGCTTAGTTCCTGAAAACTCACACTCATGATTTCCTTAATAGAGTCCATCCATCTAGCATGCAGCCTTCCTATCTTTTTACTTCCCTCCACTTTTCCTAGCATTATTATCTTTTCCAATAAGTCATTTTTCCCATGATGTGACCAAAATACAACAGCCTCAACTCAGTGGTGTCCCACAGCAGGGTGTCACTCAGTGCAGAAGGAAATTTGGGGGCAGAACCAAAAGAGCACTCCTTCACCTCCCTGCCTGGCGTGGCTTTACAAATGAGTAAAGCCACACCAGACAGGCAGGAAGGGGAGATTTGGGCCTCTCTTCCCTCCTGGTGCAGCTTTACATGTGAGTAAAGCTGTGTCAGACAGGGAAGAAGGGGTGTCCCAGGCCTCTCCCTCCAAGCCATGTGCCATGGTGTGTGTGTGGGGGGGGGACTCAGCCGGGTGTCACCCCTCTTTTTTTTAAATTAATTTTTATTTGGGTTAAAATACAGAAAAACATACATTACAAAACATCCTATCTCCATACACTCATGTTCGTGCATTCAAATTCTTCTGAGGAGTCACCTGGTTCAGTCAGCACCTCCTCTGGGCCCTAGTGATGGCACTGCCTCAACTTTTATCATCTGGCTTCTAGGGAGATTTAAGGCTTGATCTGTTCTAGGACCCATTTTTAAGTGTCTTTTTGGCTGTTCTGTTCTCAATATATGGGTTGAGCAGCATGGGCTTGAGTAGGTGAAAAATTTAGCTGTTGACAACTCACAACTGCTCTAGGAAATGTCACTATCTGGACACCTGTGGATAGTAGTAATGTTGGGCTAGCCCATATTCATACCCCTCAAGGTCCCTAAAGGAAACTTGTCCAGATATGTTCAGCTAGAATATACCTAATGCCATGCTGGGTTAAATGGGGCTGCTGTTCCTGTTATTAGAACTGAAATGTTAAGACTGTAATATGTTAAGCACTCTTCTGCAGCACCACAGCTCAAGTGAATTGATTTTCCTGCCATTTGCTTTCCTCACTGTCCAGCTCTCATAACTGTGTATGGCAATTGGAAAGACAATGACTTGTACAATTCTAAATTTTGTGCTCACTTGTATATCTTTACATTTTAGGATCTTTTCTCATTCTTTCATAGCTGCTTTCTCAATTCCTACTCTTCTGATTTCTTGACTGCAGTTCATCAACCCTATAAATAATGCTAGAGAAAACCATCACATCTGACTTTATCTTTAACCAATTTTCAACTATTTGTGTGTGTGGGGGGGTCTGAGTGGAGAGTTTGGGGGTTGCTATGGACCCATGAGCTGAGATCCAACATTGTCAGAGTTCTGCTGATGGAATTCAGCTGTGGCTCTCTTCTTTCCACTCCCAGGAGTTACAGTTTTGCTGCCATAGCCACCCCTGCAGAACATCCATTCCATAATTTGTGGAGTGGGGAGCTGGAGCAAGATTTAGCTCTTCCCCATAGCCAGAGATGCAAAACACTGGTATCTTCTGCTGAGATCATGGTTGATGATTTCATTGGTCTGCATCTGGCTATGTGACACTTCTCTGATTCCACCAAATGGCTGTTCAGGGGAGCTGTCCTGACATGTGCTTGGTGATTGTGGAGGGTGGAAAAGAACATAACTTTCACATTAACCAAAAAGAGATGCAGACAGCTATAAAGTGGACTTCTGCTTTTATGTGTCACTAACCAGCCATAGTCAGACAAACTAACATAGAAACTTACAGAACTGGAAGGAATGCAGCAGTTTGCTTTTGTCTGAGTCTACTGGGAAGAGCAAAATTCTACCCTCTCCTTTCTTCTCTACCCTGCTAAGTGAAGTGCGAAATACTTTCCCACTTTCAACTCAGTTTGTAGCAGCTGAAGTAAGGCTGAAAGTGAGAAGAGGAAAGAGAAACTGGAACATTTCAAAAGCAGCTGAAAAAGTGGGACAACAGAGAAATAATGAAAACTGCCCCTGCCATATTGAGACAGCTGGAATGTATTCTTACTCTGAAACGAACCTCCATGGAGGTATTCAATGAAGAATATTCTTGTAAATGAAAGCTATTCCACAATAAAATTTATCATTTCTGATGGTGTCACGTTTCCAAAAGATACTGTTGTGTGTGTGTGTGTGTGTGTGTAACCTTTGATCTCATGATCTTTGGATATAGTGATAATTTAGAATGGAGAACTGATCAAAAACCCACCTCAAAAGGGGTTGGTATGTTTTGTTAAACATTTCTTGAGCTGTAACTGCAACTGTTGGGAGCTAGATGTGTTTAACATGGAGAAGGAAAGACTGAGAGTTCAAATCAGTGACAGTGGATTCAAATGGCAGGAGAAGTGATTCCAGCTAAATATTAGAAATTACTTTTTTATTGTAAGATCTGTTTGAGAGCGGAATAGATTATTTGAGAGGGTAATGATTATTTGCGAGACTATCCATCTTTTTTTGGGGGGGGAGAGAGGGGTGTCTTCAATCTAAGGTTGGATGGCCATCTTTCAGGAGTGCTTTATTTGTTTATTCCTGCAAGGCCGGGGTTGGATTAGATGACCCTTTGGGCCTCTTCCATCCCTTAAGATTTTATGATTCTGTGACTGTATTGGGCTGATTCACACAAACACACACAAAAAGAGAGAAAGAGATTTAAAAGTACTTCTCCACTGAAAATTACTTTTTGTGGAAGAACAATAAAAAAAAATCAAAGAGAATATTTTAAATATGCAAAGGAGCTAACTTATAGATAATATCCATAGAGGTCTACCACTCTTTTTGAAGGAAGAAAGTTAAAAACACAACCTACCGGCATGCATTATGTGCCAGCGTTTCTTAATCTACTGCTGATACTTGGCATATTGCAATTGTGTGCAATTACAGTTAGCTATAATTAAGAACAATTACAGCTTTTATTTGCCTGCTTGTTCTTTAAAAAGCACATTTGTAATAAAACTCACCACTTCTCTACCTCCCTCCTTTCCCCAGTCTGTTTTTTTTAAAAAAGGTGACTGTAATTATACATCGCTATAACATCGCCAATAATTAGTTTGACTCTAGTATCACCAGAACCATTTTCATTTTATCTGTCAACGCAGCCACCATCCACCTTCAACAGAACACACTATAAAATTCCCATCATTAACCTTTGTCACCTCATAAATCTGCAAAGAAACCTGAACAAAATGGAAGGTTTTGTCACTTAAAAGGGGAAAAAAATGCATTTTAAGGCCCAACTAAAGTTTATAATGAACTAGGCAAATTTTATAACCTATGCCCCCCTTCCTGCTTTAAAAAGTACAAAACATTGTTTCATGCCCTGCAGTGAAATTGCTTTCTTGTCATTAAATTAAGCGTTATACAAAAAAGGCATTTATACCTTTGTAATATGGTGTTTGCATTTTAAATGGGCTACCCTCGCAATACAACTTTCCATAAAAATTTCACCAAGCAATTGGAGGTGAAATTTTTATTGGGCTGCCTGCATTTAGAGAAAGGCATTTCAGAACTCAGGCCTAAATGCTGGCAAGCTTCAAGATTCCAAATGATTCCAAAACAACTTGTTAACTTTAATGTAATGTGTGTGTGTGTGTGTGTGTGAAGGAATGGTAATTTACACACTTCAGTAGTAAAGACTCAATTTAGTTGCTATTTTAATTGAAAATGGCCTAATTAGCACCTCCGGAATCAATATGTGAACTGGAATATCATTTGATTTCTGGTCTTCCCCAAATTATACAATGCAGTTTTCTGATCAGTTCTTTCCTAGACTCAGCACAAATGATCTCCCAGGACACACCACCCACAATGCCATAGAATAGTGGTTATTTTGGTTCTACAGATGTTTTGGACTTCAGTGCCCACAATTCCAGACTTTTGTTTGAAATTCTCACAATTCCAGACTGTTATCCAAGCTGGCTGGTGCTTCTAGGAGTAGAACTGCAAAACATCTAGAGGACCAAAGTTTGGAAACCACTGCCTTAGAGCTTAGTATTTGGATGCTGGCTTTCTCTCAAAACCTCCAGGCTAGACATTTTGGCTAGAAGGCTATCTGGAGGCCTCCTCTCCCTTTGTGACTAGAACACAAGTTCAGTACAGCTCACATTCTCTCCAACTATCCCAATTTGCCAGGGACAGCTCCTATTACTCCTTTATCATCCCAATGCTTTTACAATGTCCCACTTTGCCTCTCATTCTCCCACTGAGTTCAAAGTGCCAAAGTAATTTGCACTTAGCTCAGAAAGGGAAGGGAGAGGAAGGGGTGGTTTCTGGTCCTTCCCAGTAGACTCACACAAAAGCAAACTGCAGCAGCTTCTCCAAGCTTGTGTGTTTTTGTTTATTAATAACTGTTGCCATTTTGACTACACTTTGATGTTGCTTGCTCTCATGCTACAACATCTAAGGCAGATGTGTCAATAAATAAATAAATAAATAAATAAATAATAAAGAACAGAGAGTAGTGGTTGATCATGGCAGTAGATCATGATGGATAATTTACTGGTATGAAAAGGATGTCAACTTCAGTTTCAGAATCATGTAGGTCTATCCAGACTTCCTTTGGTTTATATGCCAGCTGCACCCCTTCCTGGAGCTGGGAGATCTTGACACAGCTGTACATGCACTGGTAACCTCTCGCTTGGACTTCTGTAATGTGCTCTACATGGGGCTACCCTAGTGCCAAGCTTGAAAACTCCAGCTTGTACAAAAATATGGCAGCCAGGTTGATTAGAGGAACTTCTCGTAATGACCATATAACACCGGTCCTGAAGTCCCTTCACTGGCTGCCAATTAGTTTCTGGGCAATGTACAAGATGTTGGTGATCAGCTTTAAAGCCCTATCTAGTTTGGATCCAGAATACTTACGGGAACACATTCTTCCGTAATGTCCGTCCCGCACCTTAAGGGAAGAACCTACTTCAGTTGAAAAAATCCAGGTTAATTTCATTCACCCAGAGGGCCTTTTCTACTGCTGTTCCAAAGCTATGGAATGCCCTGCCAGAGGAGACCCGCCATATTTTCACTCTTGCAGCCTTCAAGAAGGCCCTTAAGAAAGATCTCTTCCGGCAGGCCTTCCCAACCTGACTTCTCTCCCTACATAGCACAACCGTGACATGATCCTATTGCCCTGTTTACCAAGCCTGTCCCCTAATTTTAACAGCATTGTACTTCTATTGTTTTAATTGAGATGATTTAATTGCATTTTAGCTTGGGAATGGTGGGGTGGGAAAGGATTATTCTGAATTTTATTGTATTTTATGTATTTTAATCTGTTGTAACCTGCCTGGATTCCTAGTGATTGGGCAGGCTATAAATAATAATAATAATAATAATAATAATAATAATAATAATAATAATTTACCCATGCCATAAAACTGGACACTTTTGTTTCATTTTATTCATATCTGCATACAATTCCACTTGCATTAAACCAGGGATGAAAAGTTTGTATCCCTCCAGATTTGACTGGTCTTCAGTTTCCCAAACCCAAATCAGTATAGCCAATGATCCAGGACACAGATTACCCAACCCTGACTATGGAAGTAGGAAGATGAAGTCTAACAGTCTGAAGAAAGGCCATTATCTCCAATGCAATGGCATTGGTTTCTAAAACACAGACCTATACTTTCATCTTCCATAAATGTGGCAAGGTTTCATAGCACAAATAATTCAACAATCTTGGAGAGAGAAGAGGTATTGCTAAACCAGAAAACCAAGAAAGGGTACAACAGAAAATGTCACAACTGTTTATCCTAGAACCAGATTCCCCCACATAACTCTAGTCCAACAAGATTAGTGATCCAACCCAGCTAGTGGCTTTATAAATATAGTTTAACAACAACAACAACAACTTCCATCATTAGCAGTGGGGAGCACAGATGATAAAATAAATGACTCTACAGAGGGCTAGTTCAGTTACATCTTACAGCTAAAAGAGAACCGAGCTAGCATTTAGATAGCAACCCTATGTTCTTTGCAACATATTGCTCAGCCAGAAAAAAACACAACCAAAAAACCCCCATCAAATATGAATTTAGCAATCTAAACAATATTTCGAGACCAAGAAGTTTTAAAATAAAATATTACACTAAAATAGGAATCATCATCATTCTCAATATAATGACCATCATCTCTTCAAGTAACCAAATCTTACCTGATTTCAGAAGCCAAGTGCAGTTAGTCCTAGTTAGTACTGGATGGACTACTGCCAGGACAAAGCATGAATTTCCATATAGGGCTAGGGAAATATTCCTTTCTGGAACCCCAGAAAGTCATGGCCAGTAAAAATTGACAATATTAGGCTAGGTGCATAACCCCCCACCCCCAACATTTTACATGTGGCCAAGTAACTCCCAAGTGTGGTCAAAAAGGCAAAAAAAAAAAAAATTGAGAAAGAAGATGTACATTAGGAGAGGATGTAGCAATTTGCTTTTCCTTGAAACTACAAAGAAGGGCAAGAGTCCATCCCTTCTGGGTTGATTGAGGGCAAACTACATTTACATTATGAACTCACTTTGCAACAATTGAAATAAGCTGATGACAAACAGAAAGAAAGAAAAACTTTGGCTGCATGCCCACTGCAGAAATAATCCAGTTTGACACCACTTTAACTGCCATGAAATGCTGGGATTTATACTTTTTTGAGACATTTAACCTTCTCTATCAGAGCACTCTTGTGCCAGAACAAGCCATTAAAGTGGTGTCAAACTGAATTATTTCTGCAGTGTAGATGCAGCCTTTTAAGACATTTATAAGCAGCTGTAAAAGTGGGCCAACACAAGATTAATCAGGACTGTACCTGCCAAATTTGAATAGTTGCAGGGTATATAGAGATCCTGGGGAATCTTCTTTAGTTCCTATCTTCTTTTAAGAGTGTATGCAACATAACTGTAGTGGTTTGAGTATTGTACAATGTTATCATTCTGGAAGCCAAAGCTCTGAATTTCTGTTTAGCTATCAAAACCCACTTTGTGACCCTGGACAAGGTGCACTATCTCATCCTCCAAAGAAGACAATGGCTAATCCTCTCTGAACAGATCTATCCAAGAAAACCTTGTGATAGGTTTGCCTTAGAATCACCAAAAACCAGAAACAACTTGAAGGCACACATGTGCAAGAACAATCTTTTGACTGAGAAAGGACTGATACTTAGTTACTGGAATGATAAGTTTCCTCCACCTGCGATTCAGTGGATGCAAGCTCTAACAACACTTACAACATTGTAAAGAATGATGTATAAAGCAAATTTACACATAGACTTATATTTGGACATTTGGTCAGCTGTCACAGAAACTTTGGATTACTGTGGCTATTTTGCCTCCTTTTTCATTTCTGTTTTCCTGCTTTTGTTATACTGGAACATTATTGTCTGTATTCGAGAACCCTTTGGAACATAAATCAAAAGTATTTAGACATAAATGAGAACAACAACAGTGTTCTTATGTTTCAAGTACTATTAATAATGATAATACCTGTCTCCAACATGCATCCATTCATTTAGCCAATAGGCTGTTTATGCAAATATCGGACTAGAAACAATTTCCTTGATATTTTTCAAACAGGTGGAGCAAGAAATCCACACTTTTACAAGAGCCTCTCAAGGCAGGTGAATGCAGCAGCTTTTAGAAGTGCAAATTAAAGGCAATTATAACCTGGCCAACCCACCTTATCATTAAAATGCCTGGCAGAAATCAGTCTTTGTGAGATGGAGATTGTGGTTCATTCAGTGCAACCAAGCATATGAGTTCACTGTTTCAAAGACTCCAGAGATAACTATTATTCACTGATAAAAGCAGAAGCAACTAGAGAAGCCCTTCAAAAAAATCCTTTCAGCAGATGTGTGTGATATAAACATACATATGTACTACTATATCAAACAAGTTCTCCCTCCTTTACCTTTGTTATTGAAAGAAAGAGTGAGAGAAATCAACCAAGATTCAATTTCCAAGCACCATTTTCTCTAGATATTTATTAAAATATAGGAAAGCATAAATCACCCACAAAGGGACAGCAATGAGATGCCAACTTACATCTTTATGAGAGTACAGGTATCTACCTATGCAGACAGACAGCACTGGTCAATGGGTAGAGCTATATCTGGATTTGAAAGCATTCACGATTCAGGTCCTACCAATATTATGGAGGAAAGGTTGCTTCATGTTTCCACATTTACATAAAAAGGAGCAAGGAGTATAGGTTTTGAAGTATCCGGAGGTGATGTTTCAGCTGAAACATTAGCTCAAATTAAAATAAACTTTTAAATTAAATATGTGTTGTGGCTCTATCAAATATTTGGGGTGGAGGGATTGCATTATATGTGTAGATAGATTTTTGTTTGTGTTGTTCTGCAGTTTTGTAAATTTATTTTGTCAACTTTTTGACTTCATGTTGCAATTTTGTTGATTTATATGAGAAAAAATTATTATTATTATTATTTATTTAAAATTTAATTTTTTTAAAAAAAATACATTGTGTCTACTTTGACAAAGAATTCAGAAGCAATGCAGTCTAATACATATATTGGAATTTAAAGCAAGTTTTTCCTGTTATAAAAAGCTCTGGCTTGTGTGAAGTAGTACTTCCTTTTGTTTGGCTTGAACTAAAAGTTTATCCCCATGATCCAAGTTCTGGAATTATGTGATTATTTGTTGTGTTCCAGTTTGTTTCATCCACACCTTTATTGACAAAAGGGCTGTAAATCCAGAGACCTCTGAACTAGACCTACATGATCTCATTAGTTTAGTTTGCTATTGCCCCTTTAGTTCTTTATATTCCAAACTTGCAGATTGATCCAAGTAACCAACCCCAGGAATGGGGCATCATTTGTTTTTGTAGGTTTCTTTTTAAAGTACACTTAGGCTGAGTATATAGAGCTCAAAAGGTTACATATTCTTGCTAATAAAAAGGACAAGCAAGTCAAAGTCTCTAGAGAGCCACATTTGTCATCACATTAGCCTTGGCCAAGAATACAGAAGTCAAGAGGGGAAAGAAAGATCAATTGTTTTAGGACATTACAGAAGCTTTGAGTACCATTAGAAATATGGTTGCTAGATCTCAGACCCCAGCCCGGAGTTTCCAGTTTTGTGGGTTGGCTTCATGGAGGAGATGAGGGTGCAGATTTCATGTCTTGGGGCAGTTGGCACAAGACAAGAAGAAAGGACGGTGTGCAGATCTCCAGTTCCTCTAGTAGAGCAGCAGCTTGATACAGTTTGGAGGGCTTGATTTGTTGATGGCACTTGGAAAGTCTTTCCAGGGGCCTATGTATTTACTTAGGCAGCATCTGCACTGCAGAGTTAATTCAGTTTGATGCCACTTTAACTGTCATGGCTCAATGCTATGGCATTCTGGAATTTGTAGTTTTGTGAGACATTTAGACTTCTCTGTCAGGGGGCTCTGGTGCCACAACAAACTGCAATTCTTATACTATTGAGCCATGGTGGTTAAAGCAGTGTAAAACTGGATTATTTCTGTAGTGCAGGTACAGCCTAGGTTAGCTTCCTCCTTTCCTTCTAGTCATTGTGGTGCCAGGGCTTATCCTTCACTTGGCATCCACCTCTGTCCAAAAGTAAATAGGCCAGATTAAATGTTCCTTATCCCACTTCCCCAAAAAATTGAAAAGGGGCTCATCTATAATGACCAGAATACTCTGGGCTGCTCTCTGGAGTATTCTGGCCCCAGAATTGCCCTGGATTCCTCCATTACATCTGCACACCACAGTGACACAGGACAGGTATCTATACATGCATCCCTACTGTCACTGATGCCCACCACTGTTGGCATGATTTGCTCTCTCTGAGTTCAGAAATGAGGTGCCTAGTGTTGATCACATGGCTGGGCACCTCTTTGTGACCTCAGATGGAGCAATTTAAGCCAGTGGTGATGATGCTGTGAAGACAGGTTGCTATGAGGATGGGATGAGACTCATGTAGATGAGCTCAAGGAATGACCCCCTCAATTCATCTTAACCTGGGAATAACCCTTTTTTTGCTAAGAGTCCTCCCCCCCCTCCTCTGTCTGTCTATCTGTGTTTGATTGACAATATGTGAACAACTGTGGTTGATGCTTAATGCATAATATTAAATGTGATCATCAGGGCCATTGCAAGGTCCTGGGGTTTGGATCAGGAACCTCAAGGCCTGATACAACCCTGAACTGACAACCTTAATTAGAAAGATCATGGTGAAATATCCAAAACACACACACACACACAACAACAACAACAAAAAACAACAACAACAAAACAGTAGACTTAATGGTGAGCATTTTAACCTACAACAAGTTTTTAGGCCTAGGCTAGGAACTACTAAACTCAAAAAATGCCAGAAACATATCTATGAGATCCACTACCAATGTGGATTGTTACAACCTGACCTTTGAGTTTCTGGAAATATCAGTCAGCTCTAATCTCATCAATGTGACCCCAATCTGTCCTCTTCAATGCATATGGGGAGATCTTTAAAGCAGGCATAAAACCTCTGGCCATGGGATAGTCAAATCTCATAAGCTAAATAGGGTAAATCTTGGTTGTTATTTGGAAAGAAGCCTTCAAAGAAAGGCTACATATTCCAAGGAAGTGATGTTTGAATTTGTATCAGCATTTTTGGCTGACCCCACAGCATCTGCTCCATCCTTACTATGTTTTTAAACATAGAATTAGGAATATGTGAGGACTGCAAACTAGGCTCATCTTTATTTCACAGTCTAACATACTTACATACTCTGCCAGGTTGGAAAGTCTGGAGTATATGTGCATGGAGTCTGAAGGTGGGATCATAGACAACTCTGGATATAAAGAATATTCACAAATATTACCACCGTCAAGAAACAAGCCTTTCTCAACACATAAAGATTGAAAAACCTGGCAGCCACTCTGAGTTTTTTGTCCTGTAGCAAGGGGGAAAGATCAGACTTTTTTTATTTCTTCATAGTTACACCTCCACACATTGTCTAATGCTCCTTGGAGGGAGAGCAAAATAAAAACCTGAGATAGGTAGATTTAAGGTATTCAAAATGGCACCCCCCCCCCCCGGCTTGCATCTCTCTCATGAAAGAGAAGAATATCACAATTTAGAATTATCAGAAAAGCTTCAGGTTAAAAATGGTAGATGCTTATATGTTGCTTCAAGGACTGCAAGGTTTAAATGTTAGATCAATTGCTAAAGCTTTAGTTGATTAAATAGAGGGTGGACAACTTGAATTGGTGGGATTGTGAGTTAAAGGGCACCATTGTTTGGTTTTGAAGCTGTGCTGATATGTGCTTCTAATTAGAAATGAGAAAGGAAACATTTAAGCTAGCCTTTCCTTCTAAACAGAACTGTTATGATATTGTCTCCCATCCTGGACTATTTTCCTGATGATATTGGAAGTGAATCTTGGATTTATGTACTTGTTTCTTAAACCATGGATGGTAGGTGACTCCAACCTAGCTGCGTCCTTTCTCTACTAGAAGAACAGCTTCCTATCACAGGATATTATGGAACAGGTTGTTCCAGAGAACCATCCACGTAATGATCAGATAGGAGTTCTGCAGTTTCATGGGGCTGGGATTATCTTGGTCAAGGGCTGTGTCTTCACAGGTCAAAAAACTTTTCCCGCCCCTGATCCCATGGTGATCAGTTTGGATGACATATGACCAAATCCACAATTCTGGTGCAAACTGTCTGGATCACTGATGGCTAGTTCAGCACTGAACCTGTGGAACTTTAACATGGATTATATAAACTCAGTTTTTTCCTCAAGATCTTTCCAGAAGCAGGAATAATGCCAGGTCCTGCTGTGCTACCTGCTGCCACTGGTATGAATTGCTGCCTCTGAGGTCAGAACAAGATGCCCAACTATGTGAATAAAATTGGGCACCTCATTCTTAACTCAGAGGGAGTGACCCATGCTGGTAGAGGTGGGCAGACAGCAGGGTACACATCTGAACATCTGTTTGGCATCACTCAAGAGTGCTGAAGTGGATACTTGGGTATCTTTGGGCCAGAATTCTCCTGGGTGCTTCTAGAGTATTCTGGCCTGTGTAGATACCTCCCTGATCCTATAATTCTCTCTCCGCCCCCACACTTTCTTTTTCATGTTGAGAAAATCAAGGGGATAAACATAGGAGTTCAAGATATGCTCTTGAATGCTTTCCAAAAATAATCCAGGAGAGAAAACATAATATGTAAATAGAGGCCTCAAAATCATCTGCACTGATTCATTAAGTTGCAAGGTCAGTCTTTACTTGTAGGGATAGTGAACCAATTATTTGACAAAAAATGCAGATACAACCTTAAAAAGCGTAAATATCAGACTTTTGGTTGTAGTTCTGAGCCAAATTGGCCCCAGAGGTGTAGCTACTTATGGGGGCCAGGATAAGTAGAAAATTACAATTAAAATCATGCCCACTATGAAATTTTCCTTCAGCCACCCACATTTCTAATGTTGTAATATCTTAAAATTTCAGTTGAACATTTAGAGATACAGATTATGCATCAAAAGAAAAGGAGCAGGACAGATTTCCAAGAGAAAGCAAACACAACAAATATTGCAGTCCTAAGAACAGTGGTCCCCCGGGTTACGAAAGGTAATCCGTTCCGGATTACCTTTCGTAACCCAGAAATCTTCATTTCCTGGGGGACCGCTTTAGGAGACGGACCGTGCAGCAAATTTAAAGGGGCTGTGGGGTTTTCGTCTTCTGATCCCGGGGTTCCTTTCGGATCCCAGGGGCTGTTTTGCGGTCCCGGCGGGTTTGGATTCCGGGGATTTCGTTCCCCGGGGGGTTTGTAACCCGGGGGACCACTGTATGAACAATTTTCAATGTGTTACTTGGATTTGGGGTGAATATTTGATTTTAGAATTCTTAGATAGGGAAAATATCTCACCCCTCCCTTGTAGCTTCATCCCTTTATGGCCACCTTCACAAACACAGAGACTTGTCCTCCAAAAGAGGTTAATGACTAGGAGGCTCAGGAGGAAAAGCTCCATCATCTCTGACCTGATAGGGCTACTTCACTCCTGACTTATGGTAGGGCCATGAGAAGTAAATAGGAGGAGGTATGTGGTGCTGGAGAAGAATGCTGAGGATGCCGTGGACAGCCAAAATGACAAACAAATGGATCCTTGAGTTGATCAAGCCTGAACACTCCCTGGAAGACAAGCTGATCAATTTGAGGCTGTTGTACTTTGGCTACATCATCAGAAGGCCTGACTCATTAGAAAAAACAACAATGCTTGGAAAGGTAGAAGGCAGTAGAAAAAGGGGAAGACTGCACACCAGATGGAAAGACTCTATAAGGGAGGTCATGGGCCTGAATTTGCAGGACCTAAGCAGATCAGTGGAGGGCAGGGTATTTTGGAGATGTCTCATCCAGAAGGTTGCCATGAGTTGAGGTCAACTTAAGGGCAGTTAACAACAAACAACAACATGGAAATAATAAAGATATGAGCAAGAGGAGCAAGCAAGTGGATGTAGAAGAATGATAATGGAAGTACCAGAAGATCCAGGGAGGCATGATAATTCAGCAGATTAGGGTAGCAAGAACAAGGGTGGAGGAAGCAGAAATGGTAGGATAAGTAACAGACTAAAAAAGAGGAAGGAAATTTATACCTCCATGAAAACCAAGGTCTCTGTTCTCTGGTCCCCCCACTGGGAGAAATACAAAGTAGGTGGACATGGGAGAGGCCTTCTGAGCTTCCCACCTTCTCTCAATTCTGGGATGTCCTCCCTTTGGCATTCTAACTGGCCCCAGTGTCATGCTAAAACATAGCTTTTTATTAAAGCCTTTGGGAACTAATGTATTTCAAATGTTCATGCACATGGTTTCAAATGGTAGCTTTTAAGGTCATTTTAACCATTACTGTGTTTAATCTGTGTGTGTATGCTTTCGAATTGCCTATTGACTTATGACAATCCCATGAATTTCATAGGGTTTTCTCAGGTAAGGAATACTTAGAAGTGATTTTACCAACTCCTTACTCTGAAATATAGGCTACAGCACCTGGTAGTCTTTAGCGATCTCCCATCCAAGTGCTAATCAAAGGTGACACTGCTTAGCTTCCAAGATCAGACAGGATCTGGTGCCTTTAGTGTATTTAGGCCCTTACCTTGGTCAAATTACTCATGCCCAGAATCCTGTTGGAGATTAACTTATCCGTATGTGGAGTTGGAAATTAGAATTGGGTAGTTCTGTAACGTCTATATCTGATAAAGGGCTGCAGTTTAGGTGCCATCAAATATGCCTTGGAACCAATGTGCACCAGTCCTGTTGTGCGTTGGACCCAATGTTTATTGTGCCATGCCACCCTTGAGAGTTCACTTTCATTGGAAGATGAAGCAGACTTTCCATTGTAGGAATCACAGCAGGTGCCTGATAGTCATGACGCCAAATCTTCCTTCTGTTCAGCAAGTCAAGTCAACTTCAGAGCAGGAAGAGGGGCTGGAGGAGAGCCCTCTACTCCAAACTTAGAGAAAGGTAGAGGCTCAGGAATCTGGCCCAGGCCCAGTGGTGTCACTAGGGGGATGCGGACCATATTGGCTGACACCTTAAAGGTGGAAGTCACCCAGTGGGTGATACACCCAAAGGAACTGGCATGTCTACTGGGCAAGCAAAAAGGGTTCTTTCCTGCTTTCCTAGCAGCTGGACCAGACCCTAAATGGGCTTTCCAGAGTCTACAGTGCCACCCCCCTCAGTAGTAGTGGCTGCTGGGGGGCAGGTGGAGAAGCCTTCTGAAGGCTGGGGGGGGGGAGCAGAAGAGCTTTTAGAGTCCCATGTGGCAGTAGCCACACAGCACTCTGAAGGTGGGGAGGGGGGCAACAGTGGTTTGGCCAGGTGTGGGAGGTAAGGCAGTTCACCCTCTCCCCGCACAGGGTCGCATAAGATGCCACTTCCCAGGCCTTTCCGTGGAGAGGAAGTGAGGTGCTAAAGTCAAAACATTGAGAGGGGTACCACAATAGAACACTCTCTTGAAATACTGCATGAGATCTGGGTGTTGGCTGAACATTCTGCCTATAAAAAGAAGTTAGGACCACCAGCTACCTTACTGAGTACAACTCCAGGTTTCCTCTTGACAGTTCAGTTTGTGAAAGTGTGTCTATCAGATTTACGACCCTTTGACCGTTTAAGTTCTCCACTACTGTGACTCCCTGGAATCCTGACTTTGATTTCTGGCTTTTTTGACCCTGGACTATTTATACCAGATATCTCTTGCTTTCATAGCTTACTGACTTGGAAACTCTGAACTTTGTTCACTAGTAAGAACAGGACACATTCGGACATGGGCTAGGGATTGTCAATGTGCATTGGGACACTCTTGGTGTGCTGTTACACATGTTTGCATTTTAGCAATTCACTCACAGAGTTTCTTATGAAATGTAGGTAAATATAAAATTATGTAATATACAGCATAAGAAAGGATTCCAGCTGAGGTTTTAAAACTGGGAACATTTTAAATTGTGTATATAGTATGCTATCCTGAGGTCCTCTGATAAAAGGCAGGCTGGGTATGTTTTAATAAATAAAATACATTTTTAAAAGGAGAGGCAGGAAACAGGAGACACAGGAGAGAGCCAGAAGAGAGAAAGAGATATGTCAGGTAGAGAAGAGAAGTGAGAGATAGCAAAATAAAGGCTTGTACAGAGCCCTGAACACTTGTATTGCCCACACACCATTTTGTTCCAGATTCCCCACTCAAATTCTCTGATGAACAAATATATTAATTTACAGTGTGCTTATATAATACTAAAGCTAAACACATGTTTACCATTGCAGTGCCATCTCTATGGAGACCCAGATAAGATCAAGCAATCCCGCTCATTGCTTCTAATGGTGCCTATTATCCCAGTTGCTGTAGTAAGTGGATAAATTATTGACCAGGAATTACCATCAGAAGAAATAAACAACTAAATAGTGTACAAATCTTGGCAGCAGCTCTATGGAGGGAAAGCACCGTTTCTAGCATTTCCTGCCAGTGAATGCTAAACAAATTGCTACCAAAATCAAAACTGGACTGACAGAAAACAACAACAGTAAAATTTAAAAACCAAACTGACTCAAAATGAATATGTGCAATATCAAGATAATAATCTAGGAAAGATTGCTCATCAAAAGACTCATCTGGAATTGTGAAAATGTACATGCCTCTGTTCCCCTGGATTTCTCATTTTCCCACTAGCATTCCCAGTCCATCCCACTTCTGTTTTGGGTTTTGAAAATTTCTTTTATTTTTGTGCACATCCTCCCTGAATAGTACATGTTTTTTCATAAAGCAGAAATATTTATGCACAGTTTTCTACTGATGAAAATTTGAGCAGGCAAAGTTCAGCATGTAGACACAAGAGGATTGTGTCTCCTTTAAACCTCTGCAATCCAAAATGCTGATTATGACCTCTAAAGCCCTATATGGCTCAGGTACACACTATTTGAAAGACTGTGGTTACATCCACACTGCAGAAACAATCCAGTTTGACACCACTTTAACTGCCATGGCTCAAAGCTGTGGAATTTTGTGAGACATTTGACCTTATCTGACAGAGGGCTCTGATGCCACAACAAAGTACAAGCCCCAGAACTCCACAGGATGGAGCTATGGCAGTTAAAGTGGTGTCAAACTGGATTATTTCTGCACTGTGGATGCGGCCTGTATCTTCCTATATGCACCAGAGCCTTAAGAACCTCAAGGGAGGGCTTTCTCTTATTTGGTGAGAACATGGGACAGATTTCATATTGGCTGTTCCAATGTGTAGAATTCCTTTTTGTGGGAGGTTAGACTGGTCTCTTCCAACTCTATGTAGTCTCTTGTGGTCTCTTCCAACACTATGATTCTATGATTCTATGGTCTCCTGTCGACTGCATTTTTGCTCACAGGCAAAGACTTTTTAATTTAAACAGACCTTCAGAGTTTAATTGGTGGTGGCAGAAGGATCTTCTAATGGGCATGCTATATTTTTAAAAATCTTACATATGCTTTGCATGTGTTTTAACTGCTTTAAAGGCTTTAATTGGGTTCTCGGTTTAATTTTGTGCTTATGTGCATGTGTGTGTATTGTTGTTGCTGTTGTTATGTGCCTTTTGTTTCCATGGATTCTGCATCGATGGAATCAACCATCCATGGCTTGAAAATATTCAGATACAAATTCCAAAAAGCAAACTTTGATTTTGATTTTGGCATTTTGTATGAGGGACATCATTTTACTACCACACTGTTTATATTGAGACTTGAGCATCCATAGATTCTGGTATCCATAGGGGATCCTGAAAAACAAACTTCAGTGGATATCAAGGGCCCACTGTAATAAAAACTCCCTGTATCCCCTGCTCCTTAGATATTTTTGTCCCCAAACACTCCAATGTACCTTCTAGGGCCAAGATCGGCCACCATGCCATTCTTTTCTACACATTATTTTAGGCTTACAAAGGTCTTTTTTGTTCATGCAAGAAGGTACCATTGGTGGATATAAACATAGGATTCTGGTGGCTATTGATGCAGCCTAGAATTGCATTGGTTTTCTTAGCTGCTGCATCACGTTGTTGACTCATTATGTAGAGAGATCTTGTAGCACCTTTGAGACTAACTAAAAGAAAGAAGTTGGCAGAATTAGCTTTCGTAGGTTCAGCCTACTTCCTCAGATGCTTTTGGTGGTATGGAAGCCAGGGACAGTCATATGTATGCCATAGGTATGTGAGAATGTCAATTCAAATTCAAAATTTTGCTGTTTCTCTTTATAGTTCATATATGTCTGTCCCTGGCTTCCATTCCACCAAAGGCATCTGAGGAAGTAGATTAAAGTCTATGAAAGCTCATGCTGCCAACTTCTTTCTTTCAGTTAGCCCCAAAGGTGCTACGAGATCTCTTTACATACTGATTCTACACACCAACATGGCTATATCTTTGAACTGTTGACTCATGTTCAACCTGTGGTCCACTAACAGTCCTAGATCCCTTTGGTATGTACTGCTGTCAAGCCAGGTGTCACCCATTCTCCATCTGTACATTTCATTTTTACAGTCCAATTGCAGTATCCTACATTTTTCTCTGATGAAAATCATTTTTTTTAAAGGTTTTGGCCTCGTTTTCTAATCTGTTAAGGTCATTTTGAATTTTGATCCTGTCTTCTGGGGTACTAGCTACCCCTCCTAGTTTAGTGCCAACTGCAAATTTGAAAAGCATGCTTCTTATACCATTTTAGTGAGACAGAGCAGTGGATTCAAGCTGCAGGAAAAGAGATTCTACCTAGACATTAGGAAGGATTTCCTGATGGTAAGAGCTGTTTGACAGTGGAATATGCTGCCTCAGAGAGTGGTAGAGTCTCCTTCTCTGGAGGTTTTTAAATAGAGGCTTGTTGGCCATCTGTAGGGAATGCTTAGATTTTGTATTCCAGCATGGCAAAATGGGGCTGGACATTGTGTTGGCCCTTGTGGTCTCTTCTAACTGTAGGATTCTATTATTCTGTGCATTCAAAAATCTAGTCACTGCACCAAGTTGACCTTCATAATTTTTGAGGTTGGCAAACTGATTTTCCATTCTACATTTGTAGTGAATGCTTGGGAAAGGGCAAATCAACTTGAATTTGTTTTGGAACTGAACTATGCCTCCAAATCAAAGCAAGCATACATATCCAGAGTACCTTGGGCTGAAACTGGATTAGGTCCCATCATTGGACAATTAGTACTCTATGTTATATAAAAGTGCTTTCCGGTAAATCTTTCTCCTCAATTTCCTTCTATTCTTCTCTCAATTCTGTGAACTGAAATCAGTCAAAACAAGAAGTGACAACTCCACCTCCACCTTGAAGAAGAGGAGAAAGACAAAGAGTGCAGTTAAGGACCATATTGTGAGCAATTTCCCTCCTACACATGTTCTGTCAATCAGGATCTGCCAGGAGCTCCATAAAGATGGAGATGTGAAAGGGGGAGGGAGATATTTTATCAAGAAGAATATCTATACGATGAGGAGGGGGAATGCAGAGTGGTAAAAAGAAAGGAAGGCAACAAGCATGCTGATAATTTGGTTACTTCAGCTTTATATGAACTCAGATGAAATGAAGCAAAAATAGGGTTGGGATGCCCAGGTATCAGTTGGACGAATGAAGTATCTTCAATTGAGCACCCTGCAGTCAATACTTTCCAAGAAATTAAGTGCTCCATGAATTCAACAACTCCTTTGGATGAATGCAGCCTACATTTTTAAATGCTTCACAGTACCATGGCAGGTGGGGTGCTCCTTTTGTTCTCTAACTCTGTAGGAAATTAGACTTTCCCAGGGTAGTGATAAAATATTGAAAGACCATACTTTCCTATGTTTCCCAGAGGAAAACTAGGACATCTTTGGCCAAACAACATCCAAGTGTGGTCAAAATGGCAAAGGTTGTGAATGCAGAAGAACACAAGAGAGGACAGGGTGTAGCAGTTTGCTTTTCTCTGAGCCTATTGGAAAGGGCAAGATTCTGCCCGCACTTCACCTTTCTCCACAGCTGAGTTAACTGAATACAGATGACTTTTGCATTTTGAACTCAGTTTGCAGCAATGCATATAAGCTCAGGAGCAAGGGGGAAAGTGAGAAGAAGAGAGAGAAACTGGAACATTTCAAAAGCATTTGAAAAAGTGCAACAACAGAGGATTCATTGGTACAATCCCTGTCTAATCATTTCTGCACACAAAACAAAACGTTTTTGTGTGGAAAATAACATTTTCTGTATTGAATGCAAAATAATATTCTACAGAAAATAACATTTCTCCATAGGAAATGTTCAGAAAATGCTGCTTTCTGTGCTGGAAAATCCTTTGAGGTGCATAAATATTGTTTTCTACACACACACACACACACACACACACAGCATTACTTTTTCATGCAGAAAACATCTTGAAATGCAAATAGTCTTGCCCCTCTGGAATTCTCTTTGTCAGAGATTCCCAACACTTGAGAAACCCATTATACAAATATTTTCAAATATTCATTTCATCATAATGCTGATAAATCACAGAATATTTTTGGGAATGTATATAGCCAGATTCCTTGTTACCCTATGCATTCCCCAAGTGCAAAATGTATTTATTTATTTATTTACTTAATTTCTATGCTGCCTTTCTCCCAGAAAGGGACCCAAGTCAGCTTACAAGATAAAAACACCTAAAAATAAAACTTCACAATAAAAATTTAAATCAATTAAAATCCACTATTTAAAACAAAATAAATTTCACAATAAACATACTCAGTTAAAAATGCCACTAAGATACATACCCATATAAGCCACCTCTCTTGATAGCTTAAAAAGCTTTCTTGAATAAAAATGTTTTTACTTGCTGGCGAAAGGCCACCAGGGAGGGGACCAGCCTAGCCTCCCATGGAAGAGAATTCCAGAGGGTGGGTGCAGCCACCAAGAAGGCTCTCTCTTGTGTCCTCACCAAACAAGCCTGAAATGGTAGAGGGACTGAGAGAAAGCCTTTCCCAGAAGATCTTAAGGCTCTAGCGGGTTTGTATGGAGAGATATGGAACCTTATAACACTCACTTTCATCCCTAATCTGGGCACAGAAGCTTTCCAGTGGAGCAAAATACCATGCCTCAGCCCTGAATGGGAACGGCCTGAGGACAGTGCAGTAAAATGCATTTTCTCTCAGCCGTGTGCATTCCGTCCCTGTGCCCAGATCAGGGACGAAAGTGAGTGAGATAAGGTTCATGATCTCTCAAAGAGTCTGGACCTAAATCATGTAGGGCTTTATAGGTCATGACCAGCACTTTGAATTGTGCCTGGAAACAAATTGATAGCCAGTGAAGCTATTTTAATACAGGACTTATATGCTTCCTTAAATGGCTCCAGTCAGCATTCTGGCTGCAGCATTTTGAACCCGCTGAAGTTTCTGAACAGTTTCCAAAGGCAGCCCCACCTAGAGTGCATTACACTAGTCCAAATGGGATGTAATCAAGGCATGTGTCACCACAGCCAGATCTGATGTCTCAAGGAATGGGTACAGTTGGCGCACTAGTTTTAAGTGTGCAAATACACTGCTGGCCACTGCTGAGACGTGGATATCCAGTCTTAGAGTGGAGTCCAGGAGGACACCCAAACTGTGAGTCTGAGATATAGATGCTGAATAACATGGAGGAGAGAACAGAATCCTTAACCACAGGCCAACAGCCAGAAGGTTGAACGGGAGTCTCCCAACACCTCCTTCTGAGTACACCCTCCAAGAAAGATCAGGACCACTACATAACAGTGCCCCCATGTCCCATCTCAGAAAGGCAGCCCAGAAGGATGGTCAATGGTACTGAATACCACCGAGAGTTCCAGCAGAACCAACAGGAACACACTCCCCCTGTCCTGCTTCCCGCGTAAGTCATCCACCAAGGCGACCAAAGCTGTCTCCATCCCATAACCAGGTCTGAAACCAGATTGAAATGGAAAAGTGCACCAGGGCAAGTGGAGTCCAGTTCCATTTATCTGGGAATAATGTTTCTATTCTCTTTTCAAATAGCTTTTCTTGTTTGCTTTACCTGTTCCCTCTTCTGTAGCTCCTATATAACAAAGTGTCATTCTGTTCAGACAGAGGTTAAGAACTAAGCCACAAACTGAGCCAAAATAATAATAATTATATCTTGTACTGTAAGGCAGTTGGGTAATACAGCCCTGTTTAATGACATCTCAGTGGACTGACCAGGTGAAAACTGTGCACCATGTGAAATTGTTGTATCACAGTACATCTGAAATGGTATTTATAATCTTTTAAAAAACCATCTTTCCCTCCGCAAGATGTGGTTGTGTGGAATATAAATGAAGCACAGAGGGGTAGCCTGCAAGCATGAAGACACCAAAAGTTGACCCCTGTTCATCTTAGTAGGAAATGCAGCTTCAGGAGATGATAGCCGATGCTGCTTGGTGGGTTGCATACCGGAGAAAAGACAAGGTAAAATAGCATGCCAGAGAGCTGTCTTGGCCAATGCCTTCTTCTCAATAAGCTGGCTTTCTACAGGGAGGTTCTTCCCACAACAGAGGACGCTACTGACACCAAAGCCCAATCATGCTGACTGAAGGTCTAGCAAAAATCTTTCTACTTGATTCTCCTGCTCTGGGCATAAACACAGACATAAATGAGGGTGGGATACTTAACATGGAGATGTCACAAAAATATTGATTTTTATTTAGTATTAAAAGAGGGTTACCTTCCAGCTATTGATGTCGACTAAGGTCTGGAGATAAAATGCAGAGAATCTTGTGTTGCTGTTATATTGTGGAGATTCTGTTATACTCTACGTACAATTGGACCTCTATATCCATGGATTCTTTGTCCACAGATTCAACCATCCATGGCTTGAAAATATATTTTTTAAAAATATAAAGTCCAAAAAGCATATCTTGATTTTTGCTAATTTATATAAAGGATGTCATTTAAATACAATGCCATTGTATTTACTGGGACTTGTGCACCCATGGATTTTGGTATCCATGGGGGGGGGGGGGCTTGGAACCAAACCTGATACCAAGGACTTTTTAAATCCTTTTATCCTGTATCCTTTTAAAATGGTGGATGTAGGGCTTGCCACTGCAAGCAATGGAGGTCTGTTTTTCTGTCAATCAGCATTCAGGGTGTTTCTACCCGCTTCCTCCAGCTGTCTCTGGTGTGACGATCAGAAGTAGATTCTGTCTTGCACTGGAGATTTCTGGGAGAAAGGGGTTAGAACTATCAGTCTGCTACAACCTGATCAATAGGAGAACTCATCTCAGTTGCTTACAGCAACTCCTGTCCCATAAAACAGGTTTGGGATACTTTTACGATTGTGCCAATAATGTCCAGATCATGAATATGTAAGAACCATGAATATAAATAAGTTACAGATGCCAAGGGATCCTGTAGCACCTTTGAGGCTAACTGAAAGAAAGAAGCTGGTATACTTGAGCTTTTGTAGACTTGAGCCAGCTTCCTCAGATATACCGTATATACTCGACTATAAGTCGACCTCATGTATAAGTCGAGGTCAAGGGGTCAAAATTATGGATTTTGCTATGACCCATGGATAAGTCAAGGGTAAAATTTAGGGGCATATAGAAAAGGATCTAAAGGATGAAGCAAAGCAAAACAATGTCAAATAACTTCCAAAAGTCCATCAGTCATAACTCTTTGTGCTTATCCTTAAAACTGGATGGATGATGGTGGAACACACTCCCTCGGAGTGTAGTGGAGTCTTCATCCTTGGAGGTCTTTAAGCAGAGGCTGGATGGCCATCTGTCGGGGATGCTATGATTGGGAGTTCCTGCATGGCAGGGGGTTGGACTGGATGGCCCTTGTGGCCTCTTCCAACCCTATGATTCTATGATTCTATGAGAGCGTAAAGGGGGCCAATGCTTCCAGGACAGATTATACTCTTGCTTTTCATCAGGGGATGGTTCCTTCTTTTAAATAAAAGTTAAGATGCAGTACTTAAATTGACCCGTGGATAAGTCGACTCAGGTTTTTTGGGTCAGTTTTTTGACCTAAATTTCTAGTCTTATACATGAGTATATACAGTAAGAAGTGAGCTCAAATCTATGAAAGCCCATGCTATAGCTTCTTTCTTTCCATTAGTCTCAGAGGTACCACAAGATCCCTTTACATATTGATTTTCCAGCCTAACAAGGCTATATCTTTGGCATATTCTTGAAATGAACTAGCACATGACAGATTCTTGATCTGACATTGTGAGTATGTATTGTGAAAGTAGTTATGCACCCACAGACTTCACACCACTGCACAACTGTGGAACTGGAAGCCAGCCTTCCAAAGGTCAACAGTTCCATTTTTCACATATTGCCACTAAAAGGTTGGACACAATTCCCCTGTGTAAATGGTTGCTTCAGCTTAGAATTGTCAAAAGCATATCCAGAGCTTGGATTTTATATAACAACTTGGTGCAAAAAGACTTCAGCTACAGCTGAACTCTTCAAGCTTCACCAGAGAAGACCACACATTTCACATTTCTGTTTAGAGAACATTTATTTATTTATAGTATAGTATTTCTCATTTTTCTACTGAAGGAAAAAACTCAAGATGGCTTATAATATCTTCAGAATAGCAACATCTGAAAACAATCTTTTTAAAATTTAGATAAAGTCTGAGTATTTCTCTTTTAAAAAAATGGCCAGCATTTTACATTGCAGTTATGAATCTGTAACTGCTCAGTATTCAGCCAAGCTCCATATTTACAACGGTGACACTATTACCACAATTACAAACCCCTCCCCATAAACCTACCTTAACAACCACATGGAATGACAGAGGTCTGTTCTGTTGGAGATGAGGGTGCAGCAGGATGATTTTCCAATCCTCTCCTGCCAGAAACCTCTGGAGGGACAATCAGCAGCAGGAGGCTTGTTGCAGCTCTTCATTACACAGGATACCATATGTGGGAGAGAGTTGGAAACTTTGTCCTGCTGTGTCCAAGTCACCAGCAGAACAGATCTGAAGTGATTGGCTGTTAAGGTAGGTTTGGGAAATCAGGTTATTCATTTGTAACTACATGCATGATGTAGGACTGTGGTGGTGAGCCTATGGTGTATGTACCCTCTCTGGTATGTGAAGGCATTTCTGAGGTCATGCAGAGAGATGGGAGGGTGGGGGAAGAGAGGAACAAGTGTGCAGCTGTTCCTCCTCTTCCCCAACTCTCCTGGACCTTCAGCTGCCTTCCCAGAGACAGTTAAAGGCACAAGAGAGTAGGGGGTAGAAGACAAACAGGTATGTACCTATTCCTTTTCTTCTCCCAACCCTAATAAGCCTTCAGGTGTCTCTGGAGAAGTCCTGCCCTGTAAAGTCTCACCTGGAAGGCAGAAGTCCTGCCCCCAGAAGGTGGAAGTCCTCTCTCCCCAAGTCTCACCACCCTGGCACTTGGTAACACCTGGTGCGGGAACGCCTTTGAGTTTGGGCACTCAGTCTCTAAAAGCTTCACCATCACTGATACAGGATCTTGGCAAAGATACTTAAATTTTAAAAAGGCAAAATGAGCAAAAATTTCCCCAAATCTTTTCTCCCACAGTGTATTAGAATTCACTTGTAAAACCAGGGCAGCAAGTGCTGAACAGCAACTCTCATCATTCCTCACCACTGTCAAAACTAGCTAAGCCTCCCCTTCACGAAAATGATACTCATAGCATTATAATAGTGTAAATGTTACAGGTTCCTGTGATACTTTCAAATAATCATGTTGTCAGGCCACTGTTACCTTTCACCCCACCAAGTGCTACTCAGCATTATTACTGCAAATGTGTTGCTTCCAAGTTCTGTTTGAGTAATGATTTATTGATAGTTATGGTCTCGTATCATCTACCCTCTTTTTGAAAAGTGCATAGCAACTAAGGCATAGGTGGGGAAAGAGAAGCCTGGGGGCCACATTCAGCTTTCAAGGTTGGTTTCACACCACAAAGGGCCCCCAAGTCCCCCTCCAATTATTTTGCCCCCAAATAGCCCAAACACACCTAGGGGTTGCCGGACACCAGTTTGGCTTGGTTTTCCCCCCTCTCCAGATGTTTTTGCCCAGAAGAAACCATTTTTCCAACAAGAAGAGAGGTCTGGAAACCGTGCCCTATGAGGACCAGCCAAGGGAGCTGGGTATGTTTAGTCTGGGGAAGAGAAGATTAAGAGGGGACATGTAGAGCCATGTTTAAGTATTTGATGGGATGCTATATGGAAGAAGAAGCAAGCTTTTTGCTGCTGTTGCAGAGACTAGGACATGAAGCAATGGATTCAAACTATAGGAAAAGAGATTCCACCTAAATATTAGGAAGAACTTCCTGACAGTAAGAGCTGTTTGACAGTGGAACATACTTTGTCAGAGAGTGATGGGGTCTCCATCTTTGGGTGTTTTAAAATAGATGGATGGTAATCTTTTGGGCATGCTTTGGCAGTGGTTGGACTGTATGGCCCTTGGAGTCCCTTCCAACGATGGTTCTAGATATTGACTTTGAGCTCACTTTCTGTTGTAAAAAAGGTTTTCATGGGTTCAAAATGGACCAGTTAGTGCCAAAAAATGTGGAATTACTCCCATGCCTCTGACAAGCACTGAGGAACATTTGGGGGAAAGATCCAGTGGAGGCAAAATGACATCTAATACCTTTCCATTCTCTGAACTAAGAGGTTTCATTGCTCCTCATTTGTACCCTGAGTGAACCTCGCCAATAGATGACAGTGAGCACCAGAATAAGATCTACATTCCAGATTTTTTAGGGGGAGAAAGATGAGCACATAGTCAGTTTTCTCTCTACTTCACAGACAGAGAGATAACTGAGCAAAAAGGGAGCAGCTAAAAAAAATTCTCTACAAATATAATTACACTTATAAACCATATAAACTGCACAAAGTGATAGATGAACCTGGACCAAAGAGCTGCATTCCTCCCTCCACATTTATTTTGGAATGTAACAGAGAGATCATGTATACAGAATAACAGCAGAGGGTTTTGTTTTGTTTTAAATCTTGTGGGCTTAATTGAATTATATAGCTGTTGGGAATTTAACATTTCAAGAGGGATATCAGGTTTCAGGTAAATTGAATTCCGTATTGCTCAAATGAAGAACCGTCTGAAATATTACTGGTAAGGTTGATATACTTCAATAAAAGCTGCTGTTTGGTAAGCACAGTAATGCCAAATAGAATATGCTTAATTCTCCCACAAAAGTTATTAAAACTTAAATCCATTGCAATCATAAGTCATTTAGGACTCAAAAAGCATACCAAATACTCACCAAGGCTCTTGAATGTTAAGTTTGTGAATGATCTTTAAGTAAGATTTATGGATAGTGCTTTATGGAAATAAGTCAATTTCCCCCGAAACACTCACATCTCACTTATGGGAAGAAAGGGAATGAACACCGTAGCCACCACTGCTAAGATGGGATGAGCAACCCATGATTTTTAAAACAATTGGAGAAGTGTTCTGTAACTCAATTCGACACTACTTTAACTGCTATGACTTTATACTACAGAATCCTGGTTTCACTATAGGCACTATAGCTCTCTGACAGACCAGGCTGAATATCTCGCCATACTCTGAATACTCTGTACTCTCGCCATACCTTCATCTTTTGGTGAACTCATCATGGAATTTTCTTTTGAGGCTGAGAGAGTGTGACTTGCCCAAAGTCACACAGTGAATTTCCATGTCCAAGCAGGGATTAAAACCCTGAGTTATAAGGGCTTTTCACATCATACAATTATAGTTCTATGATGCCACTTTAATTGTCGTGTCTGCATTCTATGCAATCCTGGGGTTTGTTGTTTGGTTAGGAAATACAGCTTTCTGGCTGAGATTTCCAAATACCCATCTGAAAACTGCAAATCCCAGGATCCTACAAGTTGTTGCCATGACAGTTAAAATGGAATTCAGTGCTATAATTGATTAGTGTGAAGGGATCCACGAAGGGCCAAGCTGTTTCCTCTTTTAGGATTATACATAATGCAAATAGGGGAATGATACATCTGAGAGGATATCTTGCTGTCTAGAATTTCCTCTTGTTAGTCACACATCAGAAACTTGGACAAGTCTTATCCTAATGCTATCAGTGCTCATCTACATTAAGATACAGGTCACAAGTGACCTGTGTCTTTTGATGGCACATATCTAAGTTTCTCACCAAAATAGCAAAGACAATTTAACAACTCCAAAATCTGAAGAATAAAATTTTGGCTCATTCTTTAATTCACATATAATTCAAAATATCTACAGTCCCTCCACCACAAAGCATTCTTATTTACTCAGTAAAAAAGTCCCAATTAATTGAGGCACAATCGATATAATTGCTTTAGGCATCACAATTTTTCTGAAACATAAGCAGCTTATCATAATTCTGATACAAAGCACTGTTTTTTTAAAAAAGGCAGCTCCTATTACACGACAATAGCTTAATTAATAAACATTGATTGTGCTCATTGACTGCTGCAAATTTTATTAAATATTAATAAGATTTTGTATATTTTATGTGTCTCATGAAAGTTTGATATTTCTGCCCTGCAGCTGCAGTGGATTTTATGTAAGCCTGCAAACATGAGCGCCTGTGACTCTGTTAACACACCACAGACTGTACCCATAAATAAAATCAAACTCATTTAATCCCACGCAATCAAATGTACACAAATTTGTACACACATTCACAATATCACAACAAATAACACTTGAAGCATAACTGTTCCAGAGAGAAGCAATTCCCACTGGAAATTGAGATCGATGTCTAATCGTGTGATTCTGCTAGCAAAAACGGCACTATGCTCACAGATATGGAGCTCATGACTATGTGCAAGTGAGGAATCAAACAGTTTTCAGCTGTGCAACTGGTTCTATAACTAGCTGCAAAGGTGATAGCATGCCCAGGAGGAGGTCAATGAAGGGTGACGCCATGAGTTACAGAGTTGTGTGACACCAACCCTAATAACTCCACTGGGTGTTGAGTAGTTATAAAAGGCAATGGAATTCTGTTACAGTGGTCCCTCCTTAGCAGACTTGCCATCCATGGATTTGAGCATCCATGGATGGCAAGCCCTCATTGTCCCCAATGGTAGCATGGACTTGCCACCATTGGGGACAAAAGTCCCTCATCTTCCTCTACCCTCCTCCTTCCCTCCCCTCTCCCCCCATCCTTCCTTCCTCTTCACCCCAGCTTGGCTTAGGGGGCAGAGTCTCCCACCCAGTCAGCTAGGGCCAGGGCCGAAGCTGGGACTTGAGTCTTGGAGCCCCTTCCCCAGGCCTAGCATCCATGATGGAGCCTCTGGGCTACATAACCTAAACCTCAGCCCTGACTCCAGCTCTCTTGGAGCCCCACTGGCTGGAGAAAGCTAGCGCCAGGGTTGGGGCTTGGGTTTTGGAGCCCATAGTCTCTGTTGTGGGTGCTAGGCCTGGGGACAGGGGTCTGAGACTGAAGACTTAGCCCCAAACCCCAGCCCCAGCCCTGGCTGCCAAGTTGGGGCAAAGAGGAAGGAAGGAGGCAGGCAAGGAAGGAGGGTAGGGAGGAAGGTAGAGGGGGAGAGGGCCTTTTGTGCCATTGTTTGTCATGGTGGTGTGGCCACAAGGCCGCACTGCCATTAAAGTCAATGCTACTTGAGCATTTGTGGATTTTGATATCTACGGGGAGTTCTGGAACAGATCCCTGTGAATACTGAGGGCCCACTGTAGTGCATTATTTTCCATCCCTAATATTATGTTGTATTTAAGCTTTCTTGTTTCTGAGTAGAGAGCAGAAGGTGAGCTTGGTGGGGGGGGGGGGGCAATCCTTGATAGTGACTGAGCTTTTTAATGCTTCGGGGGGGGGTATTAATTTCGGGCCATGGGCTCTCCCTGATCACATGGTTTAAGGAAGTGGAGCCTCTGTTGAGTCACTGACTTGCTTGGGGGTAGAGCTAGCAGCCAGTTGCTCTATATAACCAGTGCCTGGAGCTCAGTCTCTGAGGAGATAGCAAAAGGCAAATTGTGTTTAGGAGTGGGGTTATCCTTTGCTCTAAATGGTTTCTTTTAAAGGATTGTAGGGATGCTTTCCTTACACATGCAATTATATTTCTTTTGACGGTTGTGCAACAGATGTGTACAGTCCATGATTGTAAGTTGTGTTTCACATGGGCCTAAATCCTACTCTAGTCCTTACTAGAGAAGTGCCAATGAAATAAAGAATGGCCCTTTCCCCACAAAATGACACACAAACACACACACAGGGGCAAATTCATTTCAAAAGGGATAGGCAGCTTAAAAATGGAGTAGGTGAAACATGGTGTAGTGGTTTGAGTGTTTGACTATGAGTCTGGAGACCTCGATTTGAGTCTCAGCTTGGCCATGCAAACCCACACGGTGAACTTGGGCAAGTCACATGCTGTCAGCCTCAGGGGAGGACAATGGCAATCTCCTCTGAACAAACCTTGGCAAGAAAAACCTATGATACGTCTTATGGCCTTAGATTCATATACAATTGCCAGACGTTGTTCTAGGATACAGAGGTAATAGGAAAGTCAGAGAAGCCCCAGGACCAGAATTCTTCAGGAGCATCCTGGAGTATTCTGGCTGGTGTAGACCCCACCCCACTCTCAGTGGGTGAAGAGGAGAAGAAAAGGTAGACTCTTTCCCTCCCAGTAGACTCAGGCAAAAGCAAATTTCTGCAGCCTCTCCTAGCTTGTGTGTTCTTCCTCATTAATAACCTTCCCCATTTTAACTTCTCTCTGATGTTGCTTGGTCACGTGGGTCTGGTTTTCATCTGTGAAATGTTGTGCCGGGGGGGGGGGGGATTATACAAATAACATAGCATCAAATGAAATGCTACAATTTGCTTCTCGTTTGGATTCAAGATGCTGGGCCTTGATAGCTGAAGGACATCCTGCCCAATAATTGAAGTCTATGTCTCACTGGTGGGGCAGAAGTATCAAGTGGAAGGTTACAGCAAGGACGTCTATGACATCCTGATTGTGGAATGCTCTCCCTTTAAGATCTGATGGACATCAACACTGTTTTCTTTCCAGTGCTAAGACAAAACATTGTTTTTTAATTAAATATTTTGGGGGATGAACTTACCTCAAAGCTAGCATGCACACAATCGTAATCTGTGGTTGCTTTTAAAGCTGTTTTACTGGCTGTCTTGTTTAATTTGTTTCCATTTTGTTGAAACAATTGATGGTTTTAATAAGGAAGTGTTTAAAATGATTGCTATCCTAAGATCCAGTAAAACCGAGTGAAATATAAATACCTTAGAAAGAATTTTCTTTGTTAAAAAAAAAAAAGGAATTGAGGTTCCCTTTCTCCTGCTCAACTTGATTTCGTTTCCTTATTTTTTAATGCTCAAATTTTATTGTGTGTTGACTTTATGTTATATTGACTTATTTCTTTTTCTTTAAAAAAGAAATCATTCCTGAATTGCCCTAGGAGCAGAAATATTTCTGGCGAAGCATGCAATATAAATCACACATATGTAATGGACAATGGTTTAGAAAGCAAGAGGGTCAAGAAATCAAAGCTGACCTGATAACATAGACACAAATGGAACATATGAAAAACCTGCCTGAATGTTTTTTGGGGGTTTTGGCAGTGGGGGAACAGAAGGGAGAGAATGTTTTTAGCTACAAGATATGATTCATTATGCCACCTCTCCTGTTTCTATAGAAATATGGGGAAAATATATTGCTTCCCACTGCTTGAGAGCTGGAGGGGAACCATTTTTATATAACAAGCAGCCAACCGCACAGTATGTGTGTATTCCCTCCTTACGACCAAGCTAGTAACTTCAGAAAACATTTTCGTCCAGCTAGCCAGACTTTCCAACCCTAGAGAGCAAAGGGGCCTGACGTAGCCACCTTTAAGCCCTGGCCTGTGAGTAAATTAAATCGGCATCTCAGCCATGTTGCCTGGAAGAGGTTATTCAATTATTTACAGGGCAATAACTGAGTTGGTGCTCTTTGGAGGGGGGCAGCTACTATGCAACTTTCTAAAAAAGGAAAAGATGGACCGAGGCAACCAAGATATATTTAAAAAATAGACTCGTCACCATCTCTGCAAGTGTAGCCCTTCGAGGCTTCTCTTATTCCTTTCCTAACGCTGAGACAAGATAATGCATCTTCATGTAGGTCTGTCCTCCAGGCCTTGGTCAACATATAAAGTTCATCTACTTTCTCTGAACAGTCTACCTACATTTAGAAACCAAGAGCTGTGTCTGGAACTCTGTCTTATGCACAGTCTAGTATATAAAGGCTTGGCACAAATATTGAATGAAGTCAAGGAGGAAAGTGCAAAGGCAAAATTATAGTTGGATATTAAGAAAACACAAATAATGACTATAGATTATTTCTGTAATTTGAAAGAGGACAATTAAGACATTTTAAAAGTTATAGGCATTTTATATGTGGAGTTACTTATAAATCAAAATGGAGAATGAAAGCAAGAAATCAGAAGAAGGCTAGGGCTTGAAAGGACAGCTATGAAGGAACTAGAGAAGATTCTCAAGTGTAAAGGTGTATCATTGAATACTAAAGTTAGGATGGTCCATGTCATCATATTCCCAATTTCTACATATGGTTATGAAAGTTGAGTGCTGAAGAAAGCTGACAGGAAGAAAATCAACTTATTTCAAATATGGTGCTGGAGAAGAGTTCTACAGATACCATGCGGAACAAAACAGAATAGAAAATGAATAGATCCAAGAAAAAAAAATTAAGCTTCAACTCTTCCTAGCAGCCAAGATAAATGATGCTTTCCTACTTTGCACACACCTTGAAAAGATGAGACCCATCAGAGGAAAAAAGATGGACAATATCCACTATTTATGTTTCATGGCTGTGGTCATCATATCAGAAACTTTTGTGCAGTCAATAAGGATGTTTGGAGATTTCAACTAGTCTAGATTTAAGTCAAACTGATTCACATTTCCTAAACTAATGTTCAAGCTAATTTTAGAATTATTTGGTCATGGTTTTCAGATCAAAGAACATATCAAAATACATAACAAATCATTGAATGTAGGTGAAATGCATATACTATACTTCTGTAGTATTAACATAAAACAAATTTAAGAAAAAATATGTTTAAAATAATGCAGTTTTTCTCCTGTTAAATTGCAGATGATGTTGAAATGGGACAGAATGGGCTTACAAACTGACATGTGCAAAAGTGCAGTGGATCAGAAACTGCATGTTATCTAATCTTAATATAAGAAACAAACTCAGGCTGCTGTCACACTGCAAAATTAATGCAGTTTGACACTGCTCTAAATTTCATGGTGCCATCTATGGAATTCTGAGATTTGTAGCCTGTTATGGCACCAGAGGCTAAATATCTCACAAAACTACAAATCCAAGACTTCCATAGCATTGAGCCATGGAAGTAGCATCAAACTGCATTCTGCAATGTAGATGCAGCCTAAGAATGAGTGTCTATGAAGTCTGAGTCAGACTTTGGTGCATGTGTCCAATAAAAAGTGTTTTTAGCAGCTTAGAAATTGAGATATATTAAAGCAAAGTGATGAGAGATTGTCTGAAGCCTATAAAACAGTATCAGTTAAGGGGTGACTCTAAGAAAAGCTGATTGAGCCACATATTCATACAAAATAATACAGTCGGCCCTCCTTATCCACAGATTTTTTTATCCATGGATTCAAGTATCCACAGCTTGAAAGTTTTTTTTTTAAAAAAGTATATATTCCTAATAGCAAAACTTGATTTTCCATTTTATATAAGGGTCACCATTTTACTCTGCCATTATATTTAATGGGTCTTGAGCATCCATGGATTTCGTTATCCACAGGAGGTCCTGAAACCAAACCCCCGTGGATAACAAAGTCCCACTGTATATAAAGAGAAAGAAAGTTTACAACAACATGTTAAAAGTATTTAAATTTTAGCAGCAAAATATTCCATTAATACTCCAGCTCATCATATGAAACTATGTTTGATCACAGGCTCAATATAGTGTATGCATATTTTCATTGTATCATGCTATCCGAGTGATGTCTGTCTGTGTTTTGGTGAGATTTGCTCTTATTGAGTACGATAAAAGATATCAAGTGTAGAAAAACACCATAATGGATTGGACATGGGAGATAAAACGGAAAGGAAACTCCCAACTGTTCGATTTGAATTTACTGTCTTTCAAATAGAGCTGTTTTATCTACTCAACTACACAGCATTTGGTTAAGAGCCAGACGGGTTTACAGGTGTTAAAGCTAGCCACTGGCAGGTTCTAATTTTTCTCCCTTCCTGGTATGCTGATGAAACTCTATCTCTTTTTCTCTCTCTCTGATTCACAGCAAGAGCTGCATGCATGAAAACCCTCATGCAAATCCAATTTATTACCTTGTGCACCCTTGCATCTTGAACAGACACATGGAAAAGAGATGATTGAGAAAACAAAAAATATCAAGGGGGAAAATCCTCCACCCTTTTAAAGCTCCACTTTAAAATCAAAGGAGTTGAGTGCCAACTCTCTGCTGTGAAATAGTTACCATGCATCAGTACGTTTGCCTAGAGAATCCCACCATGTGGCAGAATAAGAGTACTGATGCAATCAAGATAAACTGAAATACAGTTGACTCTCCAAGATTCGCACACGTTAGGGGCACAGGACCCCCACAAAAGTGAAAAATAACCCCACAATACAGTGGAGGTAGACAGCTCTTCAGGCTTGTGAAGGCTTGTGAAGTGGGCAGTTGGGAGGGTCCCTGGAAGAGGGAGTATGAGGAATATGGCAATGGGGGTCTTTCCAGTAGTGGCAACTGGAGAATAAGGTAAGAAGTGTGTCATGGGGCTGCCTAATCATTTCGGGTTTACCATGGAGTTTCCAGAAACTCCATGGAAAACTGGGAGTCATTTACCCCAGGATTGGACCAGAGCCATGGGATCTCCATCTGGTCTGCAGGGATCCAGCCCAATCTTGGCCCTGGGGTTTTGGTCTACATCAACCAGTGTGACAGGCTTTTCCGGAATAGGTTGCAGCCACCCATTGAATTGAATAGTGTGTAGTCTGTCCCATCGATTATCTTGTACCCCATCCTTCCTTCAGGTTTTAGTTGACCTAATTGATTTTAGTATGAATCTTTTACTGCATTTGTGATTTAATTGTTATTTTAAGGGGGGTAAGGTAGAATTTGGGATTATTGTATATTGTTATTTTATTATATATTGGACTGTTTTACTGTAAGCCATCTCTGTCCTAGTCGGAGTAGGCAGGATATAAATAAAAGTTGTTGTTGTTGTTATGTGAAGCTAGGGAGAGGGAATACAAGCCTTTTGGCTTGTGCTGACAGCCCCAACTGAACTCAGACCTTCAGGCTGCAACAGTGAACTATTATTGCTAAAAGACAAAAGGCAAGACCATTACCAGTGGTGTCCCTCACTGGGGTGTCACTTGGTATCAGGGGTGGGTCTTTTTGGGCAGAGCTTCAGGGACAGGGCCAAAAGGGCACACCCACACCTACCTGCCTGGTTTGGCTTTACTTGGGAAGGGAGGAAGGTGTGCCCTGGGCCTCTCTTTCCCTGCCCAGTGTGGCTTTACATGCAAGTAACGCCACTCTGGGCAAGGAGGAAGGGGTGCACTCTTCCTCCCAGCTGCATGCCCTGATGCATGGAGGGAAATGTGGGGGTGCTCAACCAGGTGTCACCCCTCTTCTGAGGTTTCACTCAGTGTGGTCTGAAACCTATGCACCGCTCCCCCTCTGCCCCCAGTGATACCACTGACTATCGTTTTTGAAGAAGCCTTCCAGTGGTGTGGAAAAGATTTTTAAATGTCTTTATTTATTTATGCAAGGCTTACTTGACATAGTGGTTTGATCTCATCTCACTTGGGAATATTGTTAGTTCTGAATAAAATTTGCTGAACCACATTGAACTGCCCCGCTTTTTATGATGTAGGAACCTATCCAAAGGTTTTAACCTTTAAAGCCCTACATGGCTTGGGCCCATCTTATCTCAGGGACTGCCTCTTCCCGTACGATCCCCCCGCATGCTCCGGTCCTCTGGGAGGAACCTGCTACAGCCTATGAAGACCAGGCTGTCACAGACCTCCCAGAGGGCCTTCTCTGCGACTGCTCCCAGACTATGGAATGGCCTGCCAGATGAGAACCATCTTATTTCCACTCTCAATAGCTTCAAAAAAGCAGTAAAGATGGATCTCTTTAGGCAGGCCTTCCCAGAATAGCTTCCCGGCTCAATAGAGGTGATCATTTACCCTCCCCCTTGATGCCACTGTCTGTACTGTCTTAGGTTGATAGTTATTGTCCTTATGTCATCTTAATTGTCATTTTAATCTTGTATTAGTTTAATTTAGTTTTAGGGGTGTGAGGGTAAGAGTGGGTTGAAGGAATGTTTTTAAACTGTTGTTCATTTTAGGCTTGTTGTATGCCGCCCCAGTTGCTGAGCAGAGGGGCGGGTTAGAAATAAATAAATAAATAAATAAATAAAATATTTTCCATGCTATTTCTGCATCTGGCACCTAATTTTCTGTTAAATAAGTAATACCCACTTGTTTCTTAAATTAGGTAAGTCTGTATAAACATTTTCCAGTGTTCTCTCCACTGACTAAAGGGTTTATGCATCTTTTTAAAAAGTGTATGCATCTTTTAGTCATACATATTCACTTTCAAGAAACTGGGAGAATGAACAATGTATCTGAGATTTCTAGTTTGCTCCCAAAGATGGGGATCCAAAAATACATACAGACTTTTGTTAACAATCTCAAAAAAACCTGTTAAGAAAAAGAAATTTGAATTTTCAAGCCCTATTAGAAACACATCATGGATTTGGGGATTGGGGGGGGGGGGACCTCACTAGACATCATTGTTTGGCATTGACATGGTTTCATCATTTTGGGGTGATTTTATCATGTTTTTAGATGGTTTTATGTCATTGTATGCAAGATTTGATTTTGTACAGTAAACCACCATGAAGCCTATTACTAGGCTTTTTTGGTAGGTAATACATTGCTTAAAATAAGAGCAAATTATTTTAAAATAACTTCATTGATCTCTTATTTGTTTTGACCTACTGATGTGTGGAAAGGTTTGACACTCCATAGTATTCTAGCTTCATAGCAAAGATGAGCATTTAATCAGATTGAAACCAAGCAAGGGTACTGACAATGAATCTTGCAAGATGTGTATGGGGGGGGGGGGGGAGGTGTTTCCAATATCTGAAATTTTAACCAAAATCCCTCCTGATTTCTAGCTTCATGAAGACAAAGGTGAAAGATTAATAATAAATTTAACCATCGGGAAAAGGCCCATTCCTCCCCACACCACATTCTGGCAGAGTCCCATTCAGAATCACATCACAACCCCCAGTACTGGTGCAGGCAGTCTGGACAACATCAGACATGTTCTATGCTAGAACCACAGTTTAATGACCTTAAAAAGAGAGTAAAATAACATCTGTTGCTCAATAATAAATAAATAAATAAATCTTATTTATATCCCACCCCTCCAGTTGGATCAAGGTAGCTTGCAATAAGTATAAAATACAGTAAAATATCAAATAAAACCCATTATCCCTCCCTCCAACCCAACACTTAAAATTTCCAATTAATAGTCATAATGACATATAATATCCATTAATAAAATAACAGTAAGATGATGGGAATCCTGGGATGTTATACACGGGGATCTGTGTTAACGGGGGGCTAGTAAGTTGAATCAGGGAAGTCAGTCAGGGAAGGCTTGTCGGAAGAGATCCATCTTGACAGCCTTTTTAAAACCGCCAAGATTGTTGATGTTCTGGATCTCTTCCAACAAGCCATTCCATAGTTAGAGAGTGGCAGACGAGAAGGCCCTCTGGGTAACTGCAGCCGGTCTGGTCTAGATTCTTTCCAGAGGACCTAAGTGGGCAGGGTGAATTGTACAGAAGCAGGCGATCTCGCAAACAGGTTGGACCCAAACCATGAAGGGCTTTATAGGTCATTACTAACACCTTGTACTGTGCCCAGAAATTAATAGGCAGCCAGTGAAGAGATTTCAATATAGACAGTGGCTGTCTGTATGGGCATCCCACTGGGCCACCTGGTGCAATTACCACTGCTGTGGGTCACTTGTTCTGAAGTCACAATGAGGTGCCCAGCCTTGGTGGCTATCACTGGGTGCCTCATTCTGACAACAGAAGCACTAGAAGACCCAGTAGGACTCCTATGTTGACAGCTGCAGTAGCACCAAAATGGAAGCTAAGGTAATGAGGGCACATTGAGGCAGCAGCGGGGCTAGAATACTCTGGGATGTCCTTGGAATATTCTCGCCAGTACAGGCAAGGCCACAGGAGTGAGGGGAGTTAGATTATTCCAGATATACTAGAAGAATTAAGCTCCAAAACTTGATTGGGTCAGAATAAATCCATAGCATTCAGTATCAATGGTCTCTGACCTGTGTTACTTTCAACTGGTATGACCTATAACTTTCATTCTTCAAAATTCTTAACTGTTATAGAATTAATGGTAGCTGGCACAGCTGTAAACCTAGGAGACACTTCCTGCTTGTACTTCCTATTATCATGAAAATAAATAAAAGTAAATACACCAAGGATTTTGTTAGAAGGCTGGAGTCTGGGATGAGATTTTGGGGCCCAGAGACTTACTTATGGGCTTGTTTATGGGTTGTGGGCTACTGGGAACAAGCATGCTGTCTTCTTCCCAGGAATCCCCATAGTCTTCTTGAGGGCATGAGAAGAAGCAGACATTTGATGGTACTATGGTGGGCCCTTGGTATCTGCTGAAGTTTGGTTCCAGGACCCCCATGGATACCAAAATCCATGGATGCTCAGTTATATACAATGGTAGAATAAAATGGTGTCTCTTATATAAAATATCAAAATCAAGGTTTGCTTTTTTTGGAATATTTTAAAAATATATATTTTCAAATGGTGGATGGTTGAATCCATGGATAACAAATCTGTGGATATGGTGGGCTGACTGTGTATGAAGAAGAGGGAGGGAGGGAGGGAGGGAGGGAGGGATACAGACAGCACAATGCATTATTTGCAACAAGTTACTTCCCAATTTTAAAAGTCTAAAATCATACATTCTCATAAGAAGAATTCAAATGTAGCTGAACCAAGAAGATACAAGAATGTCAAAACAAAAGTGGATAAGAAGAAAGCGAGTATGTTCACCATCTCTGCTGGAAGTATCAGCAGAAATTCCTGGGAGAACTACTGGTAGTCTCCTGATCTGATCACAGTAAACTGGGTGTTTTAAAAGAAAGACAGAAGTAACAGTTTCCTTCCAAGGGCATAGTTGTTTCAGGGAGTTTGGGGGCAGGGGTGTATGTGAAATAATGGCTCATGTGAACTAAATTTCTAAGAGGTTTTTCTGGAGAGCACTGTGCCAGTTCCCTGTTTCCCACACCCCCTTCATAGCTATGGCCTTGGCAAGCAGCCATGATGCTTACAATGTTATTTGCATGTGAAGCAACCTGTACTTCTAAGCATAAGTCTACAAAAAGCAATCAGGAGAAAGGCATGGGAATAATTATATTTATGCTATATGTTTCTAGCCCACTTTTCATGGTGAAACATCTCACAAAGCTAATTCTGGCATGCAAAGGGAAAAGAAATAGTCACCATCAAAATACTGTTGTGTGCCTTCAAGTCATTTACGACTTATGGCAACTCCAATAGATCATGGGGTTTTCTTGAGAAGATTTGTTCAGAAATGGTTTCCTATTGCTTTCCTCTGAGGCTGAGAGACTGTGCCTTCCCAAGGACAGCCAGCGGGTTTTTATTTATTTTATTTATTTAACTCCATCTGCTGCTGCTACCACATCTATTTATTAATAAGCAAAACTTATTAATGATTATGAACAACACACAAGCATCATCTTCACTCCTCTCGCCTCTCAGTGAGTCAACTGAGTACAAACTACAGTGGTCCCCTGGGATCCGAATCCCCCGGGGAACGAAATCCCCAGAACCCGAAACCGCCGGGGCCGCAAAAAAGCCCCCGGGATCCGAAGAAAACCCCAGGTTGCGAAACAGAAAAACCGCGCGGCCCCTTTAAATTTGCCGCGCGGTCTGTCCACTAAAGCGGTCCCCCGGGAAACGAAGATTTCCGGGTTACGAAAAGTAATCCAGAACGGATTACTTTCGTAACCCGAGGGACCACTGTACTTTTGAATGCAGAACTCAGGTTGCAGCAACTGACATAAACTGAGAATGAAGGGAGGAGGTGGGAGAAGGAGAGAGAATGGGACATTTTAAAAGCAGTTGAAAAAGTGGGATGGCAGAGGATCAATTGGCACTGTCATTACAGTTGGAGGATATGATACCACATAATTGTATGTGATCAAGAGCAAGGAGATTGTTAATAATGATGGCTGATCAATGTACACCATGCTTTGCAAGAAAAGTTATAACAACATAAGGGATTTCTGAAGGAACTTGCAATTCTCCATTGGGTTCTACATGTGCCATTCTTATTTTCCTTTAGCATAGAGACTTATGGATAACCTAGCCTTATGTACTAGGCTTTCCAGTTTAAAGTAAACATTTGGAAGGGTCTAAAATAGAAATATTCCAAAATATGCAGCCCAAACTTTATCAGCTTATTCACCCCACAGCCTTGAGGTATATAGGTCTATCAGATAAGTGAGGATTGCAATTTCCTGTCCTGTATTGTGCATATCTGTACAGATTAAATCCCCTTTGAGCAAATTTCATTTCCTTCCCTCTGTAGAAAATTGCCCTTTTAAACAAGCACATAATGGATAAAAGCATTTTTTATGATTTCCCCCCTACCACCCAACTACTTCTATTGCTCTGAAAACAGTAAAGCCATAAAGGTTTACTTTTCCTTCTTCTTTTCTGGTTGGGGACAGATTTAGAGTAAATCCTTTGGTATGTGTAATGCTTCTGCTTCTATTTATTTAATATCTGCAGTGCAGTATGAGAAGGTGAGTAAAAATTATGGATTATTTCATCTATGGTTTTATCACCCAGTGCAAAGGTGGACAAGGTTTGTTTGGATAAACAGAAGTCAACTGAATATTTCATTTTCTATTGGCTAAAGAGCTTCTTGATATTTTCTCACATGGGGCATGGTTCAAATTAAGATTACATCTAGGATAAGCATCAGCAAGTGAGGTTGTTGAAAGCAATGGCTCTACAAGCAATTTGGAGTTCTCCGCCACCTTTAATTTAAGTCATTTTGTGTGACTGAGAAGCCTTTTTGAAAAATAGGACAATCAGGAAAATTGTCTAAAATATAGTACAAATAGAAAAGAATGCTAGAATATTGTTGTTCATGAAAAAGAAGGAACTGAAATGGGGCCCCAATGGTTCACATGCTCATATCCCTCCACATGGCGGGATCTGTGCTACAACACTCAGTTATTCCATGGCACCATCCACCTGGTCTTTATTTGGCATTAACTCTTCCAAAAACTTCAGCAGACTTCTCTCTCAATCTCAACTGTTGCCTGATATCCAGAGTTAGTGACATTGCAGTGACTTAGGGGATAAAGAACTTGCTCCACTGTTCAAGCATTCTGCCTGGTTTATGATTTTTTCCTTCTTTTTAAAAGGAAAGCCCAGGTCCTGAGATCTTAAGAAGAAGACCTTTTGTTATTTCCACTATATATACAGGCATGTCTGATGGGACCACAAGATGAAGATTTTTCAGTGCTTCTCATAGACTTTGGAGCTCCCTTCCTTGGCTGCTGACACACAACTTTAATTGTCATGGCTTCATCCATTTATAGTTTGTTATGGCATCAAAGCTTGCTGACAGAGAAGGCTAAATGTCTCACACAACTACAAATCCAACAGTCCCATAGTATGGAGCCATGACAAAGTGATGTCAAACTGCATTAATTCTGCAGTGTTGACGCAGCCCTAGGAGGAAAGAATTGTCCCTTCTTTGCTCTATTTCCATTGGCAAGTAAAGATTTTATTTAAAAAAAAGATTCCAACAGGCTTTTAGAAAACTGAAGACCTTTTCATTGGGTGATCTACTGTTTTTAATTGTGCTATTTTGAAACAGCATTTTATTACTTTTAATTGTATGCCTCAACCAAAGAGTTTCTGAAGTGCTAGAGATAAGAGTATGGGGGGGAAAAATGACTCCAGTGCTCTGTTGGTTGTGAGGCACATTGAAACAGTCAGATGAAGAGACCCCCTTGGGATTCTGCTGTTTTTTTTCTTCTCTCTCTCAATCATAATCATAATCATAAGGATGCCAGGTCAGGACTATTCAAAATCTTGAGATTTGAGGATGAAATCTTGAGATTTAGGGGCAAGCCTGTCACAGGGCACAGGATTTGGTGATTTTGCAAGGCTAGTGTTAAAAGACAGCCCCAGGGATTTCATTAAGCATGGCTCTATCTACATGGGCCCAAAGGCCCACTTCCCCTTCCCACCTTTCTAGCATTGTCCTGTCAGGCAAGGCATGACCCCCAACCTGTTTGTGATGCAAGTAATCTGAATTACATCCTGCATGTTCAGCACCAGAAGTAGAGTATAATGCACTTACTCTTTACTCTGAATCTTCCAGGAAGATCTGAAGTCCTCTGAACCTGTGCCACGATGACTATCTGCATGGGTGTTTGGCTGCCAAAGTATGCTTGTCCTGAAGTCAGAAGAAGGTGCCCAGCTATGTGATCATCACTAGGCACCTCATTCTGACTGCAGAAGTTGGTAACCCTGAGCAGAAGCAGATGTGCTGGTGGTTCAGTGGGACACCTGTGTAGACAACTATGACAGCACAGGAATGGAGGGCCAGGTGACAGGGTGAGGTCTCTGCAGCCTCTCCTGGGAGTATCCTGGCCCATGCAGACAATACCCATGATACATTAAGTATCAACTAGAAGCACCGAATGCACCATTCAAATTATAAAAGACCATATCTACCAAATGAGGAAAATGCACAAAGAGAGACACCATTTTCAAGGCAGTACACTCTCCCTAAGTTTCCTCCTTTTACTTTGAGGAGCAGAGAAAAGGGTCGAGGCCCTGAGATCTGGGAACCATAGCAACAATAGATAGGCTCCTATTATTTACCCATTCACAGTTTGGGGGGAGTTACAAACATCTCAACAATTTCCTGTTTTGTTTTGCTTTTCCAATTAATTATGCAAGACCAATGTCCACAAGGCAAAGAGGAGGAAGAGGAAAATAGTTATCTTTCCCCATGCAACTTTGAGGGAGGGGGGAAGCAAAATCTACTGATCAAAGTCCAGCTGTTCTCAAAAGACATCATTACTTTCTTCCTCATCTCAACTTCTTCCTGTATTCTCTCCTCTGTGTGCCACCAAATAAGGCTGGGAGAAGAAGGAGGCAAACAGACCTAAGAGACCCAAGTCACATACAAGGAAGCCAGATTATCCCTGCCTAATCAATTCTGAGTTGCTCTTGTGGACTGCCTGCTCATTAACGGAGCCAGTCGGCTGTGGATTCTCCTAAGAAAGCACCTTCCAAAACTGGACTGGGATCAAGCATTATTTTCTTTCCTCCTCAATCATTTTGCCGAATTCAGTGCAGAAAAAGATTAAATATTTTGCATGCAAAAGATAATCAACACACAACCCTCTCCCCCAAAGAGATGCTTTTCATCTGTATATCACTGTCTTGAACAAACCTTCACACACCAGCTTTCTACGCCAGCCTTTATTAAAGATGTTTGACATACGTTTGAGCCAAGCACCCTCATTAAATGAGTTATGACCAAACAAAATGCTACGCTTGGATGCACATCAAGGGGTATTTTTTCCCCTTAATGTTGGTGTAGGGGCAGTTCCTATTCCCTGTAAGTGTAGTACATAGGAAAGGGAGTTTACATCTCCTAAGAGACTGTCCTAAAGTTGTCATACACATAGAAATGTGTGCGCGCACACACACTTTTATATATTTACATATTTGAAATATATTTCTTTGAAATACAACCTACCGTATATATTCATGTAGAGAGATCTTGCAGCACCTTTGAGACTAACTAAAGGAAGAAGTTGGCAGCATGAGCTTTCATAGACTTCAATCTACTTAGATGCATTCAGGATTTTAGGCTGTATCAATAGAAGTACAGTGGGAAGTCAGTGGGATCAAGAGAAGTAATAGTGTCACTCTATTCTGTTTTGGTCAGGCCCCACCTGGAATACTGTGTCCAGTTCAGGGCATCCCAAATCAAAAAGGATGTTGAGAACCTGGAGCGTGTTCAAAGGAAGGCGATCAAAATGGTGAAGGGTCTGGAAACCATGGCCTATGAGGAACAACTTAGAGAGCTGGGAATGTTCAGCCTGGAGAAGAGAAGGTTAAGAGGTGATATGATAGCCCTGTTTAAATACAGGGCTCAATGTCACATTGAGGAGGGAGCAAGCTTGTTTTCTGCTGCTCCAGAGAAGAGGACCCGGAACAATGGATGCAAACTGCAGGAAAAGAGATTCCACCTCAACATTAGGAGGAACTACCTGACAGTAAGGGCTGTTCGACAGTGGAACACACTCCCTCAGAGGATGGTGGAGTCTCCTTCCTTAGAGGTCTTTAAGCAGAGGCTGGATAGCCATTTGTTAGGGATGCTTTGATGGAGAGTTCCTGCATGGCAGGGGGGGTTGGACTGGATGGCCCTTGTGGCCTCTTCCAACTCTATGATTCTATGAATCTATTATTCCATTCTACAGACTAACATGGCCATATCTTTGAATTCCATCTATATATACTCATGTGTAAGTCAAGATAGTTTATTCAAAAATTGACCCCCAAAACCTGGGTTGATTTATCCTTGGGTCAATGTTAATATTGTACTTTAAGTCTTTTCTAAAAAGGAACCACCCCCTTCTCTGAGTAGAGTGGTAAAAGGTGTGAGCTTAGTCTGTCCATGATTTGAATAAGACATCTGTGAATCTTTGTCAGCTTTTCAGGTTGGAAATCAGGAAAAATCACCATATTACATATTAATTATGCAAGACCAATGTCACAAAGGCACCAATGATTCCACAAGGTGAAGAGGAAGAGGAGGAGGTAATCACTACCATAGTTGCTATTTCCTTTGCTTTGCCTTTTCATTCTTTTTGTCATGTGTATGTTCTCTTAGCCCAACCTGTGCCTGGTCACCTCCCTCCCAGACTGCACAGCCAGAAGTTACTGTAGTTCCTTCTTCATCCATCCAGCCTTTAGGTTGAGCATAAAGCCTGCTGGAATTTTGCAAGTGTTTTGGCATCATTTTCCTTTGCTTCACCCTTTCAATCCATTGGTACATGTCTCTAAGTGTTACTGGCTCATCCACAGTTCATATTAAAATTCATAACATTCACCCCAAAACTTGCCCTTGACCTATACATGAGATCAACTTATACAGTATATCCAAGGTTCTCAGGGTAGGGTATAATAAAATCAATTTTAACAGTTTCAAACAATTTAAAACACTAAGTGTAATTTAAAGGGGCTAAAACATATTAAACAACCAGTAAAAACAAAACAGTTGAAATTCAGCTTAAAAAGTGTACAGTGGACCTTTCCTATATGCCAGGGATCCGTTCCAGAGGCCCCCCCCCCCCCCCCCCCCCCGTATATGAGAAAAGCATGTATGGTCAAATCCCATTGGTTTCTATGGTGGCACACTCCAGTGTGCATGCCATCTTGTCCTCCTTGGCTTGCTGTATGCATAAGCTTAAATCCGTGTATGGCAAGCCCTTGTATGGTGTGGGTGCGATGTAATAGATAATTTCAAGCACAATTTCTTTCATATACTGTAAATAATATCTGTTCTAACAATTATTTAACTGATAGTTTAAGACTGCATGCAAGGGCAGGTTTGGATTAAATCAGTTGTCTCCAAAGGCCCCAGTAAAAAGCCATGTCTAGCATTCAATACTGAAAAATTCAAAATCCCTGAAGGAGTTTAATCTTTATTGGCAAACTAAAATGCACAAAACACATCACAGAAGCTTTCAAAGATCCTCTGGTTTCTTCATCAGGTGAAAGATGTTTTTTAAAAAGTCATACAGGGGGAAGAAAAATGATGGTGTTGGAGTTATATGCTTAAATTTTGTATTTGTGTTGACTCTGCTGTAGTTCAGCTGGAGGGATCTCAATTGAGGTGGAGGCTACACTTTTCTTGTGGGGACTTTGATAAAGACTTTGGTTAAGATCCTGCATTAAGGGCTACAATATGTAACTTTGCATTCTGATGTTCCTGACACAATACACAACCATGTTAGTCAACTGCAACAGTGAACCACAGAGCATCAAACAAGATGTCCCATTATACAGTGGGGACTCCCCTGGCAGAATCCCTCATTGCATAATGGGACACATTGCACATTGCAACATGTTCTACATTAGGATCATTGTGCAACAGGATAGATTGCACCATCAGGACATCTTGTGGATTAACACTGTTGCACAATGGTCATGTTGCTGTCGCTACTTGTGTTGTGATTCTGAGGGCATGGCTACATTTTCCTCCTTAGAAGGCAAACATTGCACAATGGCACAATTAAATTTTCACAATCACAGATTGGTTTGCATTGCTATAACTTCACAACAGGATGGCAGCCAGTGAATTTAGCCACCATGGCTCCATTCTTCCTAGCAACAATTTGTCATTTTTGAGTCCCCATTTGAACTATGATTTGCCATTTTTGCAAAGATTCACCGTTTTGGCAACAAGATACCTCTACAGGCCTTAGACCTCTTCTCTGATCAAAATTTGTTAGCATTTTTTATATCTTTAGTTATTGCCTCTCCAGTAGACTATTACTCAGAGAAACTTACAGCTGCAAGCATCTCTGCTTCTAATCTTATTACAATGCACACATTAAAAAAGAAGAAGAAGTTAGCTTTTAAAACATGCATAATCCAATATAGCCCACAGACATGCTTTAAAAACATTCCACCACCGGTGTGAAAGAGAGAGGGGAAGAGTGATTCTGGACCCCTGGGTTAAATGATGAATCACTACAAAGCATATATGCAAACTCTCCAGTCCTCTTCCACAATAGGGTCTAGCACATTATTATCAGGAAATATAATTCCATGGTACGAGGATTTTTGACATTTGGAGAGATAAACTGATCTTTCAGAATGCTCACGGCGCTATTAAAAAGAAATCACAGCTTGCACAGATTAAGACAAGAGCAATAAAGAAGTGATTCTTAAGATATGCCCTGGTTATCAGATTGAAACAAAGATTCCATAAAAATGACTTTTATAAGGAAAGAGGTTTTTTAAAAAGACCACTACAAGCACAGAAGTAGAAAGGTCTCACAAGCATAACAGACACACAGCTGGATGAAAAAAAGCTTTATGAACAGTCTGGAATATACACCGAGGTCCAGAATTTCTTTCTTATAATGGCAACCATTCCCTCTCTGAAAATTTCAGTAGTAACTTCGTGGACTGCTGGAAAAAGTTTTCATTTCTTTAAAGGGGAAGGTTTCTAAGCTTCTCAGTTCAAGCCAAACTTTTCAATTTTATATTCTGACCCAAGAACCAGCATGGAAGAAATTTGAGATTGGCTCACAAATCATTTTGTTTAAAAGGTACTGTTGCTGAAAATCCACATTTTCATTGCTTAGATAGATTGATACCAATCAAAGCTAACAAACAAAATGTCTATTAGTCGGTTCTGTTCATTGTCACCTAACTTGGATTTTCTTCACTCCACCATCAGTACCCAGTGGATGAATGTTTGCTGCAGGCACCAGGCCAATGAGATATTTCAGTGGTACCAAATTGGTCTAACCTGTTATCCTCACTAACCTTCAGAGCAGTTTACAATCATGAAATCCAGCAGAGTTATTTCATAGTGAAAAGACAACTCTCTGTGATTCAAGTTTTAAATTGCCATCAGCTTAAATGGTGGATATTGCATGATACACAATGATGAAGACATTGTCCTTGACATCCCTGGTGTGCTCCACATGAAAACTAGATGGAATGGACTTAACTGGTGAAATATGAAATGCACCCAAATCATGTTGATTCTGTCCATCTCTAATGCAAGTACACTTATGATTCTAGCCACTGTCCAAAGCACAATAATATCTCCTTTTAAAATAGTCCTTCTTTGAAAGTATCCTATTGCTTCTAATGGAAGAAGTAATGTATTAAAAAAACAATCCCTGGAAGTGGTCCATTGATTGGTGTGTGTGCACGCTCGTGCATGTGCGCATGTGCACATTTGAGCTTTAGGTTGTTTCAATTCCCTTTGCTTGATAATCAGTAGAGTTCCTGCTACATTTCATTAAAAAGTCCCAGTTGGACAGAAGCATTATTCATAAGCTAGTTATTTCACCCAGCTCTCCCCCTCTCAGTAACATCCCTCCCTCGCCCACAAAAAAAAACCCTCAAAAACCAAACACATGCAATCATGCTTGTAAATATTAGCGTTAATCTTCAGTAAAAGCACAAAATCTTTCTATCATGATTAAGAGGTTGAAAAACGTTGGCACATTTCCCAGGTAAACCATTGCAGTCCTGGAGAGGAAAAGGGAAGGCAGCCATTCAAAAGTGGCCAGTTTCAAGGAACTAAGTCAGATCACTTATGAAACAGCGAGGTCATGTTTATGGTTAGCAAAACATTAGTAACAATAGAAGGGCAGGTTTCTGGCTTTGCAAAGAAAAGTGAGCCTATGATTTAGACAGAAATCTGGGAAAAGTCCTTTCACATCCAAATATTTGTTACTTAAAAAAATACAAAACGATAAAGGTAGCATGTCATATCCTCCAACTATCCTGATTTGTTAGGGACAGTCCCAATTAAAAAAAAAATGTTCCACTTTTCCAGCTGCTTTTAGAATGTCTCAGTTTCTTTCTCTTCCTCCCACTTTCGGACTTGGTCCTCAGATTACTTCATTTACTCCGAACTGAGTTCAAAGTGCACAAGTAATTTGGACTCAACTCAGTAGAGTAGGGAAGAGGGGGCAAAGCCTTGTCTTTCCCAGTGGACTCAGGCAAAAGCAATTTGCTGAAGGCTCTTCTAGATTATGTGTTCTTCCTCAATAACAACTTAAGTGATCTCGACCACACTCTGATGTCACTTTGCCCCACATGTCCCAGTTTTTATCTGTGAAATGTTGGAGGGTATGGCATCCACCATACCCACTGGACTTCATCCTTTTCCCCACCACCATTCCTTTCTCCTCCTCTGTCATGTCTTTTTAGATTATGAGCTTGAGGGCAGGGAACCATCTACAGTGGTCCCCCGGGTTATGAATCCCCCGGGGTACGAAAACCCGGGGTACGAAACACCCAGGGCCGCAAAAACGGGCCCGGCTTACGAAAAAAACCCGGGTTCCGAAGAAAAAAACCACGTGGTCCCTTTAAATTTGCCGCATGGTCCGGCAAACAAAGCGGTCCCTCAGGTTGCGAAGACTTCCGGGTTACGAAAGGTAATCCGGAACGTATTACTTTCGTAACCCGGGGGACCACTGTATTTGGCCTGGGCCCAGAGTACCTTAAGGACCGTCTCTCCCCATATAATCCGCCCCGCACACTTAGATCAACCGGACAATGTTTATTGAGAGTTCCAGAGGCAAGATTAGTGAATACAACAAGGAGGGCGTTCTCTATCTCTGCCCCTCGCCTCTGGAACTCACTACCTTCCGAGCTCCGCTTGTCCCCCACTCTCAGCCAATTCAAGAAAGATATTAAGACCTATTTATTCAGACTGGCATATCCCTGATCGGATTGTTTTATGTAAACTGCCTGCCAATTGCCCACTTCCCCACTGTCGCCGCCCTTTATGTAAGGGATTATCTTTTAATGTTTTAAGGTTTTATTGGATTATTGTAATTTGTTTTATTTTATCTGGTTGTAATATGTTGTTTTAATCTTGTACACCGCCCTGATCTCTGGAAGGGCGGTATAAAAATAAAATTTTATTATTATTATTATTATTTTAATTGACTGTATGTACAGCGCTGTGTAAATTTACAGTGCAACATAAATAAAGTTTAATAATAATAATAATAATAATAATAAATCATTTGGTTGATGTGTGCCTTCAAGTCATTTCCAACTTATGACAACCCTAAAGAGAACCTTTCAGGGGTTTTCTTGTACAGAGGCAGGTTGCCTTTCACTTCCTCTGAGGCTCATAAAGTGCAACTTGCCGTAGGCTCGAGAATCATAGTGCAATCCTCGACCTCTACACAACACTGGCTCTCATTTTTATCATTACAAGGAGGATACGTGGTGCATTTTTGTCACAGCAACAACCACAGCTTTGTGAGTCAAGTCAGGTTGGTCCAAGCTCACCTAATGGTTTCACCTAAAGAGGAAACTATGAAAAGTATGAAAAATATTTGGATTTTTTTCTAATTTTCAGGAAGAAAAGATATCAAAATACACTGTGATATTCTGCTGAAAATTTGTCAATGACTATGAGAACATTTTGTTCCTTCAAAGGAGTGAAAAGACAAAAGCTTTTGTTTCTTTTTTATATTTTTTTCCTCCCCAAAATAATGTTATGAATCCTATTGTTATTCCCAGCTCGAATACACCCATAAAGCCAATTGGATTTACCTATAAGTCAAATCACCATTTAACAATGGATTCAGTAGGGCTGCTTTAACTGGGAATAACCATTAGGATTCATGCCAAGATACTGAATCAACAAAACAAAACAAAACAAAACAAATTGCACATTTTTCACAAACCAATCCTCAAATGTGTGTGTGTGTTTGTGTGTGTGCAGGGAGGGGGGGACCACGAAAATACACAAAAATATGTCACCAAACAGAGAAAAACCCTTTCACATGTTTCATTCTTCTGTATGGGAACAAAATAAGTGAAAATTTGCATCACTAGCCTTCACCTTGCAACGTACTCAAGACAATTTCTTCCATATTCAAATATTTATTACATTAAAACAAATCTGTTCTTTCTCCAAAGAAATTCCAACAATCTGCCTGGGCTCCTCTATTTTTATTATTATTTAATACTGACTTTGTTAGGTAGGTTAAGTTGGTCTAAAGTCACTTAATAAAATGAACAGACAAGCAGGATTTTTTGGGTTCAGTTTTCCTCTCTCAAATGCATATGTGTATAGACATACTTTAGCTCAATTTATTCTATAATTCTATAATTTATTACCTACGAGAAAGACAACTAAACTGGCTAAGATTTAAAGAGAAAGGCCTCAGTAGCTACATGATTTATAATTCCAAAATCCTTGTGTCTTCTAACGAAACCCTATTAGAATACTTTGCTTTTTGAGCATAAGCAAGGATGTATCCATATTGCAGAAATAAAGTAGTTTGACATCACTTTATCTGCCATGGCTCTATACCACAGAATCCTGGGATTTGTAATTTGGGTGAGGCACCAGAGCTATCTGACAGACCAGGCTACCAGAATACCTCTGCACACTACAAATCCCAGGATTCAATGGGGTGGAGCCATGACAATTAAAGTGGCATCAAAATGCTTTATTTTTGAGGTGTGGAAGAGGTGCAAGACTTCAAAGTTGACCAGGTCCTCAGAGTAGATCCAACAGTGAAAGTGCACTGCTTGTCACTGCCATGAACCACATCTCTGTATTAGCACAACAGCATAGCTCTCAAAGCTGACAGCAACAGTGGAAAGGAACTGAACTTTTTTGTTTGCCTGGGAACACCAATTTCCCTTTAGAAATGGCATTCATGTTTCATCCCCAATGTTATGAAAAATAAGTCATGATGTGGTGGCAGGGAAATAAGGACAGTGTCCATAATAAACTTTTGTTTGTTGCAGACATTGCTCCAAGTGATCCATAAAAAATTATTATCAAGATTTGGCAAACTCTCAGGTACTGGGCCTCTCAGACAGGGTTGGATGTTGGGAGAGACAGGGTTTGGATTTGAGACAAGGTCTGAAGTTGGCACTGTCAGGGTGTTTTGTTGAGACAGAGTTGTGGATTTGAAGATTAAAAACTGCCTATTATATTGAGGAGCCTAAAGAACAGATTATTAGAGTTTATCTCAGTGGGCCCTTGGTTTCTGCTGAGGTTTGGTTCCAGGATCCCCCATGATACCAAAATCTATGGATGCTCAAGTCCCTTTATATTCAATGCCATGGTAAAATAGTCTCTCTTATATAAAATGGAAAAAAACACGTTTGCTTTCTGGAATTTATATTTTTGTAACATTTTCAAGCCATGGACAGATGGATCTGTGGATAAAGAATCTGTAGATTTGAAGGGACTACTGTATATTCTTATGTTGGTGTGTGCCTTCAAGACATTTCCAACTCATGGTTGGTTTGGTTCAGAGGGGATTTGCCATGGTCCACCCCTGAGTCTGAGAGCATGTGATTTGCTCAAGTCACCCAGTGGGTTTCATGGTTGCAATGTAACCCTGTTCTCCAGAGTTGTAGTCCAAAATTTAAACGTCTATTTTAGTCAGTGTTTCAAACATGTCTCTGGATGGCTATCAAGACTGCATTGGAACAAGCTCATGCATAACAACAAAAAAGAACCCACAAAACTGCACAAGTCTACATATATAAGAGATCCCCCTGAGGTCCAGTAACCTAATACAGAAAGGAAATAATTGGGTGACCAAGGGTAGGGCGGGTGGCATGATCTCTAGGGGCTGGGAGTTTTGGGACCGGCCTGAGAGAAGGGATCTGTCATATATGTTGAGGTGGACTCTATGGCATCAGACTAGGACTTTGGAGAATAGGGTTCGTATCCCTACTTAACCAGGAAAATCACACTCTCTCAGCCTCAGAGGATAGCAGTGGCAAACCCCTCAGAAGACACTTGACAAGAAAACCCTGTGATAGGTTCATCTTGGGGTTGCCATAAGTTGAAAACAACTTGAAGGCACACAACAACAAGTGAAGATGGGGCAAAAGGCCGGGAGAACAAGAATATTTCAAGTATTTTAAATCTTGAGCAGGAATGGATCCCTTTGCTTTTGGATTCATTTAATATGAGTTTTGAATCAGCCAGATGACTACTATTGTCTGGTGAGTGGTATTTGAACACCTGGCCTAAATCTGCAATGACTTCCTTCCCTCTTTCGCTTTCTTATTCTCTTTTTAAAGACACGCAATTTTGCATGGCAACATCACCATGACAAAGCCTAAACAGAGAGTTCCCTTCTCTTTCCCCTCCACCCTTGAGGATTACACAGGTCTTTAGTTTGGCTACAGCATTACTATGACAAACAAAAGGAACAAACAGACATCTTTGCATGCAGTCTGAAAGCACGCAATAATTGCTCACCCCAGAAATATTCCAGAACAATAAATCTTCAGCTGTGTCAGTCTAAAATCGCCGACTTTTTAATGTTTGCACAAATTAATGTATTAGTTTTAAAGCTGACCTCCTCATTCTTCTGAGGCAAAACTGGAGCTAATAAACCAACGAGAGCGTAAACATTGCCGGACCTCATAACTCGACAGTGGGACTTTATTGGAATGCCTTCAGTATTGTTACCACCAAAATAAGGTTCAAAACCAAAAGCAAGCACTGACATTTCACAAAATAAATATTGCTCCAGTGCAGAGAACATGTTATGGTATTGGGGCTGAGGAGATGCGTGACGTGGGGAGAAAAACACTAATCTTGTTTATTACATTTATTTTGCCAAGGCACTGAAAGCAGTTCAGGGACTAATGGTCTATGATTTAAAACAGACAAGATATAGAAAGGGAGGGAAATGAAAAGGAGTCCAAATTTAGGTTTGAGAAGAAAATATTCTGGAAGGAGAGGAGCTAAGTTATAGTTGGCTTTGTTTGTGCCATTGAAGGGGCAGCTGGTCTCTTCCTCTGAGGAAACCAGTGCCTGGCTTGTGGAAATAAGATGACTGAGGCCATATCTACACAGGCCAAAACAAAACAAACAACTTCATTTATATATCACTTCATACTGGACTAACAGTGTCTAAGTGGTTTTATAACTGTAAGCTAATTGCCATCAACAAGTGGGTACTCACTTTAGTGACCTTGGATGGATGCAAGCCTGAGTCAAGCTTGAGCTTGAGCCCTGGCTAGTATTTAACTCACAACCTAATGGTTTTAAGTGAGTGGCTGCAGGACAGGTATTTAACCACTGCTCCACCAGGCCACATAAAATATCCTCCCCTGTGGGGAGTCCAGATGACACAGGACCCAATCCCCAAGTCTGGTGTAAACCAGTGGCACTCCTGCCATGGGTGTCACCCAGTGTATGGGGTAGGGCTTTTGAGGGCAGTGCTTCCGAGGAGGGGCTTCCAGGGATAGTGCATGCTCCCCTCCACTATGCTGCCTCATCCTTTTCCTAATGAGGAAAAGGATGGGGGGGGAGCACTGGGACAGTTAACAGGGGAGCATATGCATCCCCCCAACAGGGATGTCAGGCCAGGGGGAGCACAGGGACACCACATTTGGGGGGGGTGGAGCATGGGAAGAGGGGACAACTGAGTGTCACCCCCCCCTTCTGGGGTGTCACCTGGTGTGGTCTGCCTACCACTGGTGCACACAGTCCAGATGACGCCCAGCCAGTTTAGCACCAAACCTCCCTGGCTAATGGTTCAAATTATACTGCTCTGAATTTTCCTGGAGATCTGAAGCCCTCTGTTGCAATGCTGAGCAACTCTTGGTGTGGCCAATGTCCATGGCAAATCACTCATTCTGAGGTCAGGACCAGCCATGTGATTGATGCTGGGCACCTTATTCTCACCTCAGAGTGAGCTAGTTGTCATAGCAGCTACACCAGCTGGCACAATAGGACTCACATGCAAACAGCCACCTGGTATTGGAATGAAGAGCCCCAGGTAATGGGGAGAGGTTAGGGTAGTTCCAGGGCCAGAATACTCTGAGCTGCTCCCAGAGTATCTGGCCTGAGCAGACATCATCGGAGAATTCAAGTCTATTGGACAGTGTACCAGTGGGGACAATACCTTGTGGAAGGAGATGGTAGAGCACATTCTCTGTTATGATACCCCAAAAGACTATGCTATGTCTCTGTTGTATTATGTCTCTGCTACAACTCAAGAAGAATACTCTTCTCTTGGAAGCCTGATTAACACCATTTTGGTGTCATTCTAGTACCAAATTAAATGAGGATTTCTTACTAAAAATCATTGGGGGTCCCTCATCATTACAACTTGCTGGTTGGATGCATCATCCATCAGTGCTCCACTCAGCTGTGCCATAGAATTCCTTTGGCTGGTGTAGCTGGCTGGTTTTTAAGCTGGGCTTGAGCAGGGCATCTGAGTTCATATCTACAGCGCCACAATTGTATTTATGAGGTCATATGTCTAAATTACAACTATATATACCCAGTAGGTTTCCATGGCCAAGTGGAGAATCAACTTTAAGCTTCTGTGCTCATACTCTTGAATCCTCTTCCTTTCCATGTGTAAGGAGAGTGAAAGCATCCTCTTTAACTTTAAAGGTAACTTCAGTTCCATATAACAACAGAAGATGGAGAATTGTTTTTATTTAAGTCAAAGGTAGCTAACATATGAGGATCACACCAAGGGTCAGACTATAAACAGGGAAACTCTTTCTTTCATTGCTTTGGTAGATTCGCAGGTGCTTGTTGGGTGGTCTGATCATGGTTCCAAAGAAAAAGGAGCAAGGGAGGAAGAAATAGTTTTCTGGTACAAATTTCTAATGCAGTACCAATTTTTAACTATTTTTCAGAAGAAGTAAGAGTGGGATTATGACACAAGTATTTGGTATTTGGGAAGCTGAGGGGCTGGAGGGCTTTTACTTGAAGTATTGTGAATCCAAGTGTTTTCCAAACAGTGCTGAGATGTAAGCAACATTCTTACAGACAAGCCCTTCATGTCCTACTTTTTCTGCATGGACCAAGGTCTTCGCACTCAGCAACCAGTGACCTACATATCATCTGCTTTCTGGAGAAGTGGATGCAAGTGTGTATCTTGCCTAGAGAGAACCATTTTTCTGCTCTCATGAGTGTCAGACTACAAGGCCAACTACTACTTTTATGCTGCATAAGGTTGCCCATTCATGATTGTCCTAAACCCTGAGATTTCTGGGCTAAAACATGAGGCCTAGAGATGTCTTTTGGACATATCATTCAGCATTAAATTCCAACCACATTTGCTGACAGCTGTCATTCAAATAGAAACACACACACACAACACATATTTTCTTGCCTGGAAATTAAAAGAAACTTAGATAAAGGGAATATTCCAAGATCAAGGTAAAAGGGGGATTCTTCTTCTCATTTACTTAGAAAGATGAGGTAAGAAACATTTAATCTAATTTAGTTCTGTTTAGCCAGAAGGTGGATGTAGAACAAAATGGAGGGTGAGCTCTGGCACCACAATGACTAGGAGGGAAGGAGAAAGCTAACTAAGTAAATACATAAACCTCACAACAAATCCTTCAAGCCTTGGAAAACTATAGCAAACTACTCTCCTACTAACTGGGTTGGAGACTGGCACACAGCCATTTTCTCTTGCCCAGAGCTGAGTGCACCAGGGTTGGAGGCTTTGTAACATCATCTCCCACCTGCAGATGATATATAAAAATTGGAGAAGTGGGGCTAGAGATCTGGCAACACTAATGTTGCATCAGATCATGCCATCAGTCAAGGCAAAGATGTTGCAGCATTTCAAAGCTACCCTACAAGTGCAAACTTATAGATTTTTTCTTCTTTATAGGTTTTCATAAAGAAAATCACAAGAAAAAGGATGAACTGCAGATCATTAATAGAGATCAGATTCAAAAAAGGTATGTAGACTATCCCATCATAAAACTTTTGTATGGGTAGGCCATGTAGAATCTTTTACAAGCGCATGTAAAAGGAGAAATGATGTATAACCTAGCTTTTAGCATTCAGTGTCTTTCTTCCCATCATTAGATGGATCCTACCAACTGCCTTCCACCAGGAAAGTACCAGAAATAACTAAGCTCTTCCTGCTTGCCATTGCTTCTTGGCATTCTTCCTTTCAAAGCAGATATCATCAATGGCTATTGCACATGATCATTTGGAAGAAATTTCACTTGAGCTTAGCATTTAATAATTTATTTGATAGACAAATAAGTGACTCTTACAGCAAATCAAGGTCAAAACTCTCATTAGAAGCGGAGATGACAAAGCTGAGGCCATCATAGTTTTCACATGTGATTCATTGGAAAAGACAGTATCTTCTAAAGTGGAAGGCAGTAGGAAACAAAGGAGACTATACTACTGTTGGATTGACTCAATCAAGGATGCCATGGCCCTATTCCCAAAACCTAAGTAAGGATTATAGAATCACAGAGTTGGAAGAGACCACAAGGGCCATCCAGTCCAACCCCCTGCCATGCAGGAACTCCAAATCAAAGCATCCCCGACAGATGGCCATCGAGCCTCTGCTTAAAGACCTCTAAGAAAGGAGACTCCACCACACTCCGAGGAAGGAGTGTGTTCCACTGTCGAACAGCCCTTACTGTCAGGAAGTTCCTTCTAATGTTGAGGTGGAATCTCTTTTCCTGCAATTTGTATCCATTGTTCTGTGTCCTAGTCTCTGGAGCAGGAGAAAACAAGCTTGCTCCCTCCTCAATAAGACATCCCTTCAAATATTTAAACAGGGCTATCATATCTCCTCTACACCTTCTCTTCTCGAGGCTAAACATCCCCAGTTCCCTAAGGCGTTCCTCATAGGGCATGGTTTCCAGACCCTTCACCATCTTAGTTGCCCTCCTTTGGACATGCTTCACTTTTTCCACATCTTTTTTGAATTGTGGTGCCCAGAACTGGACACAGTATTCCAGGTGGGGCCTGACCAAAGCAGAATAGAGTGGCACTATTAAGGAAATTGATGACTGGGTCTAGTGGAGATCTCCCATCCATAAGGCCATCATAAGTAGAAGTCCATTTGGCAGCAAACAATAACAACTCCAAATGCATCTGAGGAAGTAGAATGACATTTATGAAAGCTCATGCTGCTAACTGCTTTCTTTCCATTTCAAAGGTGCTACAAGATTTCTCTACATACTGACAAACATGGCTATATCTTTGAATTCAATAACAAATCCTGACAGAGTGGCACATAAAAAAGCCAAATGTGTTTGTTTAATAGAGACAAATCCTACCTTTGTCACTAAATTGTGACTCAATGCATCATTGCATTTTTAAATAATATTTTCAACAGAGAGAACCAAATATCAGTTACTCTGGAACATATTTGAAGCAGGGCCGTTCAAAGTGGCCATCTGTGGATCAATACTGATCCATTAACTATTGGCTCTTGATCTACAAGAGAGAGAGAGAGAGAGAGAGATGTAGACAATGGGCAAAAGTAGGATGCCAGTCCCTGTTTTACGGGGGGAGGGGGGGCATGCCAGTCCAACACATCAGATAACTTAGGATGAACTAATTTAAAGAATGGCTGAAGTTCTAGGTCAATTGTTTAGTTACACAGCTCTGGGCCCACCCATCCTCATCTTGACACAGTGCTGCAGCTGTTGTGAAAAACAGGGGACTAGCCTGTTGTCAATTGGGATGCAGAAGACTGGTGTTACCACCCTCCTCCCATAAACTATCTCTGGTGCGGGAAGGAATCACAACAGGAATTCTGCTTCCGACTGTCATACTGGATTTTGCTTAAGGAGTAGGATGGAAATGTCATTCTGTTGCATTTCAATGTATAAGGGAACAGACATCCATTGCTCACAGCTGTTGCTGCTCAGTAAGTCAGGAGTAGGGGACTTTTATGATCCCAAAGTATTCTGTACATTAATAAATATTCATGGATCATGAATATGAATTTGTTATGAATGCATAACTATAGGTTATTCATTTGTAACTGCCCTTGTGAATTCCAGCCCCCATCAGTTAATCTTATATTCTTTAAAATAAAAAGAATAAAATGTGTTATTTGGCATTCAGAATTTTGTGTGCAACTGGAAGTGAGGAGGAAGAGTTCAGATTCATGTTACCTTTGTAAATTTTCTGAACTACCCAAAACCTTTTATAGACATCTATAATCGACATGCACTGCATTCACTGTACTTACTCCTTTCCCTTTCAAGGTCTTGCAAAAATGTTGCTGTTGGATATTTTTTTTAAAAAAAACACCCTGAGGTATGAAAATATGGCTTTTTTGTTTTTGTATGCTGATCTTTGTTGGCTGCACAAAGCTTGTATGGAAGAGGGGAGGAGAAAAACAATTGTAGGAAAGGAAAATGGGAAGGACACGCAAGTGTGACATTACTAGGAACAATCTGCTTTGCCAAACATCACTGTAACCGTAGAAACATTTTAATTGCTGTTGTTATGTTTGCACAGAGAACTCTTCAAGCTGGGATATATGTGCTGGTACTCTGACTTGTAGCCATTTAGCTATACTACAACATATCTGAAGAGCCAGAAATTATTTTACTAAAAGGCATAGAAACAATGCAAAGGAGGACAAGAGAGAGACACAGCACAGAGGCCTAGGACAACATCAAGGCATTTCACAAGACGCCTCAAGTTCTCTAATTTTAAAAGCTGCTCAATGAATATCTAACATCTCATTAAAATATGATTCTACATCAGGGAAATAATGCATTTGTTATGACAGCAGATCCAAATTCATGACTAAGGGACAAGGAGGTTGGAGGCTCTGAACCACTATGGCTCATAAAGATTTCTATGAGAACAGTATCAAGTTAGTCTCAACAGATATTTTGTCTCACTGTGGACAATCAGACTAGTGATGGGCCCCAAAATTGTCATACCAGAGGTTTGTTCACACTGCACAGTTATAGAATTATGATTGCAACAACAACAAAAACAGCAACAACAACAATTTATTCATTGACAAATAGATAAATAATGAGTACAATCATTGAAATGAGCAAGGTTAGCCTCTGCCATTTAACATCAGTGACTATTAACCATTTGAAGATGTACTTTACACAAAATGAAGCAAAATTTTGCTACTGTAAGTATAACAGTTTGGTTCTGATTATCCAACAGATAGCGTAATATAAAAAATAAAACCAGTGTCCTGGAAATTTAGTTAAAAGAAGGGTAATCATCTGGTGGTGAATGTCCTTATGAAATTGGCATTATGATTCCACTTCAACTTCCATAGCTACATCTTATGGAATGGGGCTTGTAGTTTGGGGCAGCACTAGAGTTCTCTGGCTGCGAATTCTAAATACCCCAATCTGATGATTCCAGAGGATGTTGTTATGGCAGTTAAAGTAGAATCTTAGTGCTTTAATTACATAGTATGGAAGGGCCCATTATACCTCAAGTATGAAAAATAGGTTTCAGGTGTCCTGCTTCATTCTCAGGATACTTTATATTTTCTTCTGATGCATTTGAACATGCTCAGATCTCTCCACTGGCTGCCAATTAGTTTCCAGGCACAGTACAAGGTGTTGGTTTTGACCTTTAAAGCCCTACATGGCTCGGGTCCATCCTATCTCAGGGACCGCCTCGCCCCATATGAGCCTCCTCGCACACTTCAGTCCTCTGGGAGGAACCTGCTTCAGCCTATATAAACTAGGCTGTCGCAGACCTCCCAGAGGGCCTTTTCTGCCATTGCTCCAAGGCTGTGGAATGGCCCGCCGGATGAGATCCGACTTATTACAACCTTGGACGGTTTCAAGAAAACTGCCAAGATGCATCTCTTCCGGCAGGCCTTTCCGGATAGTGGTTAAATCTTTCCTGGTTCCTAAATGTTTATCCAGCCTCTTCCTGCTATACATCTGATATTTCCTCAAGGCTGCCCATAAATTCTCATTGAAGATATTGCATTGTTTTAAGGTTTTAATGATACTGTTTTTAATTCTGTGTTAGTTTAATCTTATTTTAAGGGGTGGGAGGTGGGACTGGGTTGTAATATTTTAACTGTACCTATTTTTAAAATGTTGTACCCTGCCCCAATTGTTCATGCAGAGGGGTGGGAAATAAATAAATAAATAAATAAATATTATTTGTTGTTACCTTACAATAATAATAATAATAATATTTTTATTATTGTAATGTAGCAACAAATAATTTATCTCTGTGTGTATGTGTGCACCTGTGCAAATGCCTTAAAGTCACATGTCAAGTTATGGTGAACCCATGACATGTTTATTGTATTCTTGAGCAAGGAATACTCAGAGGTGGTTTGCCACTGCCTTCTTCTGAAAGAGAGGCTATAGGACATGGTATTCATTGATGGTTCCCTTCCAAGTATTAAGTAAGCCTGACCCTGCTTAGCTTCTAAGATCAAATGAGATCTGATGTCTTCAAGATATTTAGACCTTTGTATTTTTCCCCTGACCTTCCCATTATTTTTCACACATTTGCTCTGCAGCCTTCTTATCTGGCCACACTTCCTAACCTCCAAAAGCCACAAGGGATAAATTATCTGACATGTCCTCCAGCCAGGGCTTTAACTGAAGGGGAGGAAGCTGGGAAGGCAGCAGACTGTCAGTGAGATTATTGTGTAGTGAAACAGAGGACATTCAAAGACATTCTATCAACTAAGGTAGGCATCAGACCCCCATGTCCTCAACCCATTAGAATTTTTTACCAGCATTTTTATTCATTTTCCCCCCTCAAGATTCATTTATTGTTTGTCAAACTGAATAGGAATAATAACAATAAAAAAGAGGAACATTGGGGTGAAAGCACAATCACATAATCACATTTTGGATGACATTGGTTTATTATTATTATTATTATTATTATTATTATTATTATTTACACAGTCCTAATTAATCCTCTGTCATCCCACTTTTTCAGATCTCTTTAAAATGCTCCAGTTTCTTTCTCCTCCTCCCACATAGTCCATAGTTCATTTTAGTTGCTGAAAAATGGGTTCAAAGTGCAGAAGTAGTTTAAACACTATTGACTCAAGGGCAGGGAGAAGAGAATAAGAATCTTACCCTTCCTAGTAGTTCTAAGCAAAAGCAAACTGCTACAGTGTCACCTATTTATGTGTTCTTCTTCCTTAATAACTTTGTTCATGCTGTCCAAACTGCAATGTTGCTTGGCCACATGTGTCACAATTTTCACTATGAAGTGTTGAAGGGTATGCTATGCTGCTAGGTTATCTATGGGTTTAATCCAGTTATGGGTTTAATCCACTTACTTTGACAATCCATGAACATATATATTCTCAAATAATTGCATCTATTGTTGTACATGTGTGCAGTTATAAAATTGCATCTTAGGTAAGGATGTAATTCTCTACTAAGTTTCTTCTTGAAGGTAGCAATGAGTAATTTCAGCAATTTTCTTCCCACTGCAGGAAAGTCTACAAAAACAACACTGGTTTCAAAGGATATTCATAATTTGGGACTTATTCTGCACAGAAGATTCTCATCAGCCCAGGATTCTTCTTGTGAGCATTTCTCAATACTAGAAAAGCATGTTTTTCTACCATTTTTGAGAGGTTTTCTTTTTATGCCTAATCATATTATTCAAGAAATACATAAAACTACAGGAAAGGAAAGTTTGCTCCATTCATTGTTCTGTACAGTGTGAACCCATAATGTTTGGTTACTACTTCTAAGGCATGACTTATTAGAGAAGGCAATAATGCTAGGAAAGATGGAAGGCTGTATAAAGGAAGACCTCATGCCACATGGTTAGACTACAGGGTTGCCATGAGTTGAGGTCAACCTGAAGGCAGTTAACAACAACAACAACAAGGTTTTAAATTCTGACTCCTTCCTGGAAAGCCCCAAAAGAGCCTGAGTCCAGATTGTTTCAAATGATATCTTGAAACACTCTTAACAATGACACTTCCACTCCAATGATGGTGGGGACCACAAGAGCCTACACACACAGCTAGATGGCTCAACAGTTACCTTGACTACCTTGACACCAGAATGACAAACAGGTCAATTTACAACTGACAGGAAGAGAGATATCACTCCATTTCTGGATGAGGAAGATTCTTCCAGTCCTATCAGGAAGCCTGGACATGCCAGGGGATGGGTTTCAGTCCATGAATGGCTGTTTGTTCACCTAAATACCCTGAAGACACCAGAACCTGTTTGTTCTTGGAAGTTAAGCAGGTCCATCTTTGGTTAATATTTGGATGGCAGACCACCAAGAAATACTAGGCACTGTAGACAACACTCCATCTCTGAGTATTTCCTGCCTAAGAAACTCATGAGGTCACCATTAGTTGGCCTGCAACCTGAAGGAACATACTCACACACATGAACCAGCTTAGGACAGTGTAGGTAAAGAAGGAGAAGTCCTAGATATTTCCACTAATGTAGATGAGAACAGAAGCCACACTAGATATTCCTCCTTTACATACGAACATTTATGGCAAGAAACAGGGTGTCTGCCTCTCCTGTTGCATTTTCAAGACAAAAACATTTAGACTTCCATTTCAACCTGGATACAGTATTTTTCCCCAAGCAGTATTCAAACCACAGGTTGGAGATGACATTCTTCTTTCTCACAGAAGAGGCTCAAAGTCCTTTATGTCACCAAGTGCTCTGAATGGAAGTGAAAGGAATTAGGTTTCTTTCCTTTGAGACAGGAACTTCCTGGATTTAAGAAACTGAAAATTTTCTTGACTTTTGGAAACAAATAAGCCTCAGTCAGTATAACCCAATGCTCTTTCATTGGAATAAATCAAAACATTATGATTTGCAGATGCAGATAATCCAATCCGATACATTTTCTCATGAGGAGGACCCTCTGCTGCTGTTTTTGTTTAGAATATGTGAGGAAGGGGAGAAATATAAAGTTATGAGACAGAATGAGATGGAAAGAGAGGTGGAAAGAGTAAGTTATGTTAAAATATTTGTATTTCCCCCTTCCTTTACCTGTCGACAATCAGAGCTGATTCGATTCAAATCAAATTGATCTCAATCATTATTTTAATCACTTCTCTGAAGGACTCAGCTTTAATGACTTAAATCACACTTTCAGTCACTCACAAGGAAGATTTAATTTAATCATCATTTTTTCACAGAGATCATACTTATTTCATACAACCTTGATACATTTTCAGGAGTGTAGGTGTCATCAGAAGGCAGCTACACATAAAGAATTTTTTACAAAACTGTTTTCAGATTAATGCTTAGTTTATCAACAAAAGGGATTTTTACATCTAGATTCCTCCTTCTCGTCCAGTTCTCCTCCACCTCCCTAAATTCTCTATACATTGATATTTCTATCTTTGAACTTAAAGAGATGCAAGACATCTCTTGTGTTTCATGTACACTTCCGGCAGAATAGGATTAAAAGCCCATTAAACAATTTAACAATCTAAAACAGTTTTAAAAAGCCAAAACAATTTTAAACTATGTGCATTTTGGAAGAAATCAGATAAGACCTAAAGGCTTAACTAAAATGTCATGATTTCACTTGGTGCCAGTATAAAGCCATTGTTGGTGCCAAATGGGTCTTCAGAGGAATGGCATTCCACAAATGGGATCTCATGCTTTTTACACCATATTGCTTCCACTCATGGGACAACATATCTCAGTCTCTTAGTCAGACATTGTATAAATTGTATAATTTGGTGTGCTAGATTTTCAAACAATAAGGGACAGTCAAAATTCATGACACACAGGGCTGACAATCAAATTAGCGTTCTACCTAAATACCAAATTAAAGTATTGATGTCGGTTAACTTAGCCATGATCGTCTCTGTAAAGATGACATACAGTATGGCCCCTGTATCTGCAGGACTGGTAGCCACAGTTTCACTTACCCACATCTGAAAAAATAGGTTATCTCTAGACATTTTCAAGGTGTTCCAACATGATTTTGTGGTATGCTTTCAGCAGATGTTGACCACAGAACCACACTGGAAGAACTAAAAATCTCGATGTTAACTCAAGGAATTTCGAGGTCATCCAATACAACTCTGTGGTCCATATCCTCCAGAAGACATTCATTTCAATAGAGTTCACTATTAGTTGCAGTTTTGCAGTTTCACAGTAAGTGAAGTCCAAGAACATGAGGCCAGGGAAGGTATGGTGGTAACAGAGTGGAAAAATGTTGCAAAAGAAATAGGGATCGATGGTTGACACCTATCCCCTCTTCAGTCCACTCTGTTCCCCAGGTGAAGGAGGAGAGTATACCAACCGTTCCACAATCCCTTAATCTGCTCCTTTGCAATGTCAGGTTGGCTAAAGCAAAAACTCATCATCTACGACCTCTTGGAGGACGAACAGGCCGACCTGGCATGCTTTACTGAGACCTGGCTGGGAGATGCCAGCGCTGCAACATGGGCACAGGCTCTCCCAGCTGGTTACACGGTTAGTGAGCAGGTAAGGGAAAGTGGGAGGGGGGTGGCGTTGCTATAGTCCATAAAACTAACCTGACCCTGATCAGGAAGCCTGTCCAGAAAACAACCCACATCGAGTGTGTGTACCAGGGATAGTTTGGGGATTCTGCTAGTATACTGGCCACCCTGTTGCCTAACAGACTCCCTAACCGAGCCGACTCAGCTGGTCTCTGAGCTGTTGTTGGAGACACCCAGGCTTCTGGTCCTGGGTGACTTCAACATCCCTCTCGAGACCAGCCTTTCTGATCTACCCGGAGCAGCTCGGGAGTTCATGGAATCCATGACAGCCATGAATCTATCCCAACTGGTCAACGGGCCTACTCACTGTGTGGGTCACACTCTCGATGGGGTTTTTAGTACAGAGCAGGAGTATCCGTGGGCGGAGGTAACTAAAACCTCCGCTCTGTCATGGTTGGATCACTTTCTGATCAAGGTGGAACTAAAAGCAGCTCCCCCCCCGGGGGTGGCGGACCCATTAGAATGGTCCACCCTCGAAGGCTCATGGAACCAATTGGTTTCCAGAAGGCCCTAGAGGGTTCAATGGTTGGCAATGCTGGTGATTGTGTTGAAGCCTTGGTAAACACCTGGAACATCGATATCTCCAAGGCTATTGATGCAATTGCCCCTGAGCGTCCTCTCCAACCCGCTCCTAATCATAAACCCTGGTATACAGAAGAACTCAGGGAGATGAAGCGGGTTGGACGACAACTAGAGTGCAAGTGGCGGAAGACTCGACTCCTATCCAACAAGACTTGCCATAGGCAGCATCTTCGCGCCTATCAGGAGGCTTTGCGTGCAGCGCGGGAATCTTTCTGCTCTGCACGCATTGCATCTGCAGAGTCGCGCCCAGCGGAACTGTTTAGGGTGGTTGGGGAGCTGATGCAGGTTCTCCCTGCGCCAAATCCCCTTCTTAACCCTATGACAGCCTGCTGCTATGTGTTTAACAACTTCTTCAGAATCCATTGGCGAGGTGTCCAGCAACTCCGTTGCTGTCAGTTTACTGGATGAGTTTCAATCGGTGAGTACTGATGACATGGACAAGCTGCTTGGTAGTACTCGGAAAATGACATGCTCCCTCAATCCATGTCCATCTTGGCTGGTCGTCCAGGGAGGGGATTCATTGAGAACATTCCTTCAGGTTGTGATCAATGCATCCCTCAGGGAGGGCACGGTCCCATCGTGTCTGAAGGAGGCGGCTGTCAAGCCTCTCCTGAAGAAACCCTCCCTTGATCCCCTGGACAGGAACAACTACAGACCAGTGTCCTTGCTCCCATTTCTGAGCAAGGTGATCGAGAGAGCAATCACCTCCCAACTCCAAGCTGTCTTGGATGAAACCAATTATCTCAATCCATTTCAAACCAGCTTCAGGGCAGGACATGGAGTTGAGACCTCCATGGTCGCACTGGCTGACAACCTCCGCTTGAGCATTGACAGGGGTAGTGTGACCCTGTTGGAGCTCTTGGATCTCTCCGCAGCTTTTGACACTATAGGTCACTCCATCCTTTTGGATCGGCTGAGGGAGGTAGGGATCGGGGGCACCGCTCTTCAGTGGTTCCAGTCCTTCCTCTCTGGCAGATCCCAAAGGGTGAGGCTTGGGGACAGTTGCTCTTCCAAAATTGAGCTTAATTGTGGCGTCCCTCAGGGCGCCATCCTGTCCCCGATGCTATTTAACATTTATATGAAGCCGCTGGGTGAGATCATTCGGAGGCATGGAATTCAGTGTCTTCAGTACGCTGATAACACTCAGATATACTTCTCCATGTCCAGATCGTCAGCACAGACTTCAGATGGCATCTGTCCTCTTAATGACTGTCTTGCGGCGGTAATGGATTGGATGAGGGAAAACAAATTGAAACTTAATCCAGACAAAATGGAGGTACTAACAGTCACAGGCCCGAAACCAGGCTTGGGAATACAGTCTCCAGTCCTGGATGGAGTCACACTCTCCTCTAAGGACTGTGTTCGCATTCTGGGGGTACTCCTAGATTCGTCGCTCCACATGACTTGTCAGGTGAATGCGACGGTCAAGAGTGCCTGTTATCAGCTTCGGCTGATACGCCAGCTGCACCCTTTCCTGGACATGAGGGACCTGGAAACTGTGGTACATGCTCTGATAACCTCACGCCTGGATTTCTGTAAAGCGCTCTACATGGGGCTACCCTTGTGTTTAACCCGGAAACTTCAATTGGTCCAAAATATGGCAGCCAGGCTTGTAACTGGAACATCAAGGAGAGAGCACATAACACCGGTGCTCAAGGCTCTCCACTGGCTGCCGATTAGTTTCCGGGCGCAGTACAAGGTGTTGGTTTTAACCTTTAAAGCCCTACATGGCTTGGGTCCACCTTATCTCAGGGACCGCCTCTCCCCGTATGAACCCCCCCCCCCCGCACACTCCGATCCTCTGGGAGGAACCTGCTACAGCCTGAACTGAAATCCGCTGTGTAGTAAGAATGGCAAGTGATGGGTTCATTGGGTGAGTTCTGCTCTTGCTAGGGTTTTAGAATTGTGGCTAGCATCCTGACAGTGAATTACTACAGTGTAATCACTACTCTATTATTGTTGTTGTTGTTGCAGAGGTTAGAATTCTGTTCCAGCTGTACAAGTGCAGTAGCATTGCAGTAGCATTGCAAGGGGAGAACTGCCTTGCTCTGTCTCCTAGCGACCTGCCTACCCACCCAAACCACTACTGAGTGGGGCTTACTGTGGTACCACAACCTCCAGAGTCACCACCCCTCCAGAAAGTCCTGACTGCCCTCCCCAGAACCAACCCCCCAGAAAGGGCCTGGAATAGCTGCAGCCATGGTGGATCCTAAGAGCGTTTGCAGCCGCCTCTCTCACCAGAAAAGCCTTCAGGGTTCACCCCCTTCAGCAACCACCAATACTAAGAGGAGCAGCACTGAGGTCTTTGGAGGACCCATTTAGGGTCTGGTATGGCTGCTGAGCAAGCAAGCAAGCAAGTAGCCTTTCTCACTTCACCCAGTAACCCTGAAAGTACCTCCAGGTGTACCACCCAGAGGGAAGTGCCACCTGGTGCAGTCCACACCCACAGTACTTCCCAGTGATGCCACTGGTTGTTTGGTTTTTTTAAAAAATGTGGCTCAATGTGCTTGAAGGATGTCATCTGCAGGAACTGGCCAAGGATCTCTAGAGGCCTCCACAGATGCCAGTTGGAGTCCGTCCTGCTATAAGAAAATAGCTGGATGAGACTACACTGGTCTCTCTGCTCTCTGGCAACATGGAAATGTTCATGTTAGCAGGGGGAAAGCTGCCCTACTTAATAGCAGAATGGGGAGGGGGTAGTGTTGAGGAACATCGCTACACAGATATGTTAACTACACGATGCATGTACGTTCCCCAATGCAGGATCTCAGCCTGTATGTTTTCTAATTTCAAGACAACCCAAAAAATATACTTTTGACACAGTCTGGGGATGCAGACAATCATCCCCCCCATCCCATACAGTAATCCCAAATACCCATTCTGCTATTAAATCCCTGGGTAAAGGCCAAATGATTTCACTTGTGTGTTTTAATGTGGATGCATCCTCTGCAAATGTACCAAGTTGCACTGACTTAATGCCACACAACATGATCCCTAGTGGGAAACTAAACAGCCTGCGCCCAACTATGTGTGTGTGTGTGTGTGTGCGTAGGGGGGGGAGGATGCTTGTTATAATCTTTAATTCACCTTGAAGCCACATCATGTCACCTTTGGGATTCACCTCCAAAATCCCTCTGAAACAGTCTGAAACTCTGGAGGACTTTAGAAAGCATCTGTTCTTTCAAGTTTTATTCTCTTGTGCCTAGGAATACACTTTTTACATTCAAAGAACTATTCTCTTACATTTTTCATGTGTTCCTATTACTCAGACCTTGAGGTGTCATATCCCACTCTCAGTATTTTCCCCATGTCTCTGATTATTGGATAACGTCCTGCAACAATAGACCCTATTGTATCTACAATAGACCCTGTTGTTATATTAATATAATAAGTAATTGCTTCTTTTCTTAAGGAAAGGAAATAACATATATATTTTTCATCCAGAAGAAAACATGGAAAATACTTTAAAAAAAAAAAAACCCTAACAGATACTCAGGGATGAACTGAGAGCCACTATGATGTAGTGGTTTGAGAGTAGGTTTATGACTCTGGACATCAGTATCTGAATCCCCACTCCACCATGGAAATCCACTGGGTGAGCTTCAGCAAGTCACACGCTCTAGCCCCAGAAAGCCCTGTGATAGATTTGCTTAGAGGGTTGTCATCAATCAGAAACTACTTGAAGGAACACAACAACAACAAGGATGAACCGGATGTTACATGACATGTATCAGAGAGGGGTCAATGGAATCTTTTTCAGGCCTAGATTCTGAGAGGCCCAATTACAATGGATCTCCTCCAATGATCTTGCAAAAAGTGGACCACAAGGAGTCCTATGGAACTGAGGTTTCTCTAACATTAGTCATCAGAAGTGTACCAAATGATTACACACTAAGAAACATTAGCACAACATCTGCCATCAGGACCTACAAGGAATAATCATGACTGGTTGTAATTAACACTGGGTACACTTACTTGGGATTAAGCTAAACTGAATGCATGCTGAGTACTTCTAAGTATATATTGTGCATCTAAGCATTTTCACATTTAGGCAAAATTAATAACAACCTACATGCCAATATTGAGCCCACTTAATAATAGTTCTAGGGACCCTGACAATTGCCATTGGGCTGATAGTAGGCAGGGAGAGGAGGTTAAATCTGTATCCATCAGAAATTGCTACACATACCTATGCTTCAATTTGTGTTGGTGGTGGTGGTGGGGAGGTCCTATAACAATGATGAAAAAAGTCCTGTACTTAAGTTTAGTAGGGAGAATCCCCTGCTACCACTGCATGTAACTCATTGAACATAACTCACCAGGCCTGGGAACGATTTTTTGTCCTCCTTTAGATTTTAGCAGGTTGCACCCATGCCTCTGCCCTCCACCTATAGCTAAGCAGAAATTCAGCATGAAAATAGCCAGTCAGGCTTTCAGGTGGTGTCTGCCTGAACAATAAGACTCCATGGGCATCCTGGAATATCCAAGTCCCGAAGTGGCCCCCAACTCCCTCTGTTACCTTCCATTCTGAAGCTGGGTGGATAGTTAGGTAGCTATTGACACACATGTCCTGCTGTGCTACCAGGTGTTGTGGCTGCTACAGAATCCTACAGAATCCTGGCGTTTGTCATTTTGTAAAGTGCCAAGGTTCTTTGGCAGAGAAAGCTTAAAACCTTGTAAAACTACAAACCCCAGGATTCCATAGGATGGCGCTACATCACTTCATCCTATGTAGTGTCAAACTGCATTATTTCTACTATGTAGATGCACCCATTAAGTAGTTATGCTCCTACATCATGCTTTTGTAGTATTAATCTATACTTGCACAGTTACATGGTTCTACTCAGGACCCATAATGTGCCAATGTCCCTGCCAATGCATCGTCTCATTGCACAACAGTAGGTGTACACTTGCTGCTACTACAGTCCTAGTAAATAAAATAGTAAGTTGAAGGCATTGTCAAATAATTACGCACTAGCCAGGAGTGCACAACTGGATGGCTGTGATCCTATTGGTTAGTCCCAACGTGAGTAGACCTATTCAATCAACTATTGATGGGTGATTCAAAAGCTAATTCAATTGGTTCAATAGTTCTACTGTAGTCAGGACAAATAGCTGGATTTAAAATGCCGTGAAAGGGTTATACTTGTAGAACTCCACTTATGCAACCATGAACTGAATAAGTCAGGGAAATGACACACGTATATGACACTAACAGGATTCCAGTCACAAAATGCATAGTATTATTCTAGCCTAGTTCAAAAAAGATCAGAAAAACAACCAAGTTCCTTAAGTAATTCCTGGGCTTAAAATGCAGTAGGAACAACCATGCACATATTTCATTTTTGATCAAGAAAACAAGGCAAGAGTTGTCTTGTCAAAGCCTATTGTGAGCCAAGCCGGCACTCATGTCTTCGTCATTTCCATGTGATTTTTGCACCCTTTTTTCAATTCAGAAGTTCAACTCCTCCATAACCCATCCTGACAGCAGAGAGATTCAGTGTGAGGAAGCATGGAAGATCAATTGACCCTCGCGGTGGCTATTTTAAACACATGCTCAAAGATGGCAACAAGCCTCTTCTTCCTTATGTAATGATGAACTTGGTGTCAGGGGGAAAATGTTGGCAGCTGTTGAACTTGAGCCAAATCTGTCTTTCCTTTCCCACGAAAGGACTCCCTTGCTTAGCAGCAAAAACAAACCACCAGAAAGCCAGGAACAAGTTCTTCACAGGCAAATGACAAATACTTCAGGAAAAGGTTCATTGCATTGTCGTAATTTCTATAGAGGTATTATTAGCAGCACACTCCTACACACTCATATTTGGACATAAACATCACTCTTTTCAATGGGCCTTAAGCCCTAATATGTGTGTTTAGGATTACAGCCTAATAAAGGGTCTGTGGCACCTTTTCAAAGTTATATAAGCCTGAGATGATGGATGGATCCTTGCCCAGAGGATCTTGCAATCTGTTTGACAGCAAAGGGGATGGGAGAGGCACAAATCATAAGCAGGAGAAGTTGAAGTTATTTATCTAAAAGATTTATAACCTGCCCTTCAACCAAATGATCTCCAGGTCTTACAGCAAATGAAAACTAAATACCAGCCCCCTCAAAACATCTGGCAGATTTTTAGGGATGTAATACTTTGCTCATTTTCTTCTCAAAGGAAGCAATGAGTAATTGTAGCAATGTTCTTCAAAAACAGTGTAGTTTTTGAAGACTATTCACATTCTGAGTCTTATCCTGCACAAAAAATTTGCACATGGTAATCTGCACAGAAAACATTTCAGGTCTGAAAAATTCTGTTTTCTGTGCAAAACAAGCACATGTGAATTTTGTGTAGAAGAAATCTTGAACTGTGATAATACTCCTTCAGTGCAGAAGTCTTCTTTTCAGGGTTTCTTCACTCTCAAGGGGAAAAGAAATTACATTAAAATGTTTTGGAACATTCTTCCCATCCCTACAGCTTTTCTTCTAGAGTGGGCCCAACTTATTATCACTATCACCATTTCCCATTTGCTTTACTTATTTACTTCTTACATGGCATGTACAAACTACAGCTGCTGGTGCTGTTGTTGTGTGCGCCTTCAAGTCATTTCCAACATATGGTGATCTTAAGGTGAAAACTATCACAGGGGTTTCTGGGGCTGAGAGTGTGTACCTTGCCCAAGGTCACCTTGTGTGTTTCCATGGCTGAGCGAGGAATCAAACCCAGATCTCCAGAGTTGTAGTCCAACACTCAAAGCACTACATCATGCTGGTTCTCTACAAACTATTTACATCTGAGGATTTCAAAGTGTTGTTCAACAGTAGTAGCATAAAAGGGAAATACAATATTGATGTCATTCATGAAAAAGATGGTCAGTTTAAACTACAAAAGGTAAGCCTTACAAAATAAAACATATTTTGGGCCCAGTTCGCAACCCTGTCCAGAAAGGGGCTGAGACAAGTTGAAAGAAGTGTTCTTTCTTATCTAGTTGGAAAGGAAAGTACAACAGAGAGCAATGGGAAAGAGGAGTACCTGTGGGTCATAGGGCTTTGGGGTCAAAACCATGAGGCACAATTTTTTCTGACAAGCATCCAGTATTGCTGACCCTTGACACAAGATCTGCTGGAGAGTGCAAGAAGACAGCAAAAGAAAACATGTAGCAGGGTCATGAGACTACAAGCAACCTGAGATGCTACATTAAAGGAGGTAAGATGAAGGAGTCCTACCTGCTCAAGGATTGCCAAAGCCAATTAACCAAGCAACTAATTAAGTCCACGTACGCTGAATTTTCATGATGAAAAGTACTACCAAGAAATGGTTGACCTAAGCTTTCAGCCAGTGACTTTGCTGTTCACAGTTCATGCTCTCACCCTCTACATGAGATCAGCTCTCTGAACGCTGTGTGCATATGCACACACACACACTTTATTACAGGGACTATGAGGCCAACAGTTTGGATGGAGGACAAGACTGCTGTCTCATAATCACTGACACTAACTTCATTGGATTGCAATGTCAATACAGGAATATTATGATTGCCTAAATTTGGAATTTATCCTGGCCCAGCTCCAAATTGAGCAATTATTTCAGCTTGCTTACTCTAGTCTGCTATAGCCGAAAAAGGGGGAAAAAACCCAGAGACTCTTCTTGTTGTATTTTCACACACATGAGCTGCAAGTAACATTTTAAAATAAACTCAGGCACAGAACAGAATGCCAGGTTTCCACTTGTCCTTGGGGACGACCCAGTACCCAGTTTGAAACACCCTCCTCACCTCATCCCTTGTGGCATCTATCACAGTCCAATCTGCCACGATGTATTTGTTTAGAGCTAGAAAATGAATAAAAACTAACAATCACAGGATAGGTCAGCATACACAATAGGTGTACTTCTGATATATAGAAATAGGCAGTATGAAAGGGAAGCACTGAATACTGGAAGTCTGCTGATGACAACTGCATACCCTCCAACATTTCATAGATGAAAACTGGATCACATGTAAGCAGTCAACACCAGAGCTTGGGCAAAAGGTTGTGGCCAGGGAACAAGGAGGCAAAAGTTATTAAGAACACACAGAAACACAGAGAGAACTATTATTGTAAGCAGAGAACCCTTGGAATTTGTGCACAGGGTTTAGAAAACCTTAAAAGGGCGGAGGGGCTAAAATGAGCTTACCTGGAAGTCCAAATCTCCTCCTTTTCCTTGGAGTTAACACCTGCTGAATTAACCGAGGTCCGAAATTGATCTAGCATTTTTCTGGCCCAAAAGGTAGTGGCAAAATGCTGCTCCTCTGGGGGCAAAAAAGGTGTCCTTACCTCCATGGCAGCGGCTTTTCAGCATTTCTATAGTTCAACATATGTAAACACTATGCTGCAGAAATGGTGTGATGCCACCCGCTCTATGGTCAGTGGGGTGGCATGACACTGGCTTGGGGCCAGCATCAGGGCATGCACAGTATGTATGCCACACCACCAAGCCACCCCGAAGCTGGTGTTTTTTGCTGACCTGTTTTGGCCCTGAGTTTCCTTTTTAAAAGTACTTTGACACTTTTAACTTGTACACTTTTAAAAGCAGTTTTACACTTTGAACTCAGCATTCAGCAGCTGCGATAAGCTGAAGATGAAGGAGGAAGGTAAGAGGAGGAAAGAGAAACTGGGACATTTTAAGACCAGCTGAGAAAATGGGAAAACAGATTATTAACTGGGGTTTCTTTCATGTATCCCTTACTCACATTTTCCTCTAAGTAATGAAAGTTACTCTATCCTCGTAATAATTTTGGTTGCCCTTCCCTGAACTTGAGCTGGGACACTTACAATGGGTGTCTCCTATGGCATCCTGAGCGACTTTGCTGAGTGACTCATTTAATCCACCCAGGAAGCTCTCCAGAAGGATGGTAAATTAATTAGGTAAAATAAATGAATAGAAGTACTAAAAATGGGTCAATGTCCTCTTTTAATGTTTTCTAGCAATCTCTTCTTTGTATTCCAGGAATCTAGTGAGTTTTTCCATTGCAATATTCATCAACATAATTCCCCCTGATCTGAGAATCAAGGTCTACTTTCTATTTTTCTACCTTCAACATGATACTAAGACACCAAAGTGAGAGCGGCGGGGGGGGGGGGGAGGGGCTTTAAAAGTTTAAAGTGGGCCCTGAACTCAAAGCCTCACAGAATAAAAATCTGCCCTTCTTGATTCAAAGGTGTCCTTCAGACAGCTAATGCTTTCACAGATTAATCAACAGATTAATCCAATTAAAGCATGCAGCTTTTTAAAAAATGCTTAAAATAAAATGAGGCATTTTTGAAAGGGAAATGTGTTAAATGCATGCTGTACACAATTTCTTGTATCAATGCTCTTATGATTTAGCATGTAGATCAAATTGGATGTAGTAACTATGTTCCTAAATCAACAAATAATCAACTCTTTTTATTAAGTCTGTTTTACATTTCCTTTTAGTAATGTAGCAATAGCAAGTACATTTCTATACCACTTATCAGGGCACTTAAGCACTCTCTAAGCGGTTTACAATGTGTAAGCCAATTGGCCCCAACAAGCTGGGTACTCATTTTAGCGACCTTGGAAGGATACAAGCCTGAGTTGAGCCTGAGCCACTGGCTGGTGTTGAACTCACAACCTTATGGTTTGTGAGTGAGTGGTTGCAGTACAGGCATTTAACCACTGCGCCAACTGGGCTCCTGATTTAATACAATGTTTATCCTTCTGTGGTTCAACATTCAGTCTGTGCAGATTCCTACATAAAGTGACCTCATGTTCTCTTTTATAGAGGACAATCTTCTTTTAAATTGTTATTGCCTTCATGTTGATTCTGACTTATGACAACCCTGGATAGATTAAGTGGTCCTGATCTGAAAATCTGAACTGTTCCAAAATCTGAAACTGTTTTCATGGGTGGCTGAGATAGTGACACCTCTGTTTTCTATTAATTCAGGGTACATAAATTTTGTTTCATTCACAAAAATATTAAAACATTGTGTAAAATTACATCAAGGCTATGTGTATAAGATGTATATGAACCATAAGTGAAGTTCGTGTTTCGAACTGGATCCCATCTCCAAGATATCCCATCATGTATATGCAAATATTCCTAATCCCACCCACCTCCAAAAAACCCCAATAAGATATAATTTCTCTTCTATTCATCATGAAAAAACAAGACGCTCACATTGCAGTTGCTGATAGTTTACACTGGCTACTTATGTATACCGTTATACTGTGTTATGTCACTAAGTAGCATCTTCTGGACTGACCCCCCCAAACCCACCTTAGTAGCCAGCAGTGAAGCTTAGACAAGGGACTTTATCACACGGGAGGCAAGCATCCTCCTCCCATAATTAAATTGCCATTAAAACATATTAATAGCATGATTGGGAGGAATTTTATCACATCCCCATGTGCTTGTCCCATCTGTACAGTAATGGAGGAGTCATTAGGTATTAACAGAAACTCCCATTAATACCAAATGGTGCATCCATTGCTGTTTACAGATGGGACAAGAATGGGATAAGCACACAGAGGTGTGATAATCTTCCCTCTGATCATGCTATTAACATGATTCAATGGTGATTTAATGATGGGAGGACGACGCTTGCTTCGTGTGATAATCTTCATGGATTTTCAACAGGGTTTCCGCTTCTGATTGTCATGTATCCTTCCTTGCTGGTGGGAGGAAGGTGGAAAAGTTATCCACCTCGTGTCCCAATCAGAAACTTAATGGACCTCTTTTGCCTTATATGGCTGATAGTTTTAAGGTGGGCTGGGGTGGAATTTACATAGTTACAGTAACACTATGGACCTTATCAGACATCGGAAATTGGAAGCATAATCCAATGGCAATCTGAACGCAATCATGGGGTTTCACTTTATTGTGAATTAAAGTATCCCACGCAATTTTGGGAAAAAGGGAAGTCATTCTGAATGCAATCATGGGGTTTACGTTATTGCGAATTAAAGAATCTCATGCAATTTCGGGCAATGGGGGGTCATTTTCGGGTAATGGGAAGTCATTCTAAACGAATTCCGAATGCAATTGGAATTCATGTAAATTCACTAAACTAGTGAATTCACATGAATTCGAATTGGCTCCAATCACAATAAAGAGAAATTCCTCCTGTCTGATAAGGTCCTATGCAGTCTTACTGAATACAGAGCAGTTACGGATGCATAACTCTAGATTAGGCATCCATCACTGCATTACTGAATGCCAGCCAGTATTTTCTGAAAAAAGCATTTGGACAAAATCCAGATCATCACTTTGGTTAGGAGTATTATTTAACAAGACATTAAGCTTGAGAGATCTGGAGTGAGACACCTTGCAGAACAATACTGGTTTAACTCATTGGTGGATCCTAGTGCTGCAAGAACCCCTCTGAGATGAAAGCCCAAAATAGAACTAAAGGCATTAGTAAGAGAACTGCAATTGTTGACAAATGGCTCAATAGCTCTCACATCCTTCGATGCATAATTCGTTTCTATCCAAATGAAACGCATGAACGGTAAGAAGCAGTTCAGCAACTGCTAATCCCCAGCTCTCTTTAAAAAGTGAAATGTGGACTTGCTGTAACTTCTTACACAGTCTCTTCCCATCCCCAGTTTGTCTCAATAACAGGTTTTGACTCAAATGACCTTCTACAATCCCTCAAGAAACTTTCTTACCATACATGAGCAAATGATTTTATATATTATAAAACATAGAACTCCATGCATGCAACCCTAAATGGTGGGGAAACAGAAGAGAGAGAAGACAAATATGATAATGCTACTACGGTACAATGTTCTATTAGTTTCTGAGTTGCTCAGAAGCCTGTCTTCTCACCCTCACCCTGACTTCATCCTTACAAAAAGGCAAGAAAGTTACAAAGAGGAGACAAGAAGAAATTGAATGTTCTAAGACAATGTGTAATCTTTTCCCATGATAGTACTTCTCTCTTCCAATGGATTAGTTTACTAGTGAGAGTGATACAGGGCTAGCCTTGTTCTGGTGGAAAGAGCTTTGTGGGAGGCTAAAATCTCCCATCCTCACAAGCACGTTTAGTGGAAATGCAAGAGAAGGTCTTCTTGGTGACGGCTCCCAGGCTTCAGAATTCTCTTTCTAGGAAGCTAGACTGGCTCACTCCTTGCATTTTTAGCAGGGGAATGCCTGATGGACTTTGGGTAACTTTATCATTTTACAACAAGAATAAGAACAACCACAACAAAACTTTAATAGTGAGTTATACTTCTTTTATCCTTTGTTTTTAAATACATATTTTAAATTATTTTAATTTAGGGCTACAATATCTAAGGGTCTGGTCCTGAGTCTCCAGTTTTTGTGGGTCATTTCCTTGTTATAATCAGAAAGGCTTAATTCATTTGTTGCTGTAACTTGCAAAGACTGTCTAGAAGGTCTATGTCTTTACTTAACTTCCTTCTTTCCTCCTAGTTGTCGTGGTGCCAGGTCTCATTTTCTAATCTGCTCTGAATCCATCTTCCAGATAGAAGCAAGGAGACTGCACCTCCCTAACTGAAATCCCCTCATTATACTTGTTCTGGAAATATCCCCTTTAGCTAAAATTTCCCTGTTAATTTCCAAACAGCAAAATGTGTTGTCTTTGTGTGTTTGAATGACAAGCTGTAAGAAGAGTGTTTGCACTTGATGCCAAATGCTAAATGACATTACTATGGGTTCTCCATAGGTCTCAGGTTTTGGCCTAGAAACCTTAGGGCTTGGAATGATCCTAAACTGGCAACTCTAATTCAGTTCTATAGATAGTTTATGCTTTCATAAACATAACTTCTTAAAGTTTTAGCCACCTGTATTTTTACTTTGAGCCAGTGTAGTATAGTTATCTGAGTATGGACTTTAATGCTTGAATCCCCACTCAGCCATAGAAACCCACTGAATGACCGTGGACAAGTCACACTCTCTCAGCCTCAGAGGAAGTCAATGACAAATCCCCTCTGAACAAATATTCCCAAGAAAACACCATGATAGGTTCACCTTAGGGTCCCCACAATTTGGAAACATCTTGAAGGCATAGAACAACAAACAACTTTTTAAAAAACTTTATTTGTTTTCTCTTGTAAGCCACCTTGAGTCCCAGCAGGGGAGAAGAGGCTATAAATAAAACAGTTCAAAACAAGACATTTTACTGGTTTCTATGTATCAGAGCCAAATGAATTGGCAGCTCTGTCATTCTTCAACAATTGGTATGGGACAACATTTTCAACTGTGCCTAAACAAAGAAGACTAGAGAAACAATCATAGCACAGACAGTGTGGCTTCTCAGATATCTTCTCTGACACTTTGCTGCCTCCTCCCAGTATCTGCTACCTAAAACCACTCTACCTAAGGGTAAGGCTGGGCATGGAACAATAAAAAGACAACTCTCAACTGTCTCACTTTGGCAGGGACAATAGTGATTAATTATCACTCAACGCACTTTTTCAGATCCCTTTAAAATGTTCACTTTTCTTTCTCCTCCTCCCACTTTCCCCCATTTTGATGCAAATGTTTGATGCAAATTGAGTTCAAAGTAGTTTACATTCAATTAACTCAGCAGGGTAACAGGAAAGGAGGGTATAGAATCTTGTCCTTCCCTGAAGACTCTGTCAAAAGCAACCTGATGCACCATCTCCCACCTTAATAATTAATAACTTTTGCTATCTTGGATATACTCTGATGCTGCTTAGCCCAGTGGTACTCAAATGGTGGGGTGGGATTCCCAGAGGGGTATAATGTTTGTTTAAACTTTTGTTGTAATCTGCCCTGATTGCTTTGTTCAGAGGGGCAGACTAGATATAAATAATAATTATAATTATAATTATAATTATAATTATTATATAAATGAGTTGCTCAAGGGGGGGGTGCTATGAGACTTGTAACCCCTTATCTCTCCCTCTTCCTCCTCCCAGACTTTTCATGTGTTATATTTAAATGTGTGTTGAGATAAATATTAAATTTCCTTAAATAAATCTGTTATATTTTGAACAATGTGGTTTCCTTACAAAGTGAAAAAAACAGGAATATACATGAATGTGTGAACAAGTAAATAAATAAAATATTTTTAATTATATCCCATATCAAGTCAAGGGGGCACAAAATCCACAAATAGATGTAAAGGGAAGGGGTCCCAAAGGTAAAAAGTTTAAGTACCACTGGCTTAGCCACGTTTGTCCTGTTTTCATCGGTCACATGCTCTCAGCCTCAGGGGAAGGCAATGGCAAAACTCCTTTGAACAAAGCTTGCTAAGAAAACTCCATGATAGGTTCTCCTTAGGGGTGCCATAAGTTAGAAATGACTGGAAGGCACACAACAAAAACAACAACTGCTATCAGTTGCTGGCTGTATTACAAAAGTTACTTTTTATCTGTTAAGGTCGCTATCCTTTCAGCATAGAAAAGAGAATAGAAGGTAAACCAGCCTTTGAACTACACGATAGTGCTCCACTGTCATTTAGTAAGGCCACACACTCTATAACTGCAAAACTTACTAAAGCTACTTCCAACACAAAACCCCTTTTCCATCATTAAGTGTTTAGTTGTACTTCCATTACAAGGAAGAGAGGACAAATATGAAGTAACTATTTATTTGTAATGTGCTAACGTTCAAGCTCTCGAAATACAGATCCACTGTTTCTTTCAGTTTTTAAAGTGGAATTTTATACCTGTTTTGTGTTCCAGGGGAGGTGTGACTCAGCTCTTGGAACAGGAGGGGCTTTTTCTAATGTTATAAATATTTGGGCTGTGAAATCTTCTCTTCCTTCTTCCTGTTCATCTGAAGCAGGGCATTAACCTGATTTTCTTAACAGAGTTGGATACAGATGCAGTCCCATTTAAAAAAGAAGCAGCTTTTATATATTCTCTGCAGTGTTCCCAGAATAGCAGTTCTATAACACGTGGCATATATATATATTGTTGCCTAGCATCATGATGTTGAAGATGACCTGTTTAAATCACTGAATAAAAATGCTCTTGAGTTATGTTCCAACCTTTCAGCAGAAAAATAAAAACCCTTTAGCATGTCATCTTATGTTGTTGTCATCATTTCCGTAAACTGCATTTTTTAAAAAAAGAAAGAAAAAAAACCCCTCAACTGAACTTGGAAAGAATTTATTTATTTATTTATTTATTTATTTTGGAAGAAAGAGAACCATTATTTTTAAAAATAATAAATAGAAGCAAAAGATATTTCTATGGTTTTACCAGCAAGTTAATATGTGTGTGTATGCTGATAGTGACAAGCATTGGAGACAATGAACACTATCCCTATAATTAAGATTTCTTGCATAGACCCTTCTTGCAATAGACACACTCTCATAGCAAGCCACACTCTCACAGCCTCAAAGGAGGGCAAGGTCAACCTCCTGATCAAATTATGTCAGGAAACCTCTGTTATTGGGTTGCCATAAGTAGATCCTTTGCTTCTTGGATCAGATTAGTGACATGTTTAGTTGTGTAGTAAAGAGTAAGGATATACCATTGAGCACAAAAGTCAGACTTGTATTCCCTATCGCCATGCACAGATGCAAGAGCTGGAAAGTAAAGGAAGCAGACAGTAAGAACATCAATGCATTTGAGATGTGGTGCTGGAGAAGAATGCTGAGGACAGCCAAAAAGATAAACAAATGAGTCTTTGGAGAGATCAAACCAGAAATCAAGTTGGAACCCAAGATGATCAAACTGATTAGTTTATCACATTCCTGGCCCCTGAAACATTCCAAGAATGGAATTCAAGGGGCCAGAAATGAATGAGGGATGAGTGGGGGACGCATTTTACTGCACGCACCGTCCTTCACTCAATGCGTTCTATTCCCATTCTGTCCCAAAATCCATCCCAGGGAGGTGATTTTTGAGAACTGTTCAGAACAGTTCTCCCCCACTTGTTCCAGCCCCATCCTGGGCCCTTTTGGGCCATTCTCACACCGGACTGTAGCCTAGTGCGATAAAATTATGAGTCTGTTGAGCTTTAGCCACATAATGAGAAGGCATGGATTACTAGAAAAAACAATAATGCTAGGAAAGGTACAGGGTAGAAGAAGGAGGGGAAGACTGCATGCCATATGGATGGACTCAATCAATGGTCACATGCATGGCTTTGCAGGGCCTGAGCAGAACAGTGGAGAACAGGGAGTCTTGGACATGTCTCATCCACAGGGTTGCCATGAGTCAGAGTCAACTGAAGATTAACTAACAACAACAATAATTTGTGAGGGAACAAAAGGATAAATTCTTTGTAGTGTGACTTATATGGGCTTGTCTGCATGGGCCAAAAGGCCTGTTCCCAACCCCACCCTGTTCTGGTAGTGTCCTGTTTGAACAACACACAAACCAAACTTTGGTTCTCGTGCAAACAATCTGGACAATATTCAAGCTGTTCAGTACCAGAACCAAGGTATAACACCCTTACATTAGTTTAAACCCCCTATTTATTTATTTTTGCAATGGATCTTCAGGACAGTATTGAGTCCTCTTGTTCCTGCACTGGGGTGACTGTCTGCATGGGAATCCTGTTGAGCTGTCCTATGTATCTCCAGCTGCCATTGGTAGCTCATTCTGAGGTCAGATCAAAGTGCTCAGCCATGTGATCACCTCATTCTGATGTCAGAAACAAGAGACCCATGAAAGCTGTGGACACAGATGATGACTGTGGATTTCCCAGAGTGTCCAGAGCCACCACTGATTTCTTGTTTTTGAGTTCAGAATAAGGGTCCAGAGGTGTTCACACTGTTGAGCACAATTAAATAGTGGGATGTGCAAACAGCAGGATGCACATGTAAACAACTGCCCTGGCATGGAAACAGATGGTCAAATAATGGGTAGAGTTCAGGGCAGCTCTGGGGCCAGGCTAATCCAGGGCGCCTATGAAACACCCGGCCTTGTGCAGATAGGGCCTATATTACATTTGCTTCTTTTATTTATTTGTTTGTTTATTTAAGGCTTTAAGGTTGCACCAAATATTGTAGTCATACTGAGCAGCACAATCAAGTCCTTCACTGGCACCTTCTTGGATATATAGAATTTTGGGGGACACTGCATATATGTCAAAGTAAATATGCAATTTGTTTTATTGTTGACAAAACAATATATGTTGAGATTTAAAGTGCAATTGTGTTTGCAATATTCAATTATAGTCAGCTCCATAGAACTCAGAAGGAGGTAGAACAGCATATCTCTGAAAATGGGATGCTGGGAACAGCTCGTAGGAAAAGGCATGAATCATAGAAGCACTCAGAGGATTCTCTCCAAAACTCTGCATGAAAAATAACAGGTGGCAATCTTGGATTTATTTAATAAACAAGAATGGCTTCATAGAACAGCAGAGGCTTAGTGACAAGCAAGCCACAAGTAAGAAGTAAAAGTGTGACACAGAACCACTCAAATACACATTAACACTCTGTGTTTTGTAGGGATAGGAAGAATATTCAAAATATTCAGAAAATGGTTAAAAACATTTTTCCCAAGTATCAAGAGCCCTGATGAGAAGGACCTGGACTAATGAGAATTTTCACAACCTAGAACTTCTGCTGTGTAAAATTTGCATGTGGTTGATTTACAAAGAAAAAACATTTGCTGCACAGAAAATAGCATTTTCTGCACATGCAATAATCCTTATGTGTAGAAATATTATTTCCAGCACAGAAAATCATGTTTCCTATGCAAAGCAACCTTCTTTGAATCTTCTGCAGAATAAGTCCTGAATTGCAAATAGGCTTAGAAAACTATGTGGTTTTTTGAAGACTTTCTTGCAGTGTCATGAAAACTGTTAAAATTTCTCTTTAGAAAGAAATAAGGTTTTTAACAGTGGGATTAAATTTCCCACCTTTCCCTTCTTCACTGCTTCCATTTTAAAATGGAAAAATCTATGTATTTCTATGCACGTTTGTAAGGCACATTGATAAAGTATGTTTGTAAATATTGTTGGGGCGTACACAATGATATATGCATATTTTTCAGATGTGTGCACTTTCACATTTTCTTGCAGATAATACAGTGAAAAGAAATGTGTGTATTTATGGCTACAAATTGTTTCTGTTTCTGTATTTACTCAGGATAGGTTAAATCTGCTAAAAAATACTTTAATGGAGTGAATTCTTTAAATGCTCCTAAACTGAGAGGCATTTACAGATTTCTCACTATCTGAAAATTTTCTGCAGAGTTCAGTGTTACACATAGACAGATGATAAACATAAAGTTTGTATATATTTATATTAGGGATTGAAAGGTCCCCCCCCCCCTTTAAAATTGGAAAATGGTTTTAAAAAATTCTCAAGTGCTGGAAAACATTTATGAGAACCCCAGACTGACAAGAATATTTGCAGTTTAAGACTTATTCTGTGCAAAAGTACCACATTTTGGGGTAGAAAACATCTGCAGAATAACTTTTTATGCACAAAAACAAAATTTTTAATACAGAATATGGCATTTTTCTGTATCAAAGAACCAGAGGCTAGTTTTGTGCAGAGTAAGTCAGAAACTGTGAATACTGAAAAAAAAAAAAGTTCAATGAAAGCAGGGAGAAAAATGCTTAAATTACTTATTGCAAAGAACTGCATCCCTAGTGGAGTTTTTCACATATTCTGGTCAAGAGAAGGGACTTACTTTTGTAATCTTACCTTCTCTTGCTCAATTTGGCCCAAGTGTCACCTTTTGTTGCTTCTGAAGCCTTTGCAGAAATTCAGACAAATTCATCCAGCACCTGGCTAGCTATAACAGTCAGCTGTGGTCAGTAAATTGACCCTCCCCATATAGAGCCAGTGTATCTCTGAATGCTGGGTCCCAAGCACAGTTCTTAGGAGAAGGCATGGATAATGGGAGCACACAGAGGTATCTGCTTGCTTATTACTGGAAGAACCACACTAGACAGGATGGGCCTTGATAAGACTGTTCTGATAATATGTTAAGTCTATGCATGAGACATTAGAAACTGGTTACCCTGGACCACATTCAGTCTTTTCCTTCCTCCAAAAAAACCTTTCCACTATGGCTAATGTCTACCATGTTTGAAATAATCTATAGAGGAAACTGAAACTCCATACTCTTCAACTGTCTCACTTTGGCAGGCACAGTCCTAATTCTTTGCTGACCCACTTTTTCAGTTGCTTTTAAAATGTCCCAGTTTCTCTCCCCTCCTCCCACTGAAGTCTTCAATTTGCTTCAATTGCTGTTTACAGCACCGTGTACATTTACAGTGCTATATAAAGGTTAATAATAATAATAATAATAATAATAATAATAAATACTTTGCTAAATTAGTTTGCACTCAGTTAACTTAGCAGGGGTGAGAGGAGAGAAAAAGGAGGTGGAATCTTGCCATTCCCAGTAGGCTTAGGCAAAAGTAAACCACTGCAGCATCTCTTAGCTTGTGAGTTCTTCCTCTTGAGCCCTTGTGGGCTGGGAGGTGAAATAGAAATACTTTAAATAAATAAATGTTTGCCATCTTGATCACTCTGTTGGTTTCCCACATTCATCTCAATCTTCACCCTTGAAATATTGGAGGGAATGCAACTCTGGCAATGGGAGGAAGATGATGCAGTCTGTGTTTATTCATAAACAGTGCTGTAACACTGGCCATAATATGCAAAGGTATATTACTATACAGAAAGATCTTGGGTTCGCTGTGCACACCCACTATACATACAAAGTGTCTGACCTCCATGTGCCACAGTAAAAATGCCTTCAGTGATCTACATAAGGCAAACCTAACCAAGAGGACAAAGACAGAGGTTCCATCAAGTCCCATGAGAACTAGGTACTAGTACAGGTACCTATGACCTGATGTGTTGCAATATTAATTTATGGATCCATTGACACAAAATGTGGCACTAACATGAGCAGCTGTGGATAGTGGTTACCTAAGTTCATGGAATATATGTCTATCCAGGGGCTAGTAGTCATGATGTCTAGAAATGATCAGATTGAGAAATATATCTCTGAATACCAGCAACTGGGCTACAAGGATGGGACATGGCTATTGTTGCCATGGTTGCCTTGTAGGCTTCCCAGAAGTACCTAGTTAAGACACTGTAGACAGAGACACGTATAGCAAGTTTACTAAGTCATAAGCTTTCACTAGCTGGCACCCTATTAGTAACATATGCAAGGAGATTATCACATGGACAAATAACCCTATTGCTCTCTAATGGGATTCAGCTGGGGTGCAGGATGCAGGTGGATATTATCACTTGTAATTTGCCACCTGGTGAGAGCAACCCAGCTGTATCTCAGGTCTTGGGCATGCTTCGGAGGCTGCATTTCAAAGCTGGGTGCTTGCCATCTTTGAAAAGTGGCTTCCGAGGCATTCCTGGGAACCAGGATGCAGTTAGGTTGCACTCACCCTGTGGCAGCGATAGCAACTTAAGAGCATTAAGAGCCTGCATCCCGCATCATGGCAGCATCCCATCAGGGAGCAGTTGGGTTATTTGTCCATGCAATAATCTCCATAGTCAAAGTCCAAACCACACCTGCAGATCTGCAGATGTAATATGTTAACTTGGTGGGGTTGAGAAGAGAGCTATAGCATAATTCCACTTGTGGAACTTTTATGTTATAATCTGCCATTCAGGATCTCAGCCAAATTTTCCAATAGTCTGTTGCTTCCAAATGCTCATCTCATGATGCATCTTAGGCCCCATCTGAACTTCAGAAATAATGCAGGTTGACATTGTTTTAACTTTCATGGCTCCATCCTATGGAATTCTAGGATTTAGTTTGTTATGCCACCAGAGCTCTCTGACAGAGAAGACTAAATATCACAAAATTACAGCCCCCACCACTGAGCTATGACAGTTAAAGTGGTGTCTGACTGCTTCATTTCTGCAGTGCAGATGCAACCTTAATGTTTAAATCTAGAAGGTAAGGGGCACAGGTCCCCTTCTTGTGTTCAGGCAATTTTAATCCTTTGACCAAATGCAAGTCAGCCCCATAAATGTTTCTATGCTTATGTCAATAAGAAAGTGATGTGGTTGCTACTTCTTTTCCTGGCTGTGCTTTTACATCTTTTGGAAGAAGAAATGCTCATTGGCCTCTTGGCATACATTGCAGGCTATGGAAGGATTGTGTGCAGGCCCATCAGGAGAGAGAGAGAAAAAAAGGGAGGATTTAAATGGCTATGAATCTATAATGTAGATGTACACTTTTTAAAACAGCTGGACACAGTTTAAGTACTGCAGCTTCATCTTATGAAATACTGGGATTTGTATTTTTATATGGTATTTAGTTTTCTCTGTCAAAGAATGCTGGTGCCTCACAAAACTACAAATCCCAGGATTCTGTAGGATGGTGGCCTGACAGTTCAAGTGGTGTCAAACTGCATTATTTCTACAGTACAGATACACCCAGAGTCAAACCTAAGTTGAGTTTCTCACTTACCGACTGATAAAAGCCATGAATGTGCATGTCTGCAGATGTGAAAAGAAACACATAGAGGCAGAGCACTACTCAGAAGTTTCACTTAAGCTTTGGCACTGTTGTCTCTGCAATGCAAGATAAAAGAACCCAGCAGATACAGAAGACCTTCAAGCCATTAGCCCTGATACTGAATGCATTGTATCACTAAAAGCATGGATGGGGAGTTTCAGTGTTCAGAATTCCTTTATCAAGTAAACTAACATTCCACAAATAGTACTCATCCACCTAATGCAACTCAGAGACAGTGAGACTGACACTCACGCACACACACTATGCATAAGTGTAATACTATTTTAGTTCACAACACTCACGCCTACAAAGTGCTGTAAGAGAACAGTGTAGAAAGACCTCTTTTAAAGAACGCCAAACAATAATATTTCATCAAAGGAATATATATGCATTTTTCAAGGTGTTTAAAAGTGCAAGCGTTTTGAAGTTGACAGCTAACCACATTCAGTTTCTCAGTAAGTTACTCCAACAGTTTCTTAAATCTTTTGTTCTCTCGAAAATTTGGGAAACTCCCCCACCCCAATTTGCTGGCTACTGTCACAAAGTTAACTGGTATTTCTAATATTCCTGCAACAGTCTGTGTCCTTGCAGACTATATTCTAGATGCATTCTTCCCTTGTCCAATTACTATATTAAATATACATTCATATAGTAAGGAACCTACTACTCTTCAGAATCAAAAGAGAACATCTTACACAATTAACAACCAGAAGGCATGCAACAAAACTCAAAATGTGAAAAAAAATTAGCTCCCCTTTCCAATAAAATTAATGATACACCCTCAGTAAAGCCAGAAGTTGCCTTGAAATGTCTTGCTCCAAAGATGGAAAGCCACAAAATTTTAACTCTCCAGCAGCATCCACCAGTGCTAAACTTATTACAGCATCAACTTCTAAGATAAATACCATTTTAAAATAATAAGACAATCAACTGTTCCTTCCTGCATTAAGGAATATATTTTAAGCTCTCCCTGGAGCCACTGCTAAAAACATCTGCTCAAAGTTTGCCTTTCTCCCTCCTTCTCTATATCTTTTAAAAAGAGGATTTCTTCACTGCAAACTCCTCTTGCCTCTTAAACCCACAACTTCACTGGGAGGTCAAGGTTCTCAAATGTCAGTTCAGGTAGGGTGAAATTCTCTCCGGCGAACCTTAGACCCAGCTTTTCCCATCCTAATCTTGTACAGCTGTTTATTCCAGAGTAAACCCCATTGGCGTTGCAAAGAAAGAAGGCTGTTCCCAATGAAGAAAAAAAAACATTTAGGATTGTGGTTTAAGGCAAGTGGGGGAGGAAAGAAACAGGCCTACCTACCTTAAAACTTTCCAGCTTTTCAGTGGGTCCAGATCAGAGATGATAGAAACCATTGTAATCTCTTTTACTTTTCTGTCTTTTCCCTCTTTCCAAAGAAAAGAGAAATGCAAAAGCAACTAAACTGCAGCCTCTGAAAAAAACAGCCAGCTCTCTACTCGGCTTACTGTGTAGGAATGACAACAGATAGACCAAAAGAAAAAGAAAAAAAGAAGGGGGAGTATACCCTCCCAGCTCTTCCTCCTTTTCCAGCTGATAAGAACTTGAGAGTCTCTGACTCTCCCTTCTCTAAGTCAATCTTGTTGTGTTCTACCTCTTGGCAAACTTCTGGCTTGATGTCTCCACCACCACTTTCCCCGCTCCCTCCTTGAACATACAAACAAACACACAAAAGAAGTCAGAAAACTCTTGTCATCTCTTGCAAGGGGCTCAGCGTTGACCTTTCCTGCATTTGCAATCCACTGTGCAGCCAAGCAGTCCAAATGTGGCTTTCTGAACACTGTCCCCCTCTGCTTTCATAAAGAAACAAGCAGAGATCACAATTTTGTGCCTCCTGACTCTGTTTGCAAAGCAGTCACAGATTATCATCCACTGGCTGGGGGGATTATTTTACTGTTGGCTATTCTACCTCCCCCTCCAGTTTTCTCAGACTTAGCCCAGAGTTTAAGATTCTCACCCCCCCCCCCTTTTCCCCATAGTTAAGATTTTATGACACTCTGAAAGCAAAACCCGTTTTCTTTTCTTTCCAAACTTCCCACCCATTATTCTTTTTGGAGGCTTTTCCTCCTCCTTCTCCCCCCCCCCCCCCCGCGCACAATTGACCCAACCAACTCACTCTGGCTCTTTTTCTTCTCTCTTTCTCTTTTTGCAATGTGTAACAGATTTGTTAATTTCAGAGTCACAATTCAAAACAGCCTGGATTCTGGCATCATATTGCTATTATTCTGGAAATGAGAAGGCGGAGGGGGTGCAAAGAGAATGAGAGAGAGAATAAGCACAAGGGAGAATGTGCTTAATGACTTGCAGCATTTGATTCTGAAAACCTTCTTTGCCTTCAAAATCTCAGGAGGTGAAAGGTGTCTGTTTAATTTGGGAGGGGAAAAGGACATTTTTCTCTTAGCTTTAAAAAAAGGAATTGGCGCAGCTGCCATTTGTGACTGCAAAACAATATTTTCTGGACCAACAAACTCAAGAGTGTTTTGCATCTAATTATTGGCTAGGTAATGGTGGCCTTTGGTTTAACTTACCTACTTGGCACCCTATTTGTAAATGGGTCGGTTTCTATCTGATAAAAGCTGGATCTGCACTCCAGAAATAATACACTTTGACACCACTTTAACTGCCTTGGCTCCATGCTATGGGATCCTGGGATGTGTAGTTCTGTGAGATATTTAACCTTCTCTATCAGAGAGCTCTGATGCCACAGCAAACTACAAATTCTAGGATTCCACAGCAGTGAGCCAGGTAGATAAAGAAATGTCAAATGGCATTAATTCTGCAGCCAAAGTCAGTGAATTTAGAGAGAGAGATTGGCACAAAATATGGTGTAATATCAAGGAAGGAACCACGAGGTCTTCCAGATGATGTTCATCTTCAAGTTCCACTAGTCCTAGGCAGCAAAGATAATGGTTAGGAATTTTAGTTCAACAACATCTTCATGGTCATGTTATTCCCATCTCCAGTATACACATCCAGTGTACAATTTGCAGTTGAGAAGGAATATTGATACACATTCTGCACCCATCTTTCCTATGAGTCTGGAAAGTGTTCTAGGTAAAATACATGGATTCAACATCTGTGTATATATTCACAACTCCATTCCATGTTTTGCATCTGATCATCCTCACTCCTCATCCAGTTTCTGGTCATGTTTTAGAACTGATAGGAGGTGTATCTACATTAGTAGACATAATGCAATGTGATACCACTAACTGTCATGGCTCCATCCTATATAATCCGGGCATCAGTAGTTTTACAAGGTCTTTAACCTTCCCTGCCAAAGACTGCTGGTGCCTCACAAAACTACAAATCCCAGGGTTCTGTAGGATACAGCCATGGCAGTTTGAGTGGAATCAAACTACATTATATATATTAAAATGCGGCATTTCCTTTGGAGACTGTGGTTCCTTGGGAGACTGTGCAATTTACAGTGCTATATAAATAAAGGATAATAATAATGGATTAAAAACTAATATGCACAGTATTTGTCATAGGAAGAAATGCCTATATGTACTTCTGCTTTCATACAGATTAATGACTGAATGCATTAATGGGTGCATGTTCCAATTGACTAAAGTGTACTGCAGCCACTCACAAACCACAAGGTTGTGAGTTCAATACCAGCCAGGGTCTCCAGGTAGACTCAGCCTGGCATCCTTCCATAGGTCATTAAAATGAGTACCCAACTTGTTGGGAACAATTCGCTTACACTTTGTAAACCGCTTTCTTCATTGGAAAGAGGTACAGAAATGTACTTGGTATTACTATTAGTATTCATTTATATAGTGCCATAAATTTACATGTCACTTTACAGATATCATCAATTCAACATTAAAACCTGCCAATGGCATACAATCAAAAAAGGTAAATGGAATATGTTTTTCCTGATTCCCTTGTGAAATCACCTTCTTCTTTCCATGGTGTTAGATCTGTCATGGCACGTTCACACATGCAAGTCACCACTTCGTGTTGCCATGAGCCCATGGTGAAAATGTATGCATTAACTACCACTGAACATTTATAGGGCAACATTAAAAGGGTTTCACTTTATTTTCTCAGGAATGTCTCCATGAGCAAAGGCTACATAACTCTTGAGTATAATTGTTTGTGAACCAGGCAAAATGGTTGCTTCCTTTCCAGAGGCCCAAGAGAATAAAACACTCTATAAATCCCAGCCAATTGAAACCAACGAAAATAGACCTGTCACCTTGATTTCAGCTCACTTCACTTTGGCTCTAGGAGGACCACTCACTTTAAAACCAAATTCCTATCTCTCTTACACAAACCTGCCTCTGCATAACTCAAGTTAATTGGCAAGAAGAGGAGTCCAAAGGCTTTAAACCAAACCATGGAAATATTAAAACAGGAGGAGAAAAGGAGTCATAATTGCTTGTAGCTTATTTATTTCTTGAAACTGGCTAGGGTCACCCAGCCAAACCACAAGATTGCTTCTCTTTTCCAAGCAAGTTTTGAGATATGATTCTTGATTTTTTTTTTAATTGCTTCTGTTCCAATTTCTAATGTGGCTGCAAATACACCTTTGCATTTTTCCATGCATAGTGAAAAGAAAGAAAAAAAGAAACCCTTTTTCCCCTCAGTCCCACAGAGCCAGCATGATGTAGTGTTTTGAGTGTTGGACTATGATCCTGGAGACCAGGGTTCAAATCCCCACTCAGCCACAAAGGTCCATTGGGTGACCTTAGGGAAGCTGCATTTTCCTAGCCTCAGAGGAAGGCACTGGCACAACTTCTCTGAACAAATCCTGCCAAATAAACCCCTGTGATAAGCTCGCCTTACGGCTGCCATAAATTGGGAACAACTTGAAGGCACACAACAACAACAACAACAACAACAACTCTCAATCCCATAAAAGAGGCACCTAAAACAGACAAAAATGTATAACATGAATATGATATGACTTAGCTTAGTTCCAACACCCACTTTTCTCTTATTGCCAGTCCATGGTAATACTTAAATTATCAGCCTACCATCCTTCCCCATATGGCTTTCCTCTGCTCACATCATCAAGCAGGTACACTGCTAGACAGAATGTGAGTGTAACATGTAGTTTTGCCTTCTGAGATCCAAGACTGATGTCTAACTTTGAAAGCCTCTGTGTTCCTGTTGGAAACATGATGCCCAAATGACAGCAAAGTCTGAGACAAAAAGGTCATCATGTTTAACAGGCTGAGGACTCCGGCTACATCTACACTGCAGACAATGCAATTTGACACCACTTTATCTTCCATGGCTCAATGCTATGGAATCCTGGGATTTGTAGTTTGGCGAGATGTTTAGCCTTCTCTGACAGCCATTTCTGGTGGCACAACAAACTACAAATCCCAAAATTCTACAGGATGGAGCTGTGACAGTTAAAGCTTGTCAAACTGCAATATTTTTTTGCAGTATAGCAGTAGCAGCCTTAATCCACATTTAGAAAACTGGAGTATAATATCCACACAATCATTTTATCTACCACAACCTTATATCACATAAAGCTACATTATACCATAGATCTATGTACCTCACTGTAGTCAGTATTGATTTTCAGTGGTTTTCCAAGATTTCACGCAGGAGTCTTTCCCAGCTCCACCTGGAGATAACAGGTATTGGTGATGGCTGGTGGTTCCCATGTCAGTGGGTCAATGAATCTTCTCCAGATTTTAACATCTGCTCCAGAATCTATTTAGGAATAAGTTCAGCATGTTGGACAGCTACCTTTAAACCTACGCTAAAACCTGGAACAGGTTCATTGCCCTACTGACATGGGAGCAACCAGGCACCATTGCCAGAGATTGAACCTGTGGCCTTCTATAGTGCCATGTACCTTTTCTTTCCAGTTTCTGTTCAGCCCCTACACAGCTACTGTTCATTTTAATATGGACTGTGCTGAACAAGTTCCAGCAGATTTCTCTGTCTTCTATATAACTTCCCTATCTGTCTGCCTGTCTATCTATCTAGGTAGGTTGGGGGATTATTCTATAGGGTTCAGGGAGATAGGTGTGTGTGTGTGTGTATTTGGACACTACCTCCCAGAACCCTACAGCATGGCCCCACTGTGGGATTCAAACCTCCACATTTGTGGCTTTGACTTTTGTGGCTTTGATTATTCACAGATTTGATTATTACATTATGTTTGATTATTATGTTAGGAATCTCTAGATCCTCCAGTGCGACTCCTCCTGGAGTTGACCATAGAGTCATACTGGAGGACCTAGAGATTTCTAAAGAAAACACTTTTATAAGCATTGATAGTGCCCCATCTGTGAAAATCCTTACCCAAGGTAGTTAGGCTGGCTCCAGCTTTTTTAACCTTCTAGCACGCAGCCAAAACAGTGTTGTTCCACATGTCATTTAGTGTTTGAAAATGTTCGTTGTTGTTGTTGTTGTTGTTGTTGTGTGCCTTGAAGTCGTTTCTTATGGTGACCCTAAGTCAAATCTGTCATGGGGTTTTCTTGTCAAGTTTTTCAGAGGGAGTTTGCCATTGCTATCCTCTGGGGCTGAGAGAGTGCGACTTGCACAAGATCACCCAGTGGGTTTCATGGCTGAGAAGGGAATCAAACCCTGGTCCTCCGAGTCCTAGTCCAGCACTCAAACCACTACACCACATTGGCTCTGTGATTACTGTTTTAAAATTTGATTTCAGGATTGCTTTTAGATTGTTTTTTGGAGTTTTAAAAGATAATTTGAATGTTTTTTTTTTCAGTTTGTTTGTTAGTTTGTTTTAAAGAAAACCTCTGTATTGTTTTAATTATTTTTATTTATTCATTGTCTTGAGAGCCCTTGTGTACTGGGAGGCGATAACAAAATACTTTAAATAAAAAATCCCAAGACACCCTTGAAAATCAGTATGATGTAGTGACTGTGTTTGTGTGTGGAGACCAGTGTTTGAATCCCAACTCAGCCATGAAAACCCACTGGATGATCTTGGGCAACTCACACCCTCTCAGTTTCAGAGGAAAGCAAAGGCAAACTTTCTCTAAACAAATCTTGCCAAGAAAACATTGTGAGAGGTTTATCTTAGAGTTGCCATAAATTGGAAACAAGTTGAAGGCACACACTACTACTACTACCAGCAACAATGGCACCCTGCAACTGGCAGTATCTTGTAGGTTTCATTTCTCAGTTCCTTGATCTCCAGCACCTCAGGAACACTTTGGTCAGGGTGCTTCCAGGCTGCAATGGTAGGTAAGGAGAAAGAGCTCCACCATCTAACTTCAGTGGTATCTGCTGAGATTTGGTTCCAGGACCCTCTCTAGGTACCAAAATCCCTGGATGCTCAAGTACCATTATATACAATGGTGTAGTAAAATAATGGTCCATATATGAAATGACAAAATCAAGATTTGCATTTTGGAATTTTTATTTCTGAATATTTTCAAGCCATGGATGGTTGAATCTGTGGATACAGAACCATGGACATGGAGGGTTGACTGCATAATGTAGTCTATGTCGCTACAGCAGCAATGCAGGGTCTTGCCCATAGTAATTTAAACAAGCAAATGGTAAGAGTGGGGATACCACACATTTTCCAGGAAATAGTTTCCTATTAACATGCATATTAATATTTAGGTTTTTCTTTCCTGAAAGTCCCACATTCCATAGCTCTCATCTCCTCACCCAGTAAAGAAACAACCCTACTTTTACATACTGCTCCTTCTCTTTGTTCATTTCCTCCTTTCTCCCATGATGAAACCACCTTCCCAACATTTCTGTCCCATTTTCTGTGTTTATTTTTATTATCCTTTTTTCCTCCTGACCCTACCTGACATTTCGCCTACTCCTCCACAGTGAGGAAAGAAAAATAAACATTTTTTAAAAAAATAAAAATAAAATAACCCAGAGTACAAGCTTTCTAAAAATAAAAGTAAAAAGGTTAAGAGTAGCACACGGATGCTTGCAACTAGGGAGAGAGATTTCAAGGCGATGTCGAATGCTCTACAGTCAAGATACCAATTTCCAAACAACATGTCTAGTGTGGTTGGGCAAATCATTGCCTTCTCTTGCTGATGTCTAGTTCCAAAGCTTGGAAAAGTTGACTACTTCAAGGCTAGGAGACACGCTGTTGAACTAGAAATCCCAGCCTTCCTTACCATGGGCAATTGGGAACTGGCACTGAAGAACACCTGAAAGAGCACATGATTTCCACCCTGGGCTAGTTCTTACTAAGAGCCAACATGGTGTAGTGGCTAGAGCATTGGGCTAGGGCTCAGGAGACCAGAGTTGACACCCTGCTTAGCCATGGAAACCACTGACTTTGGTCAAGCCACACTCTCTAAGCCTCAGTAGAAGGCCAAGGCAGCCCCCCTGTGAACAACTCTTGCCCAGAAATCCTTATAATAGGTTCACCTAAGGGTTGCCATAAGGCAGAAATCATTTGAAGTTATACAACGTCAAATTAGTTCTTGCTCGAGTTGGTAAATCTCCATCTGGGCTGTACCACTTTATAGTGAATGCGGGGGAAGAAATGTCTTTTTATACAAAACATGAAAATGGATGTAGAAAGCCATTTTGTGAAGAAGAAAACAACAGTCTTTTTGCCTCAGTATGCCTGTTTTCTAGTGGGAATATCATTGGTTGGAGGATGAAACATTTCTTTGGGAGCCAGTATGTTTTAGGCTGCAACATCCTTTTTTTACTTTAGCTGAGAAATAAGTTGAAGTTAAAATTAGAATTAAAGTTAGATAAAAGTTAGAATTGTCCAAGCCATTGTATTCTCCATTACCATGCACAGTTGAACAGTGAAAAAGCAAATAGGGGAAAAATTGAATTAATTTGAGACATGATGCTGAAGAAGGGTATGAGGATACTGTGCATGACCAGAAAGTCAAACAGTTGGGTCTTAGAACAAATCAAGCTTGAAATCTCCCTGGAAGCCAGGATGATTAAATTGAGGCTGTTATACTTTGGCCACATCATGAAAAAGCATGACTCATTAGAAAAAACAATGATGCTGAGGAAGATAGAGGGCAGTAGGAGAGTAAGACGCTATGCCAGATGTACATACTTAATCAAGGATTGCCATGTCCTCCCATGGGATTGCCATGTCCTCCCATGGGATTGCCATGTCCTCTCATGGCTAGGAGCTGAGAGCACCATCCATTTGCAGAGAAAAGAGGGGGAAAGGCTTTATGAAGGAACAGCAACCCTGGAGTGAAAAGCAACTCTGCTCTCTTGTAACATGAACAATAGCCTGCAAGTTAACCTGCCCAGGAGCTGGGCCAGTTCAAGCAGCTCCCTCCGGGAAAAGTCTGAACGCTCTTTCTTTCTTTTCTACTACTACAGGATGGAGGATGAGGCAGTGCTGGATAGAGTGGCCTCCTTCCTTAAGCATGTCTGTGATGGCGAGGAGGTGGAAGGTCATCATACAGTCTACATTGAAGCAGCGCTTGTCAGTGCCGGAACACCAGCCCTGCAGAGGACTCCTGAGGGGGTGTGGCACCAGTGAGAGAGGTGCCTACTTAAATGCCGGCTCGCCGGCCCACCCCTGACCAGAGGCAGCGCTTGTCAGTGCCGGAACACCAGCCCTGCAGAGGACTCCTGAGGGGGCGTGGCGCCGGTGAGAGTGGCACCTACTTAAACGCCGTATTGCCGTCCCTTCCCGCCAGAGGCAGCGCCCAGCGCCGGAACACCAGCCCTGCAGAGGACTCCTGAGGGGGCGTGGCCCAGTGAGAGCAGCACCTACTTAAACGCTGGCTCGCCGGCCCTCCCCCAATCAGAGGCAGCTCCCAGCGCCGGAACACCAGCCCTGCAGAGGACTCCTGAGGGGGCGTGGCACCAGTGAGAGCAGCGCCTACTTAAATGCCGACTCGACGGCCCTTCCCCGACCAGAGGCAGCGCCATCAGCGCCGGAACATCATCCCTGCAGAGGACTGTCAACCATTTCTCCTCCTTCTCCTCTGATTGTGTTAACAGATTTCCCTTGTCACCAGTCGCGGACACTTATGCTGGGCCTGATTTATCCCCAGCAAATTAGTTCTGTTAGAGCCACCTTTATATAATTTTATATGGAATCGTGAGCTTATAATGGAGGACAGTTTTAAGCCTGTACCAGATCCTCAGGGAATGTCAATTAGAGTGGTGCAGGGCAATGAGAGATATGGCGCTAGCAGAGGGCAAATAAGGTATAAGGGAAGATGGGATCGAGCCGAGGGTTGACCCATCCATACCACATTCTCTTACCTTGCTCCTCCTTAATGCCAGGTCTGTGAAAACTAAAACCCATATTTTATATGACCTTTTAGAGGATTATAAACTCGACCTGGCTGCTATCACAGAAACCTGGCTGAGCGAGGATAGTAATGTAACCTGGGTTAAAGCCCTCCCAGCCAGGTACACAGTCCAGGAGCAGATAAGAGAAAGTGCGTGGGGGTAGTGGCCTTGATCCATAAAACCACCATCAAGCTGACCAAGAGGCCTATCTGTGAAACTACCCACATCGAGTTTATTTACCTGACCCTGAAGGTCAAGGACAGTTTGGGGATTCTGTTGGCCTACCGTCCACCCCATGGCCTAACAGACTCCCTGACCGAGCTGACACAGCTGGTCTCGGAGCTGGTGTTGGAGTCCCCCAGGCTCTTAGTCTTGGGAGACCTCAACATCCCCTTCGAGGCTGGTGTAACAAATCCAACAGGTGCAGCTCGGGAGTTCATGGATTCCATGACCACCATGAACCTGTCCCAGTTGATCTCGGGCCCTACCCATTGTGCTGGTAATACACTTGACGTGGTTTTTTGCACGGATTAGGATGTTCTGTGGGCAGAAGTCATTGGAACTACTGCCCTGTCAAGGACGGATCACTTCCTGGTCAAGATAGGATTGAAGGCCACGACCAACAACCCCCCCGGGGGTGGAGGACCTATTAAGATGGTCCGCCCTCGAAGGCTGATGGAACCCAAATGGTTCCAAGAAGTCCTAGAGGGTTTTATGGTTGGGAACGACAGCAATTCTGTGGATGCCCTGGTGGATACCTGGAACAACGACCTGACTAGGGCCTTAAACAGCATCGCTCCCGAGCGTCCTCTCCAACTCGCTCCCAATAAACAACCTTGGAACACACCAGATTTCAGGAAAATGAAGCAAGAAACGAGACGACTAGAGCGCCGCTAGCACCAACACCAACACTTATCTGAGAACCTACTGGAGGCCTATGGAGCTGCAATCGATGCAGCAAAGAATTCGTTCTATTCTGCTCGTATTGCATCAGCAGAGTCTCGTCCAGCAGAACTATTCAGGGTGGTTAAAGAATTGACTTGGCCCCCTCCCACCCTGAATTCTCTATTAGAACCAACAATTGCCTGCTGTGACGCTTTTAACTACTTTTATGCTGATAAGATCTCTCAGGTAAGAGTCGATCTTGACACCGGCACTAAAGCAGAACAGTTAACAGAGGCGTCCAGTGACTCCGTGGACTGGGTTACACTGGATCACTTTGAGTTTGTTAGTACTGAGGACGTGGACAAGCTCCTTGGAAGTGTTAGGAAGATGACTTGCCCACTCGATCCCTGCCCGTCATGGCTGGCCGTTGCAGGAGGGGACAGAGTGATGACTCTACTTCATCTAATCATTAACATGTCCCTCAGGGAGGGCATATTTCCAACCGCACTGAAGAATGCTGTGGTAAAACATTTACTAAAAAAAGCCCTCCCTAGATTCCCTGATTAGACAAAATTATAGGCCTGTTTCCTTACTACCATTTCTGGGCAAGGTGATCAAGAGGGTAGTCGCCTTCCAACTCCAAGCTGTCTTGGATGAAGCAGATTATCTAGACCCATTTCAAACTGGCTTCAGGAGGGGATATGGAGTCGAGATGGCCATGGTCGCCCTGGTCGATGATCTCCATCTGGGCATTGACAGGGGAAGTGTGACCCTGTTGGTGCTCTTGGACATCTCAGCGTCATTTGATACCGTAGACCACGGTATCCTTCTGGAACGCCTGAAGAGGATGGGAATCGGAGGCACTGTTCTTCAGTGGTTCCGCTCCTACCTCTCGGGCAGATTCCAGATGGTGAAGCTGGGGGACAGTTGCTCTCATAGAAGAGAGCTGACATCTGGCGTTCCGCAGGGTGCCATTCTGTCCCTCTTGCTATTTAACATTTACATGAAGCCACTGGGAGAGATCATCCGGAGACATGGGGTGCAGTGCCATCAGTACGCTGATGACACTCAAATATATCTCTCCATGTCTCCGGCTATAGCAGCGACCAAGGATGGCATCTCCTCTCTAAATATCTGCTTGGAGTCGGTAATGGGCTGGATGAGGGAAAACAAACTCAGACTGAATCCAGAGAAAACGGAGGTGCTTGTGATAGGTCCACCCCGCCCAGGGATGGAAATTTGTCAACCTGTCCTAGACAGGGTCACACTTCCCCTAAAGGATAATGTTCGCAGTCTGGGTGTACTTCTGGATTCGTCGCTCCAGCTGACTGCTCAGGTGGAAGTGACAGCCAGAGGTGCGTGGTATCAGCTTAGGCTGATACGCCAGCTGCGTCCCTACCTGAGCAGAGAGGACCTTGAAACATTGATACATGCACTGGTAACCTCTCATCTAGATTTCTGCAATATGCTTTACATGGGGCTACCTTTGTACCAGGTTTGGAAGCTTCGATTAATTCAGAACGCGGCAGCCAGATTACTTACGAGGGCCTTAAGATCTGACCATATCACCCCCATATTAAAATCTTTACACTGGCTGCCAATTAGCTTCCAAGCGCAATACAAAGTGTTGGTTATTACCTTTAAAGCCCTATATGGCTTGGGCCCGAGCTACCTGAAGGAATGCCTTCTCCTGTACAATCCGCCCCGCACCCTCAGAACATCGGGTAAGAATCTCTTGAAAACCAGTCTGAATACCAGACTGATGTCAACCTCCAATAGAACATTTTCTGTTGTGGCTCCGAAACTATGGAACGATCTCCCGGAAGAGATCCGTCTTATCACCACCCTAGATGCTTTTAAAAAAGCACTAAAGACAGATCTCTTCCGGCGAGCTTTCCCACCTGACTTGCTATGATCATTCCACTGACAAATAGAACTGTCGATGGACAACTGTCGATGGAACTGTCGATAGGGGTCTTTAAGCAGAGGCTGGATGACCATCTGTCAGGGATGCTTTGATTTGGAGTTCCTGCATGGCAGGGGGTTGGACTGGATGGCCCTTGTGGTCTCTTCCAACTTTATGATTCTATGATTCTACAATGGAACAGTGATGTAACGCTGATTAAGAATTAATGAGTTTTAACTGTTTTTATGACTGTATTGGATTTTGTAGTTGTATTTTATGTTTTCTGGACTTGTAGATTTTATTGCTGCTGGAATCCCACCTCGATCCATGGGGAGAGGTGGGAAATACAAATAAATTTTATCATTATTATTATTATTACATTGGGGTTCATGTGCCTATAAGCTACTGGAGAAGGAGACGACACAAAAGAAAGCCCAAGGAGAAGAAGTAAAAGAGAAAATTTCTGAAAACTCTGACAAGCCTGAAATTGAAAATGCTGATGAGACAAGCTGTAGCATCCTCAAGCCTCTCATCTCCCCTGCCGCTGAACGCATCCTCTTCATTTTGGGTGAAGATGATGATAGTCCCGCACCACCCCAGCTCTTCAAGGAACTGGATGAACTACTGGCAGTTGATGGGCAAGAGATGGAGTGGAAGGAGACAGCAAGGTGGATAAAGTTGAGGAAAAAGTGGAACAGGGAGGAGAGAGATGGAGTAAACCCCATGTGGCCACACTGTCCCTTCACAGTTTGTTTGAGCTGAGGACGTGCATAGAGAAAGGATCAATCATGCTTGATTTGGAGGCATCATCACTTCCTCAGGTAGTAGAGTTGGTTGTTGACAATCAGATTGAGACAGGCCTGTTGAAGCGTGACATGAAGGACAAAGCCTATACGCTGCTCAGGAAGCAATAGCATCAGACCAAAAAATCCAACCTATGATCCTTGGCTAACATTGGAAAGACTGTTTCCAGTGCAAGCAGCCTAGCCATGATGCACAGAAATCTGACTTTCTCTAGTTTGAATATTTAATCGGGGAGACAGTGGGCCTGAGCCTACATGACTTGACCTGAGAGGTATAGGATAGGGGGCCTGGAGACATCTCATTCACAAGGTTGCCATGAGTCGAGGTCAACTTGAAGTCAGCTTACAAGAAACAGCAAAGGTTGAAGTTAGATATTGGGGCATGCCACATTGCTATAGAGTGCATGCATTACAGGAAGAAGATGGAGCTTAGGTACACTATATTCTGGGTCTAAATCTTCTAGCATTCCCCAACCACGTGATAACTCTCATAATTTTCAACATCCTCCAGATATGGTTGGGCATGCCAGATTTTTGTTGGGTGGAGAGCAGAGTGGCGGTGGGTGTAGACCAAATAAGTCACTTTCACAACCTGTGGAGGAGAATCCACATGTTGAAGGGTCTCCAGCTAAAAAGTATCTCACTTATTTACCAGGAAGACAATGCTAGAACTACATGTTACAGTGTGGAGTGCTCCTGTTCACTGTTCTAGCCAGCTAACCATCTGTGCCCTTCTCCTTGATTCTCCATTCCATTCTCTTTCCAATCCAGATTTATGTTCCCCTCTGAAAGATCTTGTCAGTATCCCATAGCCACCAAGCACATTCACTTCTCATTGGGCTTTTTTTTATAGAGAGAGAGAGTTTGTGTGTTTTTAATTGCATTTATTTCTCTTGTCAACTCTCACCTACCAGACCTCAAGACAAGGTATATCAAACAAAAGCAACCAAATGCTAAATGTTGTTGTGGTGGTGTCATTTCTTTACTTGTGACAACCCTAAGGCCATTCAAAACACAGCTATAGTTGTCTGTCAGAAACTCAAAAAGAGATGGAACCAGGCTGATTGGAAAACTGTGCATAGTTTTGGACACCATGATTCAAGAAGGAGATTGATAAGCTGGTCTATGTCCAGAGGAGGGCAACCAAAATGGTAAAAGGTCTGGAAACCGTGCCCTATGATGAACAATTTAAGGAGATGGTATGTTTAGCCTAGGGAAGAAAAGGTTAGTGGGTGACATGGTATCCCATGTTTAAAAATGTAAAAGAACATCATAGTGAAGATGGAGCAAGCTTGTTTTCATTCGCTTCAGAAATGAGGACATGGAGCAATGGATTCAAACCACAGGAAAAGAGATTCCACCACAACATTAGGAAGAACCTCCTGCCAGTAAGCGATGTTCAACAGTGGAACATGCTGTCTTGAAGTGTGTGTGGGGTCTCCTTCTTTGAAGGTTTTTAAACAGAAACTGAATGGTCATCTTTTGGGGGGAACTTTATGTATTCCTACATGGCAAGGAGTTGAACTGGATGGCTCTTGAGGTCTCTTCCAACTTTATGATTCTACGTCCAAAGCTCCTGGAGGGTACCAGCAGATGAAAACTATCCTACATTGTAACCCTGAGTATCTATACATGCTGGCAACCAAATTTTCATGTTTAGTTTCTCCTGGCAGCCATTATTAAAAGTCCTCATTAAAATATATGTATAGATGATGAAATTTTGCACAACTGCTGCTTCTTTGGCAAGATGCACACATCTGTAACCCATTACAGAATAGATTTACTACCAACAGGCCAAAGGATAATAATTCTGCGAGTTCCACTACCAGCTGGAAGGACTGAAGACCACCAAATCTTTAAAAATGCAGCCTCTATTTGGCCACAATGCATTCCCAAAGAATAAGAGTCATTAAGGTGTCACAAATTTTCTTGCAGATGCAGAAGGAAGTTGTCCAAGCTGTAGAAAACATTTAGGAAAGAAAAAAAAAAAACCAAGCCAGAATCCCCACTTTCATCCAGTTATAGCAAAGGGGCCAGTGGAAAGAGGTAGTCAGAGGATTTTACTCTGTTGATTTAGACAGCTGCATATAGCAAAAGCAGTGACAGGCTCCAGAGACATTTGTTATAAATCTAACAAACCCAGTATGGAACATTAGCTATAAACAAACACATATGAGGGAAGGAGTGGAGAACCTTTGCTCCTCCAGGTGTTCTCCTACAACTCCCATAGCTCCTACCCAGCATGGCCAAAAGTATGGGATTGTGGGAGTTTTAATCCAAAGCATAAGCAGGTCCAAAGATTCCACATCTATGTGCCAGAGACCCTGCTAGTGTTGTGTTGAAATTTCTCTTGCATTTCCTCCCAGGAATTGTCACTCCATTTGAGGAAACAAATGGCTGTTTGGAAAACTTTTCAGAGAAGGAAATTTTTGATGTAGTTCTCTGCTGTGTGAGGGTCCTTTGCAAAGGATATAAATCTGGAATTTCTTTATCTTTGTATGGGAAATGAGAAAAAATGCCGAATAAATGAATCTAATTACAGCCTGGTATGGTGTTTTGTTCTTTGTTTTTTGAATGGTCTCAGAAAGATTGTACAGGTTTTCACAACTAAATTTTGTTCATTTCTGTAGAAGGCCTGTAGTGGATGATGAAACTACAATTCAGAATTGTCTTCTTTCATGATTTTTTTTAAAATAGTACAATGGGCCTTGGACACCAAAATATGTGGATGCTCAAGTTCCATTAAATATAGTGGCCTAGTAAAATGGTGTCCCTTATATCAAATGCCAAAATCAAGGAACTAAACCCCAGCAGATACCAAGGATCCACTGTACAGACCAATGCTAAAAAGGGCATAGGGCAGGGAGCTGAGACTATGGAGGCAAGTGTGCAGATGACAGAGTTCGGGACAGAAGTAGCACCATGGAGATTTGGAAGAACTGTGTGATAACTGTCCTCAACCCAGTATGTTTCCATTTCCTAGACCAACATGACTGTGATGTGTCATGAGTCTGGTGTGAGAGTTTTTTCATGGATATTACTTTTAAGTAGGATGGAGTTTTTTAAAAAATGAATTTTCCAAGAACATTTCTGTAGTGCCAGACCTTTCTCTCCTCCTCCATTTTATACTTTCTTGGCACCACTTGCAAGACTATTAACCTCTTTCTCGGCATTAGCCCCTCCTGTTTGACTGTATCTGCATTTATGGATCTCTCCTTGTCATCAGATCTGACTGGCTATATATAGTGCTCACTGTAGCATTGCTAATTGGCTGAAATCACCCATGTGCTTAATCCAGGAAGCATTGCTTAAACTTTCAGATGACTTCATTTCCCTCCTGTGTCATCATCATGTAACTAGTCCTAATTGGCTATGGCGCATTGTGCTCACCATGTGAATTTGGGATGGTTGCGATTATCTAGGTGACTAAGTCAAGCAAGAAGAAGAAACAGTCACGATCGGCAACAGCAGCTTGGGAAATAAACACTGAACTCAGCAGGATTTCATTTTTCAAAAGTGATTTTTAAAATGCACATGAAAACTATTTCACCTTTCATAAAATTGCTATTTATAGCCCACAGTCAAAACTGAAGAATGCTTGTCATAGCCTTATGTCTAGGTACTGTGTCCACCCTGCATTGGCAATACTGTTTGAAGAGGTCAATAATCTAAGTTTGTAAGCTCCTAAACAAAGGTTTTTTCAACCATCATTGCCCAGTAAGAGATATCAGTCTAGTAAGAGTCTCAAGTTTTAAATTTCCCACTCCTCCTTCGGTGACCACCACTGTGTGATAAGTTCCACAAAGGAGCTTTGTGGTACTGTATCATGTTCGTTGCATTGTGGGATACATTGAACTATTGTTGGATACATTGAACCATTATCTATCACTCTTTTAAATCTGAGATTGGCAGAGATTATGAAGTCTACAGAATCCAGCATCTAAGAATTCTCTGTTTATCATACACTCATGGAATTGGAAGGGGTCTTATAGGCCATGTAATCTAATGCAGGATCTCCACCAAAACCTTCTCCAGAAGTTTGCTGTCCAGTCTCTATTTGAAAGGAGATCCCACCACCTCTCTAGGCAATTGGTTCTATCGCCAAACCACCCTTACTGTCAAGAAGATCCTTCAAATTCTACCTTCCTATAACTTCAAGCGATTAGATCTGGTCCTACCTTCTAGGGTTTAGCAGAGAATAGGCCTACCCCCTCCTTTCTTTGACAGCCTGTGAGGGATTTCAAGAGTGCAGTCATATCACCCCCTCTGTCTTCTCTTCAACAAGCTGAACCTGCCCAGCTCCTTCAACCTTTCCTCATAGATTTTGTTCTCCATAACTCTTATCATCTTTGTTGACCTTTGGTGAACCTGCTCCAGCTTATATATCCTTCTTAAAAGTAGGTGCCCAGAACTAAATGGAGTACTCCAGATGAGGCCTGACTAGCAGCAAATATAGCGAGACTATTACTTCCCTTGACCTGGAACCTACGCTTCTATTAGTCAAGGCCAAAATAGCATTTGCCTTCTTTGTTGCAGCATTATACTGGTGGCTCATGTTCAATTTATGATCAACAATAACCCTAGGATAGTTTTCCCATGTAATATTGCAGAACAATGTATCCCACCTGTATATTTGGTTTTTAGTCAGGCAAATATAGGGAGAGGCACACCTTCAAAGTACTGAAGTCTAAGAAATGTTCACCCAGCATTTTAACAAATTTTATGTTGTATATAGCAAAACTTAACATTTTAGAGACAAGTGCCAACAGACACTAAACCAAATGGACTATGCTTTTGAACCAAAAGTATGTTGGCAAGATAGGAGGGGCAGGATTCTAAGTCTTAAAGAAAACCTAAGTTGGTACTTTTCCACTTTAGGAAACAAAATAAACTCTTTGATATATGTAAGTTGATTAGCTAGTGTGCATTCCTTTAAGAAATGCAAACCAGGGAATTAAACCAGCCAGGCTTAATGGTGTAGAGCATGTATTATTTGTAGTTCTGATTTTCTGATTTCACTTTTGGAAACTGGTGGAGGCAATGCAATAAAGCAACTTTTGAAAAGAAACTGTGGGGTTTTAGTTTTCAGATAAGGGATATTACACAGCTAGCTTGGCACCGTGGGAAGTCATAGAAGGCTGGAAAAGTAAAATAGAAAGGGAGGGGAATGGAATGCATGCTTGAGGTCCTGATAACATCCTGGAAGAGAGCATGGTTTCTTGGCTGAAATGAATTCTGAGCACAAAATGAGGAAACACTGCAACATTTTGTTGCAGATCCCATATGTGGCAAATTGTAACAGAGACCCACAGTGATAAGTCTGTGACCTGTGTAACATTGCTAGAACACCTAATCACAATGAGTTGAGTATGCTATAAATTTCCCTATACCCTTCCTAAACTACATCTCCCAGGGTAAAGCAAGAAAAAAAGAGTTGGACCCCTGTATTATGGATATGCCCTATGAAGCTACATTGCACAGTTCCAACAGATTTGATACTATTTTGGCTGTCCTTGTTCCATCTACAAAATCCTGGAATTTCTAGGGTTTTTTTTTTTAAGAATTTGAAAAACAGCACTTTGGATTTTTAATGGAGAAGTTTAATTGCTGTAGATTTTAAAGATGCTTTTTCTGTTGTGATGATTAGCATGCTTTTCTCCCTTTTAAAGTGATGTTATTGTTTTAATGCAGAATTGTTTTAAATTGCTCATTTATTTATTTATTTATTGTCTGTCACACTGAAATATCACAATAAAAAGCAGGATATAAATATTCTAATAAATATCTCCCCAGACTACAAATCCCAGGATTTTGTAAGATAAAGCCATGCCTATTAAATTGGTTTCAAACATATAATATGGCACAAATGCACTCTAAAACAAGAGTGAATCATGTTCCCCTCCAGCTTCTATTGGATAACACTTCCCAGCAGTTGTAGTCACCATTGCCAGTTGGGTTGAATGCTAGAGTTGTAATTCAGTATTGCCTGAAGAATCCATAATTCCTGCCCTTACTTTGAAATAAACTATATGCCAAATGAAACCCTGAAGTATTTCCCTGAGATTTTTGGAGTGTTTTCAGAGGGCTGGACACACTCCCTGAGGTTTATTTCACAGTCTTGACCCAGAACTTACCCTCCAACTGAGGAATAGTTCCAGTTAATTCTCTGTCATGCCACCAGTGCCATCACTAGGTTTGGCATTACTCATAGTGTCACATCCCCATCAACATCCTCCCATACTACTACATACAGAATCGTTAGTACTGTAATGCTTTTTGTACTAATGTCATTCATTAATCATCATTCCTGTATATTACAAGTGAGATACCTATACCTTTAAAGCCCTATATGGCTTGGGCCCGAATTACTTAAGGGAACACCTGTCCCTAAATAACCCGCCCCACACTCTCAGAACATAAGTAACAAAACTACTGGAAAACCCAAAAATTAGGTTAAAAACAACCTTTTATAGAACATTTTCTGCTATGGCCCCTAGACTTGAAACAACTTGACGGAAGAGATCCGTCTTTTAAGCACCTTAGTTTCTTTTAAAAAGGCACTTAAGATGGATCTTTTCCAGCAGGTCTATCCATCTGATCTCTTATAGCCGACTAAAGAACATCCTCATTCCTGAATAGGACGATCTGACTTGGAAATTTGTGGACAACACTATAACAACTCTTTCTTGTTGATGTATTTTAGATGATATGATTGTATTTTAATTGTATTATTATGTTGATTTTATCTGCTGTAATCCCGCTTTGATTCGAAGGGAGAAGCGGGAAATATAAATAAATTATTGTTGTTGTTGTTGTTGTTGTTGCCAAGAAAAACCTGTGAGGAGGTTGCCATTGCCTTCCCCTGAGGCTGAAAGAATGTGACTTCCCCCAGATCACTTAGTGGGTTTCATGCCCAAGATGGGGATTGAACCCAGGTCTCCAGAGTTGCAGTCCAGCACTCAAAACACTACACCACACTTGCTCTCTAAACAACTAGCAAAGTTAAAATTATACCTTGAAATTACAATATCATACTCACAGCCTAAATACATTTAAATATACACAGGTTCATGTAGTTGAAGTGATAATTTGATAAAATGTGATGTTTTAAAAGATTTTTTAAAATTAAAGGCCTCCCACTAAGCCTCACCCCACCCCACCCTCTCTTCAGAATTTTAAAGGGACACAGGCAAATGTTACAGCCCATTTCTGCCCAAAGGCTGATGTTTGAGAAGTGATGCAGTCTGAAACTCCCAACCCCCTGCACTTCCCAAGTGATACCATTGCATACCACTTTTTCAGCTGTTTCAAAAATGTCCCAGTTTTTTCTTCTCCTCCTCCCACTTTCCTCCTTCATCTTTGGTTTACTTAAGTTGCTGCAAACTGTGTTCCAAGTGGAAAAGTAGTTTATACTCAGATCATCCGAGGAAGAAACTTGGGACTTTATTGCACCACCTCTGGTGCCCGACTTACCTCTTCCGAATTGGGCTCAAATTAGGAAGTTACACTGATTTTAGTGCATGGACATTTCCCTTAAAACAGTTTTCCATTGCCTGAAGTGTTGAATTCTGCCCCCCAAGTCGCTTCGGTGTCCATTCTTTCCAAAATTGGAAGCTTCAGAATTGGAAAAAAATGGCCACTGAAGCAACTTACGGGGCCTGGATTCAACACTGAAGGCAACAGGAAGCTGTTTGGAGGAAAATATCAATGCAATAAAATCAGCATAACTTCCGAATTTGAGCTCAATTTGGAAGAGGTAAGTCGGGCACCAGAGGTGGTGTGATAAAGTCCTTGCTCTTCCCCGTAAACTCAGGGGAAAGCTGCTGCTGCCAAAATACCCCCAAATAAAAGAAATACAATTGTGCGTTATCTAGGAGTGTCATTCCTTTCTCTTCCAATGAGAGAGAGAGAGAGAGAGAGAGAGAGAGAATAACTTCTAGCAAAGATGACCTCTAAACACACCAGCATGAGGTTGGTGCAGAAATGCCGTCTATCCTGCTGCTGAAGTCATCTTCCGGAAGTTGCATTCTAATTTTGGGAAACGATTAAGCCATTGGCAAGAGCAAGAAAAGAAAGACCTCTGCTTTCCAATGAGGCCTCTTTCTTCCCCAGGGAACCTTTGGTTAAACAAAGCTTATCTAACTGAAGTGTGGTCTTAAACCTATCTGTCCTCTGGCCTGTTCTTGCCAGATAACAACTCTTCTTCTTTTTCTTCTCCTTCCATCAGCTGTCCCAGGCTGGCATTTTGCCTCTCACATCCTTGACCCCTTTGCTCTCCCCCCTCCACACCCCATGCTGCCTGCCCTTTTAAGCCATGCAATGACTAATTGAAAAATGCATTCCGATGCTTTCAAAAGCTGCTTTGCCTTTCCTGAGGGCTGGCCAAACGTTATTCAGAGTTGGCAAGGCACTGCTGGAACTTGGGAACTTGTTTCTTGGCTGGTTGGAGTGGTGATAAAATCCTGCCCAGCTTAATCACTCGCTTGCAGTCAAAACAGACCATCTTTAATGGCTGCGGCTGCTATAGCACAGAAGTTCAAATTGATTAGAAACTTTACAGCAAGGGGTCCATCCACCAAAATGAAATCTTCAGCCTCCTCTGGATAGGAAAGGGAAAAAAAATGATTTGGACTCTTATGTTTTCCGACATCTTACGTGTCTCAGGCTCAGTCTTAAAATTACGCTCCCATTAAAAACACACACCATTTTTTTCTGCACATGAACCATTGTTGTGTGTCTTCAACCATTTCTGACTTATAGCAAAGCTAAGGTAAACTTAACCTGGTTTTTCTGAAGCTGAAAGTGTGTGACTTACCTAAGATCACCAAGTGGGTTCTGTTGCTGAGTGTGGACTTCAACCCTGATCTCCAGAGTTGTAGTCCATTGCTCAAACCACTATGCCACATTCAGTGCTGAAACCACTACACCACACTGGCTGTACCTTTAACAGAAATTAATTCTGCAAAATACTGTATACACATTTACCTGGGAAGAAATGCCATTTAACTTCTGAGTACACATGCTTAGGACTGCAGTCCAAAAGAGTGTGCTTTTCTCTACCAAATTAATTCATCGGGAGAACCCTAGGTTATATCCCTGCTTAGCCTTGAAGCTCATTGGTGATCCTGAAACAAGTGCTCTTTTCAGCCTAACCTATCTTACAGGGCTATTGTGAAAATGAATCTACTCTCCAAAATTTATTGAATGAAAACTGGAACATGTGTGACCAAACAAAATCATAGTGTGGTCAAGATTATGACCAAAAAAGACCACACAAGCTGGCAGAGACACCAGCAGTTTGCTTTTGCTGGAACAGATTGGGAGGTCAAGATTCTTTCTCATAGGCACGGTACAGACGACCCAAAAGGGCCATCTCCGTGGTGTGAATAGGGCTGGGGAGCGTGCAGCAACTACATGCTCCCCAGCCCTAGCGTGTATGGATGGCGCCATTTTTGAAGCATGCCAGTGATACGCGTGCACTGTGATGATGTCATGGTGCATACCACATTTACACAGCACAGAACGCACCTGACATAATCATGCCACAGGATGGTGCCTATGGAGCCCTTTCTGCAGTGCAAGAAGGAGTTCTGAAACAGAGATCCTTCTCGGCATGCATGTCCTTGGCTCGGCCTCCACATGGTCGCGCCAAGGATGCAGAGGGGAAAGGGTCTGCGGCAGCGGCCCCTTTCTCCCCTTGGGAGAGCCGCCCATGGTGGGGTGCAGTGGGTGCCCAGGGCACCCGCTGCACCCTGCTTCAGGCCACGGAGAAGTGGCAATTTGCCACTTCTCTGTGGCCTGGAGGAGCGGCGGATTGGGGCTGCAAGGGCTGCGGTTAGGCAGCCCAGGCCCCAGTTCGGCGCTTCTCTGGGCACATACAGACTGCCCCTTTTGGGTGGTCTGTAGAATCTTAGAAAAAACCTCAATGGACACCATGTCCAGACCCCCCAAATAAGTAATGCATTACTTTGTCCTGGGTGTATCAAGCATTGGGATGGTTGTTAGGGAAAATTGGGGGCCATCTAGGGTTTTGTCTTTTTAAAATAACAATGAAATCAATCAAGTTATGATTCAATCAATCAAGGATTCAGTCAAGTTATGACAAGTCATGATTATGTTATTACTAATTACTAATTATTATTATTACTAATATTAGTTATTACTAATATTTTATATTTGTAAATTTGTTTTTATATTTGTATATTTGTAAAATATGAAGTCCCAGGCATTGGTTTTGCCATGCCAAGGGCTTCCCTAAAGCCCTAAATGCAGGCCAAAGCATTATTAACACTGATGGATCTGAAAGATGTGATTCCTTTCAAATCATTTGTGATGAAGCCAGAAACTCTCATGTGCTAGTAACTGCCCTGGTCTGCCTTCCCACAGCAAAAGGGGAAAAGGCAAAGTCTTTCTTAGAAAGACTTAATCGGACAAACACAATTTGTTCTCTTTCTTATCATTTAGAGGAGTCATGGGTCAAATGGGATACAACATAAGGAGGAAACAAAAGCGTCTTTTAACTTTCCTGCATTGTGAAGAACAGATACATTTGAGGTCACTGATTTTTATCTGGTTTTAACTCTCCATCCATTCATTTGATGGTGGTACAGGCTGAGTACTTATTCAATTGAAATTTGTTAAAAATTAAGAGCCAAAAATTATAAATAATTTATAGTCCATCTGCCTTGGTCCAGGCCTCAGAGGGAGTGAAGAACCATCAGACCTGATACCCTTCCCCATCACCTTTCCCTTCTCCTTTTGTGCCATGTCTTTTAGATTGTAAGCCTGAGGGCAGGGAACCGTCTAATTATAAGTTTATATGTACAGCACTGTACAGCAAACCTACAGTGCTATATAAATAAAGGTTAATAATAATAATAACAGTACATGCAAATGCAAGTAGATAAATAGGTACCACTTTGGTGGGAAAGTAACAGCAATCAATGCAGTCATGCTGGCTCCATAACTAGCAGAGAGTCCTCGGATAACATTGGTTCTTTGGCTTCATAACAAAGATGAACACAGCCCCTTACAGCCGATTATAACTAAACATTCATGTCAAGGGCCTACCTTCATCTTCATGATGCCTTGCATACAATGTAATGTACTGTGATGAAACAAAGCAGCCAGACATTGACATTTCTGTGTTTCTCCCTAAGAGGAATGTATATGTTTGTTTTTCTATGATTAAATATAAAAGAAAACTGAAAAGATTACCAAAGAGCCTGCTTATTTTCCTATACAAATATCCTGCTGTTCCAATACTTAAAAATTAAGTTTTGATGCTACCTCTGCCTGCCCAGTGTTCACCAAGACTACAAATTGGTTGTCTAGGTGGACAAAGGTGATGATGGGACCCAAGAAAAGTATACAGATTAGCAGACAAAGGACCCCAAATCCCTCAGTGTAAACAGAAAGGGATAAAGAACCGTGGCTGTTTCAATGGGCATCCATTTCTTTTTGGGGGAGAAATCTCTGTTGCTTTCCCAACTTTCTGCATGTAATCTAGGAAACACAAAAACCTAGCAAAAACATGCTCAAAATAAATTGGTACTAACTATTCTTTTGACCTTTACTGATTTTTTAAGGCAATAAAACGAAATTAAATAAGAGTTAAGTGAAGCCATCCCATTTTCCTTCAGTGAAAGAAATGGTTTCTGGAGGGATTTTTTTTTTCTTCATGGCAGGAAGGCAGCTTGGCAAATGCATCAGCCTGTGGGGAAATTTTCTCTAGTTAGCCAAGGGGAAGGATGCTGGCTTCATCCCAGTGCCTGAGGAACTTGGCCTCTGTAGCTGAACCAGCTCCAATCTGAGTCAGCGCCAGTCAATAGAAGACCATGGTGAGTAACTGCCACAACTTAAGAAAGTTCCTTTTTGAAATATACACTTGTCCTTCTATATTCACTAGGGGTAGGGGCACAAAACCCCAATGAATATGGAAAAACAAAAAATAACAAGAACACCATGTTACCTGGGAGGATACCTCTCTAGGAATCTCTAGGTCCTCCAGTGCAACTCTGTGGTCAACGTCCAACAGGCACTGACTATAGAACTGCACTGGAGGAGCTACAAAGGCCTAGTAGAGTATTCTCTCTAGGAATCCCTAGGCCTTTCAGTGCAACTTTTTGTTAAAGTTGACCATAGAGTTGCACTGGAGGACCTAGATAGTCCTAGAGAGAACATATTAATGAAATCCGTGAATAATCAAAGCCGTAAAAATGGAGGGATGAGTGTAACTCCAAATGCTGGAATACAGTGGCCATACTGGCTGAAATGGAAATCCAAGAAAGGAACTTTCCCAAGTTTTCATACCGAATAAGCAAAACCATTCTGCTCCCCTAATTCCTGACTCTAGGCCAAGCTGGCTGGGGTTTCTGGAAGCTGATGTCCAAAACACTTGGAGGACCAAAGCCTTTATGCTGTTGCCAAATTGCAAAAATATGACCATGACAAAGGGGCCTTTGGGAGGGGTCTGCAAAAACAGAGTCTTTCTGGACCTTGGAAAGTATAATGCCAGCCCCAATTCTACGTAATTCTCCAAAGTTGTATACTACTTTAGCTGCATGGATCTTTCATACTAAGAAAGGCAACCTCTATATTCTTGTCCCACACCAACAAATCACTGCATCTGCAGTGTGCCCTTGTGATGATCCGAGGGGTTAACCAACTCAGCAACACCCTGCTCCTGGCCCTTAACCCCAAGGGATCTTCTTTTGGGTTTCCCCCTTGGAGTCCCCTGGATCCCTGTTTCCACTCCCTGCTGAGTGGAATGGGCACCCTTGTGGTCCTCCAAACCTATCGCTGCCACCACCTAGTGAATTACAACTGAATCCCCCTGTTTAGCACACAGTAGGGCTTGCTAAAGGGAGTTATAGTTCTTTTCCACTTCCTGCTTGCTACCAGCAAGCAACCACCGAGCTAAGGCACGTGTTGTAGGAATAGAGAGCAAACAGATGTGTTTCAAGAAAATGGATTTATTCTAACTACACAAGAATAGAGCATAGAGCTATCTCATTCATGCAAGACCTCCTTGCCTTGCAGGTACAGGAGCATAGTTACACAAATGTTCATTTCAAGCAAGCCATAAGAAACATAATAAAAGGTCTAAATCACACTAGCTAACATAACTCTAAGTTACTCACACAGAGATATGAAATTGCAGTCCTTGAGGAGTCTGTATGTGGGAGCCGGACCCCCTTTGGCTAGCTCAGACCATATCCCAGCCTGCCCTGTTGGCAGAGGTTCAACAGCTGGACTTCCCAAACAAAGAAGAAGACAATGGGCACATGGCCTCTCATTGGAGGCAAGCCTCCTGGCCTGTGGCCAGCCAGCCAGGCAAAGGGAAGAGAGCCAGAGCGCATGGCCTCCAGAGGCTTTTAAGGATCTTCCATGGAAAGTTCTCGAAATTCCCGGTCCATTTCACAGATTGGCTAACTGGGCTTTAGGTCAGCTGTGATGTAACTATTCATTAGCATGTGATGCAAGCTCTCATTAGCATGTACCACCCCCCAGGTTAACCCTTTGTGGTCTGAGGAAGACCCCAAGTGACTGGTGGGTCCCAGTCACTACAGCCCTGTTCTAAACATTTTAATTCTGAGGGACAAAGACTTTCCAAAATGGCTATATTTCCAACAGTGAAACGTACTGATCCAGGCATCCTTGAGAAAAGAGGAAACTTCTGGATCTACAGACTTGACAACTTGATGCTGTATGGCCTTAATTTAGAGGACAATTTAATGGTCTGCTCTTGCCTCTGTCATAGACATTGTTTAGCTCTTCTGCTCCAGTGCACACCACACAGAAAGGAGAAGCTGAAATGTGTGATGCTTTTTATAAACAGCTGCTTTTAATAATTTTATTGTTATTAAATCAACTTCAGATTTATAGTATCCTTCTGGGATCCAGGCTGAGTCTGAAAACAGTGTGGTTAGTTTCATTTTTCAAAACGCACACACACAAGCAAGGGAACAACAAGAAGAATCAAAGCAAGAATAAATATCAGGGATAATCAATCAGCTGAAGGCTGACAGTTTAAAACTGGTCAATTATATCCTAGCAAATGCCAAATGTAACATTGAAAAGATGAGAATGCCAGGAACGGACAAAGAGAACATCTTCCCTTATCAATGCCCTCCAAGCCTTTCTCATGATAGGCATCTAAAGAAAGGCCTCTAATATGCAATCCTCAAGACAGTGCTCTGGCCTTGAGATTCCTCCCTTTAACCCTGAGGATCAGAGAAGAGGGCCAGGCTATGGTATTTAGTTCCAGGCCCTGAGATCTTGGTATCCTATATCCAGATGTTCTGGATCCTGTGCCAGATCTGGCTGCTTCATTCTAAGTTAGCTCCATTTTATGAACAGTCTTCAAAGGTAATACTTTGAACTGTGGGTACTGTAGCAGTTGTCAATTTATGGGCAAATTTATGGGCATATCTGAATTAAGTGCTGTAGAGGTTGGAATTTGACCATCAGGTGAACTGCAAAGGGAGGAATTCCAAGAAAGGAGATACAGATAAGGTTTGACTGAATGTTGGAGTGGTAAAGAAATAGACAGCTTTTCAACAGCTGTATATTTTGGAGAAGGTTTTGTCTCCTGATCTAAGAGCAGAAAGCCAAAAACCCACCACTGCAAAAACCCTTCCCTTCTGGTTTGAAAGGCCAAGTTTTGCTTCATCTCTAAATGCAGGGTGATCCTCATAGATCAGTGGAAGTCAGGGTTATAACTTTCTGCTTTATCAAAAACTGTCAGTATGGTATTGAACCTTTCCTTGGTTCTTCTCCACCATTCCTCCTTTATCTCTGTCTGCCAGAGAATGGTGCCAATTTATCTATGAGTATCTAAACAGTGTTGAGATAATAACAGTGCTGTTAAACAAGTCCCCAAGAGCAGAACTGTTTTTAAGAAAGATGGAATCTCCAAGAAGTATTTCTAAAACCAGACGTTTCATGTCAGCAACCATTTTTTGACAATCAGCTTATGCAGATTCTCACTAGAGGAACCCCATACATAAATAGAACTCTGTTAACTAAAGTGGGGTTTACTCCTAGTAAGTACATATAGCAGAAGGGCAAAGCATATATGTCCCTGATGTTTTGAACTGCAGCTCCCAATGTTCTTTATAATTGGATGCATTGTCCAGGGATGCTGGGAGTTGCAATTCAATGACTTTGTTTTTTCTGTGTAAAATAAAATTAATATATATATATATATATATATATATTTAAAATACCGGTATACAATTTTATTGAAAAGATTTCATGTGGTGTACATATTTAAGCAGGTAAAAGGAACTGCTTAACACTGTTGCCACCTGGTTATCCAAGACTACTGCCCAAATATCACAATTTTTCAAGGGGTGGGCAAACCCAACCAAAAGAGGAATTATAAATAAATCCTAGATCATCAGATCCTAAATCCTGTTGTTAGGCCTGACTAGAATAGAGCCACTGAATCAATTACACTTACCAATGGGGCTTTCTAGATTGGCAAAAAGAAGTGTGTTCATGGCTGCATGAAACTCTAGCCTTTAGATGAGAAAAAGGGAAAGTGTGCCATGAAAACGCTTTTTTTGTGTTTTAGGGGAGAAGAAGCGGCTTTAAAAAGGTGCTGGTTTTCCCAGCTTCTTTTTTAAAAACTATGGAACAGCGCAGCTCCATCTAAAGGCTGTGGTGCAGCTGCTAAGCATTAAGGAAAAGGCAACTTCATGTCACACTTTCCTGCCAATCTAGAAAGCCCTAATGTGTTCAGTCACCATTCAACAATTGATTCAACAGGACTACTCTAGATGAGAACAACCAACAGGGTTTTGACCTCTACAGCATAATCAGGCAATAGTACAACCTTCTCTGAGGTCTAAAACACACTGCAGAAATAATGCAGTTTGAGACTGCCTTGGCTTAATGCTAGAGAATTTTGGGAACTGGAGTTTTGTGAAACATTTAGCCTTCTCTGTCAAGAGAACTCTGGTGCAACAATAAACTACAATTCCCAGAATCCTAGCACTGAGTCGGGCAAGTTACAGCGGACTCAAACTGGATTATTTCTGCAGTGTGTTTTGGGCCTGAGTTAAGCCTCAGTTTCTTCTTCCTTATCCAGTTTAAAATGGCTACTGAACATTGATCAGGCCTCCTATTACAGTGGGTCCTTGCTATCTGTTGGGGTTTGGTTCCAGGAACCCCCATGGATAACAAAATCCATGGATGCTCAAGTCTCATTAAATACAAAGGAGATACATGATCTTGCTACATACTGTAAACCCCTTAGAGAGTTATCAGCACTATAAAGCAGTATAGAAATGTAAGTGCTATTTCTGTTATCACAACAGCCTGTTGTCCCATCACAATTGTGCTAGTTTAAGAATGGAATCATACCAGTTTGACATAATTTCTCATTATACATTTATCTATGATGATGGTGTGATTTGTTTTTTGCACTGCCAATCGCCACTTTCTAGGAGAAAGAGGGATCACCAGGAGTGATCATCACTACTTTTATGAGAAAAGAACAGAAACCAAAGAGAAGCTAATGAAATCATTTAAAATGGGGAGACTTTGACTCAAGATGCTGAAAGTCCAACACAGGCTGGCCTGCAGCTATTTTAAAGCCATGATGTTCTGATATATTTATTAATGTGTTGCCCTTTATATTTTTTGATAACGCTCTGAAGAAGGCCTTAAAATATCTAACAGGCAAGTAATTTTTTGCTGATTTCATTCTCAAAGGAATCGATTAGATTTTATTCCTGTTTCAAGAAAATCTTCAATATCTGCATAGTTTTCAAAGATTATTCATAGTCTGGGCCAGATTGCACATAAAATGTGCATGTTTTTATGCAGAAAATATCATTTTTGGTGCTTAAAACACTCCTTCCTGTGCAGAAAATACTGTTTTCTGCACACAAAAGTGAATTTTTTTATCAAGAATAAGTCCTGAACTCTGACTATTCTCATCAGTCCAGGATTCTACTCATCAAAGTTTCTCAGTACTCAAGAAACACTTTGTTGACCTCTAGAGGAATATGTTTAAATATACTTTCCATCCTTATATCTAAAGATTGAACTGCTCTGAGCTTTTCCATTACCAAACCTTAATGTTAGCTGCTCCTTCTTTGTTGCTTGTGGGACATTTTTATTAGGCCACGCCAAAATAAGCAAGAAATGGTAAAGGTTTTCAAGACCTCCAGGTTCATTAATCAGACAAAATATTTTTTTAAAAAAACCTTCTGGAAAACCAATTATTGCTGTTAAAGCAAAAATGCCCTGGAACAATGCTCACACCCAAATGATGATAGGCCTACGCACACAGAGCTTTTTGAATATCTCAGGATTATCATTTTGGTCTTTCGAGATTCCCATTTTCCATTCCCCCCTCCCCCCCGAATACTTTGTACTGATTGCACAGCAAAAGAAGTCCCATTTCCAACACAAAGCAACAAATATTGTATGCTATCTAAATGCTAAATCAGCATGTGTCAAAGCTGTTAAGTCACTGGTGTTTTTTAAATGCTGCCAACTTCAAGTGTCTGGAAATAAAGTTGTAAAGATATACATTTTAATAAAACATTATTTGTGTGCCATTATCCCACAAAATATGGTAAGGTATTGTATATAAATGGAAAACAGCATTACTCTGGTCTAAAGTTAACTTCTCATGACTCTCTTGATAATAGATTTTTCTTCCTCCCTCTCTTTCCTTTGAACAGTTGATATATCACAAATATAGCTTTTAGGGTTACAATGGTTATATTGGCATTGCAGAAATAATGCAGTTTGATACTGCTTTAATAGTATGTGTCCAGTCTGTGGAATCCTGGGATTTGTAGTTTGTTCTGGCATCAGAATTTTCTGAAAGAGAAGAGTAAATAGCTCATAAAACTACAGATCCTAGAATTCCATAGCACTGAGTCATCACAGCTAAAGCCATGTCAAACTGCATTATTTCTATAGTATGGTTGCAGCCAACAGTAGTAGTTTCTAGGCATTTCATGAACAGCTTACAATTAGACTGTTGCTTTTATTGTTGTTATATCCATATCCCACGATTCTTCCAAAATTGGAATGCAAGGCAGCTTTTAAAAATACAATCCAGCTAAGTGAATATTAAAATGGGATTAAATTATTGACAGTATTAAACTGATTTAAAACTATAATTAAAATACCTTCCAAAGAGATCATTCAAAAGCAATTACAATAGTTCAGTATAAAACAACACAGCACCTTCAGCCCATTCTTTAAAAATGTCCTGTTTTAAAAGCCTGGCAGAATAAAAAGGGTTTTGCGTCGTGATGAGACAGGAGAAGGGGAGGCATTCTGGCCTCCCTGGGAGTCTAGGAGCAGAAACCAAGAAGGCATTCTCCCATGTCCCCACCAACTGTACTTGTGATGGCAGTGGGACTGAGACAGGGGCTTCTCTTGATGATCGCGTGGCACAAGTCGGTTCATATAGAGAGATATGAACTGTCAGATAGCCTGGACCTGAGCCATATAGGGCAAGAAAAGAATTATGAAGCAAGAATCTAAGAAGTCAAGGTTATCAAATGAAAACTGGAGAGGGATCCTGCACATTTAATGGCTGTTCAGAATATGTTTGTGCACGAGACACAACCAGGAACAAGCAACACCTGCCAAAATTCCCATTTGTTGTAACTGTGTGCCTTCAAGTCATTTCTTACTTATGGAGACCCTAAGTCAGACCTATCATGGGGTTTTCTTGGAACAATTTATTCAGAACAGGTTTGTCTTTGCTTTCCCCTAAGGTTGAGAGAGTGTGACTTACCCAGGGTTTCCACTACCAAGTGGGGTATTGGACTCAGACCTCCAGAGTCATAGTCCAAAGCTCAAACCACTACATTATGCTGGCTCTCCTATTTCTGTGCAACCGTTAAAGGCCCAAAAGCTCTTTTCAGTTTTCTGTCTTGCAATGCTATAAGAAGTTGAAAATTCCTCTGTGATATTTCTACCCTTTACGGAATAGTCAAATTCTTTCTTTCTTTTCTTCTTCTTTTTTGCAAGCAGATGTGGAAGAACAACCATGACAACAACAGAAAAACAAAACAAAACACAAGATTTAGAAGGGCCATAACTTTAGATTACAGGCCTATAACAAAAGATTTAGGTCAGCAAGGGTCTCTGCAGTTGTTAACTGCAATCAGATAAGAAAATCATTATGCCTTGTTAAATAGGAGTCTTGTACGATGTCCCCAAGACTCCTGGAGAATGAGTTTTACAGATTGGAAACATAAACTGTTCAACTTGCACTGATAAGCAGAGTGACTTAAGCAAGATTGGATGAAACTCGTAACTGCCATTTACATGTCACATATCCAGGCTGAATCAGAACATTGAATAAATGTGAGGCCAAGTGAGGAAACATCTTGGAGGTAGTTTAAGTGGGGTATCAGTGAAGAAGGAGCATTAATTTTCAGTCCAACATTGTTTGATGGACTGCCTGATAAGTATGCCTTGTAGTTTCCCCCTCCATTTTATGGTTACCATATTCCAGTTTAGAGACTGTTTATTATAGTGTTTGGAGCACTGGAAAATGGAGACCAGCAACTCTAGAGAGCCACTCAGCACTCTTTGGCAGAGAAGATTGAAGACCTTGCAAAACTACATTACTAAAGCTACAAAGTCTGAGGATGTATTTGTATTTGTATTTTTTTTAAAGGGTCCATTCCAAAATAAAAGCGAAACAATCTGAACTTTGTACCTTTTTAAAAACCAAAACTTCCTATAGGTGAGCGATTGGAATGAATGGATTTTTAAAGGATCTATATTGAATACAGAAAACAAAATGTGATATGTTCTTTCCTTCAACAAAAACAAGTCCTCCAGTCTGACTTTTTTTTCCCAGGGGGGTTCTTTTCTTTTGTGGTGGTACATAAACTTCTGCATTTTTAAATTGCAGGTGTTTATCTGTTATCAATAAGAAGAACTTTTAGATCTCTTCAGACTTGAAAGTGCAACAGCTCCAACTTTTTATTCCACCTGTCAGACTTCAAAACAAAAAAATTTGCACATTGCCAATAGCCGCGTCAATAATGTGATGGTGCAGAAGGCTTTAAAAAAGAATCACTGCTGATATGCATACATATTAACCCAGGAAAACTGAGGTTGTCAAAGTGAGAACAAGCAGCAGTACAGAAGGCATCAGGATCCATCTTGATTTAAAGCAAACAAACTAGATGGATTTTTTGATGACACAAACACAACAGCCCTTAGGATGGGACTGCATGAATAAATACTTTCTCGTTTTCTCATAATCCTGGGGCCTGAGTGTTAATTGGTAGTCTCAACCAGAGGAGACCCACTGAACCACTAGGACTGACCCACTTTGGACAAATCACACACTCTCGGTTTTAGAGGAAGGCAAAGGCAAACCCCCTCTGAACAAATTTTGCCCCCCAAACCAATAACCCCATGATAGGATTGCCTTAGAGTGCCATAAATTGGAAATGAATTGAAGGCACACAACAACATTGACACTACTGTATGCTAATCTTTTTTTAGGGGATATATTTTTCTCTACGTTTTTTATTTGTGTTTCTGGTTGTCTGTAAGCTGTTTTGCATCCCAGTCTTGAGGAAATGGCAAAGTATAACTAAACACTGATTAATTGATTGATTGATGGAGTAGGGTTTTATTTTTTAAAAAATGAAGTTTAAAACCTTCCAAGAGGACTTCCGGTTGGGAGCGGCAGCCCGTCGGACGCACTTCGGAGAGGCTCCGAAGAACGCCAAGTATCCAGCACAGTTTTCTAGCTGCTTTTTTCACTGCAGTGAAGAAAAACCCCAATTTAGGTATAGATTGGGCGAAGGGGTTTGCTTTGGCTCCTTTTCCTGGCATCCTCTACAGCCCTGAAGGACTTCAGGAGACATCCGAAGAGGGGCCGCAGGAGAGCCTTAAACTTATCCGCTGTGCTGGCTGCCAGCTGCTGAGCAGAACAAGGTCTGCCCCCAACTTTTAAACTAAAAGGAACAGTCTAAGATAACTAAGCAACATCTTCAAAAGACTTTAGTTATCTAACTTAAGGGGAATTCCTCGGCTGTATTTAGACAAAGAGTCAAAAGCTGAACCTTAAGCAAACGGGGTGCATTTAAAATTAGACCTTTATTTGGGAAGAGAAGGGAAGGGACGGGGACGAAAAGAAAAGCGGGAACTGAGAAAGAAGCCGAGGAGAAGCCGAGAAAGCTGAGGAGAAGCTGAGGTGGAAGGAGAGAGAAGGAGAGAAGGAGAGAAGGAAAGAAGGAGAGGCGGAGACAAAGGGAGGAAAAGAGAAGCCGAGGCTCACGGAGAGTGCGGAAAGGAGGAGACGCCAAAGCGCAGGACGAGTGAGTGAGAAGGAGATACCTTGGCGAACGGCAGGGGCGAGCGAAGGAGACGCCAAAAGCGAACGGGGTGAGAAGGAGGACGAGTTGCCGAAGCCGAGAAGCCGAAGCGGCTGCGGGGAACGGAAGAAGGAGGCGCCGGAGTAGTGAACGGAGGGGGAACGGAGGGGGAAGGTAAAGGAGGCGCAACGGCTGGTGGAGGGTAGAGGACGGAGGAAAAAGGAGACGGACGGGCCGAGGCGGAGAAAAGGAGAAGAAAAAGGAGGAGGAGAAGCTACAAAAGTCGGAAGGACGCAAAGTCAAAGACGCCGAGGAAGAAGACGGGAGAAAGTGAAGGGGAATGCCGAAATAAACGGACTAAGAAGGAGGTAGAAAATAGTCAAGCGGACGCAAGGCAAGAAGGAGAAGAAGAAGGAGAAAGAGAAAGCCGTAAGTGAATGGGAAGAGGAGAAGGAGGGAAAAGTTGAGTTGGACAAGGAAGAATAGAAAGGACTGAGAAAGACCGGGGGAGAGGGGAGGAGAAAAACCAAGGAGAACGGGAGAAGTAGGAAAAAGAAAAGTGAAGTTGAAAGGAGGGAGAAGAGGAAGGAAGGGAGGTAGTAAAACTGAGGTAGACGGAGGTGGATGGTGGGGGAAGAAAAGCCCGAGGGAGAAAGAGAGATGAAGTTGAAATAGAGGCGTGATTGAAATAATAGGAGGTAAAAAGAAGGGAAAACCTAAAGAGGTGGGGAAGCCAAGGCAGGAGAAAGCAGTTAAGGCTTCACGAGGAAGTAAAGCTGTGCCGAGAAGCATAGTTTTAAAAGAAGTTTTAACGAGAAGAGTTGTTGCAAATACAGAAGAAGGAAATAGGAGGTACTGAAGCGGATAAGAAAAGATCCCTGCCAGAGATAAGAGGTTATACTAAGAACGACAGTAAGAATGAGAAAGAGTTAAGCAGAAAGGTAATTACTTGAAAAATAAGCCAAAACTGTGACATTCAGTAGTAGTAGAAAGAGATAAAGAAAATAATAAGAAAATAAGAACGGTAGATATATTGTAGATATACGGTAGATATACGCTAAGAGGCGATAGTTTTAAAGTTGAGACGGGAAGGAGGAGGATTGACCTTAAAGGAAAATGACTACAAGGAAAGCAAAACAAGTCATGGAACAGCAAACATATAGAAGACCATCAATAGATGCCTCCTCCAAACAAGCCGAACAACCGAATATATTGGAAGAGTTAAAAGCGTTATATATGGAAATGAAAGAAGACATTAAAACTATGAAAGAAGACATGAGCGCAATGAGAAGAGAAATTAAATTAGAAATAAGACAGGAAATAAGAACTGAGATAAAAAATCTGAAAGACTCTTTGGGCAAAGTAAATGAAGAAGTAAAGATAACAGGTCAGAAAGTAAAAAAGATAGAAGAAGACACAGATAAAATAGCAAAGAGAGTCACTTACCTTGAAAATGCAAGGGAGACCGATCTTGACGAACGGGCACTGCAGGACCTAAAACAAAGAGAAAACTGCATTAAAATTCGAGGTTTAAAAGAAATAGAAAGGGAAGACTTATTCGAATATCTTTCCCCTATTATAGCGGACTACATTGGAATGGAAAAAGATCAACTCCAACTTGAAATCAATAAAATGTATAGAATTAATTCGAAGACGGCAAAACAAAGGAAACTCCCATGAGACATTGTTGTATATTTCACCAGGAAAAAAATTAGAGACGATATCCTACACCTAAACTACGAACAGAAATTAGAATTTGAGGGGAAGGAGCTTATTATATACAAAGACATTCCTTTAAGAATACTGAGGAAAAGGAACGATTACAAACCCTTGACGATTTTACTGACGTTGAACTACATCTCATATAGATGGGAAAGGTTAGAAGGGATCAATTTCAAATACAAAGGTGAACTCTTTAAAATAAACTCTATTATGAAGATGAAAGACTTTCTGAAAAAGTACAAGAACGAATTAGAAAACAGGAAAAAAACGGTGAAAAAAAGTAAGAACGAGAAGGAAGAAGATGACGACGATGAGGAAATTAAGTTAAGTGAAAAAGATTCCAAGGAGGAAATTAATAGGATAAGCGATAAAGACTTAGAAGAAGAAGACAGAGAAGGAATACAAGAGACTCAAGCCAAAACTACATTACTTGACTTGGACTAAGCAGGAAAAGACATTTAAAATTAATAAACTAATATGAAAAAAATTAACATCTTGTCGTGGAACGTGAGGGGAATGAATTCTCCCCAGAAACGGAAAAAAGTGTTACATTATTTGACTAAGAAGAACTTAGATATAATATGTCTACAAGAGACTCATATAAAAACCAGAGACGTAAGATTACTAAAATTTAAAAAATTAGGGTCGGAATTTATATCTTCGGGAAAGAAAAAAACTAAAGGTGTGGTGATATATATAAATAACAGATATGAGGCGAAACTTTTGTTTAGCGATACGGAGGGACAATATATTGGGGTAGAGGTAAAAATACAATCTGCAAAATATTTGATAGTAGGAGTGTATGCCCCTTTAGAGAGGAAAAGTGTTTTTTTTGAGAAACTGAGTAGAGAAATGCAAGAATTTTCATTTGATAAAATATTAATGATGGGAGATTGGAATGGGGTTATGCAGCCAGAACTGGACAGGAAATCATCCAAAAAAATGAAAAAAACACAAGGGAAACTTCCAAAAACCTTCGAAGAAATGCTAGACGCCCTATCATTAGTAGATATCTGGAGATTCAAATATAAAAATGTCAAAGAATTCACTTTTTTTTCCGAGAGACATAAGTCCCTCTCAAGGATTGACATGGTATTTGGAACTAAAACTCTATGTAAAGAGATAATAGATATAAATCATGAAACTAGAACAATATCTGATCACAGTCCCATATGTGTAAGCCTGAAGGGAAGACCAACAAATTATTGTTGGCGATTGAATGAAGAATTATTGCAGAAGGAAGAGATTATTAAAAGAGGAAAGGAAACTTTGAATTTATTCTTTAAAGAAAACTTAAATAAAGGAGTTAGTGAAACAATGGTGTGGGAAACTTCTAAGGCAGTTATACGTGGATTTTTTATTCAACAAAATGCTATTTTGCAAAGGAAAAAAAAGAAAAATTGGAAGGGTTAAAGAAGCAGTTAGAGCAGAAAGAAAAACAACTAAATGAAAATCCAAACTGTAAAGAAACGATAGACAATTTAAAAGTAATTAGAAAACAAATTGAAATGGAAGAAGAAAAAGAGATCCAAAAAAAGATACGAGATATGAAACAAAAGCATTTTGAGCAGGCTAACAAGCCAGGAAAATGGCTAGCGTATAAAATCAGGAGGAGACGAGACAGAAATATGATATTGGAAATAAAAAAAGGTGCAGAAATAATTAGAAATCAAAATAAAATAAAACAAGTTTTCTTAGATTATTTTTCCAAATTATATAAGAAACGTCAAATCCCGTCCGAAAGCATTAATACCTTTCTGGAAAAGGCGAAAATACCACAGATTTCAGATGAACAAAAAGCACTTCTTGATGGTCCCATCACCATTGCTGAAATAACAGAAGCCATAAGTAAGAGCAAAAATCAGAAATCTCCAGGCCCAGACGGGCTTACAGCCTTATATTATAAGACGTTTGAGGAACAGTTAATAATTCCCTTCAAATCAATGATGAACACCATAAAAGACAAATACTATCCAGAAACATGGAACCAGGCGAATATTACTCTAATACTAAAGGAAGACAGAGAAGCTGATAACGTCAAAAATTATCGCCCCATTTCATTGTTAAACACAGATTATAAGCTATTCGCGGCAATTCTTGCCGAAAGGCTCAAAAAAATACTAAAAAATTGGATACATGCCGATCAAGCTGGCTTTTTGCCCAAAAGACAGATTAGAAATAACACCAGAAACGTGATTAACATTATAGAGCATTTCGAGAGGAGAAACGACAAAAAATTAGCACTAATCTTTATTGATATCGAGAAAGCTTCAGGACTAAGTATAAACAGGAACAAAACAAAAATAATAACAAAAAATGTAGAAGAGAAGGCGAAGAAAACATTGGAAAAAATAAGTGGTTTTAAAGTTGAAGGGAAAGCAAAATATCTCGGCATCACCCTTACCAATAAAAACTCGGATTTATTCTCAAATAACTACTCACCATTGTGGAATTCCATAAAGAACGATTTGAAAAAATGGAATAGATTTAAGTTTTCACTGTTAGGGAAAATTTCATTGGTTCAAATGAATCTCCTCCCGAGATTTCTATTTTTATTTCAAACAATTCCGATTTTAAAAAATGAACGACCTTTAAAAATGTGGCAAAAAGAAATTGAAAAATTTATTTGGGAGGGCAAAAAGGCTAGAATAAAAGGGAAAATAATGTGTGATAACAAGAAAAGGGGGGGACTAGGTCTTCCAAATATTCCAATCTATTATGCAGCCTGTTGCTTATCCTGGATTTATGACTGGATTTTATTAGAAGACGAGTCAATCCTAAATTTGGAGGGAGACAATTTAAGATATGGATGGCATGGTTATTTGATTTATGGGAAGGACAAAATGCATAAAGACAGTCAAAACCACTTTGTTAGAAAATCATTATTTATGATTTGGAACAAATATAAAAAAAGAATATGCCCTAAGATACCAAAATGGTGCTCCCCCCATGAGGCCTTCTTTGGAAGGGAAGGTACTAAAACCAAAAAATGGTTAAGATATGCTGATCTGCTAAGGGAAGATCACGGGAAACTAAGTTTTAACGACCAGGATGATATAGCAGAAGGGAATATTAAATGCCATTGGTATTTATATAGACAACTAAAAGAAAGATATAAGATGGATGAAAAACTGGAGGGAGTCCAAACGGTTGATACAAAGTTTGATGATATATGTTTTAAAAATAAGGGAAAAATGATAACAAAGTTTTACAATTTATTATTAGAATGGTATACAGAAGAGGAAACAATAAGGGAAAGTATGGTGAAATGGGCTCAGAATATTGGACATACCATTGAATTTTCGCAATGGGAAAAAAGCTGGGACAAGAGGTTAAAATTTACAACAAATCAAGATCTAAAAGAAAACATGTATAAAATGATAGACAGGTGGCACTTACCCCCATTAAGATTAGCTTATATGTATAAGAACGCAAGGCCCAACTGTTGGAAATGCAATTCAGAAACTGGTTCTTTCTACCACATGTGGTGGACATGCCCAATGGCAAAGGAATATTGGGTTAATATTCATAAGGTTATAGTAAAAGATTTAAAAATTAACATACCATTCCTCCCAGAAGTCTTTTTGTTAGGTATGTTAAATAGTGAAATTGAAAAAGAGCACGGCAAATTGTTATTTAATTTGTTGACTAGTGCTAGAATACTATTTGCCCAAAATTGGAAAAATGTAAAAGTCCCGACGATAGAACAATGGTCATTTAAAGTATTTGAAATTATGGAATTGGATATAATGACGGCATGGAAGAAAGAAGTGACTGAAGAGAAAATATCCAAAGACTGGAATCTACTATCAAAATACTTGGAAACCAGATGGAAAGTTACTGGAATCAAAACATAAGAAGTACAAGTGAAAACTTGTATAAGGGACTTAATCCTGTTTGCTAATGAAGAAATGAACATATGGCATTAAGCGGTATAGTTTTTGAAGTGAAGAAAATATATCTAAGAATTGTTATTAAATGGTATGGAATGTAAAGGAAGGAATTCGTATAAATATATGCAAAGAGATACAACAGTTAAAATAACTTATCATTGCTTTGAAGATGTAAACTAAGGAAGTATAGAGGTTGTTTTTTCTTTTTTTCTTTTTTTTTTCTTCTTTTTCTTTCGTTTCTTTTCTCTCTTATATGTGTAGCAACGAGTCATTAAGTATGAATATAAGAATGTATGTATGGAAGAGACAAATTTTATATGTTGAAAATGTATAAAAAGGATAAATAAATAAATAAATAAAAACCTTCCAAGAGAATCAGGAAGACAAGCAAGAAGAAACCCCAGCTGGCAGCAAAATGGAATGGGAGAAGGTGGCTCATTCTTACCTCTTAGCCTCTAAGATATTCTTCTTTATTTCCAATTTACAGAGACACTAAGAAAAGTTTGTCATGGGGTTTTCTTGACAAGATATTTTTCAGAGGGAGTTTCATCTGAGGTTGAGAGAGTGTGACTTGCTGAAGGCCAGCCATTGAGTTTCCATGGCCAAGTGGAGATTTGTACTCTCATTACCAGGATCCTAGGATGTATCTATACTGTAGACATAATGCAGTTTGACATCACATCAACTGCCATGGCTCCATCCTACAGAATCCTGGGATTTATGAGGGGGTATCCAAAAGTTTTAATGGTCACCTTTTTAAAAAAATTGACAGAAATTTTGTTTTGATTTATAGCTGTTAACTTATCTCTATGTAGTCACTATCTAGATTTATACATTTTTCCCAGCGTATCTTGACCCTCCAAATACCTGATATTGTAGAAGCCTGCAGATTGCACCTGACAAGGATTGTACACTTTAGTCACTTCTGGCAGAGCCAGTCACAAAAATAAAAGACGTAATGAGCTGATTTTCTCAACAACATGTGCTTAGGGACCAATGACGACACTGACAAAATTTCATCAATATGCCATAATAACTTCCGGGTGATAATTATTACTTTACCATACCCCCTTGTAAGGCACAATCTGCAGACTTCTACAATATCAGGTATTCGGAGGGTCAAGATATGTATAAATCTAGATAGTGACTACATAGAGATAAGTTAACAACTACAAATCAAAACAAACTTTCTGTCAATTTTTTATCATCATCATAATCCAATCTTTATTAGGCAATGCATCAACATTAGCAGTTACAATAAAAACAAGATTAAAGTTAATTTTTTAAAAAGGTGATCATTAAAACTTTTGGATAACCCCTTGTACAATTGTGTGAGGCACCACTACTCTTTGATAGAGGAAGCTGAAGACGATGTAAAACTACAAATCCTAGGATGGAACTCGGCAGTTGAAGTGGTGTTGAACTGCATTATTTCTACAATGTAGATGCACCTTTAGTGTAATTCGTAAACCACTGCCCACACTGGCTCTCTCTAAGATACTAAGACTCTCAACAACTACTACAGCATTATCTCCGAAAACCTTCCAGAAGATTTCAATCTTTTCTTTTTATCAATTTCTTTTTAAAATAATTGAACCATGCATCTCATTCTAGTCACTTCTGAGGTAGGTTTCTCTCTCTTGCTCTCTTCACCAGTTTTATATTTTTATTGCTTGGCTTTCTCTTTCAGCATCTGCTTCCCAGCTCCTAATCCATTTCAGTGCTTTCCTTCTCATCCGTGACTTTCTTTGTTTCTTTAATAGCCTCTTGTGAAAGACTTTTGACAGAAGCTCTTTTTTTAAAAAAAGAAGAATCCTAATAAATTATGTCAACCAGTCCTTTGCTAATCCACTCAGTTGGGGATTAGGCTATTGTTTGGATAGGTTTGAGGGGTTAACATCTTTTATCTTTCAACATACTTCAACCTAACATTGGAAAATGGCTTCAGAACAGAAATCTACCAGTCTCCAAACATTTATTTATGTTTACTTTTAATAAGCACCATAAAAACCTGTCTCAACAAGCAGCAATTTAATTGCATCGCTGCATCGGATCAGATGAACATCCTGTACATAATAATAAACTCTCTACCTATAAATAAACATAGAAAATACAAATTAAGCTCCTATGTTAAGCTGTGGCAGACTAAATGTCTCAATTCATTTCCCTGCATATTGTGAATTAAGTCCCCCCTCCTTTGGAATGCAAGTTTGCATTGGTATTTTGAAAAACCTGCTTGCACCAGGGAGTCACCTATTTTTAGTCACTTCTATGAAAGCAAGTAAACTAGGGGCATGTTTACACGGGCCAAAAGAACAAGTTTCACCAAAGCACCACCATGCTATCCTGTATTTCACCACCATGCTATCCTGTATCAGGGCCAAAGGCCTGATTCAACTGCAGACTGTCTTCACATGGAAATGATAGTTCCATAGTGAATCCAGGCCATATCTACATTAATGTGAATTATATAAACTCACAATTTGCTTTGGATCTTCAAAGAATATCCAGAACGCTCCACAGGGACACCATTCAGCTGTTTACACAGCATCTCGCTCTGCTGCCCACCACTGTTGCTTGTACAGTTTACTCCCTTTAGGTGACAAAAAGTCCCCCTCCTATGTTATTTACACTGGGCATCTCATATTTTACCTCAGAGGGAATGGTTTGTGGCAGGTGGCACAACAAGATGCATGTATAGACAGCTGCCCTGACTTGCTGAGGAGTGCCCAAGAAATCGGGAATTTGGGGCCAGAATACTCCAGAAACAACCCAAAGTATTCTGGCAATGCCCTATGACAAGTTGAGTGAATAGCAATTGTTGAGAATTTGAGACCTGTGCCTCAGTCTACACCAGGGTTGAACAAATCATGGTCCTACTGAGCCACTTGGCTATATCTCTCCTGGAAGCAAAGACCCCATTCTATTCTCCAACCTTTAGTAGGAGCACAAACAGTTCTGTCTGCTGGAATTTTTAAAAGTTCTTTGGCATTGTTTTCCTTTGTTTCCTCCTTCAGATCCTTTGTTACATGCCCCTAAGTTTTACCTTTGACTTATCCTTGGGTTATATCATAATCCAGAATTTTGGCCCCCAAACCTGCCTTCGACTTGTATGTGAGGTTGACTTATAGTTGAGTATATATGGTAATTTACATCACTTTAGAAAGTGAAGTGTTTCTGCCTACTTCTTTTGATCCAAAGTTTCCATCTGGAAAGGATTAAACTCTTTCTCTGTTGGTGCCATGGAAAGATTGCCAGCCTCCTCTGGCTCCAATTGGGGCCCATCATTCTGGTTGTCTCCTCTTTGTCTGAGGAAGCCTCCTCCAAGTAGGACATGATACCCCAGGTCCATGCAATTTGTTTACTGTATTTATACCCCGCTCCTCAGCCAGAAAGGCTCTCAGAGCATCTTACAGATAGTTAATTAAGACATTTCCCTGCCCTCAGGCTTACAATCTAAAACACATGACACAAAAGGAGAAAGGAATGACAATAGGGAAGGGGAATATGTTCAGCGGTTCACCTCTCCCTCTGACAGACTGAAGGGAGGGCTCATTTTCTTACTTTAGGCCAGGCCTGATGGAACTGGCTGGACCTTTCTCTCCTTCTGAGGCCAGAAGATAAGTACACCCTTTACCACAAGTCTGTGGTTGTGTGTGCAAAAAGTGGGATATAAGTAAAAGTTTTATTTATTTATTTATTATTAAGAACCAGTGGAAATATATATCTCCACAATACCAGCTGCTGGGAAACACAAATATGGCGCTATTGTAGTCATGTCTAGCTTGTGGGATTCCCAGAGACACCTTGTTGGCTGCGGTAAGAATATGATGATAAACTAGATAGGCCTTTGGCCTGTTGCAACATGACTCTTATGTTTACATGGAATTACATTTAAAGTAACTTGGAAAGAGAGGAGTGTCTTCAGGCAGAACATCTGAGGAACATCAAGAGAACCCAAAGGATTTTTTTTAAATGAAACAGCAACAATTCTCAATGGGCAACAACATATCTCCAGAGTGCTATCCATTTTTTTTTTATTTTTTGCCTCCAAATAATTATGATATGGATTTGGTGTATTTTCCTTGGGCAAAACCTGTGAAGAGGAGGTATCAAAGGAAGTGAAAAGAATTTAAATAAGGCTAGAGGGGAAAATTCAATATGGAAAGGGTAGTGTTAGCACATCTTTACTAGCAAAACTGCTAGGAACATAGGCCCAGCTAACCTATCTTTGAAAAGTTGCAATATATCCAGAAAGTTATTTTCTGTTGTATATTTTTCAAAGAAAAAAACTGGAAGTCAACTCAACTTAACTCAACTCAAAACATAAGTAACATTCACCAATGTAGTAATGTTTTTGGGTGTGGGAGGGGGAAGGAGAGTCAGTTTTAACAAATTTCCTACTGATTTTTATATTTAATTAAACCATGATTCATGAGGTGGGGAAAAAAAGAAAAGGCCATCCCCTCCTTAAGCTGGATGCATTAATCAAAATAAGCAGTTAGTCTATAGGGAATGCTCACACACATAATAGATCTACTTAACACCAATTAAACCAAACAGTGGGCAGCATAACCCTTCTCACTTGGCCGACCCCTTTAGCTGCTGAAGGGAATACAGATTTCTCCAAGAAGCAGTAATTCAGAGCCATCAGTAAAAAATATGTTCATTGAACTTGAAGGAAGCAAGGGTTGGTTTCTTTTATTTTTATTTTTTAAAAGAAAAAATTATCACCAAATTTCATCTAAAACAAAATTCAAATTCATGAACAAGATTCTCCATAGCCTTGCTCTTCTCCTGCCAAGAAGATACAGAGGACAGAAGCACCAATAATTGAAGAAAGGATTGAAGAAAGGAAGACAACAGCACACCTGCTACACTTTAAAGAAGGAATTTCAGAAAGCAGGTTGACCCTGAAGAACGGGCTTCTTCTACAAATGTGCAACCACATTGGACACACCCTGAATACTGGAATAATTTGGGACAATTCTGAATTATTCAGATCAGATCCAAATACAGATTGAATGAATACTTTTAATTATACTACGACCCTATCTGTGTGGAATTATTCTGCAGAGCAAAACTTGTTTGAGTGGGGAATCTGCTAGCCCAGGATTTGAGTAGAAGGAAGTTAGAAAAGACCCAGCATGGTGTAGTGGCTTGAAGCTTGACTCTGGAAACCAGGGTTTGGATCCCTGCTTGGCCATGGAACCCTACTGGGTGACCTTAGGCATGTCACACTCTTATCTCAGCCTCAGAGGGAGGCAAAAGCAAAGGTAACCCCCACCACCATAAGCAAATCTTGTGAAGTAAAACCCTGTGATAGGTTTACCTTAGGGACACCATAAATCAGAAATGAATTGAAGGCACACAACAACAACAACAAAAACAACAGCAGCAAAAACAATAACAAAGGGGCTCGACAGACCGCCCTGAAAGGAGCTGCCCATTTTTACTCCTGACGGAGGCTGCAGTAACCAAATGGTACGGCCTCTGTCAGGACTGAAAAGAACCTGGGTGGCGATGTTTAGATGCTGCACTGTGCAGAATAAATCCAGAATTAAAGCAGCCCATTAATCACATTATCCAAATAGGGTTAGGAAAGAAACCTGCCTGAAACATTGGAAACATGCTGCAAATTAAAATCTCAGGGCTCATCAACATTGTAGAAATATTGCACTTTGACTGCTGTAACTCCAGCCTATGGAATTCTGGGATTTGTAGTTTTACTTCTTAGCTGAATCATAGAATCATAGAATCATAGAATCATAGAGTTGGAAGAGACCACAAGGGCCATCTAGTCCAACCCCCTGCCATGCAGGACCTCCAAATCAAAGCATCCCTGACAGATGACCATCCAGCCTCTGTTTAAAGGCCTCCAAGGAAGGAGACTCCACTACGCTCCGAGGGAGTGTGTTCCACTGTCGAACAGCCCTTACTGTCAGGAAGTTCCTCCTAATGTTGAGGTGGAATCTCTTTTCCTGCAATTTATATCCATTATTCCTCGTCCTAGTCTCTGCAGCAGCAGAAAACAAGCTTGCTCCCTCCTCAATATGACATCCCTTCAAATATTTAAACAGGGCTATCATATCACCTCTTAACCTTCTCTTCTCCAGGCTGAACATCCCCAGTTCCCTAAGGCGTTCCTCATAGGGCATGGTTTCCAGTCCCTTCACCATCTTAGTTGCCCTCCTTTGGACCCGCTCCAGTTTCTCCGCATCCTTTTTAAATTGTGGTGCCCAGAACTGGACACAGTATTCCAGGTGGGGCCTGACCAAAGCAGAATAGAGTGGCACTATTAATTCCCTTGATCTAGACACTATACTTCTATTGATGCAGCCTAAAATTGCATTGGCCTTTTTAGCTGCCGCATCGCACTGTTGACTCATGTTCAGCTTATGGTCTACTTGGACTCCTAGATCCCTTTCACATGTGGTCTCATTCAGCCAGGTGTCCCCCATTTTATATCTGTGCATTTCATTTTTCCTCCCTAAGTGCAGAACCTTACATTTCTCTGTGTTGAATTTCATTTTGTTAGCACTGGCCCACCTTTCTAGTCTATTCAGGTCATTTTGAATTTTGATCCTGTCCTCTGGGGTATTAGCTACTCCTCCCAGTATAGTGTCATCTGCAAATTTGATAAGTATGCTCCCAATTCTGTCATCCAAATCATTAATAAAGATGTTGAACAGCATTGGGCCCAGGACAGAACCCTGTGGGACCCCACTGGTCACTTCTCTCCAGGATGAAAAGGAGCCATTGTTGAGCACCCTTTGAGTTCGGCCACTCAACCAATTACAAATCCATGTAACAGTTAACTTGTCTATCCCACATTTTGCAAGCTTATTTGCAAGAATGTCATGGGGAACCTTGTCAAAGGCCTTACTGAAATTGAGGTAAACTATATCCACAGCATTCCCTTCATCTCACAAAACAAAGCTAAAAATCCCAAATTTCTGTGGGATGGAGCCATAGTAGTTAGTGGTGCCCCAACTGCATTATTTCTACATTGTAGATAACACCCTCAGTTTTGTTGCACTTTCAGGAAGAGCATCTTGCAGAAAGCTGCAAGCTCTACTGACTTCAATGGGCTTATTCCCACTACAATTTACAGTGAATCGCAGATCAGGCTATATGACCATCATTCCTACTTGAGATTGATTCCGATCTTTATTTGATCGATTTCAGTTGCAATAAAGTGGACCAAACTCAAAGAACCCAGGTTTTTCTGAAAGTAGTTTGAAAGAGGTTCTTTTGAAAGGAATAAATTCTGAAGCAAGTTGAATAAGTGGGAACGACAGCTCAGAATTGATTCATTCTGAGGGGAGGGACAAATGGCAGAGAGGTGTTTACCATTCCTCCCCAGAGATGACACACACACACACCCAGTGCTGCCTTTTTATTTTGGGTGTTTGTTTTTTTAAATAAAGAAAAATGATTGAAAAATTGATAGATTGGTCAAGCAACTACTTACAAAGGCAAGTAGCTGCTAAACCATTCTATCAATTAATCAATTACTTTTATGTACAAAAAAACAAAACGAATAATGTGTCCCTCATCGTCTTCCTCCTCCTTCTGGGTCCCTTCATTCCTTCCTCCTCTGGATGATGATGATGATGATGATGATGATGGATATAGCTCTGTAAATTTACACAGCACTGTACATACAATCATTTAATTAGACAGTCCCCTGCCTTCATGCTTACAATCTAAGGAGACACGACACAAAAGGAGAAGGGAATGGTAGTGAGGAAGGGGATCAAGGCCTGGACCAAGGCAGATGGACTGGAGGGAGGGCTTAATTCTTAACATATAATTAGGGCACAGCATCCTGAGAAAGAGAGGTGCAGATGAAGCCCAAGCCAAGCTCCCATGAGGGTTTAAAAGGGGAAAAGAGAGGGGAGAATACCCTACACACACACACACACACACACACACACACACACACACAAGGGAAGGCCACCCTAAGGTGACTCTATCCTGAGGTTTTCTTGGCCAGGTTTATAAAAAGGGGGAGATCTGCCCTTGCCTTCCTCCAAGGTTGAAAGAATGTGGTTCACCCAAGATCAGCCCAGAGTGTTTCTGTGGCTGAGTGGGGATTGGAAGCCTGCATCTTGAAAATATGAAAGGAATAACAAGTAAAATGTCTAAAATATTAATGGAGAGCAAAAGGGGAAAATTAAATCAAAATATTTTGAAAGAAATATAGGAAGATGAATTAGGATATAAAATTTGTGAAAAAGAATGGAATAGAATTTGGGAGCAAAGACATTTGAAAAACTTATCGATACGAATTAAAGAAAATTATTATAAACTGGTTTGGAAATGGTATTTAACACCATTAAGATTACATAACAGAAATAAGAATAACTCAAAATATTGTTGGAGAGGTTGTAATGAGGTAGGATCGTATATACATATGTGATGGCAATGTAAATATGTTCAAAAATTTTGGGAAATAGTAATATTAGGAATAGAAAATATTTTGAATATACAAATAGATAGAAAACCAAACATAGTATTATTATCATTATATAATGAAGTAGAATGGAAAAAAGAAGAGAAAAACCTTATAACAAATTTATTTATGGCTGCGAGATTAGTTTATAGCAAGAAATTGGAAAACAAAAATAAATGTAGAATTGGAAGATTGGTATAAAGAAGTTTGGAAATTAGCAATTAATGATAAATTAACATGTAAATTGAGGGTAAAGAAGGGATTAGGGAAAAGAAATGATTCTGATGAAATTTGGAAAGAAAATATTGAAAATGTTCTAGCAAAAGAAGATGGGAAATTACCTCCATGGGATGAATTAAAATTTTGGATGGAATATAAAGATGGGAATGACTCCGGGGGAGGGGTGCACTGACGTGATATACAGAAAAAAAGAACAAGCAAAATGTTAAAGTATATAAGTATGAAAGAATGTTATAATTTGTTTTTTATGTAATTTTCTTGTAAAATTTCAAAAATACTAAATAAAAAAAGGAAGCCTGCATCTCCAGAGTGGGAGTCCAGTGCTCAAACCACTAGACCAGGCTGCCTCTCTCCACTCCTTCCGATCAGCTTCTGGGGGCAGGGAGAGGTTGGGGGATGGAGGATCCACGATGGAGGGGAGCAAAGGATTCTCACCCCAAACACGCACAGAATATTACCAGGCACTGAATCTCCCCAGGAAAAAAGGGGAAAACAAACTCTGGATCGGACCAGGACACCCGTGCAAAGGCAGAGAGAGCCTCAGTGCTGGGTCTTCCTCTTCCTCGTCTTCCCCCCTCCCCATCTTCTTCCTTCTCCTCTTCCTACACTCCCTTTTCCTCCTCTTTGTCCCCTTCCCTTTCTTCCACCTTTCCTTCCTCCCAACAGCCTGGGCTGCCATGATGATTGACACATGAGCGGTGCAAATGGGGATGACAATTATGCCAAAATAAAGTGATTTTGCTGCCAAAAAGGAAAAGATCTGCTTTGTAATGGGAACAGGGGACCTTTTGAAATTGATTACCAGCACACAGCGGAGCCAAATTGGGAATTGGACTATATTGTAAGTGGGAATAAGCCCTATGTTTCTTAGTTTCCACATGTTTATTTCCAGTGGGTCAGACCTCAAGTTGAAGTCCCCTCTCTTCATGGCAACACCATCTGACCCAGGAGGGAGCGAAAGGACAGGCCAAACTCCATCAGGCCTATCCTAGATTATGAAGCAGAGCCCTCCCTCCAGTCCATCTGCCTTGGTCCAGGCATCAGAGGGAGAGAAGAACTTTTGGACCTGGTTCCCTTCCCCACCACCATTCCCTTCTCCTTTTGCGTTGTGTCTTCTTAGAATGTAAGCCTGAGGGCAGGGAACCATCTCATTAAAATAATAATTGTAAGCCACTCTGATAGCTTTTAGGGCTGAAGAGAGGGGTATACATACATACATACATACATACATATTATGCATCACTCCCAGTCACCTTGGGGATCTTTTGAGAAAGGTTTCCAGATGTTTCAAGGGGACCCCCTAATAGGATTTGAAGGTTTTAAAGCATTTATGCATTTTTTTTGTTCAAAATCTGTGTTGTTGTTGCTGTTGTTGTTTAGAAAACTGGGGGTCAAACTGGGGTCTTTGAAGTATTGCCTGTGGCTCATGGGTCATAGGATTTTCATCTCTATCTTCAAGCCATCATTTCCATCACTAGTAGCTTAAGTTTGCTGTGGGTGAGTGTGAACTAGCTTTGGTGGTTAAGGTTTTTCTTCTGTCTTTGCCACCTCACCCCACCTTGAAATGTGATGATACAACTACAAGAGACAGAGATACAAATGCACTGAACATACTTGTTTGGTCCAAAGGGACTGCATTGTGACTAATTGTTTATCCAGGCCACTTTCCAAACAGTTGTTTTCTGTTTTCCAACATCTAGTGTGACAATTTGAGTTGTTTCCCTCCCTGCTCCATATTTATATGAGATTGAGAGCTGAATGTATCAGTGGTTATTATTCATTTATATGCATTTCTGTCTGATCTTGTTTCATTCTCTCCAGGTTTTTAAGGGGAGTTCTGTTTATTGCACTGCGATGATTCTGGAATTAGACTAAGCAAGAGTGTTATTACTTCTCACATATCTTTGAATATTTGAATATATTTGCTCACTTAAAGCATGGGTTTAGTCAGAAAGGATTGGGAATGGAATTAAAACACACATGCAGAGACACACACACAACTGTACTAGGCACTGACAATACATTTCTTTCCTTGTGGCAAATGAGAATTGCTTGCAATCTGGAAATAAAAGATATGAGAGAAAATATCTGCCTATTATACTACTGCTGCTACCCTTGGAATACTTACTCCTTCACAGAGGTTGTATGTGCACTGCAGAAATAATCCAGTTTGATACCCCTATAGCTGCCATGGCTCAGTGCTATGTAATTCTGGGATTAGTAGTTGTTGTGGCACCAGAGCTCTTTGAGAGTGAAGGCCAAATATCTCACAAAACTACAGTTTTCAGAAACCCACAGCATTTAGCATTGGCTGTTAAAATGGTGTCAAACTGGATTTTTTTCTGCAGTGCAGATTATCTAGAATGATACTTTTGAGGGGACTTAAAGAAATACACACATGCACACACATTTTTTCAAGCAAATTTGCCCCCATTTCAAAAGTTAATTGAAATGTGAAATTATGGGAGTTGGTAAATACAAACAGAAGAGTCCTTTTGAGTCTCTGTGTTGTACTCTTCTCTCCTTTCTTGCTATTTTATATAGCATTTTTGAAGTGTTTTTAATTAAGTGTTTGTTTTTAAATATCATAGTTTATTTAATTGCATGTAAATAGCTCTTTATAGCTGTTTGGCTTTTGAAGAATTTTCTGTTGCAACTTGTGTTGTAAACTGCCTTACATCCTGAAATGGGAGAAAGGCGAGAGTTTATTCATCCACTCTCGTCTATCTCATTCCCACAACAGGAATCACAGCCAAAACAATCATTCACCTCTCTTTCCCTCTTAGAACTGAAAGGCTATGATTTACTTTGCAATGAAGATGCAAGCAATGCCTACAGAGGAGCAGATAGGTAGGTAGACTTGTTCAGATCTCCTAGTTCAGAGGTGGGCAAAGTTCATTTGTGTGCCCCCTCCAATTTTTTGCCCCCACAAAATCCCTCTATGGAAGAGATTGCCAAACTTTGGTCCTCCAGGTGTTTTGGACTTTAACTCCCAGGAGCCCCAGCCAACTTGGTCAACTGTCAGGAATTCTGGGAGCAAAGTGCAAAATATTTGGAAGACCAAAGTCTGGGAACCACTACTCTAGGGGAAAGTTTTCCATGTTTTCCTACCACCACCAATATAAGCCCAGGAGATGGCTTTTTTGGAACAGATAGCAAAGTAAATGTAACTTCTAGTCCATTTCCTTTTTTTATTTATTTATATAAAAAAGGGACTTTCCTAGGCCTGAAATTGTCAGGGTGTGTATGCACACAAGCTAAAACATACTGAAAATACCCCTATGCCCTTTAGAGCAGTGGTTCTTACACTTTTCTTTACCAGGGACCCCCTTGAAATTTCTGCTAAGACTTAAGATTTAAAACCCTAAAATGCATCAGATACTCTACTTACTAAATATCTTGATTTGTGTTGGCTGGGATTGTCTTTTGCTCTTTATGCATTTCAGCTGCAGGAGAAAGAGGCAGGGAAGGGTGAGCCTGCTGCCAGTGCCAGAGCGGTAGTGTCTGGCAGAGAAGATTCCCCTCCTAGATTCTCACCGGGGCCGCTATATTAGACTCCTTCTCTCCTGCACCTGGTGCCGCCATATATTTCACAGTTGTGGGACAAGTGGCAGGTAGGACAAACATGCCCCTTAGGGAGCACTGTATCAGTGCCTCAAAGAGGAGGGAGGAAAGGGGCTCCATTGCCTACTGTCATCTGGGCCACTCTCTTGTGCTTCTTCTCTCTGTTGTGCCCAGCACCTCCATGTGCATGGCAGCCATGGGGAAAAAAGGCAGGGAGGATGAGAAAGTGAACCCCAGGGGCTCTGCAGATCACATGTGATAGCATTGTGGTCCTACAGGAGTCTGCAGACCTCTAGAGGACTTTTGTGGGCAAACTTTTTATTTTTTTATTTTTGCAGAGGATATGGTCCTCCAAGATGTTCTGCAAGTAATGGAGATCCCTAGGCTTCCACAGTTGTCGTCCCCCCCCCCCCCCATCCTAGGCTATTCAAGACCTGCTCTAACCTCTGCTCACCTTCCTTCCATCCTAAAGTGAAACTAGGGGCTGAAACAAATGGCAATAAAGGGGCGGTTTATTGGCACCCTTTTGATCGTTGGATTGGGACCACAGCAACTGCACATCACGCTTCCAACTCTTTTTTGCACCAGGAAAAGGGTGCCTTTGCTGTGGCATCAGCTTTTTGGCATTTCTGCAGAGCAGCGTGTGTAGACGCTGTGGCACAGAAATACCAATGATGCTCACTGTGTGGTCAGCAGGGTAGTGTGATGCTGGCTTGGGTGTGTGTGCTGCGTGTACACTATGCCCACATGCCACTCCAAAGCTGGCATTTTTTGCCAGTCTGGTTTGGCCGTAGGCTTTGTTGATGCCAGTTATTCCTCATTCTGCACACCTGAGCTGTCCTCCTTAGAGAGAAAGCATTCATGTTTTTATCTGAGAAGATCTGGATGATATTTGGTCTTTAAAGAGAAGGTATTCATGTTCTGAGATGTTCTGGGCAAACCTGGGTACCAGCATCCCAACTTCAGAGGAATGTAGAGATCCTTATCTCCTTTCCTACAATAATGCATCTCCTACAATAAATAGCAATAAAGAGTCTCAGGGTGGCAGCTTTCCAGAATACAGTAGTCCCCTACTTATTTGACAGGTTATGGAGCAGAACATTGTCAAAAACCTGGAAATCATTGAAATGTGGAACCCATATATGTATTATATTATATCACTATATAAGCACACATGTAAGTATGAATACCTGTGTTATAAGCACATGACAACACTACAAATGATTTCTACAATGTACAGTATACAGATTAAATAAAAAGATGGTGCCAAGTTGGGGCAGGGAAAAAGCAATATACTGTTGCAAAAGCACTCTCTTTTTTGTTCAGTCTTTATTCTGTATACTGGGTGTTCAAGTGGGTCTAGACTGATCAGAATATTCCTAGCTGTCCCCAAATATTTCCACTTGAGTGCTCTCCTTTGCTACAGGTTTTCAGCTCTTGTAGTTAATGATCCCTTCCCACATGGTCCCTGTTCATCCTCTGGCACTAGTATTGAGGTCAGCTCAAGGTGCCCAGCCATGACATCAATGCTGGGCACTTTGTTCTGACATCTGAGTGAGACACAGTTGTAACAGTGGCACTGCTGGGTGAGTTGCAGAGACTGTCAATCATAGAAATCATAGAAATTTAGAGTTGGAAGAGACCACAAGGGCCATCCAGTCCAACCCCCTGCCGTGCATGGGAGCCACTGCTGCCACTGAAAAATGAACTGAAAACCTACAGCAAAAGGTGAGTTATTTAAATGTGGGTTAGGGGCAGGAATCCCCCAATCAAATGTGGGTGTCATGAAGATAGTCCAGGCTTGATTCAGGTGTAAACAGGATACCATGAGTCCAGGGGTAATTTGTCCATGGAGACAAGTCTTCAGTATGCATAAATCCTGCCCAAAAAACAAAACAAAACAAAACAAAAACCCTGTGATATGGTCATCTTAGGATCTCCATATGTAGGATCAAACCAGAACTTGCACCATTAAGGTTTGGGTCTTCCCGCAAATATACAACCAAGATGGAAAGGTTGCCTGTATCACCTGCACTTCATTAACGTCTCAGATATGTAAAGGGTCATATCTTCATGGAGCTCTTCCATTTCCCCATCATCACTATCCCATTGTCAAGTTGACTGAAGCTGTGAATTCTGATGCATGTTCCTCATTGATCCTTCCCTTTAAGGAGACATTTTATCCTACTTCAGCCACTAATATAACATTTAGGCCATGGGTGTACAGAGAATGTCAAGCGGCTGTGTTTCTGGGTGCCTTCAAACTGATTCCTACACATGGAGACCCTAAGATGGGATTTCTGCGGAGGGAATTTGCCACTGCCTTCCTCTGAGGCTGAGAAAGTGTGATTTGCCCAAGTTCACCCAGTAGATTTCCATGGCTGAATGGGAATTTGACCCTTGGTCTCCAAGAATCCTACTCTAATACTCAAACCACTGATCCACATTGATGCTAAAGGCTACAGTGGAGTAAACAGTCACCTTTTAAGATCAGAAGCTAAGAAAAATGCTTTTATTTAATACTTCCCAATTGTTACTTTGTTTATCAGTCTTTTGAGGTTTTATTTAGGGTGAATGGAGGTATAGGTGAACTGGAGCGTGAACTGGAGGAGAAACTGGAGCATGTTCAAAGGAGGGCGACTAAAATGGTGAAGGGTCTGGAAACCATGCCTTATGAGGAACGCCTTAGGGAGCTGGGAATGTTTAGCCTAGAGAAAAGAAGGTTAAGAGGTGAGATAATAGCCTTGTTTAAATACTTGAAGGGATGTCACATTGAGAAGGGAGCAAGCTTGTTTTCTACTGCTCTAGAGAACAGGACCCGGAATAATGGATGCAAGCTGCAGGAAAAGAGATTCCACCTCAACATTAGGAGGAACATCCTGACAGTAAGGGCTGTTCGACAGTGGAACACACTCCCTCGGAGTGTAGTGGAGTCTCCTTCCTTGGAGGTCTTTAAGCAGGGGCTGGATGGCCATCTGTCAGGGATGCTTTAATGGAGAGTTCCTGCATGGCAGGGGTTTGGACTGGAAGGCCCTTGTGGTCTCTTCCAACTCTATGATTCTATGATTCTAACAATAACAATAACAACAACAACAACAACAACAAAAACCCACTGGGGTAGAATGTCTTTTCATGCAATTTAGTTTTCATTTTAATTAATTATTTATTTTTTAATGTACCAAAGAAAATATGTAGCACCTTTTTGTATGGCTTGTCACTTTGATTTCATCTTGCCCTCTATGAAATCAAATGAGCCTCTAACAAAATGTGCTTTACATAAAAAAAAAAAAAGTATTGTAATGTGATTGCTCCGCAGGGTAAATTATAATTTAAAAGTAAAATTACAGATGGTTACGTGTAATGTCATGCAAATGGATGGAAAGGTCCCCAATGATATTGCTTAAAAAGTCAGAATTATTGATCTTGCCTTTATGACAATTAACATAAAATTACCCAGAATGCCCTCTGCTCTGCCATTTCCAATTGATAGGGGTTGTTGAGCAGGTGCAATTAATTATGTCTTTGTTTAAAAATGTGCTGTTTCAAATCAAGGTCATAAGGTAGTAATGGCATGGGTAACATCACAATAATGAAAATATGATTGCATGAGATAATTCATCTTTTCTTTGGCTGAAATTTAAGCACCTTGGTCCTCTTCAAATTCAGACATAATGATGGTGAGAAAACGGAAAAAGAGCCGATCATAGATTGGACCACAGTTAAGTGTATGTTATGGAAAGAAGCAAATTGGAGGAAAGTCAAAAGCATTTAAGAAAAGTCAAAACAGCATTTTGCAGGTTTTTTTTTTTTTTTTTTTTTTTTGGTCTGGCCTCATCTTGAATACAGCATTCAGTTTTGGGAGCCCCATTTTAAGAAGGACTGGGCAGCTACTTGTTGGGAATACTCTAGCTGGAGATCCTGCACTGAGCAAAAGGTTGGATTCAGTGGCCCATGAGGCTCTTTCTATCTTTGTGATTCTATGATTCTGTCTCTACCAGATCAATGTGACTGGTGACTTGCTTGATTGACTGATTTAGACCATTATAGCATCACAGTACAAGTTATCATTCTGATTGCGTATAATGGAGGCAAAACAGCCTGACTGTGGTTCACATGTGTATGGATTCTCAACTTCTCATCACTGGCTGGTTTACATGAGATGTGATGTGATGTAATTCTGAAACGTACGGATGTTCTTTAGTGTCTAGATCAAGGGAAGTGATAGTATCACTGTATTCTGATCTATTGGGTCTCAAGCTGGAACATGTTAACTGATATCTTTTAACTGATGTTGTTTATATGTTCATTGTTGTTGTTCCCTGCCTCAATCCATATTTTTAACTGTTGTACACTGTTGTATGCTGCTTTGATTGCGCATGCAAAAAGTGGGATAAAAATAAAAGGGTTTTTTATTATTATTATGGGCAGATGGAGATAAGGCAGATAAGAAATTATTATTAATAGTATTAGTGTAATAATAATAATAATAATAATAATAGCTTTATTTTTACTCCACCTCTCTGTTGAAACAATCGAGGCAGCTTACAATTAAAACAAGAACATACATACCCCATATTCCCTCCCTCTCTATTATTAGATTGGGTTGTAGACCCAAATGTCTAGCAGGCCAAGCCCAGGGAATTGCTTCACTGGCTATCCCTGTTAAGTGATGCAGTCATTAAGTAGTGAACATCATACATCATTCTGCCAGAAGTAGTCTTTTTGACAATCAACCAAGAGTATTCTTTTAATTAAAAGTATTGGTTAAAACAAGAGTGGGGAATGTTCGGCCATACACCTTTTGTAAAATACCAATAATCTTCCCCTAGCATTGTCAAGGTTAAGCAATTGCGGGGACTGCACTTTAAAACATCTGGAGAGCCACAGACTCCCCAAGTCTGGGCCAAATCATAGTCATGCAAGTTTTTCAATGCTTTATGACAAAGATGATGCTTTGGGATAAAGATGTGCTTCAATCTTAGAATTTTACAGTTGGAAGAGACCCATTCAGTTCCATTTCATATCATGCCTGACATTGGGGTGGAAAAAAAGTGTGAGTCAGCATATGGCCCATTTTTGTTTGACAAGGACCTCACAATACCCCAAATTAAAGTTCTGCTTTACTTCCTCTACATTTTAAAAATGCCCTTGCCCAAAATAGCAAAAAAAGAAGGGCTCTCCTGTCTTAAAATGCCCAGGTCTAAAATTGAAAAAAATTCTCATGCTCCCTTAGGGGGTGTTAGGTGCATTTTGAGCTTAATCATTTTTAATTTTTTAAAAAGGAGACTATGGAAGTGTGGCAGGGAGCATTGACTGATCACTTAATGTTTTCATCACCAAAAAAGATATTCTAGATTATCTGCTGTGTTGTTCCTTACACCAATGTGGCTAGCTAATCTGGCATGAAGGATCCATAATAAGCTAGAAACGTTTTCTTTTTATACAGACAATAGTTGTAGCCTATAAAGAATGGCTAGAGGATAACCGGGTATATGTTTGTCCTTGTCAGAAAGACTTCTGAGATTTTCACAATCCATCAGTATTCCAGCAGATGTATAGGTCAGTATTCAGTACTTCAACAGGATTAAGGAGGACTTATGTGAACTATGCAACAGCTTGACTCTTGAGCCAAATAGAGAGTGAGAGAAAATGACAGAGCACTTCTGTATGATCACATGGGATCTAACTTGTTGCATGATCAGGAGGAGCTCATAAAGATACAGAAATTTCTCTAACCACCAGCAAGATGGAGCTACAGAGCAGCAGAGACCCAGCCAATAGTTCATTTTCCTAACAGGCTGCTTTGGCACTGCCAAATTGGCAGTGTAAGGAGTAGAGCATTCAGCCTCTGGTGCCACAGCTATGGATTCAAGAATAATCTTGAAATAATTATTTTAAAAAGACAGGGTTTCTGCAAGTTTCAGCATAGACTGGAAGTTTTAAACAAGAGATGATGATGCAAATTTCCTGGGCTGCAAACCAGAACCCATGTATCAAGTTCCAGAGCTCCAAAACTTGATCTCAGTTCCATGCAACAATTTCCTAAATTTCAAATAAGAGCTCAGTTCCACAGACCACATCCTGGGCAGCAAACTAGAACTCAATACCGTGCAACAGCTTCTTGGGTTGCAGACTTGAGTGCTACGAATGAGTACAGTGGGTCCTTGGTATCCGCTGGGGTTTTGTTCCAGGACCCACCGTGGATACCAAAATCCATGGATGCTCAAGTCCCATTAAATACAATGGCTTAGCAAAAATAGTGTCCCTTATATAAAATAGCAAAATCAAGGGTTGCTATTTGGAATTTATACATATTTTTTAATATTTTCAAGCTTTGGATGGTTGAATCCATGGATAAAAAAATTCTGTGTTTATGAAGGGGTGACTGTACTGTGAACTGTAAACCAGAGCTCCATTCCATGGAACAGCTTCTTGGGCTGCAGATCACAGCTTAGTACAATGGAAGAGTTGTCTGGGCTGCAAGCCAGGGTTCATGCCCATCTACTGGCTTCCTTAATTGATAAAGAATGAAACTGTACTACACAAATAATGCAGCTTGATGCCACTTTAACTGTCATGGCTCCATCCTACAGAATCCTGGAATTTGTAGTTTTGTGATACACCAGCACTTTTTGACAGAGAAGGTTCTAAAGACCTTGTAAAATTAAAAATTCCAGAATTCCATAGGATGAAGCTACAGCACTTAAAGTGGTGTCTAGCTGCATTACTTTTACAGTATAGATGCATCAGTGATAAAAGATAAAGAACAACTGGTGTTTATGGGCCCAATTAAGAACCCTATGCCTTGGTGATGGGGAACCCTATGGAAATTTTAAAAGGGTTTTATTTTTGGATAAGATTGTAATAATAAAGAAAAATGGAATCTAAAGTAGTGTGACCCACACAGGCCATACCGGTTTCCCCACCAGGTATCCTACCTGAGTAGCCATTGCAACTTTTTAAAGACAAAAGAAAACAGAACCGTGTCTCCAGAAGTATCCAGGGTATACAATCCTCTGATAAAACATTGCATATCTTCCCTTTAACTTTACCTTATTTCAGTTATCAAACCACTTTATATAAAACTGGTTGCTTCCAGTTTCATCAGAAACTGGAGATGTGGTCTATGGGAGTCCAAAGGGTGGAAAATGGGAGTAAGTGTAGCCTTGGACCCTCCGTGGCTGGACACTTTTGATTTAAAACCAAAAACATTTTTAAAAAAAATGCTTTTCCATCTGCAAAGAACCAGTGGGAATATAAACCTGAAAAGGTTGGTGAAAATGGTGATGTATATAACCTACTTTTACATCTCAATGACAAACAAATAGCTGCCTTGAGGAGGAGGGGATATAAATAAATAAGATGATGATGATGATGATGAGGATGATGATGACAACGACAGCATGGAATATGCCAGAAATAACTCCTTGTAGAAAAATTGTTTTGTTTTGTTTTTGTTCCCTAGGACTCTCCCTTCCAAGTACTACCAGGCCTGACCATGGTTTGCTTGTGAATTCAAATTTCACAAACCCTTTCCTGATGGTGTGTCATGGTGCTATGATGGTAGTCAGGGTAGTATGGTGGGAACTGATATCTTCTTTCCCTTCACATGGAAGCAATGTCTGGTGCTTCCTCAGGTTGCATTTCCAGGAACCCTTGGACGTGCTGGCCAAGGAATGACACCTTTCATCCTCTTCTTCCTCCAATCTGCAATGATAGGGATGGAAGCATTATGTGCTTTTGTCTAATCTTGCAAGTTTGGCTTAATAGCCCAATCTAGATGGGCATGAAAGAGCGTCTTTAGGGCTCTTTAAGGCGCGAATAGGGTTAGGGAGAGCACAGCTTCTACACCCTCCCTAACCCTAGCATGTATGGGCGCCGCCATAATTAAATGGCGGCATCCACACGGGTGTGCCATGATGGTGTCATGGCGTGCACAGCTGCTAGATGTGCTGCGCATGCCATGACACCTTTTCACCGTGGGTGAAAATCATGCCCTTTCTGCGGCGCAAAAAAGGAGCTCCAAACGGAGCTCCTTTTTTGGCGCGGGTCTTTGCCGCGGCTTTTAGATAGTCGCGCCTTTAGATAGCCCCAGGGCTAAAGGATAACCCCTTTAGATAGACCCAGGGAAAAAGGGGCTGTGGCAGCATCTCCTTTCTCCCTTCCACCCCACCTCCGCAAGTGGGTGCAGGGTGCCTGCTGCACCCCGCTTAGAGGCCATGGGGAACTGGCAGTTTGCCGCTTCGCCGCGGCCTCTGGAAGTGGCGGGATGGGGCCGCAGAGGCTGCCGGTCTGGCAGCCTTGGCCCCATCCTGCAGCTTCCTGGGGTGATTGCGGACCGCCCATTTTGGGCTGTCTAGAATCGCCCAATGTGATCTTTTTGTCATCTCTGACCACTGACTGGAGATAACAGAGAAATTTCCCCCTTGTGAGAGAGCTATAGTTCTCAAGTCCTCTACCCAACCATCTAGATCAGCAGAAATTCTCCTTCCTGGCTTTAACCATATAAGTAGGGTGTGGCTACACTGCAGAAATAAAGCAGTTTGACTCCACTTTAATCACCATGACTCAATGCTATGGACTTCTGGAATTTGTAATTTTGTGAGATACTTGGCCTTCCCCATTAGAAAATTCTGGTGCCCCAGCAAACTACAAATCCCAGAATTCCATAGCAATGAGCTAAGTTGTGCCAAATTGCTTTCTTTCAGCAAAGTGACAGCAGCCATTGAAAAGCTGTGTTGAGCATTGCTATGCATTGTCCTGGATTTTCTGATTAAGAAAAGGGGGAAGGGAGAGGAAGAACAGATGTTATATGGGAAGGGGTTTATGGAATCAGTTGTTAAACTTGGCAATAACTATTTTAACTAAACTTTATTGTGCCCACACATTCTGTCTCTCTGTCACATAACAGACGCTCCATTCAGAATCTTGTCAAGATGAAAGGTCAGCACAGGGTAAGTGTAAGAGGGAGTTAAATTCAGATAAATCAAAACACACAAAAGGCACAAGTGTAACTGATGTTTTAAAGGTTGTAGCAGGCAGCTGTTAAGAGTAATGGGATGGAATTAAAGAGGAAAAAAAGGAGCTTTGGCTGACGGCTCGGTCAGGTCTATTTGAGGCTGGAATAGACTCCCAAGAGAAGAAGTGAGAGCTTTGCTGTTTGGTCATTTAAAAATTGGACTGGACAATTCAGTGGCAGATACACAGCAGGGAACAGTCTGAGAGAGAAATATGCCGTGGTGAACAATGTAAGCTTTATAAGGTGCTGTTTGCTGAGATTCAAATCCTGAAAGCTGAAGAAATAAAAAAAGGAGAGAGAGAGAGAGAACTGTTAAAAGAAATCATTACCAACGTTTTTAGTCTAACCATTGCTGAAGGGGAAAATGTTTATGTCTGAATACATATACTTATGGGATCTGTGGCTGGCCTCAAAAGTATGATGGGAGTTGCTTCCAACTACATTGTCATGCGGCAAACTGCAGCCTCCACCAGGTAGATTTGAGCCCAGGAGCAATTGTCTGAGACATCCCTGCTTGCCAGTATGGAAGTGAGATAGTTGTTTTGCCTGAGTCCAGACTACATGCATAAACAAATGGTTGTTATTGTTGCTGTATGGCTGTAATCACATGTTGTTTGGATTATTGTAATACACTATGTGGAGCTATCTTTCGAAAGTATGTTCAGGTCCACAATGCTGTGGCCATTCTGTTAATTGGAGATAGTTCTAGGGAACACATAAATTGTGCCCAGAAAGTTGAAAGAGTTTCACTGGCTACCAATCCATTTCTGGGCACAATTTAAAGCATGGGTTATGACCCATAATGGTCAATATGGCTTGGCTGCAGACTATCTGAAAACCCGTATCCTCCTATAGCAGACAGACCAAGTTATTGTACTTGATGGATTTGTGGTGTATTACAGAAATATAGGACTTTGAGACACACTGTGTACAGAAATAAATATACATGTTGATGCTTGAAAAAAATGATGTGAAAATTTGATAACCCAGGCTTATGGCAGCATTTGAAACTGAGATCAACCAAAACTAAACTGATTCATCTGTTGTCTCTTGTAATGTTTGCCTCACATTTTTTCTAATGTTAAAATCAAAAGGTGAGTTATTCAAAATTAGTAGGCCACAGACATCTTCACTTCAAAGCATGAAATAATTAATAATCTTGCCCTGCTTAATATATCTTTGAATAAAATGCACCTCTCCTGTGAATTGTAGAATTGACCAGGAAGCATCAGAAGCTTTTATTTTTTAAAGGCACCTCAGAGAAATAACTAATGTCTTCTTAATCATGTCCAGGCAAAAGCAATTAAAATTAAGCCAGTGTGATGCTAAGAATAGAAATGTTCTCCTTCACTGTACAGTCAGCGCACCCAAAGGGATATGATTTTTACAAATGAATCAACCATGTTTTGTTTCATGGCTTGGACCATGCTTTGAAAGCACAATCTCAATGTCTCATCTTTACAGCTCTAATCCAAGTGGGTAATTTTGTGAGAGCATCACCAAAGAGCAGATTTCTTCAAGAAAATCTCAGGAAGAGTCTAGTTGAATTGTCCAGTTTGGCAAATAGGATCTAACTCTACTTGTTGGTATAAGACATCAGAGTGAAGCACTGGCTGGGCATGTTGTCAAATAGTAGATTGGTAATTCTGAACCAGTGGGTGGTGGTTTTCACGTCAGTAGTGATCTGCCTTTTAGTCCAAACTATGTGAGCTATCTAAGGTGCTGTACCTATTTTGGGGATAAGGTTCAGCAACCTGGACATTTCCTTCCCATTGAAATGGAAACCAAGATGTAGGATAGAATCTTACACTTCCTTGTAGCCTCAGGCAAATGTGAACTGCTCCAGCCTCTCCTAGCTTGTGTGTTTTTCCTCAGAAGCAACTTTTGCCATCTTGACTATACTCTGATGTTGCTTGGCCACACATGTCCCAGTTTTCATCTTTAAAATCTTTGAGGGTGTGATATTCCCAAGAACATACTGGGATCAAATAAAAAAAAAAGAAGCAGAATTTGTTCTTTGCTTGGTCTATTTTTTAATGTGTTCAATTGCAATATCTCCATTTATTTATTTATTTATTTATTTTTAAAATCTGTTCCTTACTTAGGCCCCTAACAAGTACAAATAATGGCAGAACCAGAGGTTAAACTGGGGCAATGCCCAACAGGATTCTAGCCTTTCTGTTGCCTTGTTCAGAGTGAAAGGCTCCTACTCTAGAAGGCGGAATGAGATGTGCATTCGGTTTCACAAAGCTGCCCTGTTTAATGTGAGAACTGGTCTTTAATCACATATTAATTTATCCATTTAACTGAAGAGAAGGTACACAGATTCTATTCTCCAGGCTACTTCAGTGAGCTCTGGATTCAAAAGTTGCAGATAATGAAGGGAAATATAACAGAGATGAATTCTGGCATTAAATTTTTTCTCTGTCTCCATTATGCAAACCAGACTGGAAAAGAGAGGAGATAAAAAGGGAGCCCAGGGGCTATAGAACTATTTGGCCAAGGCAATGGAGCCATGAGTCTTCCATGTAACCATGTTTCACTGAATTAAAATGGTCATTTGTCATCATCTGCAAGGAAACCAAGCTGCTGCTTTCACTACTTTCAAAGGTAGCTAGTCCCTTGGCTTGGACAGCCAAAAGCCAAACCATTATACCGTATACCAAGGGAATGAGATGCTTCCAGGCAGACAGGTGCACTGTCATGACAAGTACTTGCTAAGTAAGAAAAATCTTCACTGGAGTGACCAAGAAGATTGATTCCTGTGTTGGTGCCTGAGGTAAAGAATAAGATTCCCTCTCATTTCATATACAGAGGCCAACTGAAGTGGATATTGCACACTGGTGAAACAAGATAGCATGCTCCACCACACCACCATTGAGGAAAGATACCAATAGGCTGGAAAGTGTCCAAGACCCATGGGTCCACCAGAGGGTTGCAACTAAGATGGTAAAAGCCATGGAAACCAAGCCCTATAAGATGTAGTTGAGGGAACTGGGTACATTTAGCCTGGAAAAAAGACTGAGAAGTGATAAAGTACCAGTCTTGAGGCATCTAAAGGTCTTCAAGGTGGAAGATTAAGAAAGTTTATTTTCTGCTCTTCCAACAGATGGGACCCAGGCCAATGAATTCAAATCATGAAGAAGGAGGTTTGTACTAAATGTTAGGAAGGACTCTCCATAGTAAAAGCTACTCAACTGTGAAACAGACTAAGGATCATCTCCTAGAAGTGACTGGACCCAAATGGTACTCCTCTTCATCCTGGAGTGAAGGGACTAGTGGGGTTGGAGGACAGGTTTCTGTCCTGGACTAAGTGCTATTCAAAATCTTTATCAATGACTTGGGTGATGGAATAGAGGGCATGTTGACACCAAATTAGTGTGTCCAGAGGAGGGCAACCAAAATGGTGAAAGGTCTAGAAACCATGCCCTCTGAGGAGTGGCTTAGGGAGCTGGGTATGTTTAGCCTGGAAAAGAAGTGGTTAAGGTGTGTCATGATAGCCCTGTTTAATTATTTGAAGGGATGTCATATTGAGGATGGAGCAAACTTGTTTTCTGCTGCTCCAGAGACTAGGACACAGAGCCATGGATTCAAACTACAGGAAAAGAGATTCCACGTAAACCATAGGAAGAACTTCCTGATGGTAGGGGCTGTTCAACAATAGAATGCACTGCCTCAGGTAGTGGTGGAGTCTCCTTCTTTGGAGGTTTTTAAATTGAGGCTGGGTAGACATGTGTAGAAGTGCTTTGACTGTGTATTCCTGCATGTCAGGGAATTGGACTGATGGCCATTGAGGTTTCTGCCAGTTTATGAATCTATGGCTAATCCAGTTTCTGTGACTGCCAGTGAGGAATCCACCTCTAAAGCACTTCTGAGAGATGCCCGTCTAACCTCTGTTTAAAAACCTCAAATGAAAGAGAGTCCAGTAACTTCCAAGGATGTCTATTTTCCAGTCAAACAGATGTTACTGTCAGAGAGTTCTTCATTAGTATTGTTGGATCTCCTTTTTTTGTAATTTGAATCCGTTCATTTACTTCCTATCCTCTGAAGCAGCTTTCTCCAAATGCTATACAAAAGATCTTCAGATATTTAAAGATATAGATAGATGATAGATAGATAGATGATAGATAGATAGATAGATAGATAGGCTATGCCATCTATAACTAGTGCTTATTGAGTGTATGTTTCTGCAATCCTGCTTCTCCCTAATCACTTCATTTTGATGAGCAAGAGGTTCTTAGTTAAAAGAATCTGTGACCTTTTGTTTGGGACAACACTCTCTGAGTACCTCAGTATCCTAGGAATAGAAATAAAAAGGAGTAAATAATAATAATAGGAATCTATGTGAAGGAATTTTGTTACCCAAACAGAGACTCTGCCAAGCCAATGAACCGGATTTCTACCTCCAACAAAGGTAATACATTTAAAAAAGAACACCTAAAAGTTTTTTTCTGATGAAAAAAAAATTAAGGCTACCTGAGAAATCCAGTGTTCTCTGCCCAAAAAAAGGGGGCTTGTAGTCTCACCAAGAATTTGACATAAACTGGATCTCAAAGGCATTAGCTTTTTATCTTGCTAATGGAATTTACATTTTATTTCCTGGACTTCAAAAATCTCCCAATACCCACATGGCCAGGAGAAAGGTCCTGCCTGCATGAATACCCCTCCATGTCATCTGAACTGAGGGCAACAACCACAACATCTTGACAAAATGCAAGCCTATGACAAACATTATAATTTTTCTCTCTCCTGTATGATTTTTTTTTAACAACTTTGCTTGATGAAACCAGTGGAGCTTCAAAAGTTTGCAACGTGTATATTGTGCATTTGGGTAGGCCTCATTAAAAGTATCACAGTTTTGTGGATTTTGGATTTTACTGTACTTTTCTAAGCTGGTGATTTGGCTTGTGATACTTAGTTATTCAAGAAACAAAAAAGATTGTGGGAGGGAAAGAACCATTTCAATTTGATTGGCATGAAAACTTCAGATTGGATGACTAAGAGGTAGGAACCACCTTGAGAGTTTGAGGAGCTAAAAGGTCAGGGATATACTGTATTATGTGACTAAGGAGGAAGGATGATGGGCTGTGAATGAGAAAACTGATGGATTTGTTCCTTTGCTTTCAGTTTCTTCCTTCTCAACAATTCAATGAGGAAAGTTTGCAGAGCCAGAAGTAAGGAGAGATTTATATCACTCCTTGGGAGGGTGGCTAAAAAGAAGCAGGATAGGTATAGGGATAAATTAGGCAGAACCCTACAAAAGAAGGACCTGAGAAAAGACTGGGTGGAGACAGAATGTTGAAGATAAAAGAAGCCAAGAAAAACTTGGGCGATGCAAGAGAAAGAGATAGGAGGAACTGTGCACAACTGCCAAATAGGAAATGCAACCCTATGAAAAATGGGTGAGGCAGGTGGATCTATCCAGTCTGCAGAAAATATGATAGATATTTTAAAATAGCTGTGGGGCTGTTATGCAGAAGATGGAGCAAGTTTTTACACCTCCAGAAGACAGGACCTGAACCCGTGGATTCAAATTATAAAAAAGGAGATTCTGACTCAACATTAGAAAGAACTTCCTGGCACAAGGACCTGTTTAATAGACTCCCTTGGAAAATGGTAGACTCTCCTTTACTAGAGGCTTTTCAACCGAGGTTAAATACCCACTAATCATGAGTGCATTAGCAATGGATTCCTCCAGTGATAGAACACTAAACTAGTAAGGGTGAATCAGCACTGCAGAAATAATGCAATTTGATGCCACTGTAAATGCTGCAGATCCATGCTATGGAATCCTGGGATTTTTAGTTTTACAAGGTCTTTAGCTTTTTGTGTCAAAGAGTGCTGGAGCCTCACAAAACTACTAATCCCATTATTCTGTAGGATGGAACCATGGTAGTTAATGTTGTGTCAAATAACATTATTTCTACAGTGTAGATGTACCCTAGATGACCTTTGATTGCACTTCCAGTTCTATGACATTTTTGTTTGCTTGTTTGAATATATATGGGATGTGCCAGGAGTGGGGAGGACTTCTAGAAATGGACTCTGATAAAGAAGTTATAGAGGGGTGGTCACTCAGATGCCACTCAGTTTAGTGGCCACTCAGATGCCAATTCTTACGATTGGAAGGTTGGCAATTGGAAGCCCAAGTGCTGCATGATAGGTTGAACCCCTGTCACTCGTCCCAGCTTCTGCCAGTCTAACAGTTCGAAAGCATGCAAAATGCAAGTAGATAAATAGGTACCACTTCAGTGGGAAGGTAACAGAATTTGAGGCAATCATGCTGGCCATCGGAGTAGTCTTTGGCTTAGTAATGTTGCTGTGCACCCTCGCTTACAGTCAGTTATGATTAGACAGTCATGGGACTACCTTTACCTTTAAAGAGGGTCTATCATCTCTTCTCATAATGGCATTGTAACCTGTCAACCTTAAGGGGACAGGGATGGTAAAGAAAGAAGGCAAGCAACTGATAAACCAGGCTTCATGTGTGTGCATTCTACATGCATAGATTACTTTTAAAATAAAAAGAGTCCCTAAAAAACAACATTTCCTCTGGAAGAACCTTGGCGCCAGTGACAGGAAAAACAGCTTTGCTAAATTACAACGTGATCCAGTATGAAGAAACAGTATGAGGCCTCACCTGGAATACTGTGTCCAGTTCTGGGCACCACAATTCAAAAAGGATGTGGAGAAACTGGAGCGGGTCCAAAGGAGGGCAACTAAGATGGTGAAGGGTCTGGAAACCATGCCCTATGAGGAACGACTTAGAGAGCTGGGGATGTTTAGCCTGGAGAAGAGAAGGTTAAGAGGTGATATGATAGCCCTGTTCAAATATTTGAAGGGATGTCATATTGAGGAGGGAGCAGGCTTGTTTTCTGCTGCTCCAGAGACCAGAACGCGGAGCAATGGATGCAAGCTGCAGGAAAAGAGATTCCACCTCAACATTAGGAGGAACTTCCTGACAGTAAGGGCTGTTCGACGGTGGAACACACTCCCTCGGAAGTGTGGTAGAGTCTCCATCCTTGGAGGTCTTTAAGCAGAGGCTGGATGGCCATCTGTCAGGGATGCTTTGACTGGGAGTTCCTGCATGGCAGGGGGTTGGACTGGATGGCCCTTGTGGTCTCTTCCAACTCTATGATTCTATGATTCTATGATTCTATGATAAACAAGTATGGATATTTGATTGTTTTAGCTCTTCCATCCGTGCTGACCTTAGCTACTTGGATTTTATGCATTTACAGACCTGCCCGCCAGCCTGCCAGTTAAATAAAGGGCACTGCGAAGGTCTCCAAACATCTGGTCCAAACACTTAATCATCTCATTTCACGAAGGCTGATATTTTTATCTTGCACCTTGATTGGGTCTGCATAATTTTATTCCCTTGCAAATTGGTATTTAAACCTCAAAAAAGAGTCTTTCTCTTAACTACATCTGTCATTGATATTTTATTGTTTAATTTCTTTTTATGGAGCTAAATTACATCTCATTCCTCCATACAGGCTGCATTTTACATGTCTAATTAGTCGACATGTTCTATAATGATAATTTCATTGATTTAGAAAGTGACATTATGAGGAACATATGTTCAGTTGAGGAGTAGACCTTGTTATGGTAATAATTCTTCTCTTCCCCCTCCCCCAACTCACATATAATCTGTGTTTGGAAGCCGCTAAAACATTAACTGCTTAAATACCTAATAAATGCACGGTTTCTTGGGCTGTGTGATTTTGCTCTTGTGTTGGCCTTAGAAACACTATGAATGGGGCGTAGGGGGAGATGCAGGCTTTTCTTTTCTTGACGAAAATATTCAATTTGCCTCTCCTGAGATTGGCAACAGGACAAAGCAAACCCAGATGTGGAAATCCATACCTTTTTGTGGCTTTGTGGTGGGTTTAAGCATGGAAAAAATAGCGTAAAACTGCATTTGGAAATTGGGCACAACTGAAAATACACCTATTTCCACAATGAGGACAAAACATGTGTCTATCAGTGGGGAGAAGGCACAAAAACATATACATTAGCAAGATATGCACAAAATGCATATGAATTTTGTGAGAAAAGGGGGGGGGGATTCTAACAACCAGTATAGAACTGGGTAAAGCTAAGAATGCTTGGGAGTTTCTAAGAAGCATAATCAAAATGACTCCCTTCTTGCTCATCTTCCACCAGCAAGTGAAAACTTTTATATTCCATCAAGTTTTCAATAATTGGCTGTGATGGGCTTTTAATGGTGTGCTGTTTTGTTGATTTACAATATACATTTGTCTTGAATTTTAACTCTGTAGCTCTATCTATATATTTATCTAGTATATGAGATGCTTTTGTATGTTCTCAGTCTGTACTGATTTTAGTCATTTGTAAGCCTCCTGTATCCCAAGACTGAGAAAATATGTAAATCAAGAAGTGAAGAACCAGCTGTTCATAGTCTTCACGATGTTGGAGAGGAAGGCTATGGGGAAAACAATATAATCTACAAGCTAGTCTGTTAAAATGGTCAGATAGGACAAGTTAGAAATAGAGACAGGGGCAGTTACCAAGAGAGGAATGGATAAGATCTGAAAGGGATTTTGGTATAGTAGGAATTGAGGATGTTGAAAGAATTCAGGTTGTTCATATTTAACTTACATGTTATAGAATAAACCTTTACCAGTGTTTATTTTCTGTAATTGTGGCTGAGTGGTTGCATGTAAGAAAGGGAGGACTGGTCAAGCTTTACCACATTGAGCCCGCTGATCAATGCATCCACTTGTCCATGGCCCTGTCTGCATGGGCCAAAAGAAGAGTCACCACCCTGTTCCTTCACCCACCTGTTTCAACAATTCATGGGCCAAAATGGGTGGAGCATGGGCCTAATCCAAACGCTAGGGTAATTCTCTGGAGTAAAAAGAATTTTCATTTACACTGGATCAGGCTGCACATTCTGGAGAATCCTGTGGGCATGCAGACTATGGACAACGGTGTGGGAATGGGAGGAGAAGCATCAGTGATGGTGGGGAAGTTTTTGACCTCTGCCCACTGAGAACTTCCAACTTCCCAGCCACAGCACTTTCAGTTTTGAGTTCACATGTGAAATTATCGCACTAGGGTCAATTCCAGAATCATCCCACGATTTCCCCATTACCATCCCACAATTATCCCATTGCCAATAATTGTGGCAGGAGCTGAGGCTTCTTCTACTTTGATTAAGGTCTTTTTCTTTTTATACAGTTATATAATTTTTAATCATTTCTAACATCCTACAGTCCTCTGTTCCTCTGGCCCCATTCCTTTTGCAGACATACCAATTGATTGCCCAAGCACTCATAAGCACAACAATACCATTGGTACAGTGCACCAAACCAAATAAATTGCACAAGGGCATATTCATGCAACAATGTGTGTGGACTGTGCTGCCGATTTTGGCCCACTGTGAATGTCAGATGTGCAGACTGCTCATCCTCCCTACAGATTTGGATGCCGTGATGGTAACCCTGTTTTTCTCATCAGTACAGACACCCCAAGGCCCAAGTACCAAATCTAGGGAGCAATCCCGGGAATGAATGGGCAAGCTGAGTGATAGGATTCAGAGGTTTTTCTTTTCTTTTCACTTGGGACAAGACCTGATTATTCTATACCATCCCTATCTTACCATGGTTTAGAATGTTCTTAGGTCTAGGGCAATATGAAATATGTTGGCAGCTAGTCTAACCACACCACACCATTACTGTTACTTTGCATCAGTAACAAATCTTATCCTCCCCTTGGAATAACTGTGGAAAATGCTGTTTCCCAAATTCTTTGCCCAGAAACAAAGTGGAGACCTTTAGATTTAGGCAGGTCCTTGATTCCTAAATCATAAGTGTTTTGCAAGTGGTGTGCTGTGTGCTCTTGTTTTGTACCCTTTAAAGTATGTTTCATAATGGGTTTATTCTTTCTTAAAAATTTATTTCAACAAAATAGAATTTATTTTAGATGTAAAATAGAGTTTATTTTAATAGAGTTTATTTTTAAAACATAATTATTTGCTTAATTGGTTTTTTAAAACATTTGTAGAATAAGATTTTAGCTGAAGTTTCTTTTATGTTATTGTCAGTCATTTTGGTTCCTGAGCTGGGAGAAAAGTGGAATATACATTGATTAATAAATTAAAAGAATTCTGAGGGGCAAGTTACACACTGCTCTAGTCTGAACTTCTCAGTGGCTCTGGACATTGCTAATAATGTGAACAATTGAGATCAATGTTACTTCCTGATCCTTTCATAATATCTTTCAAAGCTGTGGCTGAACATTAAACTAAGGTATAAATTTGCAGAATCAAGCAATGAAGCTTTGCCTTTTCTTGACAGCTTTATCAATTGGCATTTACTTTCAAGCCCATTGTTATTAACACTGGTGTCAAGACTGATTCAGCAGTCTGTTCTTTGTGTGCAGATGGTAGAGCCCTATAAGAGAATAGATTTTATAAACCCAACAGAACAATACATTTGCAAATTACTCCTTCCTTCCCAGGGTCACACAGGATATATATATCCAATCCTTTTCCAGGCTATCATTCTCTGAAGATGCCAGCCACAGATGCTGGCGAAATGTCGGAAAGGAACTCTTCTAGAACATGGCCACATAGCCTGAAAGCTCCACAAAAAACTATGGATGCCGGCCATGAAAGCCTTTGACCCCACTTTTTTGTTTTCTGAAAGCTGGAGTTGATTTCTCCAAGATACATAAATAATCTTGTGTTATAGATAAATCACTACCAGCAGTTTAAATGCAAAATTACCCCTTTAGAAGTAAAAAAAAGAAACATTTGGAGACTTTACTGCATCTCCAAAGCTGTACAATCCCTTAGAAGAAACAAAGATGACCAGTCCAGGCTCTTGCACTTAGCTGTAATGCCAAAACTTGGTTTCCCTAGATAGCTGGTCCTTTCATCTTAAGCACCCACACAAAGTATTTCTTCCCATAATAATAATCATTAACATAACATAAAAAATTGCCACTGTGATGGTAAAGTTGTATGCTATTCTTAGTTGTTTTATTCAACTATTAATTTTGAAAACATAAAGAATTATCTCCCTGGGAATTTTCTTAAATTACAACATGAAATCCATCCAGTTGTACACAATTATTTCCTGTGCTTCATTGGTTATAACTGCATTAAAATTTTATAGACAGTTATTTTGATTTCACCCCTTGTGATAATGTCACTTGGTGAGATCCACTTCCCTGCACACCGCATAGTACCACCACTGTTTTGTTTTTTGTTATTGTTTTTGTGTGTGGGGGGGGGTGGTTAGATTTCCAACCTTGCAGGAGCGCTGAAATCTGGTAAGCAGCCTTTCTCACATAAGACTTTACATGGGTTTATAGGTGCCACATTCAACCATTATTGATTTCCTAGACCAACTGGATGCTTTTGAAAAGTCTGCAAACAGGGCAAACTTCTAATAGTCTCCCTTATTATTTTTCACAGAAGCAGAAATGCAGTAGCTTATTGCCTTGAATATGGGGGTTCCATTGAGTCATCATGGATCATGCATAGTCATAGACTGAAGGACATAATGTTACTTATGAAATGTATGAGTTAGTGCTTCTTTTGGTTTCTCATGAGTTGGCTGCCAATCCGTTTCATTGGATGAGCTCAGTTTTTAATGTGAAAGGGATGAAAACATCTCTATCCACCGGCTGGTGGTTTTTGTATCATGCATACTAATGTGCTTTGCCCTCTGAGAAGAAAGGATTGTTAAAGTAACAATAGTAAAATCAACAGTTATAATTATTGGAGGGGGTCATTGAAATTGTTCTTAAAGCATGATTCAGGGGAAATCTAGAGGTTCAAGACAAACCTTCTGTATAATATAAAACTTTCAAAATCTCTTAGGTGTCACATCACCAAGGTGAGCTGATGGGTAACAAAAATTGAAAATTGTAAATGGACTTTCTCAGGTGGTTTTTGAAGGAAGTGGTTCTTGACACCGTGGCCTAAATCCATTAGTCGATTTCAACTAGAGAAGCCCAATTTAAACAATGGAATTTACAAATGAGTAGATTTACCAGTTTCCTATGGACTGGGACTAACTATTGGATTTAGTCCAATAACTGAATCCCGTATTTAGGGTGGCACATTGGTGTGTGAGCAGGCATCACCCAATAATACTGAGTTAAAAACAGATTTAAATTATTTAAACACTTTTAAAACCATGTGCAACTGTATTTGAGATGAATTAATGAGGCCCAAAGGCTTTGATGAAAAGCTCAGTTTTAATTTGCCATTTAAATGACATAAGTATTGGTGCCAAACAAGCCCCCAGGAGAAGGGCATTCCAAAGTTATGGGGCCACAGCTGGGAAGGTCCACTCTCATGCCCCAAAACAATATATTGATCTCAATGGTAGGACATGGAAGAACCCCCAGAAGCAGACCTTAATCCTTGGATAGATATATATGGGGACAGGTGCTCCCTCACGTATTAAGGTCCTAGCATATTTAGGACATTAGATGTCATCACATGTACCTTGAATTCAGACCAGACATATATTGGCAGCCAGGTAATCATGTGAGTCTTTCTTATCTAATTAGGTTCTCCATTGGCAGTAATGATTTGGTGGGAAGGACCAACACATATCGTGCCTCATTGGCACAGACCTTCCCCATGTGACACAACCAATGCTACTCCCATTTTTTTGGTAGGCCTATATACTTATGACCAGGATGTACAACAAATTGCCAATTTATCAAGCAACTCTCTCCAATTCTGGAAGCAGTTAATGCACTCCTTTGCTTAAGCTCCTTTTCACAGAACATCAGTTTCTACAGGAAGTAGAAAAATGCCTTAATGGGATTGCTGTTTATTTGTTAAAACTGTACAAACAGGATATATACGCATCACCCTTTGAAGATTATGCCCCCAAGTTTCCAACACATTTCTTCAAAGTGTTGATAAGAGGTTGTGCTGGAGGCAGCTTTCCAGAATGCGACATTAAAATTCCACCCCCCACTTTAAGAAGAGGTAGGTGTATTCTTTCCCCTCGTTTCACATGGAATTCCCCCTCCTTTTTGGAAACCGCTAAATTATCCCTTAGCTTGAAGTGACTTATCCCTAGGATTTATATACACACACACACACACACACACACACACAAATAATTGAACTGTTTTATGTTTACCTGGCAGCCTTTCAGAGATATGTGAGAAGCCAAAGGGTGGCCTCATAGTAACCTTAGCATCTGGTGTGATGGACAGGCTCTGGACCATTCATCAGTATCCAAATCTGCATCCTACAGAAGGCATTACATTTAAAATTATGACAATAAAAAAAATCCAACATGTTCTGAATTGTCAGGGGCTGCTAAGAAAATCTCATAAGAAACAGGAGATGTTCCAGCCATCCAGAGAGTCGCTTAGAAAATTATGATATCAGAGGAAGCCTACTCAAGATTAACCTTAGATTCATGGTTAATCTGACCCTACAGTCCAAGAATCCCCAAGTAATGGAGCTTTATGTGAGCTGGGCTGAGCCATTTCCCCCCTCCCTTCTTTGTATTATAAGGCAAGAAAATGCAGACATGATAGCATTATATTGTTCTCCAAACATTCACTAGCAAACATTAATCCAAGAGTGTAAATAGCAGTTTCTATTTCTTACTAATTACCATTTTCCTAAACAACTTCTGAATATTTGATGTTTGTGTACAGACTCCTCATCATTTAACACAGATAAATTATTTTGAATGCAAGCAAACATAACATTAATATTTCACATTGCCAATTTTTTTTCAGGGGGAGGGGGAGGTTGGTCGTATATGGTCCTCAAATCATCTGGAAAAGCTTGTTGGGAATACATTTTCATATAGAGAGGAAAAGAAAAAGGAGGATTTTGAACACAAAATAACCTCCATTTACTGCAAACTCTGGTATTATTCAGTGCCAAGCTCCCCCTTCCATAATTCTAGTCCAAGGCTGGTAAAATGCCATTGACTGCTTTATCATACCAAATAAGCCAATGTGTATATTTAGAATGGTGAGGAAATGTCACTACATTTGTGCAGTTTACAATAGGATTTGTTCCCAGGACCCCCTGTGATACCAACATTCATGAATAATCAACTCCCATTAAATACAGCAATGTAATAAAATTGTGCCCCTTGTATAAAATGGCTTTCTGGAATGTATACATTTTTTACTTTCTGGAATGTATACATTTTTAAAAAATATACGTTGAAGTCATGGATAGTTGAATCCATAGAAATCTGTAGATATGGATGGCTGACAGTAATATGAAGTGCATATAAAGGTGGATTAAAATCCCCTTTTGTTGTGCTAACAAGGTCAAAAACAGTAATTCTGGTATTTTTGGTGGTAACTCCCATAGACTCTGGAACTCCATTCCCAAGGAGGCCAAAATAGCCCTCTCTCTGCTGTCCTTCTGTTGCCAAGCAAAGACTTATTTATTCAGACAGGCTTTTAAAATGGAAAGTTTTTTTTAAATCGATTAAGTGTGTTGCACTGTTTTAAATTCAAATTTTTATAATTTTGATTTGTTCATTGTGCAGTCGGCTCTTGGTATCCTCTGGGGTTTGGTTCCAGGACCCTGTGTGGATAACAAAATCAGGGGATTCTCAGGTCCCATTATATAGAGTGAGATAGCAAAATGGCATTCCTTATGTAAAATGTTAAAATCAAGGTTTGTTTTTTGGAATATATATATATATATATATATATATATAATATTATTATTTTAAAAATTTTAAAAAGGAATTTATATTTTGGGGGGATATTTGCCATGGATGGTTGAATCCATGGATAAAAACATCCATGGATATGGAAAGGATGATTGTATTTTATCTTTTTAAAAGTTATTTTTAAATCATTTTAATATTAGCAACCATTTAATTCCTTTTTAATATTCACTTACACATTGATGAATAAACACACTGATTTATGTATGTACATAAAAGATTGATAGATATTTGAAAATATTCAAAAAATAGTAAAAGAAAGCTCCATTTTATGTTGAGAAACCTTGATTAAAAAGATTCCTAAATTGATGAGAATCTTCATAGTTAAGGAGTTATTCTGTGCAAAATTTGTATGGGGTTATTTTGTGCAGAAGGCAGATCTTTCTGCACAGGAAACAGCATTTTTTGTGTGCGAGAATGACTATGTATTTCTGCATTCATACTAATATTTTTACATCTCTGCCTCCAATGGGACATGAGATTTCACTGGCTTTCTGTATCAAGCCCATAAAAGGATAATCATCTTTAGATATCCCTTTTCTGGCCATCTTTCAACAGCTGACTGCTGATAAACTATTTGCCAACAGCATACCAATGCAGTATGCCTTTTCAGTTTCTTCTCTACATGTTGGTCACTTGTTTTATTATTTTCTCTGCCTTTCCTTTGTTCTAGGTTAGATGGCTTCTTGACCAAAACTAACTGGTAAGCCTGTGCAAGCTTTTGATTTTTGACTCTATACACACAAAAAATTATGCCCTTATTATTCCAGCTCCAAGGGCTTAAATATTGCAAAACATGTAGTAAAATAGCATTCAAGCTGTAAGAGTGTGGGACATTGGATGGCTAATCCCAGAGAGTTAATCTTTGGGGCTAACCTAGAACATGTGTCTTTCATCTGGAAAACTGCCCACAGGAATGACTTGCCATAGTTGTTGTTGCTGTGTGCTGTAAAATCAGCTTCAACTCATGACACTATGGTTGAGTGACCTCCAAGAACTCTTGTTATTAAAAGCCCTGCTCAGGTCTTGCAAATTCAGGGCTGTGGCTTCCTTTATTGAATCCCATATAATATGTAAGCAAGGCAGATCAAGACAAATAGCTTCAGTTAGTATAACCCTCTATCCATTTGTCTAATTTCCTTTTCAGACCATCAAAGAAAGGGGTCATCATCAGCACTGCATTCAAATGGTTTAGAAGGGGTGGAAGAGGGCTTTGTTTAAATATTTCTTCATGAAAAATGTTCAGCTCATGTAGGAAAGTAGTTGCAGCACCACCTTAAGTGGCATAACCCACCCACCCACCCCCCCCCAAAAAACCTTTACCACTTGCTTCTATTTAAAAAATTCTTCTGTGCAAGCATAAAGGTGGGAAAGATGCATGCCACTTGCTATGTGACAATTTTTGGACCAGCAACACTCTTGATCTGTTATGTTGTTAACGCATGCCATCAGCTCCTGCTTCCCATATGGCTGGGAAATGTGCCCCTTCATTGAAGATGGGGAAATGTGAGTATGGGTAGCTTTTTCAGTTCCCACTGAAATACATACATTTCAGGAGAATTTGTTTTGTACAATTTGCTTTTATCCAGCCCACCAACTTGTCCAGGTTCACAACACTATCTTTGCCATCAATATTCAAAAGATACACAAGTTTATGAGGCTCTCACTTTGTTGTTATTAGGTTTTCCTCATCTTTCTTGTGGATGCATATTTGGCACAATGGAAAAAAAATCTAGACAGATTGACCCTATAGAAGAGGCCATTCTTCCTCCAAATTCCATCCAGTTCTAACAAACAGGGAAACATATTATACTCATTTGTTAATTTCCCGTGATGGACAATGGAAAGCATAAATACCTACAAAACATTAGAGAACTGGCAGCATTCTTACTGCAGAATGAGACTGAATGTACCTAGAATAACGCTGCCAGCAGTGGCTGCTATTGGGTTTAATGGCACATGAAAACCTTAATAGCTTTTGAACCACTGCTTAGAAGTTCAACAATGAAGGGTTTCCTTTCAGGACAGACCTGAATAAAGGACTTTAGTAGGTTTGGCAGATGTTGTACAGAAATATATCATAATACCTTTCCAAAACAGGAGGCAAATTACTGTTTGAATTCCAGCGTTTCTTAATTTTTCTCTTTTACACCTGGTAATTTTTATTAGATGAATTTGAAATTTGGCAGATTTGTTGACCTCATAAAGTAGATCATTGATACCAAATTTGTACTTATTCGCTCAACTGATGTCATAAGCAATCAATGTTAGGACTTATAATGGCTTTTAAAAAAAGAGTCACTTGCCTAAAATTGCTGCACTTTTAACTCACTAATCTTGGAATAAGTTTCTCTGAACTCCTTGGGACTTGGGTCTGAGCAGACACACATAGGAATACATGGTTATTGCAAAGCTCCTTGACCATAGGCAATAAAACTTGGTAATAAAAAAGACTTCAATAGATTGTTCATGATGTGTGGTTAGTTTGATCAGGAGTCTTGCCAACAATTGTGGGATCTTTTGATTTTTTTTAATCTTATTTTATTTTTGACAAAACAAAAATTGAAGAAGTAATTGTGGAAAGGGGAAGGAAGAAATTGGAGACCATAAAAGTTCAGCATATCAGCTCCAGGTTACTTTTGTATTTGATGCATTGGATAACTTTGCAGGAGGTCTTTTGCAATAGAAAACCTTTAGTCTGCCATCATTATGGAGAGCACAAAGGCATCTGGTACCATGGCTAATAATGTGCTCTGTGCTAAGAATGGTGATCAAAGGCAAGACAGTAACTCTGGATCAACTGCAATGACTGGCTAATGATCTTTGTCAGTACAGAATCCGAAATATCCTTAGGGGTAAAAAAAAAAAATCCAGTGCTAGGAGTTAATATTCTGAGTGAATGGTACACAGTTTTGATTCACAATTAAGGTTTTGACATTCTAATCTCTCTTTCTCTTTGTACTCAACAATATCCTACCACCTGCAGCCATAGCACCTCAGGCTGTTCTACAGTCCATTATCACAAGCTTTGGAGTAGAATCTGTCTGATGGAGGCACACATTGGGGACCTGCAAGGAAACCCTAGGAAATCTACAAAGTTGTCATTGACTGCTTACACAGATGACAACAATTTCTGCTAAATCAAAACCTTCCCTTTGGGTATCCCACCCCACCTGCTCTGTTATGGATTGTTGAAAGCTTGAGTCCATCTGTTCTTAGCCTATTCTGTAATTCCCCTCTCTCCTCTTACACTGTTTTAAAAACCAAGAAGGCCAATGATATTTTGGTTAAAGATATGCAAGGGGAAAATACACAAAGCTGACCTACAATCTGTTTTCATAGAATCATGGAAATGGAAAGGAGTTCCAATGCCATCTATTCCAACTGGGCCAAAGTTAATAAAATGAAATGCAACACAGAGAAATGTAAGGTACTGCACTTAAAGAGGAAAAATGAAATGCATAGATATAGGATGGGGGACATCTGGCTGAATGAGACCGCATGTGAACGGGATCTAGGAGTCCAAGTAGACCATAAGTTGAACATGAGTCAACAGTGCGATGCAGCAGCTAAAAAAGCCAATGCTATTTTAGGCTGCATCAATAGAAGTATAGTGTCTAGATCAAGGGAAGTAATAGTGCCACTCTATTCTGCTTTGGTCAGGCCCCACCTGGAATACTGTGTCCAGTTCTGGGCACCACAGTTCAAAAAGGATGTGGAGAAACTGGAGCGGGTCCAAAGGAGGGCGACTAAAATGGTGAAGGGTCTGGAAACCATGCCCTATGAGGACCACCTTAGGGAACTGGGGATGTTTAGCCTGGAGAAGAGAAGGTTAAGAGGTGGTATGATAGCCCTGTTTAAATATTTGAAGGGATGTCACATTGAGGAGGGAACAAGCTTGTTTTGTGCTGCTCCAGAGAACAGGACTCGGAATAATGGATACAAGCTCCAGGAAAAGAGATTCCACCTCAACATTAGGAGGAACTTCCTGACAGTAAGGGCTGTTCAACAGTAGAATACACTCCCTCGGTGTGTGGTGGAGTCACCTTCCTTGGAGGTTTTTATGCAGAGGCTGGATGGCCATCTGTTGGGTATGCTTTGATTTGGAGTTCCTGCATGGCAGGGGGTTGGACTGGATGGCCCTTGTGGTCTCTTCCAACTCTATGATTCTATGATTCTATGAACTCTGGATGATGTAGAAATCCATTTCTCTAGCAATCCTGAAAAATGACTAGTGATGTTTTAATGGAAGGTGGGGGGCACTCCAGCCTGGGCACAGAAGAATAAAGGGGTACAGGGGAAAAATAAGGAAAGGATGATCTTTACTTCCATCTCCCTCCCTGCAGCTCAGGAAAAGGGTAAAAGAAATTGCCTGTGAGGGACATGAATTGAGCAAAATACAGAATCTGCATCAAGTCTTGTCTACCTTCCTTCCACATCGGGACTCTAAGGTAAACCTATCATGGGGTTTTCTTAGCAAGATTTGTTCAGAGGAGGCTTGCCATTGCCTTCCCCTGAGGCTGTAAGGCAGAAAAAAAAAGGGAAGAGTTTGGGATAAGGTGATGGCAGGTGTCTCTTCCTTTTCAAAATGAAACCACTTGTTTTCAAAGAACTAGCCCTGCTGGCAAAAGAGTGGGGAGGGGAAAAAGGGAATCCAGCAGCACCTTAAATGGATTTATATTTTTACGTGAGCATTTGCAGATATCAATCAATTTCCCCTTCTCCCTCCCCCCCCCCCTTTTTTATTTACTGGTCCTGAAATCTAAGTTCTAATATCCTTCCTTAGTGCCTTTATTTTCCTGCAGAATGATGAGTCCAGTGGAGATTTTTTAAAGTTAAGGGGGTGGAGTATCCAAGGCTTATATTGTAGTGTTCCTATATGATCAGAGTGACCAAATTAAATCCAGATTCTAGGCATTCTGTCTGTCACTGATACCAATCGTAATCATTAGCTGGCCCTGAAGTTAAGTTTTCATTTACAAAAAATAAAAAAATAAAAAAAAATAAAACATAAAATTAAGGTGCATCTACACTGAAGAAATAATGCAGTTGGACACTACTTTAAAAGATGCAGCTCTGTCCTATGGAATTGTAGGGTTTATTGTTTTACATGGTATTATCATTCTCTGCCAAAGAGTGCTGTTGCTTTTGAAAACTATAAATCCAAGGAATCTGTAGGATGTTACCCTGGCAGTTCAAGTGGCATAGAACTAAATTATTTTGACAGTGCAGATGCACCCTCAGTCTCTAGTCCATTTGGAAGCAGAGACAGTCCCCAAAGTCCTGGGTAAAGGTTGCAGTCTGAAGGTGAATGAAACTGGTCTCTGCAAAGAGCAAGGATATTTAACAAAACAAAATAAAAACAGAGTTCTAGGCATACCAGCAGACAGTGCAAAAGCACTGCATAATAACTGCATTACAGGGTTTCCAGAAAAATGAAACTTTCTTTTTATTTCCCATGCTCCCCAAGAGTAGAATTGGATGCTCCCATATGGAAAGGTGGTGAGAGAAAGCCAGATGGAGGACTGATGGATGCATAGATAGATAGATCCATAAATGGACAGAAGCTCATTAAGGAAAATTAAATGTTTACTGTTGGCATTAGATTTCTTATTAGGTAGGTTCAAATAATGAATGATGTTCTTTGGGAATGGCCATTGTACCTTTCTTTCACTGTGATATATAGTATGGTCTTTTGAACTCTTTACTCAGACACATCATCCTTTAAGGTAAATTGTTAGAGATGAGTTATAGAAATATGAGTTTTATTTTTGTATTTATCAGAATTCTATTCCATTCTCTACTGCAATGTATTGCATAGCAGGGAAACAAAACAGCCGCTATGAGGGGGATAAGGGTGTAGGGATGGAAGATTTATCTTTTAACGGGGGAAATAAAATGTATCCTATTCTGCTGGAGTATGGGGCTCACAGGAGGTGTGGGAGCAACAACTGGTTCAGGGGAAGTCAAGCAAAGTGAAGTTTGTCCAAGTAGAAGTAAGAACCACAGACTGCTCCCCATGCACCCCTGTTGCTGAGACAAACAGAGGTTGAGAAGGCTTCTGCTTTAGCTGACCTCACCACAGTGGAGAAACTGAGTTGTATTCAAAAGGCCTTTATCTGATTCTGCAAGAGATTACTTCTAGGATGGGGATATTCAGAAGGAGTCAGCTTCCTTCTGATGATAGTGTTGAATGGATTGTGATCTTGGGCTCAGATGGACCCAGACGAATTATTGAGAATCCTCCCCTGAATGGAACAACTTGTCTTTCCTTTTCCTTTGCATCTCTCTCAGAAGCAGCACAAAAAGCTGTATTTGAGGTGGTATCTGCATGGGTAAGAATACTCTAGGAGCAGCCTACAGTATTCTGGTCCTAAAGTTGCCCTGACTTTCCCTTGTTACCTGGACACTGAAATGGAGCTGGGTGGCTGTTTACATGTGCGTCACAATGTGCTGCCCACTGTTAGTGTAGGTCGCCCCCTTTGAGGCCAAATACAAAGCACACAACATTGATCACATGTCTGAGCATCTTGTGACCTCAGAGGAACTGGTGATGGTGGTAGTGGGAGGCACAGCAGGACACTTTCCCAATATCACATGAGAGGCCATTAAATCATCAGAAATCATGCAAAGCCTGCAATCTACATTCAAACCCCCTCACATTTCTCCCATCAATAAATCGTAGTGGAGATGTCATTGATAGCTCATCCTGTCAGTAAAGCATCGTTGGAGCCAGCATTTGGCAATAATAGAAGATCCTGTTATTGCCAAATGGCATCTCCAAGGCCACTTTACTCATGGGATGAGTGAGTGACAATGCCTCCAATACGATTTACTGATAGGAGAAGTATGTAGCAGTGTGAACATTGATTGCGGCTTTTGCACGATTTCTGATTATTTAATGGCCATTTACACATGGCAGGCCTCCCATGTGATATTCTCCATTGCATCACTCTGGTAGGCTACATATCTTTTGGGAATGTCTGGAGTAAAAGATGAGGTTTTTAAATTTGTTCTAAGGGTAGAACCAGTGTGGTATCACTATGCTCCAGTGTTGGACTGTGACTCGAAAAATCAGGGTTCAATTCCCTGCTTGGCCATGAAATGCACGAGGTGACCTGGGCAAGTCACACAGTCTCTGACTCAGGACAAGCCAAAGGCAATCTTCCTATAAACAAATCTTGCCAAGAAACGCACATGATAGGTTTGCCTTAGGGTCGCCATAAGTAGGAAACGACTTGAAGGCACACAACAACAAAGGATTATATACCTAATAAAGGTTGGATGATGATGAACAACAAAGGATGATATACAGTGAGTTTGGTGCTGAACTGGCTGAACATTGTCCAGACAGTTTGCACCAGAACCAGAGTTTGGGCCCTGAATAGTCTAAACTGATCACTATGCAGACTGGAGAGGGGATATGTTATTTGGCCCATGGAAACATGGCCTAAGGTTCATCGTGATACAGAAGAAGTCCTGCCGTGTGTTTTGGCAGGATTTTTTGTTTTTGTTGTGTGCCTTCAAGTCTATATCTAAAAGATCTATCTTACCTCCTTTGTTGTTACAGTTCCTATGATTCTATGGGGAGTGGGGGAGGCATGGTCATCATATTGGTCTAAAATAGTTATAGATTTGTAGTGTAGCTATTTGGCACCCTGCACTATATATATCTCTGCCTCAGTGAAACAGAGCACAGGATTGGGCTGTCAGACCTTTTTGATATCCTTAGGTTTAACTTCATTTATTCCAGTTTAAGTGGCTTATGGATCAGGCTGAAAGTATTTGAGTACAAGTGCTTTGATATATGACATAAGAATGGCAGTGAGGAGGCAGGAAGAAAACCCCACAACAGTCTGAAACATTCACCAGCAGGGTTTTGTTCATTTATGTACTTTGTGATATATGTTCTATAGTGCCGCTTTGTTGGATGTAGTTGAACAGCTGCCTCTTCTAGCCCGGGGATATCATAACAGAGATGGAGTGGTTCTGTAAAGGGAAATGCATCTCCTTGATGCTATATATTGTAAATGATCATTAAAGTATGCTGCGTTATGGTGCTATAACAGTACATAACTTAATAGATTTCTTACAGATTTCAAACACATGTCCATGCACCACACACACACACACACACACACACACACACACACAGAGACGAAGAGGCCTAGTTTGAAAGGACAACAAAGAGAAAAGAGACATATAGAAAGCAAAGCACCCATCTCCCAGCCCTACATCCTTTCCAGTTATGTCTCTTCTCATGACAAGATGTTTTCCAAATATGGAGGCAGTGGCTGCCAATGATTCATGAAGATCTACAGGCACAAGAGGCCTCTGGAGCAGATTACAAAGGGACTGTATGTGTCCATGAGTAATTTTTTACTTAGGATTCACTGCCTGATAAGTTACTTTCTGGACATGGAGGACCTGCTGGAGTATGAATGGTGGAGCAAGGAAGGTGTAAATGGATCCAAGCTGCCTATTTTATAAATTCCTTGCTTTGAGGTCCCTGGAACACAGGAAGTAACGCATAGTGGCTTAGAAAATTGCCCATGCCATCTCTGCAAACAAGTTTTGACACTCTTCCTCCTCTATCTCTTTCTTTCCATTGTGCTTCTACCTCTTCTTCCACTTGCCATCTCCGTCTTGATCACTGTGTCCTAGACGCTGTCTGCTTGAGCCAAGCAAAACATCCTGCTCTTTCCTCTTGGCCAGGAGTCTGGACGATGTGTGTCCAAACCCTGGTTCTCATGAGAACAGTCCAAATAGTATCCAGCCAGTTCATCTCCGCACCAGGGGTATACCCCTCTTTTAATAAAAGAGTAAAATAACTCACCTTTTGGTCTAGAGTAAACTAGGTGTTAGCCACCTAAGTCACATTATCAGGAGAAAGGTGAGAGAAAAATGAATGGTTGATGATGGTGGTGGTAGTGATAATAGTGATAGTGAAATACTCTGCTAGAAGGGCTATCATTATGTCAAATTTCAAATCTTTTAAAAAATAATGAACATGAGAAGAAAGAAGGTCTTGCTTTGACCTTCAGCAGTGGCAATCTGGGCATAGTCTCATGTTACTAAGGAAATCCACAGGTCGCTTGGTTACAGACTCTCACAATGGTAAGATGTGCTGTGTTTCTATTTTGATTATAGCTGTCATTAATAGGACTACCCAGCTTCACAGTGGTTAGAATCCTAACCTACCCTTCTGCTCTTTCTCTTTCACTCTTCTCTTTCTTTTCTCTTGCCACCTCCATACATTTTCTTTCTCATTGTTTTTTCCCTCCCTCAATCCCAAGGCTCATTCAGCCTTTCTTTTTGCTGAGTAAACTGTGTGTCCCATGGATATGAGACAGGGGGATTTTCTTCCCCCCATCACCCAACTGTTTGAAAATTTCAGGGCCCTGAAGAAAGAATCATCTCAAATATCTGCCCAGAGGCTGTCTGAATGGATATGCCAGGTTTCATTACAGTTTTCTCTCTGCTGGGTATGGAATGTTGGGGAAGTCTGGCACCTAGTGACTGAAGATGGGACAGTTGTCCCTCCAGATCCATGGCTTCTGCATCCATGGATTCAACCATCTATGGTTTGGAAAAGAAATTGCAAAAATCAATCCTTGATTTTACCATTTTATAGAAGGGACATAATTTTACTACACCACTGTATATGCTGGGACTTGAACACCCACAGATTTTTCTAACCATGCAGAATCCTGGAACTGCACTCTCTCAGCCCCAGGAGAAGGCAATGTCAAACCTGCTCTAAAAAAATCTTGTCCAAAAAGCCGCCGATAGGTTTGCCTTAGGGTCACCATAAATTGGAAATACCATGAAGGCACACAGCATCAACAACAGCCCATCTCCCAAAACTGGAACTCCAAAGCAATTTGCAATTTTTTTAAAAAAAAAAATACAGGTAAAACCATACAAAAAGAAGAACATTAGAATGAGATTAAAATTCTGATGATATCAATATGATTTAAAGCAACACTTTAAAAGATTAAATATCATTAAGAGATAAAAATCAATTAGAACAGTTCAATCTGAAACAGTACAGCACCCTCAGCCCATTCTTTAAGAACTGTCCATTTTAAAAGCCTATCAGAATATAAAAGTCTTTGGCTGGTGATGGAAGTATAGCAGGGAGGGGGACATTCAGGCTTTCCTGGAAATCTATTTCACATCCTCACCAGCTTTGCTTCTGATAGTAGTGGGAGTGAGAGGATGGCCTGTCCTGATGATCTCAGGACCCAGGCAGACTCATTGAGGGTGATGTGGCCTGTCAGATATCCTACACCAACACCATAGGATTTTATGGATCACAAACAGCACTTTTCCAGCTTGTTTGTGAATGTGTGATATGCATCATTGTGCAACCATGCATAATGCATGGCGTGCAATCCATACACAGCCATGCACAAATGTATCAGTGTGCAAGTATGCAAAATAGCACTGCTTCTATGATGTTGAATGGAATATAGAGGGTTGACATTGGACCAAAATATCCAACCACTTCCACTATGGAATTTACATGTGCAGAAGACAATAACAAAGTTCCAGCCAGAGATTTTTCCTCTGATGTAGAGGAACATTTAATTGAAAGATTTCTCTTTTTCATCTCCTTGCCTTATACTGCCAGAATCTGGAATTATTTAATGAGATCAACTGATACTGTATACCAGTGCTCAGGTACTTTTTCAAGTGTGTCACCCAGAATGTGGGGAATTCTAGGAATTGTAGTCAAAAAGGTAAACTTTCCAATTTCTGGTGTATTCAGGATAGAGTAAAGAAAACAATATTTCATCCAAGGCTTTATTCATTTGAGGCAGACGACTCTTTCAGACGTGGGAAATTGGAAGTATAATCCAAGGGCAATCCAAACGCAATCATTGGGTTTCACGTTATTGCGAATTAGAGCTTCTCATGCAATTTCGGGCAAAAGGGAAGTCACTTCGAATACAATCATAGGTTTCACGTTATTGCGAATTAAAGCTTCTCACGCAATTTCAGGCAAGGAGGGGTCATTTTCGGGTAATGGGAAGTCATTCCGAACGCCTTCCGAATGCAATGGGGATTCATGTAAATTCGCTAAACAAGCGAATTCACATGAATTCGCATTGGGTGCATTCGAAGTTGGGAGAAATTCCTCCCATATGAAAGAGTCCAGAGAGTTTCCCAAGATATGGTAATAGTGACACTGCCTTTAATGGCTATTTTTATTTTTAAATCCTCTTACTCTCTTACTCTTACTCCTCTTACTCTTACTCCTCTTACTCTCTTACTCTTACGCCTCTTACTCTTGAAAATTGTGCAAGTTATTGAGTGGGGAAAAGTACATTCCAGGAAAATAGCTACAGGTCCCAGTTGTAAAGCCCCCAGAATAGATAATTTTATATATCTTAGAACACCATGGACAAAGATGTGTTCTTCTGTACTTCTTGGGCACCATTCATTTGAAATCTCTCATGTCTGGTACTAGAATCCTTCACACAGATAATCTAAAAACCAATTCTGGAAAAGAAGATCATTTTTTTTTACAGAAGTTGAGTGGACTATCAATGTTTTTGTTTTGGTCAAGATGGACAAAATAGTGATTTTAATAAAACAAATCATTGGATGATGATGATGATGATGATGATGATGATGATGATGATGATTGTTGTTATTTTGAAAAAAAAAAAGACTGGGAAATGTTTCTGTCTTATATGGAGAAAAAAGAAGGGAAAATTTTGCTTGTAGAAACTGAGCCTTGAAGCAATTTTGTTTAACTATTTAGGTCAGAAGTAACATATGTATGTTGTTATTGTTGTTTTGTGCCTTCAAGTCTTTCCCAACTTATGGCGACCCTAAGGCAAACCTATCATGTGGTTTTCTTGGCATGATTTGTTCAGAGGAGGCTTGTCATTGTCTTCCCCTGAGGTTGAGACAGTGTGACTTGCCCAAGGTCACGCAGTGGGTTTCATGGCCCAGCAGGGAATCGAATCCTGGTCTCCAGAGCCATAGCCAAACATTCAAACCGCTTCTCCATGGTGACTTCATGAGAGATTATATTACTGAAAAGTTATATATACTGAACTTTAACTTTTTAATCATGAGAAGTGAGAAGTGAAGTGCAGTTTATGTTAGTTATAGTTTGTGAAGTGTTGTTATAGGTGTTATATGTTTTAGTTTTATATAAGGGGATTGAGTGGGTGGGAGTAGGGTGTGGGCAATGTAGTTTTTAGCACATTTTATATATTTTACCTTAGTATAAGATCAATGAATGCACTCTCAGTTTTATTATTAACTTTAAAGGTGCTGTCCAATGTACTGAACCCATTTGGAGGCACAGGGTATCACAGCTTGGATAGTTCCCTTAAATTTATCACTAAACCCTAAAATGGGTTCACCATCCCCCTGACATTAGTCCCACCAGTTGCTACTGACAATGGTATAAAGCTTACAATTAAAATTACCCAATACATTTCAGGGCTTTTGTGCTTTTGACAAGCCAATAAAATTTCTTAAAGGTTTGTGTGAATTCAAAGCCTTTCCTCATGTCCCTGTCTCATAATAATAGAGAGACAGGAAATTAATGACACACGCTCACATAATGGTATCAAAAGTCGCAATGACAGGACATGAATTATTTTAATGCTTTACCAGAGGAGTTACTGATACTTCACAATTCATGAACACATTTTTCTATTACTACAGTGCCGTGCTTTTATTGACTGGTATAAAAACATCATTTGTATCCCCCACTCACATTTTTTGTTCATCCTGCTGTGTTTCTATTTTACTGGAAATATCCTGTAACAGGTATAACATCAGCTCAGATTACCAAGAAATCTATAAAACAGTTCCCTGCTACTACATTTGGTGAAGACTGAAAGAATACATTATAATCCCATTGAGCTCTGATTTAAAAAAAAAAAAAAACGAAAGAAAAAAACACCCTAAAAACTCTCAGACAAGCATGATTTATCCTCCTCACCTGTTCAAAATTCAAGATGTACCCACTTTGTTACTAAATGATGAAAGCAGTTCATTTTTTGCACTATGTGGCACAGATGTATTATTAAAAACACACTCTGGATGCCTGTGTCCCATATTTAGGGTGTCAGCTTTTTATGTTCCACAATGTTGATAGAGTCTTTTGATGTGACTGAAACAGATGCTGCAAACAGTTTGAAATAAATATATGATGGAGACCTTAGAAATGCAAGCCAAGATGAGCAAAAAGGATGTCCAATATGAAAAAACTGTGTCCAGTTCTGGCCACAATTCAAAAAGGATGTAGAGAAACTGGAGCGTGTCCAAAGGAGGACAACTAAGATGGTGAAGGGTCTGGAAGCCATGCCTTATGAGGAGCAACTTAGGGAGCTGGGGATGTTTAGCCTGGAGAAGAGAAGGTTAAGAGATGATATGATAGCCCTGTTTAAATACTTGAAGGGATGTCATATTGAGGAGGGAGAAAGCTTGTTTTCTGCTGCTCAAGAGACTAGGATGCGGAACAATGGGTACAAATTGCAGGAAAAGAGATTCCACCTCAACATTAGGAGGAACTTCCTGACAGTAAGGGCTGTTCGACAGTGGAACACACTTCCTCGGAGTGTAATGGAGTCTCCTTCCTTGGAGGTCTTTAAGCAGACGTTGGATGGTCATCTGTCAGGGATGCTTTGATTTGGAGTTCCTGCATGGCAGGGGGTTGGACTGGATGGCCCTTGTGGTCTCTTCCAACTCTATGATTCTATGATTCTATGATTAAAATGCTCAGTACAGTCAGTTTATGAGTTGTGTCTAGTGGATGGCTGGTGCATTCCATGTCAGTAAAATTGTGTGTCATTCCATCTTCCAATCTAAACTTTAAAAGACTATGCAAGGTGCTGAACCTCCTTTTGGGGAGAGGTCTTAGCATCATAGATAGTAGCTTCCAAAAATTTGAATTAAAATTCTAAATAAAGCCCAATGCTCTGATGATAGGAAAACTCTAAGCCACCACTGATTCTGTTCCCAGTGGTCAAGGCTTAGCTAGAGTCCTGGGTGTTTATAACCAGAGCATAGCCTAGCAAATTCTTCTTTGAGCTGCAGCTTTCAACATCATCAAGAAAGTATGGCCACAACTTCCTGAAGATAAGTCAGGGTTTTCAAATGTACTTTTAAATTCTAAACATCTGACAATTCTTGCTGGGAAAGTGGAGTGAGTAACATTTTTCTCCCATTCTTATGATGCTAGAATCTGGTATCACCCGAGTGAATTGAAATTATGGAAGTTTAAAGACTGGAAAAGCAATTGGGCATCTTTCAGGGGTGCTGTAATTGTACATTCTTGTATGCCAGGGAGTTGGAGTAGACAGCCCTTGCAGCCCTTTCCAATACTACAATTCTTTGACTGATTCTTTGATTCTATGATGTAGGGATGGGTAGACAGATAATTTTCAGTTTTAGTATGCAAAGAAACTATGCTGGTTAGGAATGATGGATGTTGTAGTGTAGCCAACACATGTACAGAGCAATAGGTAGTGTGGGAACACTGAGACAGACTGTACCTTCCCACTTTCACAGGCCAGAAAGGTGAGATGGCACTTTTTGCTCAATTCCACCATGGAATGACATCTCTTCCCAGCTCGCTAGCTTTTACATGTATACCTCTGTCCATCCCTGTTTACTACCTGCTAAAGCCTTCTCCTATTGTTATTCCATTTCAGTGTCACCTCTCTAGGATGTGCCACACAACATCCACCACCTCCTGCATATAGTGGGCTAAATTTAGTACTAATCCTGCCTAGAATACACCCATTGAAATCAATTGCACTGTGACTAACAAAGAAGGAAGAGCTTGTTTAAATTATTCATTCCTGCAGGGAAGAATGACTTATTTCAGCAATTTTCTCCCCGCTGTGGGAGCATCTTTAAAATCTATAGTTTTCAAAGACTTTTTCTCAGGGAAAGAAAATTTCCCCATCCAGACTTAGTTATTTTTTCTGAGCAAGTTGGATCACCCATTGCTGGCTATCATAGTTGGAGATGGATAAGGCTTGCTCAGCTGCCTCATGTCCTCTTCTGCTAGCACATTCTTGTAGTGCTTAAAAAGAGGAGGGGGAAATGTCTATGTTCTCACAGTTGGCACATTATAATGCATGTGCACTTCTTTTTGGGTTGTACGGGGCAAACTATAATTGAATACTGCAATCATAAATGCACTTTAAATCTCTCTTTCTCTGTAGTCAGCCCTCCATTTAGGTTCCCTCCCCCATGTATACTAAGAACAATGATGCCTCAAGTCCCAGTATTGCCAATTGATGCTGAGGTGCATGTGGCTGCATCAGCATAGCTGCATGAATGTGCTGCCATTGAGGGTACTGGAGTTTGGTCATCCATGGATGCTCCAATCAATGGATGGTTAGCCTGCTGATACTGAGGCTGACAAATCATATATTAAATCTGACACATGTGTACTTTTCTGAAAGTTCCATGCATCCAATGAGTTGCCAGTGCAGGACTTGAGTGCAGGAATATTTTGCCTGTTACTGCAACATTTGGTGCAATTTTAAAGCCCCAAATAAAAAATAAAATAAAATAGAAGCAATGCCATATAGAAATTACACTACAAAGAATTTACTGTTTTGTTTAATCCTAAATTCATAAGTTAAAATACCACTACCTTATTCAAGGTGGAAAGAGCCTACTGCTTAGCCCTGGCTCTGGCTCTCCATCTCCTTCTGAACTCATCCAAATGTAGCTGCTTTTTAAGGGTTTCTCCACCCATTGGGCCAGACCAAGATTCATAGGAGTGATCCATTCATCCTCTGGTACTTCCCTGGGGTTCTTCAGCGGTCCTGGATGATAAAGCTGTCTTTGTGTAGTAACTATCAGTACATAGCCAGCAGTGATCCTCTTTACTTTTCCCTCCTGCCTTCCACTACATGGCTGTGTCAAGGGGGCAAGGAAAAATGACTCTGGAATGGAGGAGAGTGTAGTCCTCAAGTCCAGTCAAAAACTAGGTGTGTGAGATAGTAAGGGCCTTCATTAGGATTCTGATCATTGTTGTTTCCTAACACTCAAGAAGCTGCTTTTCCAATTTTTTAACCTGTCTTTGAATATTGACTCCATCTCCATTAACATGCCCTATTTGTTTAAATGAATCCATTCTAGATGAGACTGGTGATGGATTTCAACCTTTTTTTATGGATTATGAAAGGGGTCATTCAGGATTTTTAATAAACAATCAACATAAAATTATTTGCATTCATATCTTATCTTCTGGATCTGCCACCTTCAACTATGACACTTTCTAAAGGTCTGTTTTGTCTCTCAGTGGGGACAGTTCAGTGTCTGAATATCTGACTGCCTTCTTTGACAGATATGCAGAGAAAGTGGCTTCATGAACTTTTTTCTTTACAAGTCCATTGGGTTTGCGTTTTGTTAGCTGATTTCTTTCTTTGGAGTACTCTGTAGGCATTTGAGACCCCTTTGGAAATTCCAGTCCTTTAACTGCCTCTTCAATGGATTATATTGAAGGCAAACATTGCTAAGCTCATGTAACAGGCTCCAATGAGAACTCTCTATTCCCTGGCTCATCTTTACCAAGTAAAAGCTTAATCGACTTAATTTATCATCCACCAAGATCTATTATGTTTAAGATTTGATTTTATAGGCAGCAGTTAACTGGTATAATTTATTGTGCTCTTTGGTATTCTGAGATGGCTTCAGCTTAATACTAGATGTGAAATCCCCATCTGAGAGAAGAGATAGCAATATAGTCTCACTCATTTTTGTGTGTGTGCTGTGATTTGCAGGATAACGCATCCATTGATTGGATTTAGTGGTTTTGTTAGGAGAGAAAAGAAAGAACACGTGCATGGGTGTGTTCGTGTATGCACACATAAAAACACACACACTTACTGGGCTGGAATCTTCCTGATGTCATACACCTGTGTAAGTTACTTTATGACTACCTTTGCTCTTTTGGAATTGACATCAGGTCACATTGTCACCATTTTGAGAAGAATGGCAAAGAAAAACATAGGTATCTGACAGTAGTACAGGGTTCTCTGGAAATCACAGAATCATATAACCATAGAGTTGGACTATCCAGTCCACAAGGACTATTCAGTCCAACCCCTGCTATGCAGGAACACAGAATCAAAGCACCCCTGATATATGGCCATCCATTCTCGTTTCAAAAACTTCCCAAAAAGGGAAACTCCAGTACACTTTGAGTCAGTGCGTTCCACTGTCGAAAAGGTCTTACCATTAGGAGATTCTTTCTAATGTTTAGATGAAATATCTTTTCCTGTAGCTCGAATTCAATCCTCTGTGTCTTAGGTCCAAAACACACTGCAGAAAGGATGACATATTGAAGGTGGAGCAAGCTTGTTTTCTACTGCTCTAGGAACTAGGGTCCAAAACACACTGCAGAAATAATCTTGTTATTTATTGTGACACCAATATCTTACAAAACTACAGTTCCTAGAATTCTCTAACATTGAGCTAGAGCAGTTAAAGTGGCCTCAAACTGGATTATTTCTGCAATGTGTTTTGGATCCTAGTTCCTAGAGCAGTAGAAAACAAGCTTGCTCCACCTTCAATATGTCATCCTTTCAAATATTTACAACAAGATTATCATGCAACCTCTTAACCTTATCTTTTCCAGGCTTGCCCCAAAAACATGTAAATTATTTTTCTTACAAAATGGGGATGGAGGAACTTGTGTGGGTAGATAAATGGCACATTCAAAGTTCCCACAACTTGTGGGAACTTTATTGTTGTTGTTCTTGGGACAAAGTAAGCTTTGCAGTTTTTGAAAACTATGGAGGAGTCAGAGAAACTGCACATCTTTGCCATAAAATCCTATCTTTGCAGTCTTTTTGCAATGCAAAGAGGATTGCACAACTTTCTGACCTCCCCTTCCACTTACATTCTTTTTCTTTAGGTAGTTGGGTAAGGTGAAAACAATGCAGTGATGGGTTTAACATTGTGGCTGTAGCCTTTCCCAGTTTGAATGTTGCTTAAACTAAATGTAACATGGCAGGAAAAGAAACTCAGGCTGAGTGAAGCTGCAACCTTTGACTGTTTAACGAGAAAAACTGTGACTTTCCTTTTCCATGTTGAAAGCTGCATAATTTCTACACCTACAAACTACTTTGTACCAATATAAGCATTTTCTGAAGATGCCAGCCTCAGATGCTGATGAAATGTCAGGAATAAACTCTCCCAGAACATGACCACATAGCCTGAAAACCCCACAAAAAACTATTTGTACAAATACTTTGTGAGTGCAGTACTTCTCATATTTTTTTTTTTTTTTTGAAGAATGCTGCATAATTTCCAGAAAACTACACAGCTTTCTGGGTCAGCTGCACAAGTTTCATAGAAAAGGGGCACAGTTTTCCATCCTTGAAGGGCCAAAGAATTCCTTTGTGTCCCAAACCTATGGGATGAGATACTGTTTCATTATTCCAGATATCAGTTCAGAATTGGAAACATTGAAATTTACCCACTTAAGTGCTGGATAATATTTTCTGTGTCAGACTAACACCTTGAATAATTCATTTAAAGTTCAGACCCAAAGCCAGCACAAATTCATAGCCCGCTCTCAAGGAAACCACCACCTGCCACTCAGTGCAACATGACAAGTTACTTTGAAGACAGTGTAATGGCTAATGTCAATCATGGGAGTTGAATTCGAAGACAGAGTCTGGAATATCAGCATGCAAAGGGATTGTGTAGCACCTTTGAGACTAGCTGAGAAAAAGAAGTAGCAGAAGCTTTCTTACTGATTTATCACACTAGGGGGCAAACAGGATTTAAACGAGAGTTAAACAAGAGTTAAACAGGAAATGTCCTATGCTAAACATAGGGCATTTCCTGTTTAACTCTCATTTAAATCCTGTTTGCCTCCTAGTATGAAAAAGCAGATAGATTATTGTCCAAAACACATTGCAGAAATAATCCAGTTTGATACTGCTTTAACTGCCCTCAGGCAATGCTATGGAATTCTGGGAAGAGTAGTGTTGTGAGACATTTAGCCTCTCTGCGAGAGAACTCTGGTACCACAATAAACTAGAGTTTCCAACTACTCTTTCAAACGGGAGGAATTTCTCCCAACTTCGAATGGAGCCAATGCGGATTCATGTAAATTCGCTAGTTTAGCGAATTTACATGAACCCCTGCTCCGTTCGGAAGAACCCCTGCTCTGTTCGGAATTACTTCCCATTACCCGAAAATAACCTCCTCCTGCCCGAATTTGCATGTGAAGCTTTAATTCACAATAACGTAAAACCCATGATTGCATTCGAATTGGCTTCCCTCTTGCCCGAATTTGCGTGCGAAGAGTTAATTCGCAATAACGTAAAACCCATGATTGCATTCGAATTGACCTTAAATTATACTTCCAATTTAGCCTCGTATGAAAGAGTCCCAGGATTCCCTAGCACTGAGCCAGGGCAGTTAAAGCAGTCTCAAAGTGGATTATTTCTTTAGTGTGTTTCTGACCTTGGTCTACTTCTTTTTCAAGTTCAATTAGTCTCAAAACTGCCACAAGATCCCTTTGCATGACAATCAGCTAGTTTTCAAATACTAAGGAGTAGCGATGAAATCAGATATAATACTCCCTGCATGTATTTCATCTAGGCAAGCACTTTTGTCTGCCCTGTTATTCATTGAGTGTTTTTTTCTAGATTATTTTGATGGATCTTGGGTGGAATTTCACAGAGATTTTTCTAAACTTTTTTCATTTGTATGCCACCTTTCTCCCAGAAGGGACCCAAGGCAACTCACAGATAAAAAACATTAAAACAACAACAACAATAACAACAACAATGAAATTTTAAAACAATTAAAATAATCTAAAAACTATAAGATTACATTAAAATACACCAATGTTAAAAGTATAACTAAAACATACCTATTCCATAAAACCACCCTGACATGATTATATGTTGAATTCTTACTTAAATAATATGTTGAATGCCTGCTTAAATATATTAAAAGACATGCTAATACAAAGTCACCTGTATATATTCGTATATGCCAAAATGTGCTCCTTATGCTTTCCCTTTTATTGACACATCTTTCATCATCATCCATCACTTTCAAAAATAACACAGTGGCAAAGAGCCTGAATCAAGAGACATATCTGCATTCCATAGCTACATCTCTGTAACTACATCCCCTAATGACTTTACACAAAGACTTTACACAAGCTTTGGAGTATGACTCATGCCAGCTCTTGTGTTGAAGTCTCACAAAGTCTCAGCCATAATGAAGCCTCGTCCCAGCTTTCTGCTGAGTAACTGCTCAGTCAGGCCTGGAAGTAGTAATGCTGGCCCAAGGGCTCAGCGCAACATGGTCCCCTCTCCATAAATGTGACAGGGATACACCATTATGGGGGCATTGTGATTGCTGTGTGGTCAGGAAAGAATTGTAACCTATGCAAGGCCCTGAAAGTGAATTGTGATTGTGCCATCATAATTTGAAAGCCAGTGTAATGTAGCGGTTTCAGTGTTGGACTATGGCTCTGGAGATCAGAGTTTGAATCTCTGCTCAGCCATGGAAATCCAGTGGGTGATCTTGGGCAAGTCACACTCTCTCAGCCTCAGAGGAAGGCAAAGGCAACCTTCCCTTCTGAAAAATCTTGCCAAGAAAACCCTGTGATAAGCTTGCCCTAGAATCACCATAAATCAGAAATGACTTAAAAGCATTTAACAACATTATAACCTACTAACTGGATGCCAGGCAATTTTCACAGCCATATACATGAATATATCTGTAAGTTCTGAAGGCAAAGAATCCTCTCCAATTGGCCACAGATTTCACTGAGACAGTCTAGCATTCCAAGAGTCCACCCCTTCTGAAGAGGAATATCTGGCACCAACAGCTTCCATGGTTTGCCAGCATTTCAGCTAACAAGTAACAAGAATTAATTACATTTTGTTGGATTAGGGGGTAGATTTTTGGAGTGTTAGAGCTCCTTTTCTGGGAAAGAAGAAGACTTGTTCAATTAAGACTTCTTCTGAAGAGTATGCAAGTTAAGGAGCCGAATCTCTTGGGTCTCTCTGAGGTCTAATCTGCATTGCAGAATTGGTGTTGTTTGACACTTTTTAAACTGCCATGGCTCAGTGCTAAGGAATTCTTGGATATGTAGCTTTGTGAGATATTCAGCCTTCTCTGTCATAGAGCTCTAGTGCCATAACAAACTTCAGATTCCATAATTCTGTAGCATTGACCCATGGAAATTAAAGCGGTGTTGGATTGCATTAATTCTGAAGTGCAGATTATCCCTGAGATGAGGTTCAGCAAAATAAGACAGACATGCCATTTGCAAATTACTTCACTAAAAACCTTACTAGTTACGCTTAAATGTATATTCATCAAAACAGAGGTACATCATGTGCCTAAGCCCTGGCTAACCAGAGGAAAGTTTCAAGGCAAGGATCAGCTCAGTATTGCTTGCGCTCACCATTTTGAGGGAGAAAGAAGATAAAAGGAGAGATGAAGAGAGAGAGAGAAGTCTTTTAGGTAGCCACAGAGATGCCTGGAAGGGTCTATGGTCAAACATTGCGATTGCTTAGAAGCATGGATACAGTGATGACCATACGTTATAACTGGTTACAGAGAAAGTGGGAAAAGTTCTAGAGGGACAGTATGTATAGGGTAGAGGCATGTAGGGAGCTCTTGCTATCTAGTCTTGTTGCTCTAAAAATAAATGGGTGAAGGGGCATAAAGAGAATGCTTGGTTGAGAAGAACAGTTGGCCTTCCACATCCATAGATTCTGCATTTATGGATTTCAGCATCCACAGCTTGAAAATACCCTGCCCACCCCCCCAAATAAAAATATCCCAAAAGCAAATCTTGATTTTGCCATTTTATATAAAGGATACTATTTAACTATACCTTTGGATACAGTAGAATTGAGCCTCCACAGATTATATCATCCACAGTGGGTCCTGGAACCAAAAGCAAGTGGATACCAAAGGCCTACTGTATTTTCCATCACTTTTTAACAGTAACCCCCCCCCCCCCCCAGCTGGCCCTGGGACTGTCTCATCCACTATAGAGGAGAGCTAGGCTGCCATCCCTCTGCATCTTCCTCCAGGTTTCTAATTTACACCCCTGCCTGCTGTGTACAAACATGTCCTTGTCAATGCTACCTTTTTTATAATGTAATGGAAACCAATAAGGCCTGCTGCCAGCCAGCCAGCCAACCGTGTTGCTGTGGAAATGTCAACCTCTATTATCATTAAGCATCCAATTAGGTGAAGGGAGTCAATATCTGATCATTAATATTGGCATGCGGTGGGGAGCAAAAACATGCAGTCAATTTCTCATCTGTTAGAACTTGGCATTTTGCAATAGCCTTGATCTCCCTAGTACAGTAGACCCATATGCTAATTTCGGCTGCCGTTTAATTAGTCACACATGCCGTTCTTGTTTTCAGTGCTTGAGCTGGAACTGTCAGGTCCCTGGAATGGATTGTTCGATATATGTCCAAGATTCAGATGCACGCACATCCGCTTGGAAGATACAGTGGCTTCATTGAAAGTTATCACCTTCCTTTGCTAAAGGATTTTAAGTAGAGGCTTGATAGCCACCTCATAGGATTGTTTAATAGATGATTCTTTCATTAGCAGGGGGTTGGATTGCATGGCCCTTGGTTGGATTGCATGGCCCTTCCAATTCCACAATTCTGTGATAATGCTGTGTTTCTAATTTCATGAGTACTATACATTCTCCAAAGAAAAATTGCATTGTTGGCCATGCCAAGTAATCCCCAAAACCATGTGTTAAGGAACACCATCTGAAGAGATTCCACCTCAACATTAGGAATAATTTCCTGACAGTAAGAGCTGTTCAACAGTGGAATATGATGCCTTAGAGTGTGGTAAAGTCTTCTTTGGAGGGGCTGGATGGCCATCTGTTGGGAGTGCTTTGATTGTGTATTCCTGCATGGCAGGGGGTTGGAGTGGATAATCCTTGTGATCTCTTTCAAGAGATTCTATCATTGCAGAGGAACATAAAGAAAGTGATTTCTACCAAATTAGAGTATTTGTCCACCAAGCTAACAGGAACATAAGAAGCTGTCTTAGCTTTTTGGTGTCAGATTGTGGTTGTATGTTTTTGGCCATTCTACAATGGATGTATACAGCTCATGTGGAGCTCCTCAAATGGTACCATTTTATATGGGCTATTGAATTGTATCAATTTACCTGTGTGTCAACTCACCTTTTAAACTGCTGATTCAATGGCTCTGCTCTTATTGAGTTCAACCAACAAGAATCCAGCCATGCATTTGCTCATGTTTGAATGGCGCCTAACTAGTCAATAGTGTCTTCAAGATACCATAGGGGTTATAGCAACGGCCACTCTTGAACAAGCAGGTGATAAGCAGGTAGACTGGAAGGTGCACATTTGGTTGTACAATATCAGTAGTCAAGAGAAGGCTGCTGTAGCACAACTAAGAGACAATGTTGTGAGAGTAGATTTATACTATGGAGGCATAATATAGGAACTCAGCCAAGAGGTTATACTATTAAAATCCAATTAAACAGATTATCACATTTAAACAATCAAATTGAAAGTGATTTTACAACATAGAATCATAGAGTTGGAAGAGACCACAAGGGCCATCCAGTCCAACCCCCTACCATGCAGGAACTCCCATTCAAAGCATCCCCGACAGATGGCCATCCAGACTCTGCTTAAAGACCTCTAAGGAAGGAGACTCCACCACACTCCAAGGAAGTGTGTTCCACTGTCGAACAGCCCTTACTGTCAGGAAATTCCTCCTAATGTTGAGGTGGAATCTCTTTTCCTGAAATTTGTATCCATTGTTCAGAGAAAAAGCACAGTTCTCTGTTAAAAGCCTCTTCCTCAATGATCAGTCAGTTTCCAAAAGCATGTTCAAATAAGTAAAAATCTTTACCTATTGATGGAAGAACAGCAGGAACAAGCACAGCTTAGTCTCCCTTGGAAAGGGATTCCACAAACTGGGAACAGCGACCAAGTAGACCTTGACTGGCAACAACAGACTGGTGTCTTTTCAAAACTTTCTGGGAAATGCAAGGGATCGAACCTGAGTAGAATCTGTATTTTAGATCAAATATTGATCAGAATGGAGACTGCAGTTAAGAAATCAGAAGACTAGGAATGGGAAGGGCAGCTATGGCCTGATACAGACGGGCGCTTTTGGGCACCCTGGCAATGTGCTAGGGTTGCCTGGGGGTGGAGCGAATAGACACTCCACAATCCTAGCGCATGGCCAGGATGTTATTGCTCTGCAGTGTCATACAAATGCCATACAAACGGTGTGTGGAGTGATGACATTGCAGGTGTGCAGCTTCAATACGGCATGGTGCACCTGCGACATCATGGATGAGTCCAACAGAGCTTGTAGTGTCACAGGTGCAAAGCAAAAAGGAGCTGGTTTTTCTGGCTCCTTTTTTCCTCCACATCATCGCTGCACCGTTTGGTTGCTGCGGCGATGATGCGGAGGAAAAAGAGGTGGCTCCAGACCACCCTTTGTGGGCAGTCTGTAAGGCCCCTACGAAAGAACTAAACAGAATCCTAAAGGGTAAATATTTACAACTGAGCACTAAAGTTAGAATCATCCAAGCCATTGTATTCCACATCACCATATACAGATGTGGGAGCTGGACAGTGAAGGAGGCAGATAAGAAGAAAATCAGTTCATTTGGAATGTGGTGCTAAGGATACTATGGACAGCCCAAATGACAAACAAATGGGTCCTTGAACAGATGAAGCCTGAAATCTCCCTGGAGGTCAAGATGATCAAACTGAGGATGTCATATTTGGGCTACATCATGAGATGGCATGACTCATTAGAAAAGACAATAATGCATTCTCTCAGTTCATTTTTTTAAATGGTGGCATCAGAGTACAGGTGAATGGAATTTTAATCAGGTTTTGAGGTGGAGGTGGGAGTGTCAGGTCAAGAAATAGATGATAGAGAACACTGCCCATTATGTTTAGACATTTTGAAAAATAAGTGATCTCCAGCTTTGCAGATCCATACAGTTCTTTATCAATCCAGGCTTTGTTAAACACTCTTAATGCAGAGATATAGCAGTATTAGTATGTAAAATAAATATGTAGAGAAATCTTGTAATAGATTTGAGATTAAGTGAAAGAAAGAAGTTGGCAGCATGAGCTTTTGATGTCTTAAATCTACTTCCTCAGATGCATTTCAAATTCAAAATCCTTTGTGTATGGAAATGAAATGGCAAGCCCAGTTTTGTCAATGGCTGACGGTGAACAAAGGCAGTGGAAGCTTTAGCCTGTAGGTGAAAAGAATGGATGAATGTAGGACAGTGATGTGCTGAACAGGTCAAGGGCACCCTCATGAGAATGAGGGTTAGATAGCATTGAAATGTGTGCAGTGTGTCAGGAAATTATTATCTTTGTTCCACCCGTTGTTGATGGACTGTAGTCTGTGGATGAATTCCAATTCTACTGTTTCTCTGGCATATATAGGTCTGCCCCTGGCTTTGTGCTCCATCAAATGCATCTGAAGAAATAGACTTAAGTCTATGAAAGCTCTTGCTGTCAATCTTTTTCTTTCAGTTAGTCTCAAAGTTGTTACAAGATCTCTCTGTATATTCTCTTAATGCAGATGGTCCACTAGCAAAATCTCACTCTGATGATTCCCAGAGGAGTTTCTTTTGTGCTGGGCCTCTATGGTTACTTCAAGTGGCTGTTTGGAGTAATCGGGGGGATGTCTGTGGTAGCTCCAACCATTGCAAGATTTCAGGTGAGATCCAGACAAGTCTATATAGACTGCTGATCATTATTGGCCAGGCTAAGCATGGGAGACCAATGAAGCTGATAGAGAATACTGGCCAATATTTTAGACATTTTTAAAAAATGGTCTCCAACTTTGCAGATCCATACAGTTCTGCTATCAATTCAAATTTTGTTAAAAGTTCTCAGCCTAGATGATCCACTAGCAAATGATGTAGTTCAGCATGGAGGAGCAATGAAGCTCAAACCACAGCAATATCATGGACTACACTATATGTAACGAATAATATTTAAAATGTGCTCTAAATTAGTCTACATCACTTTTTGACTGTTCTGCCAAGACATTTTCCTTTTTTGTGTGTGTTTGGATTAAATGGACACAGTCTTAGAATTAATCCCACAGAGTCAGTATGTCTACTTTAGTCAGTGCCTGCTATTTTTTCTCCCATTATTGTTTCTTCAATTGTTTTGAAACATAGTGGGAAAGAATAAACAGACATACTTTGCTGGAAGCACTTCTTTTTTAAAAAATGACAATCTGAGAGTTATAGTTGGTAGCATCAAAGTGTTGAGGCCATGGGAATTATGGAAATTAGGCATTCCCATTAAAGAACTTTCAAACCCTCTGGGTCTTTTGAAGAGTGTTAATTCAAAAAATTAGATACCAAATTTTAACTTTTTCATGCTAATAACAGTTTTATAATGGAAAAAAACTCGTTAGCAAAGGTGATAAATATGAAATTCTATTGAATGAACATTTAAATGCAGAACTCTTTCGAGTGCGCTCTGGGATATATTTACACAGCCGATGGCTCTCTGATGTTATTAAGTAATTTATTTGAGAAAAGTCTCCATTCATGAGTTTACATAAGGACAATATCAGGTTTACAGAGGCTTCTGTTGTCAGTAGAGCAAATCCTTAATTTACACTGATTATTCCTTTAAGATTTTCATTCAGTTGCTCACTATATTGCTTGAGATATATATGGTGCCAGTTTCATTAGCTCTAAGTTCTCATTCAAGAGAAGAAATGTTGAGTTTGAAAGACGTAACATGGCTTGCAACATTAACTAAGCCCTAGTTGTGCATAATCAGAAAAAAATTAATTTTCTTTCATTTTGACTCTCACTTCAAAGGAGCATACTTAATGCAGCCAAATAAATTATAAGGGTGAAAACCCTCACATTACTGAACAGACATCTTTGTTTGATGCTGGTTCACTGCCCTTCATTTGATGAAAGCTGCCTTCTTATTTGCCTGGGGAAACACCTTGACCTTTGATCTGGACTTGTTCCACTATTTACTTATACCATTCTCACATGCAAGAATAAATAATTTCACATTTTTCCCTGCTGGATGAGACTGGAAGAAGCTTTATGGATTCTTCAATTATTTTTCACCCTCTGAGGCTTTGGTGCACAAAATTTGTTTTTGTAAAAGACCTTGGGGATTTATTGCATAATACACAAATTTTTTCACAAAAAAACAACAGTTTTGCAGACAAACATATATTTTGCACTGTCCTTGTAAACAGCTGCCCTATTGCCCCCGAGTGTCCAGATAACAGGGTGACATCGGGGCAGCTTTGGGGCCAGCAGACTCCAGGTTGCTCTCAAGTATTCTGGTCCATGTAGACAAGCCCCAAATCCTACATTTCTCCATTGGCTCTTCAACCAAGCACATATTTCATATGCCTGGATCTGTGCCAGATCTTGTATTGCACAAGACTGCCAAAAATATCACCTTGTTCTCAAAGGAATTCTGTTTCTGGTTTGGAAAAAGAATTTTTATTTCTTCAACAGGTCACACACAGAGACAGCTGCCTTACAACCTATTTGAAAGGTTGATTTCCACTTCTGGAAGTTTGTAGGAGAGGAAATTCCTCTTTTTTGTTCCTTATGGAAAAAAGGCAGCCTGAGGAATCAGGAGTGGTCGATAGTAACAAAGGAGGGTTGGAAGGCCACAAGTAGGGCAAGAGCTGCACTTTGCCCACTCCATTAAATCAAAAAAGCCTTCCAATAACACCTGTTATCCTCCATTGAGGAATAAACTCCAAGAAAAAAGACAATAAAAGCTATTTTGATAAGGATTCCTTACAACAGTGCTTGTCGGGCTATCAGATATGGGGGACCAGAGTCCATCCACCATGTACCAGGGACCAGTACCATATTTGAATCCGCTGATTATAATTGTTTCTTCCTTTCCTAGAAACTCCAGGGACTGGTAGCTGATGGCTGGTGGACTGGCACTGGTCCATAGGCCACCGTTTTGATTACCACTACCTTACAGTATGCATACAGCTGCAGGAGGGGGCAAAAGGAGGGCATTGCCCCCTCAATAAGAATTCTGCCCTACCAAATACAATTTTCCTTCAAGCCCCCAAATTTCCAGCATTGCACAATGATAGCAACATTGATTGCATTGAATGCCTTGAAATGTAAGGTATTTTGATTGTAATTGATAATCACAAATATTTAGAACTCTTATATTTGCTGTGTTTGCATTGTCTTGGTCTGTTTTGAAATGCTCAGATGAAATTATTGCAAGGCTAGAAATTTGGAGACAGGAGAAAAATATCATTGGGGAGGGGTCAAAATTAATGGTGGGGAAATGAGCTCTATTAGTCCCCCACCTCACCCCAAAAAAGCCACAACCTTGATGCATAGTCACATTGGAAAGCCAAGTGTGTGGCAGGAACATACTCCCTCACATGCAAAAGCCCCGAATGTTTATGCGTTCTGACAACCTTTTTTCTCTTCTTTCTCTGCATAGGAAAATGCTCCTCAGTGTTTCCGCAGGGCTAGAATGTGTCTGAAACACGATACAATGAATTCAGCCATTGCCATCTCATGTATTAAATTATGAGAATTTATAATTTATAATTAAATTAGATTAGTTCCCTGTCCCCTGCTGAAGTTATTAAGAAGCTCTCAGCTGGCTGGTATGGAGGGTGGATGCCTTGAGAGGTGGCAAAAGGAAAAGAGACCCAGAAAGGAAACAAAAATAAGTCAGGGAAGCTGTTCATTGTAAAGTGTGACTGAGAAACAAGACCTGCCTGTGACCCATCTGGTCTCATGTGAATATGAAAAGAAGCTGCTTAAAATCATCTTGTGGCCTTATTCCAAGGGTGGGCAACTGTGTTAGGGGCAAGGGTCAGGTTTACTGCCCCACTTGTACACACACCCTTGCTGTCACACCAAACCAGAAGCAATTTCTATTACCATTTCTGTCTGTTTTCTATTCCTAGAAGTCCAAGAACTGGTTAGTTGTCCAAAAACCAAACCTGCTGACCCTTTCATACAGTCCTGTTTTTCCCTTGCTTTTCTCCTCTCCACATAACCTAATTTAATGAGGAGAAGCACTGGGAGAGCTGACTGAGAAGCATGAAATGCCCCCTTGCCTCTCTGTTGCCAACTCAGGAAGGTTCACTCTTAAAAAGAAAAGAGTCACCATTGGGCTGGTGCTCAGTGTTGGTGGCCTCACCACACACACACAACCTACTTCTGGCTACATCCTTCCCTGCCACAGGAGAAGGCATCAAACATGGTAGCAACACTGCTTGCATGCAGCACTGAAAGATTGAGGTGGGCTACATAGAGCTTGGTTATTGTTTTGGATGCCTGCTAGAGCCAAACAACTGTGGAGTGTATTTTTCCCCCTTGCTCCACCCTCCCTTAGTGCCATTGCTCTACAAGGAGAGCTGGTCAGCTGCCATTCCCACCTCATTCCTGCAGAATCATACAGTTTGATCAGAGTTCTTTCTTGACTGTATGCAAGTGAGAGCATTAGCGGGTGATTTGCCTCCTCCTCCACCATGCTCCTCATTCTCTCCTCTTCTTTTTCCATGATGGGGACTGGTAGTGGAGGGTAGGCATTCAGCAGGCTGGTGGCTTAGGAATTGTGCCCTCCTCAGGCCATCTCATCTTTGTCCTAACATAGGGACTCAAAGGAGAAGCTTCTTTCTTGTTATTGTTGGAAATCTGGTCCAATCTTTTCCCCCTGATCTACTGCAAATCACCCAGATATCTATTTATAAATCTCAATCTGTTACCATTCATTCCTAGTCTACATCATAACTAGCATGAAGATTAAACTACTCTAGAAAATGTTATGCTGAAAGCTTTGTCCTGAATGAGAAAAAAAACCCAACCCAATTCTTCTATCTTTTACCTTTCTTGCTTTCTAATGTAGCTTAAAACTACAATAAATACAGATGGAAACATACCACAAACACCAGAAAGCAGTGTCAGAATGCAAAGGCAGTTGTCAGTATGCAAACACTTGCAAGCTTAAATTGGCAATCCTAACTGCACTAGATGTTGTGAATCAGCAGAACTCACCTAACTGTTGACTTACTAATTCCCATTGATTCAATGAATCTTTTCTATGTACTTGGAACAAACGATTAACTTAAACTGAGAAGCAGTTTGATATACTTGGTGGATACTATGTTCAGTTAAAAGCCTCTGTACTTACCAGTATTAGTCGCCAACATCTAAAGATCACCATTGCCCTGATCTAGACAGGCCTGAAGAGGTGCCATTAGGGTTCGGGAGGGTGCATTGTATACACGGTTCTGAACCCTAGTGTGTAATGGCACCGGCACCATTACATAACGCCGTTTAGACGGCGTATGTAATGGTGCCACCGCAACTGTGCAGCTGCTGCACGGAGCTAAATAGTGCCTTTTTGCTTTATTGCACCACAACTGCACACCTAAAAAGAAGCGCGGTTTCCCCGCTCCTTTTTAGGTGTACAACTCCGCCACAGCATCTAGCTGCTGCGGGGCAGTTACAGCGCCAAAAGAGGTGGCGCAAGACTGCCCTTTTTGGGCAGTCTGTACCACCCCATAGAGAGTATTCCATGGATGTGGAACCATAGTTGAAAAGGTCCTCTCTGCCAATGTTGCCCATATTATCTTAGAAAGTAGAATTCTTTAAGTGGGGACTCAAAAATAATCTTAATAAATGACCATTTCATGTGGGAGTATATTATCCTATCCCTACAAGTATCCCACAGTGCTAAGGGCTGCACAGTTGTTCCCATACTATAGGGTGAAATTACAAGATCTCATACCTGTGTTCCTCCATACAAATGGGAAAGAATTTTGTATTTTTAAAGTCCTATTTGTGGTCTGCAAGACTATTAACAAAATCAGAACAATATCTACCCTGTCATCATTGTGGGTAGGGTGGGGAAAAGCAGTAGATTCTTTCTCTTTTCTTTCTGAATTATATACAAATAAATATGCACTCTACAAACTGACCATAAGGGGAACCTAATCCAAAGCCCTGACATGCAAGAAAGTACTCCTGAAAGAGGTTGCACACCCAATGTCTGTTGAAAGACCGAAGAAGTATATTCCACTGTCAAACAGCTCTTACAGAATCAAGAGGTTCTGCCTAGTGTTTTATGTAGAATCTCTTTCCTTGTAATTTGAATCCATCAGTTCATATCCTAGTCTGTGGATCATCAGAAGACAAGGTGGCTCCAGCTTCTACATGACATCCTTTCAGAAAATTAAATATGACCATCATGTCATTTCTCAGTCTTCTCTTCTCTAAACTAAACACACCAAATTCCCTTAGTCATTCCTTACAAGGCTTGATTTGCAGACCTTTGATCATTGCCCAAGCATGTGTATATATTTCAAAGGATGCATCTACATTGCAGAATTAACGCCATTTTAATTGTCATGGCTCAATGCTATGAAATGCTGAGATTTGTAGTTTTGTAAGATCTTTAGCCTTCTCTGTCAGAAAACTCTGGTGCCACAACAATCTACAAATCCCAGATTCCATAGCATTGAGCCACCGCAGTTAAAGCAGTGCCAATGTGCATTAATTCTGTAGTGTGGCAGCAACCATATTTGTTATGCTTGATCTTCTTTTAATCTGGGGGCATATTTCATGCAACTTTGGGTGATGCTCAATGTATTATGCTTAGTGACATCACCAGGGCCCACTTCCTGTGGTATCAGATGGGGTTGTCTCTCAATTTCAGGATTTTGTCCTGGGAGTCACAATCTAGCAGCCTTAACCTTATGCCTTATATTAGATAGCACTTAAATGCTAGAAGCACAATCCCATTTGAGGCAGATGCAGCAGAAGATTAGGATTCCCAAGAGTAAAATGGTAATAAAAACAGATGTTTGTATAAGCTGTCAATGTGCACAGTAAGATAGTACAGAATAAGTTACTTTAAAAATTAATGTAGAGCAACAAATAGCTGAAGAACAGATATTTTATACACATTAACATGAAGCGTTCCCCCTGTGTTCTGAATCTGTTCCATTTTTGTCATCTCACAGTGTATCTGGATTCATCACTATTATCTTTCCCATCCCGTTTGCCACTTTGTTCCTTCTGTCCTTTTCAGAAATTAGCTTGACTAATCAGAAATCACTTCTTCTCATAGCTCATTACCCAGATATGGGGAGAACGCTTGTTTACGGAGAGAAGTAATTGGATTAAAATATTGCAAAGAGAAATCTGAACTATAATGATTTTTTTTTTTAAAAAAAAGATGAAATACAAACAGCATGAAACTGACAAAGACCAAAGCAAATTAAAAACCCTAATGAATGAAAACGCTATAAATAGCTTACTATATTTAAGGAATCATTTTTCATTGTGGCTTACCTAGAGCTTCTTGTGTCACTGAAGGCAGGAGAGAAAGATTTATGAATTTACAAGTTCATAGCCAGGTAAGCTATTGATTGTGGCATTAATTTATCTTCTAGGTCTTGTAAATTTTAAACGGAGCTTGACTACATGCAGTTTATAGTGCAGTCCTAAACATTTGGCCTTGAATTCATTGTGGCACACAGTGCTTGCATACATCAGCTGTGAATATGCATGAAAAAGTACAAATTATGCCATTCAGTTCTGGCGTTTGAGGTCAAAATACAGAAGACAGAGAAATGAATACCACACCCTTACAATGTTTTTCTAGAAAGGGCTCCACATATATACACTTTGGATTTGGTTTCAGGGGAGGGACTACATATACATAAATATATAAGATCATAAAACCATAGACTCTGAAGGGACACTGAGGAACATTTAACCCTGTGCCCTACCAGTTGAGACAATATCTCCAATGAAGGAGAGTCCACCATCTTCCAAGGCAGTCTGTTTTATTGTTGAATGGCTCTATCCTTAGAATCTCTTTTCTTATAAATTGAATGAATTGGTTAATGCCATATCCTCTGAATCCACAGAATACAAATTTGCTCCATCTTCTGGCCCTTCTGGTGTCTAGAGGTAGCTATTAAATAATCACTCAGTCTTCTCTTCAGCAGGCTAAACATGCCCAACATCTTCAAATATTAAGTTGTTCACATTGCACAGTTTCACACCCTCATAATATTAGTTGTCTTTGTTGGACATGTTTCAATTTGTTGATATCCCATGATTCCCAGAAATGACACAGTACTCCAAGTGACATCTGAACAAAGCAAAATAGAGTAATACAATCACTTCATTTCAAGGGCCTAACTAGTCTAGATCAAGGGCCTAACTAGTCTAGTTATTCTCACAGTAGTCAACCTGATGCCTATATGGAGCCTATAAGCAAGACATGAATCTGATAGTGCATCTTTCCCAACAATGCAATGCCTCTGATACTAGAAGTAACACAACTATCATAACTAGTAGCCATGTTGGATTACTCACATCTGCTGTCAAATAGAAGTACACACAAGGAAGACTAGTTCTGCCTGCATGTATACGTTAGCTCAGAATATCTGACCTTAATCCAGTCACCATGTGGATCTGGTGTATATGTGGAACTGTTGTGTGAGCAGAAATGGCCCTATTGTTCCATATCATAATACAATATGTTACACTGCAAGAGTCACTTTCCAGAACACCGTCCAAATAATGTCCTTTCTTTTTTGATAGTGTCCAGTATTGTTTATCCTTCCGCGCCATCATGCCACAGAAAGAAGGAATATTCTCCATCATGGGGGAAGATTTTGATGGAAAAGGTGGTCAAACTATCATCACATTTGCTGCTCCTGCTGTCATTTGGAGAAGAAGCAAAAGCAAACTACAAAATGAACTTAGGAAAAGCAAAGAAGCTATGCTACAGTCATTGAGCCTCCTCTTCCTTTAAATTCTTCAATAATTTCTCCTTCTCTGGAAAAAAAAATCTGGTGAAACATTCCCCACATGTCTTTATCTCAAAATACAGAGAAGGATTTCAAGAGGTTCTCTTGCACACACCACTGTAGGACTGATGTATCACTCTTTTGTAGGAACTGACAAAGGATCAGCACATATTGATGCATTCTGTTTTTATCCCTGCTAACTTGCTGTTTACACTGAAGGCAGATAGCAATCTTGTTGCTTACACTGAAGGCAGATAGCAATCTTGGGATCTACTACCACTTCAAAAGTATCTCAGACAATACCCTGCTCTTTCTGTAGACTCATAATACCTGACTTCCAATATCAAGGTATCATGATCATCATGATCATCATCATCATCATCATCATCATCATCATCATCAGACAATGGATGAGAATAGGTTCTGCTAGCTAAAACTTAGACTAATTAAATAAACTAACAAATAAGGCAGCCATAAGTATGAGAAAGGCAATTTAAAAAGAAAAGAAAGAAAAAAGAAAGGGGAATTAAAACACTTAATATGCCAAAGATGATAATCAACAACCAAATGCCCCTCCCTATAGCATGCTAGAGCCAACAGTAAGCAAAACACCGCTCCTGTATTCCCCCTCCACCTCATATCACATTGGCATTTTCCTTTGGTCATGCTGGAGGCACACTTTCTAGATTTTGCTTACTTGTGTTTAATATCTAGATCTGTAGATTGGTCCAAAGACTACAGTGCTCTACTTCACACCCAAAGTCCAAAACAGTCCATTTTTTTTTTCATATTCAAAGTAGCTAAACTGCTTCTACAACCTAAGTGTGCAGAGCAGAACAGAACAAATATACCATGAAGTGAAGTGGAGCAAAGATCTCTGGTTTGTTTACCCACTTTCACTGCAAGCAGGAATGATCAATCAGCATGTACAAGCACACCACTTATCCACATTATGGAACAGACTGTCCTGAAGGGGTGGCTTGAAGTCACCCCTGAGAAAGCTGGATTGGGGCCATGGCAACCAGTTCCCAAAGAAGTAGCAAATCATAGAATCATAGAATCATAGAGGTGGAAGAGACCACAAGGACCATCCAATCCAACCCCACTGCCACGCTTTGTTGGCCAATCTGTTTCACCCCCCAAGAGAGGGTTACACAGATTCCTGATTTTGTGTGTCATGAGATCACTGGCCCATCTAGCCTGGTGCTACCTACATGACAGAATTGTAAATAGAATTGTAAATAGGAAGCTTTCCCAACCATACATTCAAATGTCCTTTGTTTTGTTTCTTATCCTTATTGAAAAACTGCTGAACAGACTATAGGCTAGAGCTTCAATCAAACTGAAACTGATGTCTGCCTCATCATCTGGAGGATATCTTTTTTTTTCTCATTGCAGGTGAGGAAACAAGTGATTTAAAGCCTGCCGAATGCAAAGCTTTCTATACTTTATACATGTCACACTTATGATACCTGGCATAAGAATTCTTTGAAGCAGTCATTTCCATTCAATTTTGAAAGGAGGTTCATTTGGTATAGGAGGTGTTAATTAATGCCATATACTTAGGCAAGAAAATGGAAAGGGCTGTCTCACTGTAACCCTAGTTGCTTAACCTCTAATTGTTCCCCCGATTAAAGTTATGAAACATGGACTTGTTGCTGTCAACCTCCTGGTTATTAATCAAAACAAGATAGAACTGATCAGCACCAGCCAAGATTGAAGGAGGCTTAAATGTTGCATATCTTTGTATTGGGCAGTTGCCAGAAACAGGAGATCCTAATTGGCCCATTATGGAATCATGGTGGAAGCCTGCACACATACCCTCTGTGCCTCATCCCCAAACTTTGGAACCCATGGTTTCCAGGCAGAGGAAGCAGCGTTGCCACATTTGCCCCTTTGAGCCATTTTAAACCCAAGGAAGACCTGACCTGGAGGTCTAACTTGGGGGTCCACATGCATCCTATAGGCCAAAATTTTCCTTACTCATGCCTTCAGAGAATAGTTATCCCATATGCTGTTGTTGCTGAAGGACAGCCTCATAGCCCATTAATAGAACACAAATATTGAGTAGGAAAGGTCCCAAGTTTAGAGATGGAAATAATATTAAAAAATATTCAAATCTTGGTTGGAAAACATGGCTGGAATTGATTATACTTACAAATGATCACAGCTACAAAAACTTAACCAAAAGTTACACATGCATAACTGATTGGTATTCATTATCCCAACATATTCACAACTGTGACAATACTGCAGGAAATACCTAGGATGGTAAAAGTCTCCCAGCCCTGCCTTACTGGACAGCAGCCATTGTGAGCAAAGAAGGTCAGTTTTGTTAATTGGGATACAGCAGACTGATGTTTCCACCCTCCACCTGCAAGTGATCTCTGGTGCAAGGAGGAATTGTGATGCCTGCTACTGATTGCCGCACTGGAGATCGCTGGTGGATGGGGTAGAAACATCAATCTGCTATGTCCTGATTAATAAGAGAACAGACCTCTATTGCTCTCAGCAACCGTTGCAAACCTTGGTGCTCATTTCTCCAGTTTCTTAAAACCCCAATTAGGAGAATCCTGGATTGTTGAGATTCCACACATTGGGAACTTATTCTGAACAAAATTCACACATGATTGGAGAAAATGCTGTTTCTTATGCAAACACCACCACCACCATCATCTACAAAAACCAAACAAAAACACATGTAAATGTTGTGCAAAATAAATCCTTCAGTATAGCATTTTGAAACCTAGTTGAGCATCTTTGAATGACAACAGAATAAGTTCCCATGGGAGGGAATCCCACAAATATGGGCTGGAATCCTTAGGATACATCTTGGATCTTGTAAAGGAGGCCCTCCAGGCACCTTCCAAGAACAAGTTGCTGCAGAGCCAAGAAGATGATATTAGCTCCTCTCTCCCAGCTACAGAAGTGCAGCCAGGTGCTTCCTGGGAATGTCCTGATGTCTCTTCACTCTCTTCCAGCCAGAAGTGGCATCCTACCATCACTCACCCTCAAGCCAGTAAATAGAAATCACAGCATGCTCTGGGAGAGTCACCACTTAAAGGCCCTGTTTCTACAATCTCAATCCTTTCCTCAAATTTCCAAATAGTTTGAAGAGAAGTATGACCAAACACTTGAAATGTATTAAGGTATTAATCGTATCACTATTCTTTTACTTTCTTTAACAATGATGAGGATGAGGATGTTGATGATTTTTCTGGAAGCTGCCTTGATTCTCATGGTAGGAGAAAGGTGGGCTATCATTAAGATAAATAAATAATGATGACTTCACCAGAGCAGAGTACAAAATCTGCCTAAAAGTTCCTTGTGCATAAATTTCAGTGGCACAACCCAAGCAGAGAAGAATCTGTCAAAAGTGGATTATTATTATTATTATTATTATTATTATTATTATTAATTATTATCATCATTATTATTATTAATAGCCTGCTCCTCTGTCAAAACAATCGGAGCAGGTTACAACAGAATCTAAAATCCTCGATATATATTTCCTTCTCTATTAAGCAACCACTTAGTATTTTCATTCATCTTTTCTGCTCCTGGCACAAGGTTGTTTCACTTTGCAGAATGACTGTTGGTTGTGTTTGGAAGAATTTATACTTCCAAGACAGGGGAATTTACACTTCATTCAGATGAGTGGAATGAGGAAAGCTGACAGAAGATTTATTCAGTATCACATAAGTTTCATTTTGGGGCAAAACTGAACTAGAATTGGAAACTGAATCACTTGTCCCATTTCAATACCTTGGTGTATATCTCTAGACCAGATGTTGATCCAGCAGTAAGCATGGAAATTTGGCTATTAATTACCAAAGTCAGAATTGTCCAATCCATAGTATTTCCAGTTTCTATGTAAGGTTGTGAAAGTTCTACAATGAAAATCAACAGGAAGAAAATCAATTCACTTGAAACATAGTGCTGCAGGACAGTTCTACAGATATTACGGACTGTTAAAAAGAGAAATGAATGGGATCTTAGAGCAAATCAGGACTGAATTCTCAATAGAAATAAAGATGACTAAACAGAGGCTGTCATACTTTGGTCATATCATGAGAAGACATAACTCACTGGAAGAGACAAAAATTTGGTAAAGTGGAAAACAGTAGAAATATAGAGAGACCACACTATAGGTGGATTGATTCAATTCTGGAAGCACCATATTTTTCAAAGACCTGAGAAGGGCAACTGAGGACTAGAGCTGTTGGAGTTCTCTCATTCACAGTTCTGCAAGAAAGTCAAAACTCTGACTGTATGTGTGTGTGTGTGTGTGTGTGTGTGTGTAAACAGCATAGAACAAAATGTAAGTGGGAAAGGGCAGGGGGAGAGAAACATGTCTAGGACTCAAATTCCATTATCCCCCAGCCAACATGGACAACAGTGGATCAGGGATTTTGGGAGCTGTAGTTTCCCCAAAGAAACTTTCCCAAGATCTGAACAGAATACAGTACATGTTGTCAACTTGACATTATTGAAATGTCTTCACATTTTGTTTTCGAGTACAGCTGAAAATGGCAAAACACTTAAGAATGTGATTGTAGATTCCAATGATCCCAAGAAATAATTTAAAAACTTTTCATGGATGGAATAACTGTATATGTCGACAGCATAAAGGGCATTGCTTTTAAAGATTACTCAGACTGTTAATCTCTGATAAATTTCAGATATTGGGTGGATTTAACCCAACCTTTTGTTCAAGCAGCAAGTTCAAGATAATTTTTTTCAAAATCTCTCTCTCTAACTTAAAAAATTCTAATGTTAAACCTCCTACACTGCCTCATTCTCACTACAAATTGAAATGTCAGAAATAATCAGAGCTATCGTCAAGCTACATCTGTTGTAACAAAGTGAAGAGAATCTGAGAATTCTCACAGAGCTACCACACAGGAGTTAAGATACCCATTGGGATGCTTACTTCTCTGTGTTGCAGTTGTGTGACATATTTTGGCATTTGGGATCTGGTTTCCAGAATATGGTGATGGTACATAACTTAGTGCTCTACTGATTTTGGACAACTCCCCAAAGCATCAGTTAGCAATGGCCAGGGGTGATGTGAAACATCTGAAGGGTCACAAGATCATCTACCCTACAATATGGCCCCAACTTAAAAGATAGCAAATATCTTCCATGTTCACATGACGGGGTGATATATGCCTGGTCCTGGGACCAGATGACATCTCTTCCAAGGAGCAGAGGAAACACAATTCCACTACTTATCCTAGCACAGACTAGGCACAACATTTGTCATTGTCTGATGAATGATGTTGCTGAAGGGGAGGAGCTTCTGTGAGTCACATCTGTGAGTCACAAGGGGGCGGAGCTAGCAGACTAGCTTTTTAGTTTTCTTTAACTGAACAACTCTGCTCAAGTGGCATTAGGTTAGAATCAGATATTGAAACAGAACCTTCCCTTTAAGTGTAAGATAGCAGCCAGTACTTACCCCTAAAGAAGTATTCCCAGTAGATTGACTGTTATATTTATTACTAAAGACTTTGCAGTATGGACAACGAGGGATCTGCCACAGTCACCTGCAACTCTTGTGGGATGTTTCTCTTCTTGCCTACAGTAGTGGAGAACTTCACATGCACCAAGTGCAAGTTGGTAGCACTCTTGGAGGAGAAAGTGCAGCAGCTGGAGTCCAGAGTAGCTACACTTCAGCAGATTAGGGAACAAGAGGATTTCCTGGACACAATAGAACTAACCATCTTGGATGAGTACCATGCAGAGGAAGATGCTAGGGTGGAAGAGGTCACTTGCCAAACAGAGGAGGCAGACAGCTGGAGGAATGTCACAAAGAGTAGTAAACCAAGAAGGAATTGTTCGGGGAGCTTGCAGCTAGAGAATCGATTCGAAGCTCTTTCCCTTATCAAGGAGGATGAAGAAGAGCAGCATGGACAGACTTCAGGGACAGAGCAAGGGAGCCTGAGAGTCCCACCCGAGGGAACAGTCGCTGCTAAGCCTCGGAGGAGGCGTGTGGTCGTAGTGGGGGACTCCTTGCTGAGGGGTACAGAAGCAGTGATTTGTAGGCCTGACAAGATGTCTCGAGAGGTGTGCTGTCTTCCAGGTGCAAAGATCCGGGATGTGACAGAGAGGCTGACAAGACTGGTCAAGCCTACTGACCAATACCCCTTCCTTTTGGTCCACGTGGGAACTAATGATACTGCAAGACACAGCATTCAGAACATCAAAAGGGATTACGAGGCGCTTGGTAGGAAGCTGAAAGGAATGGATGTACAGGTTGTCATCTCGTCTCTTCTGCCAGTTGAAGGGCATGGTCCAGGAAGGGAGAGGAAAATAGCAGAGGTGAACAACTGGCTTCGCAGATGGTGCCGCCGAGAAGGATTTGGATTCTTGGATCATGGGCTGCGGTTCCATGAGGAGGGACTTCTTGCAACAGACGGGTTGCATCTCACGCCAGTTGGAAGAAATGTTTTTGCCAACAGTCTCAAGAACTTGATCAGGAGAGCTTTAAACTGAGTTCCGAGGGGAAGGGAGACAATATTAAGGAACGCAAAAGGGATGGCGTAAATAGTCAAACTGACATAGAGGAAACAAGGCAAACAGTGCAAGGACCCAACAGTGGGAGGCAAAAAAACTTGCACAGGCAGCAAGTAAAAGGGAACCATGGTCTGCGATGTCTCTACACTAATGCACAGAGCATGGGAAATAAGCAAGATGAACTCGAACTCCTAGTACAACAAGGCAAATATGATATAATAGGCATCACTGAAACCTGGTGGGATGAGTCTCATGATTGGAATGTGGAAATAGAGGGGTATAACCTTATTAAGAGAAATAGGCCAAACAGGAAAGGAGGAGGAATAGCACTATATGTCAGAGATATTTACACCAGTGAAGAGATCCTGGACATCAATCATGGAAGCCAGGTGGAGAGCATCTGGATAAGAATTAAAGGGGAGGGAAACAACAAGGGTGTTACGGTGGGAGTCTACTACAGACCCCCAAGTCAGACTGAGGAATTGGATGATATCTTTCTAGAACAGATGACCACACAGTCAGAAAAGAGAGATGTAGTAGTGATAGGCGACTTCAACTATCCTGATATTTGCTGGAAGTCTAACTCAGCAAAATCCTCAAGGTCTAGCAAATTCCTCACTTGCCTGGAAGACAATTTCATGGTCCAAAAGGTGGAAGAGGCAACAAGGGGGTCAGCTATTTTAGATCTGATCCTAACCAACAAGGATGACTTGGTTAATGGGGTGCAAGTGGTGGGATCATTAGGTGGAAGTGACCATGTTCTCCTGGAGTTTGTAATACAGTGGAAAGGAGAAGCCAGGCAGAGTCAGACACACATCCTAGACTTTAGGAGAGCGGATTTCAGTAAACTTAGAGAAGTATTGAGGGCGATTCCATGGTCAGAAATACTAAAAGATAAAGGAGTTCAGGACGGATGGGACTTTCTCAAAAGGGAGATACTGAAGGCACAATTTCAAACAGTTCCAGTGAGAAAGAAAAACGGGAGGTGTCTCAAGAAACCAGGATGGATGACTAAGGAACTTTCAACCGAGCTAAGTTTGAAACGGAACATGTATAAGAAATGGAAAAAGGGGGAAATCACGAAAAAGGAATTCAAAGAAATAGCAGGCATGTGTAGGGGTAAAGTCAGAAAAGCTAAAGCGCAGAATGAACTCAGGCTTGCTAGAGAGGTTAAGAACAATAAAAAGGGCTTTTTTGGATATGTCCGCAGCAAAAGGAAGAAGAAGGAAACGGTAGGGCCACTGCGTGGAGAAGATGGCAAAATGCTAACAGGGGACAGAGAAAAGGCAGAATTACTCAACACCTTCTTTGCCTCAGTCTTCTCAGAAAAGGCAAAGGGTGCTCAACCTGAGGATAATGGAGCAGAGAACAGAATTGGGGAATTTCAGCACAGAATAAGTAAAGAGATAGTAGAGGAACACCTTGTTAATCTAAATGAATTTAAGTCTCCGGGACCAGATGAACTCCATCCAAGGGTATTAAAAGAACTGGCAAAAGTAATATCAGAGCCATTGGCAATCATATTTGAAAACTCCTGGAGAACAGGAGAGATCCCAGCAGACTGGCGAAGGGCAAACGTTGTCCCCATCTTCAAAAAGGGGAAAAAAGAGGATCCCAACAATTATCGTCCAGTTAGTCTGACATCAGTTCTAGGAAAGATTCTGGAGCAGATCATTAAACAGAGAGTCTGTGAACATCTAGATGGTAATGCCATAATCACAAAAACTCAACACGGGTTTCAGAGAAACAAGTCATGCCAGACAAATCTAATCTCTTTCTTTGATAAAATTACCAGCTTGGTAGATGAAGGGAATGCTGTGGATATAGTATATCTTGATTTCAGTAAGGCCTTTGACAAGGTTCCCCATGACATTCTTGCAAACAAGCTTGTAAAATGTGGGCTAGACAAAGGAACTGTTAAATGGATCTGTAATTGGTTGAATGGCCGAACCCAAAGGGTGCTCAACAATGGCTCCTTTTCATCCTGGAGAGAAGTGACCAGTGGGGTCCCACAGGGCTCTGTCCTCGGCCCAGTGCTATTCAACATCTTTATCAATGACCTGGATGACAGAATTGGGAGCATACTTATCAAATTTGCAGATGACACCAAATTAGGGGGAATAGCTAATACCCCAGAGGACAGGATCAAGATTCAAAATGACCTGAATAGACTAGAAAGCTGGGCCAAAGCTAACAAAATGAAATTCAATACAGAGAAATGTAAGGTATTGCACTTAGGGCGGAAAAATAAAATGCACAGATATAGGATGGGTGACACCTGGCTGAATGAAACTACGTGTGAAAGGGATCTAGGAGTCCAAGTAGACCACAAGTTGAACATGAGTCAACAGTGTGATGCGGCAGCTAAAAAGGCCAATGCTATTTTGGGCTGCATTAATAGAAGTATAGTGTCTAGATCAAGAGAAGTAATAGTGCCACTGTATTCTGCTTTGGTCAGGCCCCACCTAGAATATTGTGTCCAGTTCTGGGCGCCACAATTCAGAAAGGACATTGAGAAACTGGAGTGTGTCCAAAGGAGGGCGACAAAAATGGTGAAGGGTCTGGAAACCATGCCCTATGAGGAACGACTTAGGGAGCTAGGGATGTTTAGCCTGGAGAAAAGAAGGTTAAGAGGTGATATGATAGCCCTGTTTAAATATTTGAAAGGATGTCATATTGAGGAGGGAGCAAGCTTGTTTTCTGCTGCTCCAGAGAACAGGACCCGGAACAATGGATGCAAGATACAGGAAAAGAGATTCCACCTGAACATTAGGAAGAACTTCCTGACAGTAAGGGCTGTTCGACAGTGGAACGCACTTCCTCGGAAGGTGATAGAGTCTCCTTCCTTGGAGGTCTTTAAACAGAGGCTGGATGGCCATCTGTCAGGGGTGCTTTGATTTGGATTTCCTGCATAGCAGGGGGTTGGACTGGATGGCCCTAGTGGTCTCTTCCAACTCTATGATTCTATGATTCTATGATTCTAACAATCCAAAGCTGTACTCCAGGAGTTGATACATCCCAAGTTGGAACCCAATGCTCTAATTTCTTATTCATTATATGGGCTCATCCAGAGATTTAGTTGACTTCCTAAACTTCCCTCCATCTTAATTTCCACCACCCTGGCCTTGGAGGAAGAGAAAACTGGCAGTATCATCTGGACTTGATCCCCTTCCCCCCTGTGATTCTCTTCTCCTCTTACGTCTTCTTAGATTGTAAGCCTGAGGGCAGGGAACTGTCTAATTAACAATCTTTGAACCATTCTGGGAAACTTAGTGGCTGAAGAATGGGATATAAATACTCTAAATGAAATGAAATTAATTAATGGACTACAGAAGTAGGGTATGGGGACAGCAGGACCCTTGCTATCTACAATATAGAGAATTACAAACTCAGCTGACATTGCTAGACAGGATAGACAGAGTAAAGATTCTGACTTCTATCCCAATAAACACTGTAGGAACACCACCTGACTCCATTTGCTTTTCTTCACAGGGAAAACAATCATGTTATTATGCATATATTAACCTTCTCTTTGAGTCTTTCTGTAGAAGAAAATAGCCTGAATGCTGGTTTTAACACCTCACCATGAAGAAATGTGTGGCCCAAATCTCAAAGAATCCTGGTCCTTGGAATTATTATTATGTTGTTGTTTTTTTGCCAAATGCAAAAATGCACAGTGAATAAAATACAATTGTCCTAAAATTGCTCATGTATGGGTCTAGCTCCAGGCTATTAAACCTCACACTCATTATATATCATTAAAAATGGGGTGGTTCCATTTAGACGCCAATCTATCAAATGCCTTTTGTTGAATTTCAGCATCAGCGCTCCAGTGACCAAGGTAATGCTTGCTAATCCTTTTAAATTTTCACCCCAAACTGCCACAAGTCTTGCATTATTGTGCGCTTTTGGCTCTGAGAAGGCAATGCAATTAATGCAGAATGCTGTACCTTAAGTGGCACCACACAGTCTTCATTTGCTGGTATTGTTATTTGGCCAAATAATGTTTGATTTGTAGTGTGGGAGGAAGGGGGAATGCTTTTGAAGTTGCAGAGTACAACATGCAATGCATCCATAAGTATATTCCCCTCTCTTCCCCCACAAGTGCCCTCATTTATCACATTCTTAATGAAAAACAAAACAAAAATCATGCAATTGCCTGAGACTATCTAGTACTCGACTGGTATCTAAAACAGAGGTGGGCTGTGGGGTCAAGAGAGATATTTAACGACAGTAAGGATGAAAATAATGTTTTTAAAAATGAAAAAGGGGTCATGGGTTTGAGGAAATCTGATGAGGAGAAGCTTGTGTGATGAGATTCACAGTTTGGGACTTCATCAGACTGGGAAAACTGCGTGGGTTTTTTGGCCAGAAAATGTTTTTGTTGTGTGCCTTCAAGTTGTTTCTGACTTATGGCAATCCTAAAACAAACCTGTCATAGTGTTTTCTTGGCAGCATTGGTTCAGAGGAGGTTTGCCATTGCCTTTGCCTGAGGCTGAGAACATGTGACTTGATCAAGGTCACCCAGTGGATTTCATGGCTGAGCTGGGAATCAAACCCTGCTCTTTAAAGTCCTAGTCCACACTCAGACCACTATGTCATGCTGGCTCTGAGAAGAAATGTGAAAGGTGTTTTTAAAAAACAACAACACTGAAATATGTTAGAAAACAAAACTCAAAAGGCTCTGGAGCTTTCAGTGTTTAACTCTTTAAAAGTTGCATGTACAAATGCAGACGAAGCACAATTGAATTTTGCTGTGTTTGAAAAAAAAAAGAATCACCCAAAATTGGCATTTTTTCCTCATTTCTGAGGTATTAAAAATCAAATATTCAAGTTTTTGTTTCTTACATGTTCTGTTTTACAACACCCAAATTCTGTTCATCTCAAATATGAAGAAACATGTGGAGTTCTGAACAATCTTAATACAAAAACAATTCTTAATACAAAAACAATTCCCAACCACCCTTAGCCTTCAATGGTCAGATGTTTCTTCCACAAGATCTCCGTATTCATTCCCAAATTCACCGCTTAGAAGCTTGGGAGTAGCCTCCCAGTACTGAATTACAACCAGTGCAAGGAGAAACATTTTGGAAAGTATGCAAATCTTAGGCAATTGCATGTTACACAACACTAGAAAGAAGCATGCTTTGGGGGTTAAATAACTCCTATTTTCCATTCATATTGTGATATCTGAATCTTGAAGTCTGATCCTTTGAAGACCTTTCCTTCAAGGAGGAAAGGCTGGTTCTCTTTGTCCATGTGCTTGGGTGAGATCTTAAAGTTTTAAACTTTGTGCTACTGCTGTGGGTCACTGGAGGGTTCCTTTCTGGCTTTTTGATCATACTTTATTTAACTATCCAAGATGCTAACCACTGTCTCCAAAACATGTTCAGCATCTTTGATAAACATGTTCAACAACTTGCTTTTAAAATTCAAACTAGAACTCAAAGCAGATTTATTTATTTATTTATTGAAATTTAGATCCTGCTTTTCTTCCCAATGGGGTCTAGACCATCTCATGCATAAATTAAAACAAGTTGCATGAATTAGAAATTAGTAGCAAAAAAGTGCAATTGCAGTCAACTGAGGAGATTATTGCATCAGCTTTGCTGCCAGGATAGACCTGGGATTAGCTTCTGGAACCACAGTGGTAACGTATGCAACCTAGGCTTCTCCAGGCTTGTCCTGTATCTCTTCAAGAATGGAAAAATCCCATTCTTGAAAAGCTGCGAGAGAAGCCTAGGTTGCTGCCCGGCGATAGGTGCATGTGATAAGATCCACCTTAAGAAAGTTACATCCTAGGTCTATCCTGGCAGCGAAACTAATGTGATAATCTTCTAAGTCACCATAGCAAAACACCAGTACTTTAAAACAGCATATAATTCTTTAAAACCATGGGAGAACATCTTAAATATAGAAATTGCCTCATCACATGGAAGCCACCAGTCTCCACTTGTCTTATAATTATCTTCCAGTATTGATTGTGCATGATATAGTATCAATAGCAAGTACATTTCTATACTGTTTATCAGTACACAAGCACTCCCTAAGCAATTTACAATGTGTAAGCTAATCCCCCCCCCAACAAACTGGGTACTCATTTTAGCAACCTTAGAAGGATGCAAGCCTGAGTCAAGTTTGAGCCCCTGGACAGGTATTGAACTCACAACCTTATGGCTTGCAAGTGAGTGGCTCCAGTGCAGGCATTTAATCATTGTGCCACCAAGGCACTATCAATAGTCCGAGTGTTAGACTAGGACTGGGAGACCAGGGTTTGAATTACCATTCAGTCATGGAATCTCCCTGGGTGACCCTGAGCAAGTAATACTCTCTCAGCCTTAGAGGGAGGCAATAACAAACTTCCTCTAAGAAAGTCTGGCCAAGATAGCCTTGTGACAGGGTTACCATAAGAAAGAACATAACAACAAATTGCTCGCAACACAGGAGTGCTTGAGAAAAATCTAATGATGGCACATCAAAATTTCTACCTTAAAGGAAGACATCTGGAGTCTGCATTAACTGCAGAGCAAATGCTAGGCATTTATTGTGCTATAACTGGATCAAGTCCCCTAGAGTGGTTCTGTTTCAAACATAGAATAGGATTTATTCATCCAAAAATAAATAGGATTTTAAAGTACTGAGTTTCCACGAGTTTTCTTTCCAAAGGAATCATAGCACCTGGGAGAAGTTGCATTTCTTCAGCCAGAATACCTCTTTTCATAAGGAAAAAAAAAAAGGATTTGAAATCAGTTCCAGCCATTCAGCTCAGGGAAAAAAAAGCAAAACAAAAGCCCTTCACTGAAAGCTGTAGCCTTGAGAATTTACAATACATCATAAGAGGTGAGTCAATATGTAACATTTCAATTATAGGCCTCTCAAGGGGACACAGGTGGTGTAATAAGTAAGGTCATGGTCTTTCTAGCAGCAGGCCCTCTGTTATTTTGGCACTCGTAATGAATAGGAGACAATAATTGTTATCATCACAAAAAGACCAAAGTTTGTCACAGATCAATCCAATGTTCCAAAAGGTAAATAGATAAAGATTTGTTATGTGCTGCATGCCCTTAGAATTTGGCAGCAGATGTTTCCTATCAGTTTGATTTTTTTTTTATTAGGGCCATTGGCATACAAAGACATCACATGAAAACTTAATGTTGCAGCTTGTGAATAACCTCTATTGATTGAGCTGGGGGCAGGGAGGTCTTTGGACAAAACTGATTCATGGGTCTGGGTTTCATTATTGCTCCAAAGCAAAAACAAAAGCAACATAACAGCTAGTGGCTTTCATGCCAGTGGGTGTGAATCTGGATTTTAGACCCAACTTTAGAGGTGCTAACTTAAGATCCTGAAGCTATTAGTTCCCCTAAAGTTTGGATGAAGACTCAGAGCAGATGTACTACATTACTGACATGGAAGTTGCCACGTGCAATGAATAACAACCATTTCCTTTGACATCATTGTAATTATTTCCATTGTACTGATTCCATTACTAGCATGTGAAAATATGGAATTTCTTTCTTTAGAAAACCCCAAACCATAAATCATTTTCAGATGTTATTTCAAGCAGGGATTGCCAATATTTCTGAGGCCAAGATAAGAAACTTCAGAAACTGGTCATTGTGGTTTTAACCAGGGACCATACATCAGATGTGTTTCATCCTACCATCAGAAAATTATTTCCAAGGTTTAGATGGAATACCTTTTTTATGGAATATTGGTGTCATATCAGTGGGCTAGCAATCCATGGATTTGACCAAGTGCAGTTCACCATGCCCCATATTATTCAATGGAGGCATGTGCATGTGGATGTGCTGATGTAGACACATGCTTGTCACCACTGATTCAATAATATGGGACTTGCATGTCCTCATTTTTTCCCTATCTATATGGGGAGGGGGGAAGTCCTGGAACCAAACCCCCACAGATGGGAAGGGTCCATTATAGTTTGCATTCATAGGTTTCATGTCCTGGTTTTTGGAGCAGCAGAACACTGCTCACTCTATCTTCTACATGACATTCCTTCAGATATTTAAAGATGGCAGTCATGTTCCTTTACAGCCTTCTGTTCTCCAAGTTAAACATAATACCTCATGGGGTATTGTTTCCACAAATTCTACCATTTTGGTTGTCCTCTCCTGGACACATTCCAACTTTTCAATATGCCTCTTGAATTTGGGTGTCCAGAAATGGAGATAGTGTTCCAGGTGAGGTCTGACCAAAGCTGAACAGAGTGGCACTGTCACCTGCCCCGGTTTTGGACACTATACTCCTGTTGATGCAGCCTAGAAGGATGCAGCATGCAATCTTTTTCATCTGGACTGTAGTGATGCTTTATGTTCCCTAGATACTTTTGTCCAATCCAACATAAAATATCAACTATTTAATACAGAATCCTGTTTGTAACTTACCCATGTTTTCATTTACCTATGGAGTAATTTAATCTGGGGTGAAATGTCCTCATCCAGTTCAAGTTTGCAGAAGCAAAGTTGCACATGAAGTGAAGTGCATGCAGCTAACCATTAGTGTGGTTTTAGCTGTGCATTCAGTTGTGCAATGTTGTTATTCAATGTGAGGTTTGGATAGCACAGTCTGTGCATACCTCTACATGCAATATTGACTATAGACAGATTGATTTAGAACCTTAGGGCAAGATCCTCCATAGAAGCTTTGTTTCATAGCATCACAATGATACAGCTTAGTTCATTATCACATGAGCCCCATTCTCACCACAATTACATTAAAATGGAAACATACCAGTTTCAGAGCAGCCATTTTTGCATGTCTCTGCAATTGTGTGACTGGGGCTGCTTCTGCCAGCTTCTGCTCTCTTCTACAATATTCTACACTCCTCTGTAAACTCAGGGCCCAAACAGACATGCCAAAATAAAGCTGCTTTGGGCCACTTTGGAAGTGTGATGTTTAAATGATGTATGCATCCTAAGAGGCCAGAAGCTGCGCCAAAGTCACCTTTCAGTCCTAAGGACTGGAGCACAGCTTTGGTGCAGCTTCTGGCCTCTTAAGATGTGTGTGTCATTTAAACAGCATATCTCCAAAGTGGCCTAAAGCAGCTTTATTTTGGCATATCTATTCAGGCCCTCACCCCCCAGCCCTATGTCCTACTCAGCATTCCTTTCAGGGTGTCTTTAACTTTAATTTTAATTTTTACTTATTAACACAATTCCAGAGTTATACTAATGTGATTCAGCCTGCTTAGGAAAAGCAAGAGTGACACCACAAGACGGCCAGTATTGCAACTTCCTTGGCAGTAAGTTTCACTCACTTGATGACTACTGGGACTGCAGCACAACTGGGAGCTTATTGCCAGTTTCCCCATCAATCAACAGGGATGCCCTAACAACATTTGGGAGACACAGCAGATACAGGATGGAAGCAATGTCATTTGATAAGTATCACCAAAGATGTTTTCTTCTGACAGTAATTGCATTTTAAAAGCCACATTGTAAACTGTGTCCAGTGTCTCTGACATGATATGCAAACCTTGTAATGAATTGCAGCTATGAATATTAGTGTCCTGTAAAATGTCCCATTACACAAGCATAGTCCCTGCTGTGAAAAATGTCATAGTGCAAGAGACCCCAATATGCAATTGTGCAACAGATCAAGGGAAGTAATAGTGCAACTCTATTCTGCTTTGGTCAGGCCCCACCTGGAATACTGTGTCCAGTTCTGGGCACCACAATTCAAAAAGGATGTGGAGAAACTGGTGTGTCCAAAGGAGGGCAACTAAGATAGTGAAGGGCCTGGAAGAAATGCCCTATGAGGAGCGACTTAGGGAGCTGGGGATGTTTAGCCTGGAGAAGAGAAGGTTAAGAGGTGATATGATAGCCCTATTAAAATATTTGAAGGGATGTCATATTGAGGAGGTAGCAAGCTTGTTTTCTGCTGCTCCAGAGACTAGAATGTGGAACAATGAATGCAAAGTGCAGGAAAAGAGATTCCACCTCAACATGAGGAGGAATTTCCTGACAGTAAGGGCTGTTCAACAGTTGAACACACTCCCTTGGAGTGTAGTGGAGTCTCCTTCCTTAGAGGTCTTTAAGCAGAAGCTGGATGGCCATCTGTCGGAGATGCTTTGATTGGGAGTTCCTGCATGGCAGTTGTTGGACTGGATGGCCCTTGTGGTCTCTTCCAACTCTCTTCCAAAGTCTGATAACTACCCAACAAGTTTTAAGCTGCTGGATAGACTCAATCAAGGAAACCCAGCCCGAGCAGAGCTGTTGATAACAGGTGCTTTGTGATTTCTCATTGATAGGATCATCATAGCTGGAGCTGACTTGATGGCAATTAACAACAATACTCCTTTCAAAGACATATAATTCTCTTGAGGTGATCTGGATCCAAAAGAGAATGTTTTATTTTATACACATCTGCATCTGCATATGTGCAAAGCATTTCAGAGAAGAAAGTGAGGTTTATCTGTTTTTCCTTTTAAAACATCATGAATGAAACCTGAGTGATTTACAGTCTGAGATAACCATGTTGCAAAATACCTTCTTGTGTTCTCTCCTATCAGAGATCTTTGTCTGCCATTGTCTGTCCTCTGACTAGCCATTCATTTGGATTTTCATCAAAACCTTTTAGTTATTTTATCAAAGCTGATCTCTTGTAATGCCATAATTCACAATCACACTGAGAGTTAACAATACAGGATTTTGTAATGATTGATCTTTTGTTCCACCCTCTTGGAAACAGTTTTGTAATTATACAACATGTGGTTGAGGTTTCTAATCATTCGGCCCAATTGATGCTGCAATTTGTTATTTCTCATCAGTTCTTTCGGTAACTAAATTCCACCAGGTCTGTCTTTAAGGAAGGGAGGAGGGGAGAGAAAGGTTACATTTAAGATGGGAAAGTAGCATTGTCCATCTTAATCGAGCTGCCGCTATGATTTCTTGAATGGAAGCCAGGATGCTGAATTTTGTTTGACATGCTCTAAATCATTACCGATTTGTTGACACTCACACCCGTTGCCTTGGTGGCAACAGAAGGAATGTTTCAAAGCAGTTGTCAGAGAAGTGGAGAAGATTCTTGGGAGTGGGAGAGACAAAGGAAGAGATATATTCAACACTGCCAGACACAAAATTGCTTTGTTCTGTATGTGTATATAGGTTTTTAAAGTAACCATATCTGCAAGTAATCAGGCTGCATGGGTTTTTCCCCCCTTTTTTCCATGGACACATGTTTGATTCTAAACAAAGTGCTATTTTTAGTCATTCATGTTAAGATTTTATAGCTTATAAATTATTTCTTCTATCTCATATCAGAAAATTTACCTTAGTGGTGACCAAAAGATTATGCTAGTGAAGGTTGGTTTTGGAAGATGGATATAATGTATTTGTATACCATGTGTTGGTGCAACACACCTGCATTTTCCTTATGTTTATAAGCATTCCACTATGTTTTGAATCCTGCCCAAAGTGGGGGAAGATCCCTAGAATTATGAATTTGACAGCACTGATGCAAATGAATTATATATAGAATGTCCACACAAGAAACTTCATGAAACACTCATCAAACTGTGTCTGGAAAGAGTTTTTATTTTAAAAAGGGAAAGAAAAAAAAAAGATGCACAAACGAAAGTCTTCAATAAGAACGTAATGTTGGGTATTTTCTGGTAACATTTGTTATATGCCTTCAAGTCAGCTCTGTCTTATGACAATCCCATCACACATGGTTTTCTTGGCAAGATTTATTCAGAACTTTGCCATTGCCATCCTCTTAGGCTGGGAGAGTGTGACTTGCTCAAGATCAACTACTGGGTTTCTGCGGATGAATAGGATTGAAACCTTGGTTTCCCAGAGTCCAGTCCAACACCGAAGTCACTGCACTGTGCTGGATTTGGTAACAAAACCATAACCAAAACAATGCATAATTCCATTTTGCACTAACCAAGATATAAGTCCTATTATGATTGTAACTTAATGAGAGATAATGTATCTTTCTATCTTGAGAGATATACAATGGGGGACACCTGGCTTAATTAAAATACATGTGAAAAGGATCTAGGAGTCCTAGTAGACAACAAGTTGAACAAGAGTCAACAGTGTAATGCGGCAACCAAAAAAGCCAATGCAATTCTAGGCTGCATCATAGACCTATAATGTCTAGATCAAGGGAAGTAATAGTGCCACTCTATTCTGCTTTGATCAGACCTCACCTGGAATATTATGTCCAGATCTGGACACCATGGCTCAAAAAGGATGTTGACAAAATGGACCATGTCCAGAAGAGGATAACAAAAATGGTGAAGAGTATGGAAACCATGCTCTGAGTGGAAAGAGTTAGGGAGCTGTGTGGAGAGAGTTAGGGAGCAATGGGTTCAAACTACAGAAAAAGATATTCCACCTCAACATTAGAAAGACCTTCCATGGTAAGAGCTGTCCAACAGTGGAACACACTCCCTCAGAGAGTGGTGGAGTCTCCTTCTTTGGAAATTTTTAAACAGAGGCTGGATGACCATCAGTCAGAAATGCTTTGACTGTGTCTTGTGCATGGCAGGGGGGTTGGACTGGATGGTCTTTGTGGTGTAGTTCAACTCTATGATTCAATGTCACTTCCCTTGCAGTGGAACCATGACAGTTAAATGTCATGGAACCATGGCAGTTATAGTGGAATAAACAGCACTAGAATTGATCAGTGTGAATGGGCTCCTGGTGTGCTTACCATTAGGTAAAAACAATCTTGGAATTAAGAACAATGTGAGGAAAGAACAGATTAGTCTGGACAGTAGTGGACTTCCATTTATTGAAGATTAAAAAAAAGAGGTTGGGTAACCACCTCACAGGGATCCTGTCACTATAGATTTCCACTGTAGGAGAGGTTGGACCAAATAAACCTCAGAATCCTTTCCAACTCTATCTTCTAAGTTATGATCTATCTGATATTTGGACTTGATACCATGGCTTTGGGAACTGTCATGATGGGTCCCTTCATAATTTATCACAACATCGCAGCTTGAGAATGGTGAAGCAATGGAGTGGATGTATACAAATATAACCTATTCTATACATAGCTACAAAGTGTAGATGTTAGTTTTAACATTCCTGTTCACAGCAGTGAAGAACAGATGCAGTTAAAATTCCAAACCATCCACTCTTTCTTTCCAAGCAGAAATGAGAGCAGAAAGAGCGGTATAATCATACACACATACACAGAGGTTTAATTGAATCTAAAATGTGTTATCACTTGCAAGAGGGACCTTGCAATCTTGATAAAGGGACCTTGCAATCTTGATAAAAGGAACTAATGGGATGGTCCGTTTAGACCCGGTCACTTAATAACCCTGATGACAAGGACCTCTATCAGGAAGTTTTCCAAAAGATAAATGAGATTTTGCTAATATTCATTTCACCGATTGTTCACAGGTGTCATCACACAATACAGATTCTGCTTGTTATGAGAAAGGAAGTCATGTCTTTGATTCTCTTTTGAAAAACAAGCCCTAAACAATAATACTGTGGAGAAACATAGCTGTGGGTAAATATGCATTTGTTTGCCCAGAACATTATTAATAGCACACTGAATACAAATTCCTATTGTGTGTATATTTCTTGTCAAGTTCCTTCAGAGTGGTTTTTTGTGGGGTTTTTGGGCTATGAGGCCATGTTCTAGAAAAGTTCCTTTCTGACATTTTGCCAGCCACAGTTGCTGGCGAAACATCAGAAAGGAACTTTTCTAGAACATGGCCATATAGCCTGAAAACCCACAAAAAACTATGGATGCCGGCCATGAAAGCCTTCAACTCTGCAGAGTGTGCTTGCCATTTGCCATCCTCTGAGGCTGAGAGAGTGTGACTTGCCCAAGGTTACCAGTGGGTTTTTATCTGGAGTGGAGAATCAAATCCTGATCTTCAGAGTTGTAAACCAACAAAAATTACCAGCTTGGTAGATGAAGGGAATGCTGTGGATATAGTATATCTTGGTTTCAGTAAGGCCTTTTACAAGGTCCCCCATGACATTCTTGCAAAAAAGCTTGTAAAATGTGGACTAGACAAGATAACTGTTACATGGATTTGTAATTGGTTGACTGGCCAAACTCAAAGGGTGCTCAACAACGGCTCCTTTTCAACCTGGAAAGAAGTGACCAGTGGGGTCCCACAGGGCTCTGTCCTGGGCCTAGCGCTATTCAACATCTTTATTAATGACTTGGATGACAGAATTGGGGGCATACTTATTAAATTTTCAGATGACACCAAATTAGGAGGAGTAGCTAATACCCCAGAGGACAGAATCAAAATTCAAAATGACCTGAATAGACTAGAAATCTGGGCCAATGCTAACAAAATGAAATTCAACACGGAGGAACGTAAGGCACTGCACTTAGGGCAGAAAAATGAAATGTACAGATATAAAATGGGGGACATCTGGCTGAATGAAAGTACATGTGAAAGGGATCTCGGAGTCCAAGTAGACCACAAGCTGAACATGAGCCAACAGTGTGATGCAGCAGCTAAAAAGGCCAATGCTATTTTAGGCTGCATCAATAGAAGTATAGTGTCTAGATCAAGGGAAGTAATAGTGCCACTCTATTCTGCTTTGGTTAGGCCCCACCTGGAATACTGTGTCCAGTTCTGGGCACCACAATTCAAAAAAGATGTGGAGAAACTGGAGCATGTCCAAAGGAGGGCAACTAAAATGGTGAAAGGTCTGGAAGCCATGCCGTGTGAAGAACGCCTTAGGGAACTGGGGATGTTTAACATGGAGAAAAGAAGGTTAAGAGGTGATAAGATATCCCTGTTTAAATATTTGAAGGAATATCATATTGAGGAGGGAGCAAGCTTGTTTTCTGCTGCTCCAGAGACTAGAATGCGGAACAATGGATGCAAGCTGCAGGAAAAGAGATTCACCTCAACATTAGGAGGAACTTCCTGACAGTAAGGGCTGTTCGACAGTGGAACACACTCCCTCGGAGGGTGGTGGAGTCTCCTTCCTTTGAGGTCTTTAAGCAGAGGCTGGATGGCCATCTGTCGGGGATACTTTGATTGGGAGTTCCTGCATGGCAGGGGGTTTGACTGGATGGCCCTTGTGGTCTCTTCCTACTCTATAATCCTATGACTCATACCACCACACTGGCTCTACCTATAATTGGTGATGCACTACTAGTAGTGTTTTCCTGTGTAAGAGGACAGAGGTGTGATCAGTGGTTTTGATTGATTGAATTTATAATAGGCCTTTCTCCCAGGATGTGGTCCAAGGTGGCTTTTATTTTTTATTGATTAGAATACTGTTGGGGATTTAACGTCTGCATAAGCAGACTACTGGAATTAGAATTGTTCTGTAACTTTTGTATCCAGTAAAGGGTCGCTATTGCAACTCTACCTAGAGAAGCCAGTGAAGTGACCAATGTACAATGGGACTGATCCACAACAGGAACAATATACATCAGGACTGATGTTGTTCGTGCATTGGGACACCGGATAGGAAGTGCTGATGCTCAGCTTGATGCACATTGGGACACTGTCCCATTGCACATCTTTGCAATTCACTAACAAGGTTTCTTAGTGCCTCTGCTATGAAGCAAAGTATTTGTTAAGTTATGTAAAGTACATGGTGATAGAGGATTCCAGCCATAGATTCTGACTTCAACTGGATGTCCCATGATGTAACCCAGCCTGTACAAACATGGTCTTAGTCACTTCTAAATAATTCTTCCCTAGCCTGAAAATCCAAGGATTCCATAGGATTCAGCCATGGCTGTTTAGAGTGGAATCATAGCATTATAATATTGTAGTGTGGAAGGATGTCCGTCTCTGGCAGTTGTGGAGAATATGGCTGGCATTCTATTAGTGAAATATGAAGGCTTGCAACACATATATGTAGAGTTGCTGTTTTGTGTGTGTGTGTGTTGACATTGCATAATAGTGATATGCATCTGATGGCAGCATAAGTGGAATGCATATTTGGGACTGTTACAACTGAAGTAACACCTCAAAGTAGACAGAGCATCATGTGAATGTGCATGGCCTCTATACATTGCCTGTACTCATAGAACATTATAATTGCACAAAGGGTGGTCAGCCATGCACCTTGACTGTTTATCCACATACATTACATTATGTTGGTATTCAATATAGGGCTTGCCTAACTGAGCATATATTTGAAGCAATGTAGGCTCTTCACCTATGACTAGCACTGTATGACTGGAGATTTAGAAGGAAGACACTAGGTTGCTTCTCTCCATTGTAGACTGCAGCTGGGTGTTATCTACATTCTTTCCTCATGCCACACAGGAAATAGCCATGGAGGTATGCTCCAGTTTCTTGGAAGTTGCAGAAGAGATGGCACAGTATGGGATAAAGTCCTGAATACCTCCTTCCTCAATGTCCACAAAAAGACACACATGCATGGAAGCCCAGGTTAACATGCACATCTGTCACTAACACGATTCTGCCCCAGGATTTTCACCACCTTACTACAAACATTTGAAGTTATTATGCATTTAGTACATCCATTTTTAGGAGTACTGGATGAGTTTGTATTGTTTTGATCAAGCTGTCAGTCTTTTAGTGTGTACCCAATGTGCATGTGCTTGTGTGTATTTGTGTTTTACTTCACAAAGGAGAAATAACACTAGATTTGCACAGCCATTTTGGGCATGTTGTGCAACTCTCAACAGCAACAGGAAGTGTTCCTTTTCTTGTTCTTTTGCAGGGGCCAGTGATTCCTTGACAGGTTGTCACAATGTGTCAAGACAGCCTGTCTGATAGAGAACAATATATTTTCTGTGTATTCTTCACATTCTTAGCAGGGGCCTTAAGTTTATCCGTAAGCTGTTAGCACCTGGGCAACAAGTTGAGCAGCAAGTACACAGGTGACGTGGTCATTCTCTTCTACCTGGCTGACTATGGAGATCAAGGTTCTTCCCAGCATTGACCCACTAAGTTGTGGCAGGAGCAACACAATTCACCAGTTAAAACACTTCACCACTTCAAGCAGTCACTTCATTTTGCTTTTGAATGGGCCAGCCTTCAGTATTTCAGATATTGTGTGAGAGCTGAGGGAAGTAGGAGGACTTCCCAGCTGGCTCAGAGAGCAAGCTATGATCGAATGGTTTTAGGTTACTGAAAAATAGATTATGGTGGAATGTTAGGATAAACATCTTGATGCTATTTCCTTGTTGTGTCCCTTCAAGTCATTTCCAACTTATGGTGTCCCTGAGGGGAGTCTATCACAGGATTTTCTTGGCAATATTTGTTCAGAGAGGTTTTGTCTTTGTCCATTTCCAAGGCTGTGACTTGCTCTAAGCCACCAGTTGGTTTCCATGGCCAAGCGAGGATCCAAATTCTGTCTCCAGAGTCATGGCCCAGTACTCAGACCACTACATGATGTTGACTCTCTTAATGCTAAGAGAACACCAAAAATATTTCTGATCAGCTAGAGGCATAGTGGGTTCTTGTGTGCTGGAGGTCTTCATATACGTGTTGGCCAGATATCTGTTGTGGATGCTCTGACTCTTTCAGTGAGAAAGATATAGGATTACATACCCTCTAAAACTGCAGCTATGTCCAATATTCTGTGATCATCACTGATATGCTTTTGACTGAAGCACCTTGAACTGTCAAAGCCAAGAATAAAATCCATTGTGGATTAAGCACACTCCTCATATGGAAGCCACTGGTTGCCATTACTCAACTGGTATCTGTTTTTGATGCTACTTTTGCAGTGTCAAAGTACTGAAGTGTGGATGCTATCTGTGCCTGAAAGGTGATATTAGAACTCTTTGGATATGTGGTTCTTCTCCACACCAAAGTTACTCTTACTGTGTTGGAGTTGCAGCTATTGAGTAGTGGGGCTGTAAGGGGCAGGAGCAGAAGAGGCTCATTCAACATGACACTGAGCTGTCTAGGCCATATAAGCAATGTGGGATTGAAAATCTTTCCAAGATGCCTTCGCCCCATCATTCCCAAGCGCACCTGGCATTCAATGTCCTGTTTTATTAATGGATAAAATATAACTCATTCAACCCATATGTCAACTATTCTTTGAAATATGATGCCTTTAGATCTCCATGTGGGCTTTTTGGCAGCCAAGGCAGCTATCCCTGCCTGTGCATACATTACAGAGAAAACTATTCAGTAGTTAAATGGCAATAAATTATGATAACGTTTCCAGGCAAGCAAGACAAGTGTCATCCAGCATAAATTTACAGATAGAGCTGGAAGGGCCTTTTCAATAGCCAAATAACAAGACACTGAAGTATCTATCTTGTTTATTGCAGAACTGCATGTTACACCATAGATGGGGCTACCTCTAAACATGGTAGCAAGCTCTCTTCTTTCCCTTACTAAGATGTGCATTTACCAAGGATGTAACCATTTTTTTTACTCCACTGATTGCATTTGGAAGCAAAGTGTACACACTATATTGTGTGTGATAGATAAGAACACCAACCCATCACAAGGGAATAGAGATCTAAAGAACACTTAGTAATTTTCTCATATTGAGTGAAAAAAGTTGTTTCAAGATCTCACTGAGCAAAAGAACATCAACTTCAAGATGGACTTCCTTTGCAAAAATACATGTGCATTTCCTGCAGAAAACATTAGAATATTTGCAGAAGAAATTTGCTTTCTTTTCCAAAAGCATTATTTTGAAGGGAGAAAAGAATATTTAGTTCCTTCTGCTTTCCCTGCTCCCCTTTTCTCCTTTCTCCTTCTTATGTTAATATTTGTAGGACAGAACCATGGCAGTTAAAATGGATTAATAATCCTATAACTGTGTGAAAAGGCCCTAGGTTTTAAGGCTGCATATAGCATTGCAAGTGGAGAATCATAGAATCATAGAGTTGGAAGTTGCTCCTCATAGGGCTTCATACTTTCCAGACCGTTCACCATTTTAGTTGCCCTCCTTTGGACACACTCCAGCTTCTCAATATCCTTTTGAACTGTGATGCCCAGAACTGGACAAAGTATTCCAGGTGAGGCTGACGAAAGCAGAATAGATTGGCACTATGCAAGGAGAGGAAAAAAGTATAATTATAGGAGTAACACAGAGATAGACAACTGTTTGGGGCTGCATGCCCTCCAGTTGTTCCAAGGACAATCCTGATTAATCTTTTTCTATCTTTCAAAATGTCTCAGTTTCTCTTTCCTCCTTCTATGTTCCACCTTTGTCTTCAAAATAATAATAATAAAAACTATAGCCCACCCAATCACTAGGAATCCAGGCGGGTTACAATTTACTTCATAGAATCATAGAATCATAGAAATTTAGAGTTGGAAGAGACCACAAGGGCCATCCAGTCCAACCCCCTGCCATGCAGGAACTCACAATCAAAGCATACCCGACAGGTGGCCATCCAGCCTCTGCTTAAAAACCTCCAAGGAAGGAGACTCCACCACCCTCCGAGGGAGTGTGTTCCACTGTCGAACAACTCTTACTGTCAGGAAGTTCCTCCTAATGTTGAGGTGGAATCTGCAAACTGAGTTCAAAGTACAAAGGAAGCTTCCACTCAATGAACTCAGCAGGAAGGAGAGGACAAAAGATAGTGGAATCTTGTCCTTCCCTGTAGGCTCAAGCAAAAGCAAACTATTGAAGTTCTACCCTGTATGTTTTCCTCATTTAATAATGTTTGCCATCTTGACCACATTGGGGCTTTCCAGACTGCCCAAAAGGGGTGGTCCGCACTGGCAGCCTCTGAGGCCTCATCCCGCCACTTCTGGAGGCTGCGGGGAAGCAGCAAACTGCCGCTTCCCTGTGGCCTCAAAGTAGAGTGCAGCAGGCTCCCTGGGCTCGCGCTGTACCCCACTTTCCTCAGTGCTGATGAGGGGAGAAAGGGCTGCCACTGCGGCCCCTTTCTCCCCTGGGTCCTTGGTGCAGCTGTCTAAAGGCCACACAAATGACCCAGCACAAAAAAGAAGCTCCGTTTCGGAGCTCCTTTTTGCACTATGGGAAGGGCGCACTTGGTGCCCTCCCATGGTGTGAAGTTGTCATGGCGCGCACAGCATTTCTAAATGCTGCACGCGCCATGATAACATCATGGCGCATCCGTATGGATGCCACCATTTTTAAATGGTGCTGCCCAAATGCTTTAGGGTTAGGGAGGGTGTGGACACTGCGCCCTGCCAGACCCTAAAGGCACCTCAAAGAGCCCTTAGCGTGGCTCTTTTTGCCCGTCTAGATCGGGCCATTGTGTTATTGGTTGGCCACCTGCACACCAGTTTTAATCTATGAAATGTTGGGAGGTTTGTGATTGGCAGGCCACAGTGCTTGCCCATGACACCTTGAAGGCATTCACTCCTTCCAATATATGGACTGCATCTTTCTAATTTTTTAAAGTCAATAAAATCTCTTACACCTCCTACTGTCAATTAGGACTTTACTGTTTACAATGTAAAATTACTCCTTGAATTATTTTCGACTCAGGAGATGCTTTGTTTTCAGCTAGGATATTAACTTTAAATCTACTTCTGGTTTGCTTCCAAGACTGCATGTACATGGCAAATTAATGCAGTTTGACACCGCTTTAACTGTTATGGCTCAATGCTATGGAATTCAGGGATTTCTAGTTTTGTGAGATATTTAGCCTTTTCTGTCAGAGAGCTCTGGTGCCACAACAAAATACAAATCCCAGGATTACATAGGTTGGAGCCATGACAGTTACAGTGGCATCAAATTGCATTGTTTCTGCAGTGTGTCAGCAGCCCCAGTTGGGGGGAAAAAAGCCTCTTTGGGGCTTAAAAAGCTGGGTGCTGGTGCTGGTGCTGGCGATCCAAATTGCCCTAGGCATTTGGAAATAATTTTATGATAATCTTTTAAATTTTGTTTTTACTTTTTAATTTTTTAAAATACAGTTTGATGGTGTAGGGAGTGCTCAAAATGGACTTGGGAGTTTACACTGCCCATGGATTGCATTATCCTTGACCCTGCTTTAACACATGATTGCTTCTTAATCATTAGATTTAGGCCTATGAGGGTGGATCTACACTGTAGAAATAATTCAGTTTGGCACCACTGTGATTGACATGACTCCATCCTACAGAATTGTGGGATTTGTAGTTTGCTGAGGCACCAGCACTCTTTGGCAGAGAAAAGACTTTGTAAATCTATAAATCCCATGATTCTATAGGATGAACTTACAGCACTTAAAGTGCTATCAAATTAAATTATTCCTATTGTATAGATCCACCTTAGGTGTATTTTTACTACCAGCAAGAGGGATTGAGAGACACAAGTGAGATTTGTCATTTCAAGTCCTAAAGATACTTCCTGCCTTGACTTTGGAAAGAGGGGGCAATGTTTCTTATGCTGCCTCATACAACATATGTATCCGTCCCAGCTTGCTCCTTCCTTCACATTCTTGCCCCACCACTGGTAAAACCGGGAGGTAGCCACCTTGAGCCACTGTATGGGGAGGAAGGCAGGATATAAACAAATAGAATAACAACAACAGGAGGTTTCCAAACAGAAGACAATTTTTTCAATGAATACAATTTGCCTTCACTTGACAAGAGCTTATCTTAGCAGAAGGGCTTCAGGCTGCATTGGTCTTTGTTTAACATTGAGTGTTATTTTGTCCTCTGTAAAATCTTTTTACTAATACTTCATGATATTTCTTGTCGGTTGATCAAAATTGCCAATTAAAATTGTGTGCCCATAGAATGAAGGGGGAAGAGGGGGGGGGGGGGGGGAAGGAGACACAATTATTCATAAATTCTTCAATTCCTGGTCTGAGAAGATGGATTCCGAATGCAGTGCCACGTGGCTTTCTGAGATACAGTTCAAATAATTGACTTTTCAACCTGCGATAAATATTCTTCTCCTTGTCATCTTCAGATTGCTCCATAATTAACATGAGGGAGACAATGGTCTAACTCTGTATGACAGATATTTATTTAAAACTCCTTCTGCTGTATATATTAACATTTCTCTGTCTCCATTTTAAAAGTCAATCCAGAGTTCGTACAAGAAAAATGAAATCCATTCCTTGCTTCTATTGGCGATATTAGTTCTGCTAATACTTTGTATAAAATGGGCTGATTTTTTTTTAAATTGGAGCTAAAGATGTAATTACAATGCAGTGAGACATAAATAGTGAAGTCTTGTGCATGTTTGCCAGGTGTAAGACTCATTGAGTTCCATGGGACTTACCCTACTGAATAGAATTGACTAGAACTGGCAGCGGTAAACAAAGGCATTAGTTGTGCCATCATGGTGGGGAGACAGGATGGTGCAGTAGTTTGAATATTGGTCTAGGATGACAGGAAATCAGGGTTCAAATACCGGCTTGACAATGGAAACCCATTAAGTGACCTTTGGCAAGCCATGCTCTGTCATCCTCAGAAGAAGGCCATGACAACCAACCTCTGAACAAATCTTCCTTAGAGAACCCCGTGCTAAGGTTGTCATAAGTCAGAAATGACTCGCACGCACACAACAATAACAGGTAGAGTGATTTAAAAAAACGGGCAATGCACAATGGTTGCATCCACCTGATAGAATGAGCAGAATTGCACATTTGGAACCCCTGTTGGTGTAGTAGCACATTTTAAATACACAGAATAGAATGTGAATGGATATTGCCTTTCTGCATGCCACTTTGCAAGAAGACAGTGCTTTGTTAGCCATGCATGTTGACCATTAATCTATGTATGTTGCACTGTGTTGGTATTTAGTGTAAGATTTGCACAGTGTAACTCAGCTGCCAGATATTTAGAGAATGCTGAAGAGATGTAGGATATTAGCCAATGACATTTTAAATTCCATAGGTGGCATTAATTTTGTTGCTGTATGCCACTTTGTGACCTCTGGCATATGGCGACCCTAAGGCAAATCTATCACAGGATTTTCTTGGAGGAATTTGTTCATTGGGGTTTGCCTTTGCCTTTATCTGAGGCTGAGAGAGTGTGGCTTTCCTAGCAGAGGGAAATTCTATATTACAGAACAATGTTAAGGACCTATGATCTACCAAATATTGCTGGATTGTAACTCCCAACAGCCTCACCCATCATGGACATGGACATGGTCTGAACAGAGATGGAGTCCAATAACACCTGCAGTGACCACATTTCTGCCAAGTTTATCCTTATTGCAAAGGATCAAAGACACCAGTAAACATGCACTACAGGCCCAATTTTTAGATATTTTATGTTTCTTACTTGTTCTTGAAAAATATAGGTTAAATGGGCCACTACAGGAATAAAACTACAAGAAAGGAGGTTCTGAGTACACATCAGGATAGGAATAGAAAGAATATTCAAAAATATTTCGAAAATAGTTGATTTTTTCATTTTTTTTTCATTTTTAATTTTATTTTTTATTATCAGGAAACCCTTGACTGATGATAACCTTTGCAAGATCATTTAGTTTAATAATTAGGCACAAATCATTTATTTATGTATGTTTTTTTCCATGCAGAAAACAGTGCTTCTTATGCAAAATAATATTCAAATTTAAGTCGCAAACTGAATATTCTTCGAAAATTTTGCAGCTTGATTGATGGTAAGAGCTGTTTGAAAGTGCAACAGAAAGCACCAGTTGAGAAGGTGATGGATGCTCCTATATTGGAACATGCAACCCTCAAGATGGCTCTTGGGATCACTTCCAACTTCAGTAGCCTTATTTCAGTTCTACTGTTTCTGTAACTCCTCCTTGTTTCATTATCTTGTCTCTGCTATCTATTGTTTTCTTAGTTCCCAGTTTTTCCAGGCCAGTGCCTTCTTGTCTCTTCATGTCATTTGCTTGGCTACCCTATTCCTTGAGCAGCCTCCCTAGTTCTCTTCATTCACTTACCATTGAAAATTTTCTTGATAGGGAGACTCCATGTTATCAATATGCTGATGACACCCAAATTTGTTTCTCCATGTCTCAGACTGCTTCAGTGATCAAGGAAGGTATCTCCCCTCTGAGTCACTGTCTGAAATCAGTAATGGATTGGATGAGGGAAAATATTCTGTGTGTGGAGATAAGTCCTCCAGTCCAGGACGGGGTCACACTTCCTTTAAAGGACTGTGTTTGTAGCCTGGGGGTACTCTTGAACTCGTTGCTTCACCTGTCATCTCAAGTTGATGTGACAGCCAGGAGTGCCTGTTATCAGCTTGGCTGATACGCCAGCTGCGACCCTTCCTGGAATGGGAGAACCTAGAAACAGTTGTACATTCACTGGTAATCTCTCGTCTCGATTTCTGCAATGTGCTCTACATGGGGCAACCCTCATGCCATATTTGGAAGCTGCAATTGGTTCAAAACATGGCAGCCAGATTAGTTACAGGGAGTTCCAAATTTGATTCTATTACACCTATTTTAAAATCATACACTGGCTGTCTATTAGGTGTCGATTATTACCTATAAAGCTCTACATGGCTTGGGTCCAGCATACTTGAGGGAACGCCTCTTCCAATACAATCCTTCCCACACACTCAGGTCTTATGGGAGGAACCTACCACAGCCAAAGAAAACCAGGCTGGTGGCAACCTCCCAGAGGACCTTTTCAGCTGCCGCTCCAAAACTATGGAATGACCTGCTGGAGGAGATCCGCCATATTACATCTTTGGAACCCTTTAAAAGGCGGGCCTTCCCAGGCTGACCTCCTTGTAATCTGAGCTGTCCTATTGTCTAGCTGCCCCACCGGATTATGTTGGATTGTATATTAGAAGTTTTTACTGGGAATTGTTATTTTAGTGCTGCTGTTAGGGTGGGAGGGAGATGGGGAATTTTAACTGTAATAATTTGCTATGTTTTAAATCTGTCCATCAGTTTGATTTTTATTGCTTTTAATTGTTGTTACCCACCTCGATCCAATATAGGGAGAGGCTGGATTCAAATCATCATCATCATCATCATCATCATCATCATCATCATCATCCCTTTCTCTTTGAAGATGGTAAAATGTGTGAGTAGTTGTTGTGTTCCTAGGAGAGACGTTAGATAGATGGGTAGATAGTATGAAGGGCAGAGGGGATTCTTGTAATTATATTCATAGGACAAGAAGAAAGCAGTTGGTGTGGACATGTATCTAAATATATTCAATTGCTTTTTTATTCTCCCTTTTTATTCTTATCTTTGTCTCTAATAAGTATTTATCCTATCATCCTCCTTTTCTATCTCTTATATACAACCAAGTTTTCCAGTTCACCAATCTATCTTCTTCTGTTCCTTCTCTCTAATATAGCTCCTTCCTCTAATACATAAAGAAGTAAGTAAGCAAATAAATAAATAAATAAATAAACCTAGAAATCATTATCCTGCTTTCGATCAGTGGTTCATACCACTGGGATATCTTGCTTGCTTTATCTTAATAGTAAGATGCTGAGTGACATGAGCAATAACATGGAGAGATAAGGCTGAAGTCATATCGCTCCTTGTCAACATCCCAGGCATATGCTGGTGGGTTTAGGGATTTTTTTTTAAAAAAAATTATTGATTAGAGAACCAATCAATCCTTCTTCACAAAATTACTCATGGCCCTTCCTGGACTATCATTGGGATTTTAATGAGGTATCTGCTTTAGAGTCATTGGACTTTCATAACTTTTTACAGAACGCTTTAGGAAAAAGGAGGGGGGATAAAGGAAGGCAGAATAAAGAAACCAAAGAAACATATATCATGGGGTGCTTTGTGTCATTAGAAAACATCTGCCAGAGACATTTTGTCAATGTCATCCTTGTTTATCAGACAAGTCAGACATAGATCATTTTTGGGCTGCTCTTTCCTGTTGTTCACTGATTATGGCAACCTCTCCTGCAGTTTTGGCTTCAATTTGACTTCAACTTTATGGTGACTCTGTGAATGACAGACCTCCAGATCACCCTGTCACCAACAGCCTTCTGAGGTCTTCCAAATTCATGGCAGTAGCTTCCTTTATTGAATCTCTCTACCTCTAATGGGTGTTCCTGTTTGGCTACTGCCTTCCACCTTGTCAAGCATCATTGTATTTTCTAGTTAGTCATGTCTTTCCAAGATATGGCGAAATACAACAATCTCAGTTTAGTCATCTTGGCTTCTAGGGAAAGTTCAGCCTTGATTTGCATTAGGACCCATTTATTTGTCTTTTTGGCACTCCATGATATCTGCAGAACCCTCCTCCAGCACTGCATTTCAAATGAGTTGATTCTCTTCCTGTCAGCTTTCCTCACTGTCATGCTTTCACACGCGTACATAGAAACTGGAAATACAATGGAATGGACAATCCTGATTTTGGTACTCAATGATACAACTTTACACTTGAGGATCTTCCTGACAGTAAGGGCTGTTCGACAGTGGAACACACTCCCTCTGAGTGTAGTGGCGTCTCCATCCTTGGAGGTCTTTAAGCAGAGGCTGGATGGCCATCTGTCGGGGATGCTTTGATCAAGAGTTCCTGCATGACAGGGGGTTGGACTGGATGGCCCTTGTGGTCTCTTCCAACTCTATGATTCTATGATCTCCTTTAGTGCCATCATAACTGCCCTTCCAAGTTCTAGTCTTCTTCTGATTTCTTGACTGAGGTCTCCATTTTGAATAATGACTGAGTCAAAGTATTGGAAAACGTTTACTTTCAGAGATTCATCATTGTCTCCTTTAAAGTTATGTAAATCATTTCTGATCATTATTTGTGTTTTCTTAATGTTCAACTGTAAAACTGCCCTTGCACTTTCTTGACTGACTTTCTTCAGTAGTCATTTCAAATCTTTGCTATTTTCTGCTAGTAGTATGCTGTCATCTGCATAACTTAAATTATTGATGTTTCTTCCTTCATTGTCCACACCTTCATCATCATATACCATACATACTTGACTATAAGTTGACCTCATGAATAAGTCAAGGGCAGGTTTAAGGGCCAAAATTATGGATTTTGCCATGTGAATAAGTTGAGGGTCAAACTTGGAGGCTCCTTCATTGTGTGTATGTATGCATACAGCAAAAGAGATTCTATTTGATGCTATTTGTTTCAACTTTGTTTTGAGCCTCTATCCAGACAGCAATGGCCAGCTCTGGCTGGAGAGGAACTCTGTTTATTTGGCTAACAGCAATTAATCACTCAGGACTCTTTCTGCTTGGCTCAAGAGAAAAAGAAACTCTCTTCCCAGCACAATAGGAAATCTGAAAGAACTTCTGTTGCATTACCGTATTGACCCATAAATAAGTAACCTGGGATTTGGGGTTCAATTTTTGGGCATAATTTTTTAGACTTACAGGCAAGTATATACGGTAGGTTAAAAAAAACAGGGTTATAAAATGCAGCCTTGCCTGACCTCATTCTAAATTAGAAACCACTCAATTTCACCATAATCTCTCCAAACAGTAGTCTCTTGCTCTGAGCATAGGGTGTGAATTAGGATAGTCAAATGTTATGGCACACCCATTTCTTTAAGAGTAATCCTTAGTTTTTCATGTACACATTCAAAAACTTTACTATAATTTATAAAGCATAGGGTGATTTTCTTCTGATATTCTGTAATGTAAGCAATTAATGTTTGCAATATTATCCCTCATGCCTTTTCCTCTTCTAAACCCAACTTGGACATTGACATGTCTCACTCCATGTATGTAGAATTGTAGATTTATTTATTTATTTTTTGTACAATTTTGTGCATCACTTTGCTAGTTTGAGACATTAATTGCAATGGTCCTGTGGTCACTGCAATCCCTGGTGTCCCAGTTCTTTGGGCTCAAAATGTATATTAAACATTTGCAATCTGTGAGCCATTGTTTTGTTTTCCATATTTATTGACAGATTTTAGATAGAATTTGAGCAGATTCTGTCTCTGTTGCTTGGAACAGTTCTGTTGGTATGATAGCTGTTCCTACTTATTCATTTCTTCGAAGTGCTTTGAGTGCAACTTCCACTTCACTTTCTTCTTTGAATGAATCTGTCATCCTTTAATCCCTTTTATATAGTTCTCTCTTATACAGTTTTATATAGTTATATAGTTCTTCAGTCCATTGTCTTTTTATTTCTTCTTGATCATGCAATGTGTCCCCCTGCTGGTCACAAAGCATTCCCATTCTTGGTTTAAATTTCTCTTTTATTTCTCAGACCTTGTGGAAGAGCTCTCTTGTTCTACTTCTTTTATCCTGTTGTGTTCTATTGGTTGTTCTGCATTGGTTGTTATAGTAGTTCATTTTGTCCCTGTTCACAAGTAATTGAAAAACTGCCTCCAGGTTTCTGATTCTATTTCTGTTCCCTTTTCCTTCTCCTTCTTGTCCATCCTTAATTGCTGGCAAGGTTTCATCTGTTATCCAGGGAAGTTTGTCTTTCTTATTGGTTCACAATGACTTCCCTCAAGTTCTTGACCTGAGTCCAGTGTTCTTTTGACTCCTGGTCAATTAGTGCAAATCTATTTTTTACATTTTCTTTAAATCCTAAAGGGATATTCCTCAGGTTGTATATATGCATGATCATTGGTTTAGTTTTCTTTAGCTTCATCCTTTTTGGATCTGATCATAGTCTGGGAGAATCAAATCTTAACCCAAAGCTATAAAGGGCTTCAGCTGAGCCCTAGAAGTTAAGAGAACATGGTGCTTATTGGGGCTGTCTCAGATACTGCGCTTCTTTTCCATGGACTTTCACTACTGACTTAGACATAATAACTTTGTTATCTGCATCATAATATTAGTGGACAACAGGCCTCCCATGTGCAAAAATCCATGTGTAAATCTTGCACAGAATGAGTCTGAATTGTGAAAATTGTCTTCAGTCCAGGGTTATCCTTGTTAGGATTTACCAACATTTGAGAAACACATTTTTCAACCATTCTTTGAATATTTGTGAATATTCCTTCTATCCCTACCATGACGTAGTATTATGTGTATTATTCCCCTAATAAGTGTGTGCTTTAGTGTGTAAATTTTAAAATTATTGGGAATGTTTGGGAACATGTAGTTTTGGAATTACAACTGCATAGTTGTTTGTACTTTTGTTTGTGAAGTGCGCACTAGGTAAATCTGCATCAAAATGCAAACCCAATAAAATTTCCACCTGTCCCTACCTAAGGGGTTTCCACAGTCAGGTTTACCCATCTTTTCAGACAGCATCATGTTTCTTGGAGGAAGAAAGTATAATCTAGAAGAATCTGAGTCATATTCAGACCATGCACTTGACAAAGTCCAGAAAATAGTCAATAACAGTATTTGTGTACTTTAATTATATTTTCCATCAGTGGCTTGAAAGATGAGCAAGAGTAATTAGGGGGAAAGAACCCATCAGGAATGTGATACAAACTGTAATCTTCTGAATTAAACAACATAATCACTGTATATAGCTTCCCACACATACTGCAAATTCTAAATTAAGGAGCCTAGATGGAATGTCATAAGCTTTTTCTTATGAGTTTATATCAGCAAGGCGATTATCATATTGATTCCGCATATCAATGAGATGGCATTCCGTTGTGTTTATTCTTCACCCAATTGCCTTCTTGAAAGTAATAAAATTAAATCCAATGTGATATTAAATGTAAACACACACTGGTATTATATGTAAATATCCATTTGGTTTTTTAAAAAATCTCTCTGTGTATTGATATGCATATTTTTCCCAAGTTTAACAGTGCAAACTGTAAAAAAAAAAATATGTTTTTTAACCTCCATCCTGCTACTGTAGCTCAAAGAAGGATGATCTTTCCCCCCTTTCTCTCCTTATATAATAACTTTTTTATTATTTCTACAGTAGAAATGCAAATAGAAACACTTATTCTGCATAAACGATCATGCCTCAAAGATTTCTTTTGATAGAACATAAAACCTAATGTGACAATTACCCATGAAAAGTTCTTTAAATAAGGCTACTATCTGTATTGGGCCTCTGGGCTCCAACTAGCCAATCTAAAAGCAGCTGGCCTCATTTATCATTTAGGTGCTGATTAGAAAACTTTGGTTTCAATAAGGCATTGGAATGTAATAAATAAATAAGGAGAGGCAGTATGGTGTAGTAGTGTGAGCATAAGACTAGAACTTTGGAAACCAAGGTCCAAATCCCTTTTCAGCCACAGAAATGAACCAGATTGGGCAAGTCACATTCTCTCAGCCTCAGAGAAAGACAAAGGCAAACCTCCTCTGAACAAATCATGCCAAGAAAACCCTGTGATAGGTTCACTTTAGCATTGACATAAGCTGGAAATGACTTGAAGGCACAGCAACAACAATGTAATAAATATAGGAAGGACAAGACTCTCATTTCATTATGAAGACTTTCATAATGGCAGAGATGGTGAGCTGTATGTGAAATCTTGAGTAGATTCCTCCAGGAACTGGCTGAGCATTAAGACAAGACTTCTCCCGCATTTTCTCAAATGGAGTATGTTGACAACCATTGCATGTTGGCATGTCTTTCTCTAATCCCAATAACTGGGTGAATTTCCCCTAGCTCCAGGGGAGTAGACTGTGACACCTCCATGCTCAAATAAGTTGAAAACAGCCCAAGGTTACCCCTAGGTGTCACATTTAGACTGGTCTTGGTTTACACCTTCTGCTGTTCCAGAGGTTGTAGGGTTATGCCTTCCATAGATAGATGGAAGGGCACAATTACCTCACCTTACTTACTCAATTTGCACTGCCCACGCTTACAGGGAGTCCTCTCTCTCCAATGGCCACTGCCCTGAGTAAGTGAGATGTTTTTAAGTCTACCGGGACATCTTAGCCTACAGGTCTGAGCTGGGCAACCTATGTCCTTAGGACCTCATTTGGCTACCTGTGATCCTTGTTTTGATTACATGTGACCATAGGCCTAATTTCAAAAAACATCTCCAAGTATTTTATATACTACACTATAAATTGACTCCATGTATAAGTCGAGGGCAGGTTTTGGGGCTAAAATTATGGATTTTGCCATGACCCACAGATAGGTCGAGGGTAAACTTGGAGGCTCCTTCAATATGTGTATGGGTGCGCACAGCTTTCTGCTTCAGTGTTTCAACTTTGGTTTCACCCTTAACTCCCCAGACAGCAGCAGACAGCTTGGGCGGGAGAGGGACTCTTTGTTTAAAAGCAATCAGTCACCCAGGAGTCTTTCTGCTGAGCTCTAGAGAAAAATAAATTCTCTCCTGACGGCATGGGAAAATCTCAAAGAGCTAATATCACATTTTGCCATACTGACTCATAAATAAATCGACCTGGAATTTTGGGGTCGATTTTTGGCATACATTGTTAGACTCATAGATGAGTATATATGGTAATCAACTCAGGCCTAGGCAAGAATGATTCCTGTCTTCTCCAGGAGTACCTTGTACCAGGAATGAGATGAAAAGAGGAGAAGAGTGGTGGGGAAAGGGGCTGTTAGAGACAGAGAAAGCTTTGGCCACATCCACCACTAGATTCAGTCCTATCTACCATATGATCCTGAAGGGAATGCTAGTCAGAATAAAGCTTTATTCTTAATAATAATAATAATAATAATAATAATAATATTTATTTATACCCTGCCCTTCAGCCCTAAAGGCTATCAGAGCTGCTTACAATTAATATTTCAATGAGACAGTTCTCTGCCCTCAGGCTTACATTCTAAGAAGACACGATACAAAAGGAGAAAGGAATGGTGGTGGGGAAGGGTCCAAAGTCCTTTACAATAAACACAATATATTAGAAAAAAATTTCATTAAAAATTTCCTTTACAAACAAGATTGTTGTGTGTACAGTAGGCCCTTGGTCTCCACTGGGATTTGATTTCAGGACCCAATGTGGATACAAAATTTGTGGATGCTCAAACCCCATTAAATGCAATGACGTAGTGAAATTTGTCCTTTATATAAAATGGCAAAATCAAGAAATGCTTTTTGATTATTATTATTATTATTATTATTTGAATATTTTCAAGCTGTGGATCATTGAATAATAATAATAATAATAATAATAATAATAAACTTTATTTTTATACCGCCCTTCCAGTGATCAGGGCGGTGTACAACATATACAGTACAAAGTTAAAAACAAACCAACAAATACAATACATAATTAAAAACAATCACAAGATAAAACAATGTTATTAAGCAGCAATCTGGCAGTGGTGGCGACGTGATGGTATATCAGATGTATGTTGGCCAGCACGCAATACGGGGGGGGGGGGGAAGGTCACAATGAGGGAGGAGGATATCAGGGGTACGCTTGTTCAAACAAATAAGTCTTCAACCCCTTTTTAAACACATTAAGGGAGGCGGCCAGGCGGAGCTCGACGGGCAGCGAGTTCCAGAGGCTGGGGGCTGAGATGGAGAAGGCCCTCTTCGTGGTAGTTGATAATTTAGCCACTGGAACTCTAAGCAATTGTTGCCCAGAAGATCTAAGTGTGCAGGGCGGATTATGTGGGGAGAGGCGGTCCTTCAGGTACTCTGGGCCCAAGCCATTTAGGGCTTTATAGGTGATAACCAGCACTTTGTACTGAGCCCGGAAGCGAATAGGCAGCCAATGAAGATCTTTCAGAATCGGAGTTATGTGGGAGGTCCTGGGAACACCAGTGACCACCCGCGCTGCCATATTCTGCACTAATTGCAGCTTCTGAGTGTGATACAAAGGCTGCCCCGTGTAGAGCACGTTACAGAAATCCAACCGAGAGGTTAACAGAGCATGTACTACAGTTTCAAGGTCCCTCCGGTCCAAATAGGGATGCAGCTGGCGTATCAGCCGAAGCTGAAAGCAAGTGCTCCTGACTGTTGCATCCACCTGAGAAGTCAGATGGAGCGACGAGTCAAGGAGCACCCCCAGACTGCGTACAGTGTCCTTAAAGGGAAGCGTGACCCCGTTCAGGACAGGTGGAACCACCTCCATACCCGGACCGGGGGAACCTATCACGAGTACTTCCATTTTCTCTGGATTCAGGCTGAGTCTGTTTTCCCTCATCCAGTCCATTACCGATTCCAGACAGGCCACGAGAGGAGCGACGCCATCCCTGGTCACTGCATCAGTCGGAGACATAGAGAAGACTATTTGGGTGTCATCAGCGTACTGATAACCCCGCGCCCCATGTCTCCGGATGATCTCTCCCAGCGGGTTCATGTAAATGTTAAAGAGCATGGGGGACAGAATGGCTCCTTGAGGGACCCCAAAGCTGAGGGCCCTCTTATCGGAGCACACGTCCCCCAGCTGCACCATCTGGAACCTCCCAGAGAGGTAGGACCGGAACCACTGGAGCGCAGTGCCTCCGATTCCCACCTCTGCCAGGCGCTCCAGAAGGATACCATGGTCTATGGTATCGAAAGCCGCTGAGATGTCCAAAAGCACCAACAGGGACACGCTACCCCTGTCGATGCCCAGACGGAGATCATCGACCAGGGCGACCATGGCAGTCTCAACCCCGTAGCCCGCCCGAAAACCAGTTTGAAATGGATCCAGAAAATCTGTTTCTTCCAAGATCGATTGAAGTTGGAATGCAACCATGGATTTAGAATCTGTGGATACAGAGGGATAACTATATTGCACAAACTACTTATCCGTGTCCTCCAAGCAGTACCTTGAAGGATTACAATCCATGTTTGTCAGCATGTGGAAGGAGACACTCAGCTGAGGCAGTCTGGCAGCAGCATTCCTTGGGCCCTGGAGCCTTTCAAATATCTGTCCTGCCCCTTCCAGCAACTCCGTCAGCTGAGGCAGCAAGGCAGGAATGTTCCTGGGACTCTGGGCCTTTAAAACATCTCCCATGCCCCTTCCAGCTGAGGCAGCGTTCTTGAGACTTATTTTAAATTTATCTATTTTAAATATCTAATGAGTTTGCAATTGTTTATGTAATTTTGTTTAATGTTTAATGATGGTTGTATTTTAGTTAAGGGATGTGAGATGGAATTTTAGTTTGTATACGTTATGTATTGTTTAGGTATTATATTTATTTGCTTTGTAAATCGTTTATGTATTTTATGTGTACTTATATAACTTTGTAAACTGATTTGATCTTTTTGGAAAGGCATAATAATAATAATAATAATAATAATAATAAAAAAATTTACCGGAGCGCGTTACAACAGTATATAAATAAATTATTATTATTATTATCATTATTATTATTATTATTATTATTATTTTAATAACATGAGAATACAACTGTTTCCAGAGCAAATTTTGCCTGCAGATACAGATACATAATGGCAGATTACCAGTGCATGTTCTATTGTCACTTCCTTCTATTTGATCCAAATGCAAGGGAATGATGGATACCCTGGCTCTATCCAAGTAAAAAGGACAAAGCAATGAATAATGTACCTTTAGTTTGGCTACAGCCAAATATATCTGTTTGGAATAACAAAGTGTTTCCCTTCAAGATTTGAGGAGGGCATCTTCTGAAATCTGAGTTCTGTAAAAACTGTATGAACCTGTATCCCAAGGGAATACAGATGAAAGACAGTCCTGCTTGCCTCCCTGTGAGTAAAGTCAGCCCCACAAATTCGCCAGTTTCCCTTTCATGGATTTGATGATTTGCAAATTTGATTAATATGTTCTCTCTGGGAATCTCTGGGTCCTCCAATGCAATTGTATAGGTCAATGTCTGGATGACCTATAGGAGGACCTAGAACATTTTAGAGAAGTGTTCTTTCAGGTTAAAAAGGAGCATTAATGATTTATATTTATACTTATTTATATTTGTGTTTTCCCCATTTTCACAGGGGGTAGGAGTTGCCCTTAACTCCTTAGAATGTGGGGGGGGGGGTAGACTATAATAACTCCTTGGGGGTACTTATTTGTGTCTTGGGTGTGGGTCCTTCCTAGATCTACTGTGATCCCTGGGGACTTTTATGTTGTGCCATCAATTGCGCTGCTTCCCAGACCTCATCTTGCAGCCCCACTGCTGGGCCTCCAAGGTCCTGCCTGTAGGACAAGAATTTGCAACTGTGCAAAACTATATGATACCACATATAGGCAGAACCTATTCCCAGAATCCCCTTCCAAAAATGTTTTGTCAATTCTTGTTCACTTTCTTATACTTTAAAAGGCCTCTTTTATGCCTAAAATGGCTCAGGGGGAGGCAAAAACATGACATAATACTCCTCACTCTCCAAAGAGATCTGGGAAATTCTGTTAGAAAAAACAACAACACCCAACAACATTTGTTAACCTGTGGGACTCCTAAGCTCCACAAAAACAGTCCTTTGTTCTAGGATCTGGTCCTTTTGGCTACACCTGGTGGCTACACCTGGTGGATCACCTACTGTTGATTCCTGAGCTGTTTTTTGGCTGTAATATGTCCAGATAGTGATCTGCCAGCTCAGTTGGAGTCAGTGAAGAGATGAAGGGTACAGATAGAAATCTGATAAATAGATGGTTAAACAACTTCCTGATGCAGCCAAAGGTGTGTGTGGATTGATTCTAGATAGATCTCCATTCAGCTGTGGATCAGATGAAAGATTTAAGCAAAGCAGGACTAAACAGCCCACGCACAAATGTGTCGACGGCAATGTTCCATCAGGGTCATTTCATCAGGCTCCTAATCCCCTGCTAATCATGGTTTTGCATTTGGCTCCTTAGTTTTATAACTGATTATTCATTATTCCCATCCCTCAAGTCACAGCACTTCCAGAGAGTGCACAGCTCGAATCCCCAGCACATACCACAAAGCTAATGAACACACTGACACTAAGCTAGCAAGTAACCCAAACTTTGGGAGCAGATAGCAAGATGAGAGCATGCAACAAACATGCTCATGTTTTATGCACACTGCTTGCATTTGTCAGAAAATCAATCATAGCAACTTTTAGCATTTCAAATCTGCAGTGCATTCAGGATTCATACTGAGCTGAATGGAGAGCATAGAACACACGCACGCACGCACACTAGTGTTTTGGATTTGCGACATTTTGCTCAAAGCCCATGCTGGGTCAAAATCAGGACTCAGGCAATGATGAAATGTCTGTCATTTCAAAAAGGAATGTGCCTTCAGCCACAGAAGACTGCTAGGCACTGTCATTAAAACCAAGCAATTCTTGCACACAGTTTTCAGGGATTTCGGCATTAATATGAAAAATATATGGGTGTGTAGACAGTTATGAATACATGTGACTGTGCTAGGTGCTGCAAAAATGATCGAAAACATAAGATTCATCCTAGATGAAACCATCTGGGTTATTGATGGGATTGAACCCAGTCGTCCTATAGTCCCAATCCCCTGATTTTGCTTCTTCCTCATGATAGTATAGTTTCCTAGTATTTCTATTTTTCCCCACTTCTAAAAGATTGGTGTCCTGCTCTTTTGCCTTAAGAATAAAAGCTATGAGTTGAATTAGGCTGACAGAAGTCCTCCACTCTTGATTTAAGTCCATCCTTTCCAAAATGAAATGATCAACAAGTTGCTGCCAGAGAGAAAACCCACAAAATTAGGGCAAAAACATCAGATAGCCATTTCAATAGTTCAATAAATAACTCTATCTGTCTATCTAATCACCATCTGTCCACCTGTTCAAAGGAAATGCTAGTGCAATATAAGAATGATAATGGTCTTCTCATACTGGGGTACTGCCTCTGAAAATAGAGGCTCCCTATAGACCAAGGATGGGGAAAATGTGGCCAGTAGGTCACATTCAGCTTCCAAACACCACGTTTGCAGTCCCCAAAGCTGCCTACCCATTCCCAAATCCCTCCAGATTTTTGTTTGGGATGGGCAATTTTGGGAATCTTTCACTTTCCCAAATGGTCCAAAAATGAGAAAACTAGTTCCAGATAGAGTGGTTTAGATTTTCCATGCTTTCAAAACCTTTTCAACTCATTCAGAAATTGGAAGGAATGTGACATGATTTCCAGTGAGCTGGAGGGCCCCCCTAATACTACCTCCAATTCTGCTACAGTTAGCATAGCTAAAAGCCAGGAACTGATATATTCCCTCATTGTGATATTGTCTGATTCTAAAACTGGGACATGGAAGAACAGTTATGAAGGAACTAAATAAGACCCTGAAGTGAAAAGATACATCCCTGAATACCAAAATGAGGATTGCACGTGCCATCACATTTCTCATGTCTGTGTATAGTTGTGAAAACTGTGAAGAAATCTGACAGGAAGAGAATAAACTCATTTCAAATGTGTATTGGAGGAGAGTTCTGCAGATACCGTGGATTGCTCAAATGACAAATCAATGAGTCCAAGGGCAAATCAAGCTTGGATTCTCCCCAGAAGCCAAAAATGACCAAACTATGGCAAATTGTCATACTTTGGGCATACCATGAGATGACATGATTTACTGGAAAAGACAATGGTGCTTGATAAAGTTGAAGGCAGCTGGGAAAGAGGAAGACCACCTTACAAGTGGGATAGATTCCATCAAGGGAAAATTCAAAGATATAGCTGTGTTATTCTGTAGACTCAGTATATAGAGAGATCTTGTTGCACCTTTGAGATAAACAGAAATAAAAAAATTGGCAGCATCTGAGGAAGTAGACTTAAGTCTATGAAAGCTCATGCTGCCAACTTCTGAGGAAGTAGATTTATGTCTATGAAAGCTTATGCTGCCAATTTCTTTCTTTCAGTCAGTCTCAAAGGTGCTACAAAATCTGTTTACATACTGTAACAAGAGAGTCACAGCTCTGAGTCTTCAAGATCTGAGCAGGACTGTTAATAACAGGGTGTCTTGGAGGTCTTTCCTTCATAGGGTCTCTATATGTTGTAGCTGACTCAATGATTCTAGGGGACATTGCTTCGGGAGATGGTGGGCTCTGTCCTACTCCAACTAGGGGCTGAATGGCCATTTTAAGGATGTTATAGAACAGGGGTGAAGAAAGTATGGCTACATTTGGTCTGAGTTACAGGGAAATAGCTGGAAACATCTCAGCTCATCCCTTTGCTCTCCAACAATATGGGAATTTTTCACACAGGAGGCAAGCATCATTAAAATGTGATTAAAACATGGTAATAGCTCAATCAGGAGGAAGATTATCACATCCCCACACACTTCTCCTGTTCATATCCTGTGCATAAACTGTAATGGATGCATCAACAGAAAGTCCCGTTATTATCCAATGACACATCCATTACAGTTTACGCATGGGACATGAACGGGAGAAGCGCATGGAAGTGTACTAATCTCCCCCTTGATCACACTATTACCATGTTTTAATCACGTTTTAATGAATCTTGCCTCCTCCATGTGATAGAGTCCATAGAAATGGTCATGCTGGAGAAGGCTGTGCTACTTAAGAGGTGATTTTTTTATTTTTATTTTTATATTTTTTGGAGAATGGATTTTGAACATCGTGTGGATGAGACACATTTGGGACAGACACCATCGTAATTGATTAATAGGATACCAGCCTATGTCTTTTGCCCCAAGATCTGTTAATTTTAAAGGTATAGGAATCTCATGTTCAGCCTGGCAGCCCTATTTCCCCTTCAAATTATAAAGCTACCTTTTAAATTAAGCTCTTATGAAGCTACTTTTCAGCACCATTTTATAACTCTTGGATTGATATTGGGATAGTGCTGTGACAAAAACATCAAATGTCATCTAGGTCTGTGATTTTGCCCCCTTCCTCCCCCCGGAAGCTCTTGGGAACAAAGGATGAACAGATTGTTCATGGCAGAGTACCTCATTATTACAAGCAAATTGACTTTCTTATTGACTACACTGAAAGGTTGTTCACTGGTTATAATTACTAGTTCTACTTAATTTTCCTTTATGGAAAAGGTCTGTACTTACATCTGCTTGTGCTATTTTGATTAACCTGCTTTTCTGTCTCCAGAGACTATTTAGTGCTTAAAGAAACAGATACTTGATCCTGCACAAGCTTGTTTCACAGTGGGAGATGTGATAGATTCTCTCACCACTACCCCTTGTCATAACTAATAATTTGGGAGGGGGGGCATTATTAGATTCAATAGTCTTGGCCAGAGTGGCATTTTCTCATAAGACATAATGTCAAGAAAATGTATACCTCCTCCTGAATATTAGCATACTTATGAGGCATATTTATGGGGGGCATTTCTAAGAAATAAAATGGATACAAACAATAGACTGGATCCTGTTAGTCCTAAGTAAAGGAGACCCATTTACCCAGTGGCATATATCTATGTGTTGACTTACCACTCCACAATTAATTGACTGGATTTACTACAGCAGGAAAGGTATTGCCATGATGGGAAATAATTACTACAGATGGCTTAACTAACTTTATTTTCATACCATTAGCAATAGCAAACCTCCCTCTGACAAAACTTGCCAAGAGAACTCCATGATAGTTTCAGCTTAGGATTGCCATAAGTCAGAAATGACTTGAAGGCACCACAGACACAAGTCATGCTCTTTCAGCTTCAAGGGACGGCAAGGGCAAACCCCTTCTAAAGAAAATGGCCAAGAAAACCCCACTATAGGGTTGCCCCACAGGTTGGAAAGGACTTGAAGGAACACAATTCCAGAACAACAACCCTTTACAGCCCCCCCCCCCCCCAGGGAAGTGGGGGAAAAGAAGAAACAGGCACTCACCAGCTCTTCCTCTTCTCCCACCCTCCTGTGCCTTTAACTGTCTTTCCAGAGACAGTTGAAGGAACAGGAGGGCAGGGGAAGTGGAGGAACAGGCACATGCTCCTATTGTATTCCTATTGAAGTAACAGAGGGCACGTGTGCCCACAGAGAGCTCTGCATGCCATAGGTTCACCACCACTGAACTAGATAAAGTCCTCAAGTGTGAAGATATATAATGAAATACCAAGGTCATTATCATCCAGTGCAGGTTGAGTATCCCTTATATGAAATTTCAAAACTTAATATAAAGTGGTCCGTTCCCTTATGTGGGGAATTCATTCTGGACTTCCCCCCCTCATAAGGGGAATTTCATATATTCTAGAGCCCCATTAAAAATAATGGGGCTCGTGCCCGCGGCATGGCATGGTGTACGGACCATTACCCCTTCTGGGGCTTCCTCCAGCATGGTTTTCAGCTTATGCTGAAAGCTGCATATGTTGCACCTGGGTTCAAAATCCCAAATTGTTCACATTGATGGCAGAGGTAATGATGCCTTTGCTATGTGATGGCTCAATGTATATAAAGCTTTTCATGCATAAAATTATTAAAATGTTGTGTATAAAACTACTTTCAGTCTATGTGTAGAAGATATATATGAACCATAAATGAATTTCATATTTAGATTTGGGTCTCATCTCCAAGATATCTCATTAAGTGTATGCATTATTGCTAAATCCAAAATCCAAAATACTTATTGTTTCATTGTCCATCAAATTATGCAGTAGAACACTTGCCTTGGTACATAAGCATCCATAGTACTTAAAAATGGGCTATTGTGTGTCCCTACCCACATTCTATAAAAATTAGTCCACAAAAAAGGGGCAAGGGCATTCTGTAGGCTGCATATGTTTCCCAAAGGCCATTTTAAAGGCACTAAGACACCTGCAATTAAAAATTATAGCTTTAAAGAAACTCCTTGTTGACTTACAGTTGATTTCCTATTGAAACAACAACACACCTCTTCAATATAAAATGGCATATGATATCCAAAAACATGCCCCAAATATATTTTAAAAAGCATTTTGGGGGATAGAGTTGTCATGGAGCACATGGCATGGGTCAGGACCTTCAAGATCCTCCAACAACTTGCAGCTAAGATAGAATAGGTGTAATGAAAGCAGGAAGCAACAAGAGAATATAGGATGAGTAGGGGTGGAAGAGAGCTCATATTTTCAGTCCAATCCAAACTTGGGATAGGTAGATCTTTCTCATCTGTTTCTGTGGACTTCCTCCTTTCTTCACTCCTCTAAATCCATTCTGTGCCAGTTGCATGTAGATTTTGCTTTGTGTACAGAAAAAATGTGTGTTTGTTCATGCACGCATGTGTGAATGCGTGTGTGGATACATTTTTTAATGGACACATCACCACCATCATCTATTTATATAGCACCATCATTCTACATGGCACTTTACAATTAAAAGTATAACAAAACTGTTCCTGGATCTCAGGCTTACAATCTAATTAAGATATGACACAAAAGGAAAAGGAAAAGGAGATGGCAGTATCGGAGAAGATTAAGTCCCACAGATCCTACCTTTTCTTTTCTCCCTCCAGTGCTAGGACAATGGCAGTTGTGGTGCAGAGAGGGTCTTACATCTGCATGTAGACATGATGTACTTGTGCCTGTTTCTTTTTCTCTCCCTCTGAGGCTGAAGAAATGGCAGTTGGGATGGAAGGGAGGTATTTCAGCAGACTCTGGGCTAAGACATGATGGAGATGGGCCTGTTTCTTCCTCTCTCCCTCCAAGGCCTGGGCCTGGGCAGTGGCAGGTGGAATGTGAGGAGGGTCTTCATCCACTTCTGGGACAAGGCATAATGGAGCTCTGTTTGTCTCTTCTTCTCTCTCTTTGAGGCCACAGCAGCAGCAGCTGAGATGGAGAGATGACCTTTCATCTTCCTCTGGGTTTAGACATTGTAGGGCTGTGCCTGCTTCTTCTTCACTCCCTCTGCGGCCAGGATGATAGCAATTAAGATGCAGGGAGAGTCTTTCATCTGCTTCTGGGCCTAAGCATGGTGGAACTATGCCTGCCTCTTCTACTCTCCCTCTCCCGACAGCAGTGGCAGTTGGGATGGAAATATGCCCCTGTTAACCAATGTATATTTGTGTACATTTATAAATATATGCAGTGGGGTGTTTTGTTGTTGTTGTTGGGTTGTTTTTTTTGTTGTTTTTTGTTTGTTTGTTTGTTTTTGCATTTTTCAAACCTGTGCATGTTGTCAAAAGCATTTCACCTTCTTTCATAGTATACACTGCAAGGCCAGAAATGTACACATTTCCAACTACTAAGTACGATTACCAATGTGGCCCACAAGGAAGTTATATCTATGATAAACACATTTTGACACAGAAACTTTCCCACACATCTTTAATCCAAGCTTGACTGGGGCTGATTTGAAGTGCGAAGTCTCTTTTGTTTTGGGGGGTAGCAACTTTAGCACACTTATACTTGGTAGATGCTAATTTGCTTGTCTCTTTAAGAGTTTAAGTGCAGCATGTATTCATGTAATGTCCTGTTTGTTGGCTTGGCATACTTTCTCTCTTCCTGCAATGGCTTGTCTGCTGTTAATCTGATCTTGTGCATCTTCCATTTTTTAGCTTGAGGTTTTCTTGCCTCATGTTTGAAGAGCATGTGTCACAGAGTATCTCACCATGCAATGTCATGAAGCTCTTTAGTATCTGCAAATAAAGTTACTTGATATGTTTTGCAAAGAAGATTAAGCCTTATCTCTTTGGTAGATCCTGTGTGTGATGGTGTAGGCCTAGTTGTTGCTCACTTCCTGCTTACAAGTACTAATTAGTGCTAGTAATTCAAATACTGTTACTAATTACTCTGCTTGTGATATATATTACAACCCCTCATATTCCCCAATATTTGCAAATAGAAAGTTCTCTTTCAGAGTTGCCTCTTTTCTAAAGATTCACCCCCATCTTTGCATCTGACAGCTACTAGTCATTTTTTTAACCACAGGTTTAAGTAGTTCTCCATTATTCATTATTATTCATTTTTTTAAAAAAAATATATTTGTTGGCTTGATTTATCCAGTTATATTCAATATGTCTTATTAGCACCCATTTGCATACACCTTGCTATTACATAGTTCACACATGGGGAAAGAAAGACATTTTATTACTAAATTTTACAGTCATCATGTACATTTGTTAATGCAAGGTTTCATCTCTTGGGTGAAATTGAGCTCTTCAGTGGATTACTATTATTACACATTCCTCCAAGTTGTCCATCACACAATACCTAGGGTCCATTTCATGGATTCAGACATAGATTAATTATACTCCAGGAAGAGGCCACTTGCTTCGTCTACTCCCTATTTTAAGCCAATTACTGAAAAGGTGAAAGGTTTGTCCTCATTAACATCAGCTAAATGAAACTTTATGTAGACTGCAGAGTGAGTTATTCTGCGGGGCATTCTCATCTTTCACACTCTGACACCTAATCTTCCATATTATGCAGGATCTTCTTTTCTCCTCCTAGCAACCAATTGAAATTGTGATGACTTTTCAGTGAGTTTCCCAAGCATTCCTGTGTCCATTTGTATTCCATGTTAGCTAACACAGGTTCTTCTGAGGCCCTGCTGACCCTAATGGACATTTTAGCAACAAGGATTGTGGGGAAAGCTTGGCACCTGTGGTACTGTGGCTGACCCGGTGAATCATCAGAACCAGGTGCCTGCAAGGAAGAGAAAAAGTGACAACCAGAAAAATGAGCCATTATAGGAATGCACAAATATTTTGAGTCAACATCCCATTTGAATTTGGCTGAGTGTACAGGTCCACCAGTGTGTTTATGCCAAGGTGCAGGAGATTGAAGAAGAAGGAAAGCCAATGGTGAAGGACTGTAGTGGCCGCCAACTCGGTGGCAATGCAAGGAGCCAAGATGGAACTGCACTGGGATGTTTTTCTGCTGCCAGTTCACAACCAGTCAAAAATATTGTATAGAAAGTTATTGGGTTATAAATAATAATAATAATAATAATAATAATTCCCTACACAAGATAATAAACAGTAGTTATATTGGCATAACAGCTGTCAGGTATCAAGAAAACTCCAGCCTGGTTATTTGTTACCTTTCATAGCGATTTATCTATGCAAGGTGTATCACAGAGTTCTTCCAGTTTCTTGCCTAGAACACTGGAGAAAGCAGAAACAACAGATTCCTTGAGGCTATCTCTTCAGGTGTTTTACAGAAGCCTTGCCAGTAGAAAAGGAGTAACTTTATTAGGTTTGCATGCTCAGATGACCTGATTTCATTTGCACCTCTCAGACAAACCTGAATGTAGAAATAACATAGATTTCACTTCTCTGCCTCTAAAAGTCAGAATGATGGTGGTTTCAGCTCTATGGCCATCTTCAGGGTTTATACATGCCAGCTAAATGCTGGAAATTAGCAGAACTGCTATTCAAGACATTATTTTTGTTGAACCCTAGTTAAGTTCCACTTTAGATTGATGTTTTTTTTCCTTAGCCTTCCAGAAATTGCAAATTTGTCATTAGAAATTCATTACCTACCCTGAGCCACTGCAGATTGGGTGGATTATATGAAACCGATAAATAAATCAAACACATGAATCTTGCACCTTAATTTCTATGGCTTTGTCCTTGACAAAGGAAACTAACAACACCTGTAAACAAAGGCAGTCTCTGGGTAACTGCATACTAATGGTGTCATTAAAGAAAAAAAGTTTGCTTGTTATTCTGTGTTGCCTCCAGAACCAGGAGGAAAAAAGGACCAAGAAAATCCAGCAAATGCTGCTCTTAGTGAAGGACAGGAGAGACCCTCTCACAACTGCAGGAGTTTACCGCATACCATGCAGCTGTGGACAAGTCTATAGGGACCACCAAAACCAGTATTCAAACATGAATCAAGGAACACGACAGACACTGCTGACTGCCAGAAAAATCAGCAGTACAAGAACATGTTATAAACCATCCTAGGCATAAAATACTATTTGAAAATACTGAAATTCTGGACCATGCCAACAACTATCAGGTCAGAATGCACAGGGAAGCCATTGAAATCCAGAAACACCTAGACAACTTCAACAGGAAAGAAGAAACCCTGAAAATAAATGAAGTTTGGCTACCAGTCCTGAAATACACCAAAATCAAGATCCAGGAAGTGCAAATGAAAACCACCCAGAGTCAAGAGAGTTCCCTAGCAGACAGGCAATCACTAATTAAATAGACACCCTGAGGCCTTGCCATTCAACACACAAATTAACATGCATTAAAATGTGATTTTCATTCCTATTGAGCTCAATTTATTGTGCACACATTGACTGGCATCCTGTTTGTGACATACCCATCCATGAATTGTGCTATGCCTGCAGAAGATTTTGTTTGTACAGCAAACAAAAGTACAGCATAGCAATGGTGCCAGAACAACTACAATTCCCAGAATTCCCTAGCATTGAGCAATGGCAGTTAAAGTGGTGTCAAACTGGATTATTTCCACAGTGTGGAAAGCAGCCCACAACAGTGATAGGACTGAAAGAAAACCTTACCACGAGGATCAAGGCTGCATCCATCCAAATATTCCACATCTGGTTACCAAATAGGAACCCCAAAACTCTTAGAACTTTCGGGACTGAGAGCTGTTTTTCCTACACACACAATTTTTTGGATTCTGTTTAGTGGCTTGAGAGGAAACCTGTTTAATCCCCCCCCCCCTTCTTCTGTACTCTAGTTACATAAGATTAGTCTATTGACTGGAAACTCTTTAGGCTGGTACTGTACAAATGAATGAGAAGATAGTAATCTTAATAGTCCTTAATTCACAAGGCAGTAATTAACTGGCCATTCCGAACCTTACAAAGCATCATGTGTTTTTTCTTTAACAAAAAAACTGAACTGTTTTTCACTGA